>JAYESD010000001.1:287010502-288210502 GCA_036927565.1 Tuctoria greenei
CCACTTCATCTAACGAGGCAATGCGAAGCTGAGTTCAATAATTATTCTATGAGCATTAGTGCTGTCTCAAACTTGGTAGAAACTTCACCTAAATTTGAGACGAAACGGGTAATGGATCGAGCTGCCGCGACCATCGCCGTTCAATGTGGTCAGCAGGCCTTGTTTGGAAAACGGTGGATCGATGTGGATAACTGTGGATTAGGGAGTGTAAAATATACGCGTGGACGATGATCCTGTAACAGACAAAAATTGCATTTGGTAGGAGCGTGTATTTGAGCCACTCACACACGAACCACGTCAATCGGCCAGGAAAATAAACATCTCGCTGGAGGTCGAGAAACACTCACGCTTCTTTTTCTGGGATTTGATGGGCTATCATTTTCACGCGGGGTTGAGTTCACTCGTGGAAATGCTCCACTTGTAGCCAAACGAAGTCTCACGATTCAGGAGCACCCGTCTCTGTTGGGCTGGGCTGGGCTCTCATGTTACTTAGACAACTAGCCCTTCTCTTAATTAATGGCTCGTCGCGGCCGGCCGAAACATATCCATCCTCAAGGGAATTGCATGAGAAGCAAAACTAATGGGTCGGAGAAGCTGAACTGAGGAGAACTAAGCACTTGTCACTTCTAAGCTATTTCGACGCGACGAGAAAGATGGATTTATTTTGACGATAAGACATGTTGAGACGGCTTGATTAATAGAAAGGTTTAGAGAAAATAAGATTAAAACCCAGCCCAACAGAGAGGCAAAACAAGGAGGCACGGCACCGGTAACGAGCATCAAGCACCGTTTCCGGGGCGGGGCAGTCTCATTCGTGATAAAAAAACGTAATAACTGGTATTCATTTTACACTTTCAGAGTTGATTTGGAGTAGCAGATCAAAAATCTTACACTTGCGCCGGCAAAATTGATCGTCACAATCCTGGTGATAAAACACTAAACATGCTAAATAAAGCTGATACACAGGAAACAGATCTAATTTCTCCTGTTAAACCTACTGCCGCCGCCTCCCCTGCCAGAAAACCCTCTACCACCTCCACCTCTGCCTTTGCTGAAGCCACCGCGACCACCGCCAGAAAATCTGCCACCACCTCCGCGGCCAAACCTTCCACTACCACCTCTTGGCTGCTCTTTCTCTTGCAAGGGTGGCAGCTCTTTCACTTCATCAATTGTCACCATGGCGGCGCTTTCTGCACCTACAGGATCAGAGCTTAATGGTGTAGTTGCCCCAGAAACACAAAGCCAGCAATTGGCCACAAAAACAGGAGTTCGACCAGATACAACAAAACATCTTTAAAGATTTTACATAAGGTCAACATGCCCACGACAGTCATTTACCGTACAAGTGAGAGAGCTGAGGCATACCTTGAATGTACTCTTCAGCATCTGCTGCGGGAACATCAAATACAACACCTGTTCCATCAGCAGTGAGAGTCGCACCCTTAACATCTGCAAGTTTATCTTCTGGCATGAACCTTTTCAATATAGTAAAACCAAACCTGCAAACAGAAAAAAAAAATCAATTGAGGGTCAGAAGAAACTCATGGCCAAGGAGTAGGTAGAGTCACCTACCCTGGTGACCACATAGGCCTGCCAGTTTGAAGATGCAATGTAGTGTAATCCTCCATACAAGAAAGCAAAGATCTTTTCTTTATGTCAGTGTAACCCTGAAATATATGTTGCACATTAATAATAACATATGGCAGCAGAAATTATGAAGTTTAGAACATATGCAAGAAAACAACTTACAACTGCCTTTGCAAGTGCTTTGGCAAGTAAGTCCACTGGAGACATGGTGGACGAATTCAACAGTTGCTCTGCTTGCTGCCGGAAAACAGGAATAACACTACACAGCGCCCATCCACAGTTAGCAACACAAACCATTCAACAAAGAAACATGCTTATCACATTGACGGAAGTATCCTACCTGTCTGACACACTCGCAATGGCATCTGCAGCTTCATTGCCAGCAGATTGTGCCACATCAGTGGGTTGTGGCGCAGAGATATGTTGAAATTTCACCCCCGACTCCCTTTCTAATCTGGTCACACTGTGCTTATACCTGGGTTCATAAAGCATGACAGCAACACCAGTATTACCTGAAAATCAACATGCATTACTTCAACAGTCAACCATTTCTAGTAATAATACATAAAAAAAGAGCATCCTATTTAACGCACCTGCTCTTCCTGTCCGACCTGACCGGTGTATGTAAGCTTCAACATCACGTGGAGGCTCACACTGCAAGTTATGAATTCAATCAATAAAAGGAGCTAATGCCAGTATAAAATTTTAATCAACTGCAAGACACGCCATACCTGTATGATAAGCTGGACATCATTAATGTCCAGGCCACGAGCTGCCACATTTGTAGCGACCAAGACTTGGAACTTACCACTCCTGAATCCAGCAAGAATGACCTGCAAAATTGCCCGATAAGAACATGCTAAATTGGGTATGGCTCATTGAAACCTAGTTACGAATTAATTATAACCAAATTGATATGAAGTAGTGGATCAGATGTTTCAGCATTATTTAAATAATAAAATATATGGTTTATATTATAGGAACACATTATACACATGACAATTAAATTCAGCTAATACCTGCCACACAGATAGGTTTATAGATTAGTCAACTGGGAGCACCGGGTCTACATACTAAAATATCATGGCTAATGATGAATCACTTACTTCACGCTGAGCTTGCACCACATCTCCATGCAGGGCACGGGCTCCAGCAATCAAACCCGCAAGCTCCGATGCAGACTCCTTCGTCTCGGTGAAAATAATTGTTCCGCCTCCACTGAAAAAAAAATGACGTTTAGAAAATAGATGCAAATCAACAGTAGGCTCGACAAAACGAAGATCTGCATGAATTACATACTGGCTATAGCATTTGATAATGTCTGGAATAACTTGAGCCCTTGCTGCCTTGTTACAAGGAAGAGCAAGATGCTTAACAGATGCACTAGCTTTCAGCTTCTCATTGCCAACAAGATCAACTGTCCTTTTGTCAGTTTTCAAAAACCTCATGGAAAGCTGTTCCGAAGAAACTATAGTAAGTAACAGTACATCCACAGTTCATATTATATTAACAAGTCAACATCAATGTAGCTGGCTAACTGAAATGAGCTTACCTTGTTCACCCAGTCAGGCAGAGTAGCACTAAACAGAAGTGTTTGTACTTTGGTGACATCCTCAACCTTTCCTGTTTATAGTAAAGGTTCTGGTAAGTGATTGTACTGGAAGTATTAACTTAAGCAGTATTTCTAAAGTTCCATTTGTAGACCCAAAAAAAAGAAGGAATAGGAAAAGCTAAACTGCCATCACAAGCACATGTTCACAAATTGAAGAACATAAAAGCTGACATACCAAGAATGAGCTCGACATCATCAACAAAGCCCATGTTAAGCATCTCATCAGCTTCATCAAGGACGCGGAATTTCAGAAACTTCAAATTGAGATGTCCCTTTACAATTAAATCCTGTGCAAGAAAGCAATGCAAACGTAAGACCATAATAGAGTTCTACCCAGTGGACTAAAGTTGTCAGCAAGGAAGATGCAATTACCTTGACACGACCAGGAGTTCCAACAACAACATCAACCCCCTTTCTCAATGCCATTTCCTGAGGACGATAAGGAGCACCACCATATACACAGCACACAGAAAGGCCAAATGTCCCACCATAAAACTCGAAGTCTGCGTGCACCTGAAATTCATTGTGATGAGGTCAAAACTCAACTTTAGTACAAGTACTTCTCAAGAGTCAGGTACAAGTAAATTTTTACCTGGTTGGCCAGTTCTCTGGTTGGTAGCAGAACCAAAACACTTGGAGGCCTGCCGTAGTCAGTTTTTCTGGATGCCTTCTGTTTCCCATTGACCAACGACTCCAATATAGGCAGCACAAAAGCCAATGTTTTGCCCTGTAGTAATATATCACCATCAGTCAGACAGAGCTTGTTGAGAAGAACTAAAGAGATGCTAATATTCATATCCACTTGCCCTATCCTTAACAAAAAAGTTGAGGTCAAAGTGCAGAAGACAACCCTCCAGTAACTACGTGGTCATAATGCTAAATTAAAGAGTTTAGCTAATTGACAGAAGCAACCACTACCCTTCAAGGTAATGGTAACTGTGATAATGGATCGTGGGAGCAATGCAACGATCTGCACAGTCATCACAATCTTACTCAAATAGTCCCCATAGTGGCCACTAAGCATTGCAATCAAGTGCACAGATGCAGCAATGTCTACTAATTCAACTTTGTGTAGTAGTACATATATGGATATGCAATGTACTGTAAGCGCTAAGCTTTGCAAATCTAAGAAAGGAAACCAAGCACAATTCGAAAGGACTCCTCACCTGGCCAGTCCGCGCGCGGCCGACCAAGTCGCCGCCGTCGAGGACGAGGTCGAATGTGGTGGCCTGGATGGGGAAGAGCGCGTTGATGCCCTTGGACCTGAGCCTCTGCCGCAGCGGCTCCGATATCCGGAAGTTGGTCAACGCGTTGGGGTCCGCGGGATCGTCGTCGCCGCTGGCCGTGAGGTCGCCGTCACCCTCCTCGGAGCTCGACCTGCTCTTCTCCTCCACCGCCTTCTTGTCCTTCTTCGCCTTCTTTACGGCGGGCGCCGGCTCCTCGGAGCTGGTGGTGCTCCTCTCCTCGTCGGAAGACGCGGCCGCCGGCGGAGGGGAGGGCTCCTTGACCTTGCGCTTCTTCTCCTTCTTCTTAGAGGCGGTTGCCTCCGCCTCGGCCTCCGCCGCCGCGGCCTTGAGCTGCTTGCGCTTGGCCTTCTTGGAGGCCGAGTCGTCGACGGCCATGGGCTCGGCGGCGGCGAGAGCGGGAGACATCGTCGAGGGGTAAAGCGGTAAACGCGGGGCGTGGAGCGAGCGGTTGAGCTCTGGCGGCTGCGAGGGAGAGGCGCGGCCGGGAAAGAGGGGGAGAGAAGTTGGGAAGCCTTGAGTACTTGTAGGTAACGCAGCGCAAAACCCTAGCGCGTGACTGAGGCCAGGAGGTTCCTGCGCCGACGTGGCGCTTGATATTTATCGGACAGGTCTTGATATTTATCGGACCGGTGGATGAGCTGGGCCGTTTCGTGCCGGTAACGTTTCGTCCGGTCCTCTTGACACATCGTACTGGACCTGTCTGTTAGGTGAAACCGTGGCCCAACATGGGAATGGGCCGGCGTATACGGCCGAGCCAAAGCTAAATAACCTCCAGCCCGCATGCCGTACCGCAGCGGCACCGACCGTTCTCGTTCCCATCCCATGTTTTCCGGACTCCGGTTCGTCTGCTCTCTGCTGTGCTGGGGTCTGGGGTTTTTGTAGTTTTCTTGGGTAAATTGTCCCGTGTTGCATTGAGAGCAGTGATCACATGATTGCCATCGCCGGCTAAGAAGCAAATGCATTCGCTTGCTAGCTTGTTGATCTTTCCTGGTGTGCGCGCGCTCTAACACTCCCTTAAAAGAACTAACCAACGTTAAATATATTGAAACAGTAGATACAAGACAAAATAAGTCTTTTGGTCTTCCTAATCATCAATGCTTTCAGCTTCCGCAAGCGGATGCACCAATCAGTACTCTTTGATTTCAGAGAAAGAAAATGATTTTTAAAAAAGAAAAAAGACTCTGTTTGGGGCCTAATTCCTCTCTTCTACCCACTTCAGCTTTCACCACGGACTGGGTTTAGGATGTCTAGAAGGCCCATGTACAGACGTGGGCTCATGCTTTTCGTGGCAGCAAAATGGCCCAAAAACTTTGCGAATATAAATCACGCTCTCCGCCTGTATTAATCTGTGATTTGGGGACCACGCTTTTCAAAATCCAGATATACTTCATAAAAAAAAACACACTCTAGGATTAACAGGTGGATTATGTTAGTCCACCACCCAGCTAACGGTTACTCAATTAATCAGATAAAAGAAAAACCAAAAATTTCAGGCTACGAAATCTGCCGTTGATTTCGCATGGAGATTTGTGTGCCATATCTTCCCTAGCCCTACCTCATGTGGCGCTGACCAGAACCAAGCGGAGCCTCGCGGCGGCTGCGCGAGCAGACGGCGGCTCGAGATTTTGTGCCGGGACTCAGGCGGACGGCGAGCGCGATCGGCGGCAAGCGAGCGCTGGCACCGCGGCGAGCGAGCGGCGCGGCAGCGGACTGCGATGCGGCACGGCAGCCGGCAGGACGCGGTACAGCTACGGCATCGGTGGCTGCCGCCGGCCGTCGGAGGGAGGAAGAGAGGTAAGATTTTTTTTATTTTGTTAATTGTTAATCTGTAATTGTCAATCCGTAATTTGTAATAGTTAATCCGTAATTTGTAAGGTTATATTAATTGTAAAATAATCAAATAATTTTTTTGCGATTGATTAACATATATAATTAAGGCTCAATAGTTAATTACAAGATTAGTGGTTAATGACTATAATTAACTGCTATTTACTAAGTGTTTGAAATTTTCTCAAATTTTAAGCACTTAACAAATAGACAAACTCAAAGGAAAAAGTCTACATACTTTCTCAATGAGCCTACTTTACTCTATCAACTACAAAACTAAATTTTTAACATCCTAATGTAGAAAAACATCTATTTACACCTCTAAAGTAGTTTTAGAGGGTGGTTTTACCACCCCACCTGCTGACATGGCAATATTTTGTATGTGATTTACTAGGGAGGACACACGTCATGCAGATAGCTGTGAGAAACCCTCAGCCAGGACCAGGCTACAATTGCGGAAGTTCACGTGGAAGCCACGTATCTGCTAGATTCTGCCATGACAAGCAGATGGCTAGCTCTTTTCCGAGCGAAATCACTGCAGAAGTGCTAAAGCATATTATGGCTTATGTGTAAGCATAGTTTCCAGTTACATTTTTGCTATGCAGCAAATTGGTGAAATTGGAAATTTCAGTCGGGTATCGAAGTAGTGCTATGCGTATGGTATGAACTTAAACTAGAAGCGTATGTACCATGATTTACATATGCTCTGCTTGTTTCATAGATACACTGTTAATGAAGATACCATATGTCGAAGTGTAGCAATGACACTTTCCCAATTACTACTATGAAGCGGTCTGATGAGGTTCTTTTTTAGGAGGGACAAATTCTCAGGAACTATGAAAAGCGACAAATACGGTGAACTCCAAGGATTTACGTGGTTCGGACCGCTGGAGCGTAACATCCTACGTCCATGGAGAGAGTGTTGTATTGCTGTTGAGTTTTGTGTGTGTTGGTGTGAGGGTACAATTCGTATGAGTTGGTTATAGATGGCCAACTGGGTCGGGCTTTCGGGCCAGCCCAAAGCCCGGTTAAATTGGCCCCGCACGAACCCGACACGACACAGAGGGCAGCGGGTTGGGCCGGCCTGAAAGAACGATCGGGCCGTGCTTGGGCTCAACTGCAGGCCCGTAGTGTCGGCCCAGCATGGCCCGATTTACGGACGGCCCGAACAACCCGACATTTGGCCCGCATAGCCCGTATGGGTCGGCACGGCACGGGTCCAACCCGTTTAACCTGCTGGTATATAAATATAGCTAAACCCTAATTCATCACTACATGACTCCTCATTTGCCTGCCGCCCCACCGCATCCCGGGCTCTCCGAGCCTCCATCTACCGCCCCGCCTCATCCCGACCTCATGCGACTCCACCCTCTCCCGGTCTTCATCTACCTCCGACCTCATCTCCCTCCCGAGATCCTTTCTCTTCGCCTCCCTCTCCCTCTCCGGCTCCAGCTCACCGATGTCGCCAGCGTTCGCAGCACTTCGACGGCTCGATGCCTCCTTAGTCGTCGCCCGCCGCTGTTGTGTCGGACTCCCCGTCGTGGCCCTCATCGGCCTCCGCACCTCACGCGGCCTTCCGTTGTGGCTCTCGCTGGCCGCCCCGTCGGCGTCACATATGAGGCCTTTGTCGGCCGCCTCGAACTTGCTCGCCGTCGCTAGAAACACACGGGCTTCATGCCGGCACGACACACGTGGCCCGCGATGGGCACGACACGGCATGTCCCGACTGAACATGGGTCGGGCTGTGCTTGGGCCTAGGCTCCGGCCCGTTGTGCCGGCACGGTACGGCCCGAGTCCCCTATCGGGCCATGTTGGGCCTAGGGTTTTCAGTCCTGAGCCCAGTCGGGTTCGTGTCAGGCCGGCCTGGCACGACCCATTGGCCATCTATAGAGTTGGTCCTCGTTATACGGTATCAGCGCGAGCCTTTTATATGCCAAGGTATTGCTGTTTACAATGAGGTCGAGGCCTGATAGGTAATTAAGTACCCTAGGCACGATCTAAGGTACTTAAGCCTATTTTTGAATGTTTATTAACGTGACTTTTAGGACACATTAATACGTCTTGAAAGCTCATCGGTCGTGCGGTGCTAATGCACCCTTTAATGACACACTAACACTGTCTTCAAGGAGCAGTTTCCAGTTTCGTGGTGTTGAATACCCATGGCGCCTTGCTTTAGTCTAGGACACATGACAACACTGGAGCCCTCCTCGGTGGAGAGGAAGAGTCTGGATCCGTCGAACACGTGGCAGCACTGGATCCTTCCTTAGCAGGGAGGCAGGGTTCGAGGTTGCAAGACACGTGTCAGCAGCGGAGTCCTCCTCAGTAGGGAGGCGGGCTCCAAAGCTGCTGGACACATGGCAGCACCGAAGCCCTCCTCATCAGGGAGGCGGGCTTTAGAGCTTCTGGACACGTGGCAGCGCTGGAGCCCTCCTCAGCCAGGAGGCGGGCTCTTGAGCCGCTGGGCATGTGGCATCACTAAAGCCTTCCTCAGCAGGGAGGCAGGGTCCGAAGCTGCGGGACACGTGGCTGCTTCTGGGTGCTTCCCCTCCTGGAAGGTAGGACCCAATATCTTCTTTTCCCTGTATGCGGGGGTACCCAGTCTACAAGTTACCAACAGTAGCCCCTGGGTCCACCTCGGAGGAGGTTATGATCCCGCAGGTGGGACCACCATCAAGTCTTCCCGCTTATTGCTTCAGAATTTCTTTTGGGCGGTTGAGGTGATAGTACGTTCCTGCATTGCATACACATGACCATACCTGGTTGGTTGAAAGTAGCGTAGTGCGCTGCGCACCTGCCTTTATTGATCAACGACGATTCCTAATACGATCTCTGTATCGGCCACATGTGCAATCTTTTCAACCCTGTCGTGCCACCTTCCACGGGGTTCGCCCGATCCTTTATCATGACAATAGTCCACCAGGTCTGACCTGCATGTCAGGTGGACCCGGGCCCCCTTGCCATCGATGAAGCTAGTCACATGAGATGTGACCAGGCTCCGTGTGCGGTTGCCTTCCGAGAGTTGCAAAAAATAGATAGAGACGTTGCTCCGGATAAGGAATCTCTTAAGCTCCCTTTTGCTTTCTTGCACCTAGAGTTCTTCGTCTTCCTCCTTTCACCATATTCTCCATCTTCCTTCGCTCGCTGCTATGGAGTCTGGACTTCTTGCCTCGAAGCTCCAAAGCAAGAGCGACATTCTAAGAGTGCGGAAGTTGCTCGGATGGCAGGAGACCATCTTCGACAACTTGGTTCATCGCGGGAGCCTTCCTTTCATCAAGAAGAGTTCTGGCGACATAGTCTTCTTCCTGGCATACACTCTAGCGGGGTTGGTTCCTCTAATATCCTCCTTCCTCTTTGTCGGAGGTCTGATTCCGGCAATTCTCCCAGCAGTACGGTTAGTAGACCGCGAAGTTTCTTAGTTCGGTTAGGGCGCGCGGAGATTCAGAGCAAGATGGCGATTTGACATGAGGATTTATGTGGTTCGGGCTGCCTGATTGTAATACCCTACTCCACTGGTGTGTGTTGTTGTTGTATTGAGCGCCTGAGCGCTTGGGTGTGAGAGAGGCCAAAAGAGTCTCTTGCTAGACTCCCGCGTGTGTCTGGAAGAGTCTCCCCCTATGTATCACTCGGCCAGTCCTTTTATAGTACAAGGGTTGGCCGTTACATTGTTAGCCTAACCCGACATGTGGCCCTGGCGGTTACTGATGCCTAATACACAGTTAAATGTGCTTAATTCTCCTTAATAGTGTCATAACACCCTTTAATGGTGGCATTACTGGTATTAAGGGTCATCCGATCGTGTGTCATTAAGATAGTATTAATGACACATAATCAGGTCTTGAAGTCTTTAATGTCCCTTGAAGATCCGAGCCGTTGGAGGTCCACCAATCTGCCTGTTGAGGTTGAAGGTTCGGCGGTTGGACGCGTGGCAGCTCCAGAGCTTACCATCTTAGACGAGTAGTTCCGGTGCTGTTGTACATGTGTCGGTACCGGAGCTTCCCTCTGTCGGGGGTTAGGTCCGGCGGTGCCACACAGGTATCTAGCTGGAGCATTCCCATGTAGGGATTGTAGCTCCGGTTTTATGATACACATGGCAGCACTGGGACTAACCATAGGAGGGATGCAGGTCCAGTTCCGAGTGACACGTGGGGCCTTCGGAGGTCTTCAACTCAGATAGGTGGAGTTCCTTTGCACTCTTCGCAGTCCCAAGGGGTATCCAGTACGCAGGGTACCGATAGTGGCCCCCTAGGCCCACCTCTGGGAGAGACCTTTTGGATTAAGTCAATCTGTCGGAGGTGGGTCCATCTTTCGATTTCTGCACCGTGTCTTCAAGGGTTTTTGGATGTGCCGTTGAGGTGGTGGTTCGTAGTTAAACCATCGTCGCGTGGCATCTTCAGGATGCGGCAGGTGAGATCTGCGCGTGCAGATCTCACGCAATTGAAGGTCGCCGATTCCCAATACAAAAACCGTATCAGTTCCGCATGCCCTGTCAGGCTGCCACCCTCGGTTTTCCCGCCTCTCATCATTACAACTGTTCACTTGGGGTAAGAACCCCGACTTGATCGTCTGGGTGGCCCCGGGCCCCCTTGTCATTGGAAGGGTGAAATTTTTGAACTGTATCCTTGGCCCTTCTGCGGTTTCCATCCAAGCGTTGCGGGGGCTTACTTAAGAAGGAAAGCGCGCACGGTTTGGGGATTCCTTACGCCTTCATTTGAACTTGCGCTCAAATCCTCCAAACTTTTGCTTGCTTTTTCTCTCTCGCCCCACCGTGCTGCGATGGAGTTGGGTCTCCGCAAGAGCCGTCTCACGATCGACGATGATTTGAAGAAGGTCCGGACCTACATGGGGTGGTCCAGGGACTCCTTCAACCACTTGGTCCGCACCAGCGAGCTCACGTTCAAGAAGAAGTGTGGCGGCGACATGGTGTACTTTTCTGCGTACGCCATGGTGGGACTGATCCCACCTTTCCCAACCTTTCTCTTGATGCTGTTAGACTTCTATGGTCTGCAGCTGTACCACCTTGGCCCCCACTCCATTCTTTTTGTGTCAACATTTGTCCACTTCTGCGAGATGTGGGTGGGTATTAACCCCTACGTCGAGCTTTTCCGTACCTTCTTCACCATCCACATCACCGGCAAGAGTAACGAGTATCTTGGATTCTATTATTTTGTGAAGCGCAAGAAATGCCCCTACAAATACTTGAGGTCGTTCCCTTCCGGCAAGTGGGACAACTAGAAGAAGGATTGGATTGTCATCACGGCAGAGGAGCACGAGAAGCTAGAGCTTCCTGAGGGTCTTCCCAATGTTGACACAGACGCATGGAGCGAGGTTCCGGTGCTGTCAGAGGCCTTCAACCCTACCTTGACCAGGATCTGCCAATATGTGGAAGGAGGGGTGACCCCCCAGACAGTCTTCTGCAACTTCCTGGTCAATAGGTGGGCTCCACTGAAGAAGAGGGAGAAGCTCGCCTGGGCCCTCAACAGCGTGATGAATGATGACCGGATTGAAACCGGCTTGAAGTACAATTTGGAAGGCGCTGCTTTGGAGTTTCATCTCAAGAAGTTCCAGCATGGCATCGATGTCGAGGGCGACGACTTAACTCCGTCGGTAGCTTTCCTCCCTTTGAACATGGAGGCGGAGTTCAGCAGGGAGCTCCGGAGGAGGATGCCGGTGCTTGACGACCTCGGTGAAGTAGAGAGGCATTTGACCACCAGATTGGTGATCCCCGGAGCTTCCGAGGGTGGTCCCACTTCCGCCCCGAGACAAAGAGCTGAAGTCATTGGCATGGGCAAAGAGTTGGCTGAGCCCTCTAGCTGAAAGAGGAAGTTGAAGCACTCTGACGGGAGGCTATCAGACCTGCTCCTTCCTCAACAGCTCCTTCTCCACGGCGGGGGAGATCTTCGACGGTGACACCAACTCCAGCATCGGCATCTCCCTGGAATGCCAGCTCCGTGCAGGTGACTCCGGCGCTGGAGCCAGCTAAGGGCTCTAGGTCCGATGGTCCTTCTCGGTCAAGGAAGGCCCCAACCAAGACGTTGCTGACAGCGGAAGTAAGCTCCGAAGAGCCTTCTGGAGCTACTACCCCAGTTGCGACTGGGTCGGGCTCTAAGCGTCCGGCGAAGAGGTTCCGCGCTAGCTGGAGCGGAAGCCTCCCAAGGTAATTTTTTTACCTCAGTTGATTGTTTTTGTTGTAATCATATTTTTAGTTTCTTTGTCCTTCATCCACAGGGTCTCCAAAAAAGGCGCTGAAGCTCTGGTTCCTACGACAGCAATTGATGTTGTACAGGCAGAGGCTCCGGCTCCAATTATAGCGCCGCCCTAGGTGGTAGCTGAGGTCTCGGCAGCTCGGGCGCCAGCTGTCGAGGTTTGGACCTCGACTCATCTCCCGAAGCTCCCGTGGTAGCGCCGGACCACGGGAATGAAGATGTACCAGCGGCACCAGCTCCAGAGGCTGAAGCTCCGGTTTTGGATGCTGCGATGACGGACGCTCCGGCCTCAGAGCTGGAGGTTGGTGCAGTTCCGGCCTTTGAGCCAGATGTTATTGAAGCCCCAGCGGCGGAGCCGATGGTTCATGGAGTTACAGCGCCTGAGCCGGTTGTTGTGGAGGTGCCGACACATGAACTGGTGGAGGTCGAAGCACCAGCACCTGAGTCGGCAATGGAGGACGCACCAGCACCAGAGCTGGAAGTGGCCTCAGCTCTGGCCGAATCTTCAATGCCTGCCCCGAAGGATGTAGTTCCGGAGGTACCCGCGCCTGAGCCAGGGTGTCAAGACGAAGCGACTGGTCCTCTGCTTGAGGGAGCAATTGCTGATGACCTGGCGACAGGACCTTCGGAGCCGACTCCTGAGGTAGAAGCTCTCGTTGCCGGACCTTCCTTGGCGACGACTAAGGCACTCCCAAAGGGCGGCCCTAGTGCTGTGGAAGCTCAGGGGACCACTCTTGTAGAGTGGGACCCAATTTTTGTTATGGAGAACCCGCTGGAGTCAACGGAGAGGACCCCAGCAGGTCTGGAGCCGATCCCCCTGTCGTTATCCATCGACAGCGCCTGCTCCAGCCTTTGTGAGGTCTAGCTTGCTTTTTATCACGACAGCAAGGCCCTCGAGGAGGAGCGCCAAACCCTTAGGAGGTGGCACAACCGGCTCCAATTCGACACCAAGCTGGCGCAAACAAGGCTGGCCGGCGACAAGGAGTGGGTCAAGAGGGAGAAGGCCCGGATGGAGTACTGGGGCCAGTTGCTGGATGAGAGGGAAAGCATGGTGCGATCCCTCGACAACAAGTCCCGGGCTATACACGAACAAGTTGTGGCTGCTAATGAAGCAGCGAATGATCGCCAGGAGAAGCTCAGTACCATCCACGAGAGCCTCGTCAAGCGTCGGAAGGCTCTTGAGGAGCGAGAGAAAAAGCTCAAAGATGAAGAGCAAAAACTCCTGGAGCTGAGGGATTACCTCCTGAAGGGGGAGGAGGAGCTCGCCCAGAGGCTGGCTCTGGGTGACAAGAGCCTTGTAGAGCGCACCAAGAAGCTGGAGGAGCTCTACGAGAGCGAGGAGAAGAAGGCCTGGCAGCGGGGACAGGACCTTACCAAAAGGGAGGACAAAGTCACTGCCAGGCAAAAGAAGGTGCGAGGCTGGGAGAAAGACCTGGTTGATTGCCGGAACAAGATCCACGTCCGGGAGAAGGAGCTTGCCAACCTTGAAAGGCAAGTTGCTGAAAGGATTCAGCAGCACGCCAAAGAGGTCGAGCACCCTTCCTGGGAGGGTTTGGAGCTTGTGGCGACCAAGAGGTCCTTGTAAGAGATGCAAGGCTCAAGAGTTGTGGATTCCCAACAAGTATGAGACTTTTTGGGCAAAGCCAATGACGCGCTGACGCCACTGGGATTTAGTCCCGTGCGTCCGGATGATCCAGAGCCGGAGCTGGACCATGCGTTGAAGGCGTTGAGCTCGGCTGACAACAAACTCAACAAGATGGGCGATGTCATCGCGAATCAGTTGGAAACAGAAGGAAAATCCCTTGCGCAGAACATCGCAGAATACATGCTGACATGCTACACAAGCTGGGATCCTCATTTCCCACTAGATCCGGTGCTTGAAGGTCCAATCGATGGAGAGGGAGATGCCGCCAAGACCAGTGTGTTGGAGGTTGCCCAAAAGGTCGATCGTTCTTCCGTAGGATTTAGGACTTTCTCCTTGTAGCTCCCACTTGTATCTTCTCTTCTTTTCTCCAATTTTGTAATATCTTGTCTTCAGATGAATGAAATCCAAGAAATTTATGAATTTCATTTTTTTGTCTTCAACCTTTGTATCACTTGGCCCTCTGGTAGACGTACACAATTTGATTGCGAACATGTACCAAGAGGATGTAGAATTTTGTTGAAGACTTGCGTGCTTCGAACTTGTAGAGTGTAGGTCCGAAGTCGCTGATAGCAGGGCCCCCTGAGGTTATCGGAGCTTAGTAGCTCCGGCAGCATCCACTGTCAACACGTACAACATCGACAGCAGACCCTATTAGGGTGTCCTTCTACCATCTTTTCTTCACGTTGACAGCTGGATCCCTGGATTTGTTGGAACTTGATAGCTCCGACGATGCCTACTATCAATGTTTAAAACATCGACAGCGGGCCACCTTAGGGGATGTCAAAGCTTTGATAGCTCCGACATCATTCACCATCATCATGAGATTTCTATTTTTCCTGCACACTGAAGTCAAGAAAAACAGTAAAATCCATTTCTTATCTATAACTCGTTTGTGGCTTACTATTCTCGAAAGAAATTTTTAGGTCGACCGCAATTCTATATAAAATCAAGTGCATTTGCTTATTTTCTCTAGGTCCGATCGTTTTCTAGACTCACCTTACTCAGGCCTGCCGGGGTGTAGGTAGAGTGGCGTACTTAGGGTGCAGGACCACGCTAAGTCGATAGCACACTCCGGACCTAGATTGGCTTGGTGTTCAGGCGAGTAGGCCATTCAACAATGTTAAGACCCGAAAGAATTAACAATGCAACTCGAATTATACATGAATTGTTCGAGCTAAAGTTTCTTGAGAATTGCACAACTTTGTTTTAGACAAGAAAGAGAAAAATAAAAAATAATGAGCCTGTAAAAAATAAATGCACGTGGAGTCTGTTTTTGCGTAATGATGTCTTTCATTATAGGTCCGGGGTACAGGGGAAACAAGTGCACTCTTAGGGTACGCAACCAGGCTAAGTGTGTTGCATTTCTTGTTTGACCCAGGGTAACACTTTTAGTTCTGAGACTATGTCAAGTGTTGCTTGAACTTTGTGGACCTTCCGGGAAAGGTCCGGCAGTCCTCCCGGAGGAGTTATCCGACTCTGTATAATGACGCTATAACATACATCATATGTAATTACAGACTCACCTCCGTTATATTAAGCATAGAACTTACGGAGGTGCTCAATGTTCCAAGGATTAGGGAGCGGTGTCCCATCCTCGGTTGCCAAGCGAACGCATCCGGACGGGATACTTTGATCACTCGAAAGGGTCCTTCCCAGCTGGGGGAAAGTTTGTTTAACCCTTCTCAAGTTTATATTCTCCGTAGCACCAGATCGCCTTTCTCGAGCTGTCGGTTATGCACATGCCTTTGGTGATAGCGTGGGAGCGCTTGGCGGTATCGTGCATTTTGAACAGCTGCTCGACACCTTCCCTCTTCAACGAGGTCAAGGTCTTCACGCCGGAGCTGGTCCTATGTGGCTTCGTCGAAGGTCCGGACCCGGAGCGACCCCAAGGTGATTTCCGGAGGAAGGACTGCTTCAGCTCCGTACACCAGGAAGAAAGGTGTCTCCCAAGTTGACCGGTTTGGAGTTGTCCTGTTTGCCCACAAGGTGGGCGGAAGCTCTTCGATCCAGTTGGCTCCATGTTTTTTCAGGTGCTCATATGTGCGCGTCTTGAGTCCTTTTAGGATTTCTGCATTTGCTCTCTCAGCTTGGCCATTGCTTGCCGGATGAGCTACGGAAGCTTAGCTGACTTGAATGCCGAGGTCTTCGCAATATCCTTGGAATGCAGAGCTTGTGAATTGGGTCCCGTTGTCAGTTATGATCTTGTTTGGGACTCCAAATCTACATACTATGGATTGCAAGAAATTTATAGCTGATTGCTTGTTTATTGTCACAACTGGAGTTACTTTCGGCCACTTAGTGAACTTGTCGATGGCGACATACAGGAACTTGTAGCCTCTGACGACTCTCGGGAAAGGTCCCAAAATATCCATACCCCACACGGCGAAATGCCATGTCGGAGGTATCATTTGTAGAGGTTGAGCCGGTGTGTGAATTTGTTTCGCATGAAACTGGCATGCTTCACATTTATTCACTAGCTCGGTTGCATCCTAAAGTGTTGTAGGCCAGTAAAAACCATGCCAGAAGGCTTTACCGACCAGCGTGCGGGAAGACGCGTGGTTCCCACACTCGTCTCTGTGGATTTCTGTGAGGAGCTCATGGCCTTCTTCCCTTGTAATGCACCGCATTAGGACGCTGTTAGCACCACACCGGTAGAGATCCCCTTCTACCAGTGTGTATATTTTAGCCAATCTGACTATCCGGTCAGAAGATACATTGTCTTCAGGAAGGATGTTGTCTTTCAAGTAGCTCCGGATCTCTGAGATCCATGCATCAGAGCTAACTTGAGCTTTTGAGTCTTGCGTGCTGGGTTGCTCGGAGCTTCTTGCAGCACCTACGATCCTTGATGGGCGCCATGGTAACAGGGCCATCGGGACTGCTAGCTTCGAGGTGCCGGTCTCGCCCCCTTCGCTCAGTTTGGCAGGCTGAGCTGTTGGTCTTGACAATCTCCGGACGAAGGTTCCGTTGGGAACCGGAGCTCTGGTTGAAGCTTTCATCGAGAGTTCGTCAGCTTCAGCGTTGTTGAGACATGGCAAAGATCCAGGACTTCGAAATCCTTTTGAAGCTTCTGGACTTCAAGTAGATATGCAACTAGTTGAGGGTTGTTGCAGCAGCATTCACCTTTGACTTGTTTTATTATGAGCTGCGAAT
Source organism: Tuctoria greenei (assembly GCA_036927565.1). Taxonomy (NCBI): domain Eukaryota; kingdom Viridiplantae; phylum Streptophyta; class Magnoliopsida; order Poales; family Poaceae; genus Tuctoria; species Tuctoria greenei. The sequence continues at coordinate 287,027,774 of JAYESD010000001.1, forward strand.
CACCCTTTACCAACAGCTGCTTAACACCATAAGATAGTGACACTTTGAGCCTATAGATTAATGCTTCATACTCCACCATGTTGTTAGTCACCTTGAAGTCAAGGTGAACCATGTAATTGACCTTCTCCCCGGTCGGAGCGAGGATACGGACTCCAGCTTCGGCCCCTTGCTTCTGCATAGAGCCATCAAAGTAGAGAGTCCAGTGAGGCTCAGTGAAGACCGGAACCTTGGGTTCCGACTTCTGCTCACTGGGGCCCCCAGGATTTGATGGAGAGGGGTCCATTCCGCCACAAAGTCTGCCAACGCTTGACTCTTGATCGCTTGTCTTGGGATGAATTCAAGATCGAACTCGGCCAATTTCGTTGCCCACTTTGCAATGTTCCTAGTAGAGTTGGGGTTATGCAAGATTGCACACAGTGGATAAGAGGTTACCACTGAAATCTTGTGAGCTTGGAAGTAGTGAAGAAGCTTCCTAGAGGCAATAAGAACTGCATAGAGCAGCTTATGCACCTCTAAGTACTGAGTCTTGGCGTCATGAAGTACCTCGCTGATGAAGTACACTGGGCGTTGGACTGTCCGGACCCTCCCAGAGGGGCCCGAAGCTTCCTCCTCACCAACCCAGACCCTCCCGGAGGGGTCCGGCCCTTCTTCGGGGACCTCCAGGTTCTTGCCGGAGAAACCCAGAGCTTCTGAAGTGACCCGGACCTTCCCGGAAGGGTCCGAATCTTCTTGTTCAACAACAGTAACTCCTTCATTTGAAGGAAGTTGATCCTCTGACTTCTCGCCTTGAGGATCTGGGTCTAGGGGCTGGGACCCAGACTCTCCTTCAGGTAGCTCCGGAGCCTCCTAGAGGGGTCTGGATTCCTAAACTGGAGATGGTTCTGGTCTTTCCACAACCAGGACCATGCTGACAACTTTGTCAGTTGCTGAAATGTAAAGCAGAAGTGGCTCACCAGGATTTAGAGCTACCAAAGTTGGTAGAGTGGTGAGGAGCTGCTTCAGCTCTTGGAATGACTTTTCTGCTTCTTCAGACCATTGGAATGGTCCGGACTTCCTGAATAATTTGAAGAAGGGTAGCGCCCATTCCGCCAGTCTTGAGATGAACCGGCTGAGGGCTGCTAGACACCCAGTTAGCTTCTGATGCGAGCTGGTGGCCACATGTCTTCAATAGCTTTAATCTTCACCGGATTTGCTTCTATTCCTTGGTGGTTTACCAAGAATCCAAGAAGCTTTCCGGAGCTAACCCCGAAGACACACTTGTCTGGGTTTAGCTTTGTGCATGTGATTCGCAACTTGTCAAAGACAGCTTGCAAGGTGTCAAGAAATGACTCCTTGTTCTTGATCTTGACAACGATGTCATCGACGTACACTTCCACTACGTCTCTGATGAGCTCTCCAAACGTTTTGTACATAGCTCGAACAAACATTGAAGTAGCGTTTTTGAGACCGAATGGCATGGCAGTGTAACAATATAATCCATCTACTGTGATGAAGGCAGTATGCTCTTCGTCTTCCTTAGACATTCTGATTTGATGATACCCAGAATATGCGTCTAGGAAACACAGTAATTCACACCTGGAGGTGGAATCTACTATCTGATCTATTCTAGGTAGTGGAAATGGATCCTTTGGACATGCCTTATTCAGTGTTGTGTAGTCGATACACATCCGAAGCTTCCCGCCGGCCTTAGGTACAACGACTGGGTTTACCAGCCATTTTGGGTGGAAGACTTCCCGGATGAATCCAGCTTCGAGCAACTTCTTCACTTCTTGACGTATGAAGTTCTATCGTCATACTGATTGCTTCCAAGGCTTCTGATGTACAGGCTGAGCGTCGGGATAAATCTTCAGATTGTGCTCAATCACCTCCCTAGGGATCCCAAGCATTTGTGACGGTTGCCAGGCAAACACGTCAACATTAGCTCGGAGGAAAGTGATGAGCGCGAGTTCCTATTTGTCGTTTAGACCTCTCGATATACGGGTAGTCTGAGCAGTGTCGGAACCAATTTGGACGACTTTGACGGGAATGTCAGTGTCGCCGCTTGGATGCACACGAGGTGCGGAGGTTGAGCCTCGATGACGAATGCTCGGGAGCTTCAGAGCTTGCTCCTTTCCGAATTCTTCATCCTGCACTATAGCAAGCGCGTGGAGTTCTTCCAGAGCAGTAACTCCGACGGTGCGATCTCCGCGGGTCCAGAGAACGCCTGAGGGTGTTGGCATCTTCAACACCAAGTCGCCATAATGAGCAGCAACCATGAATTTGTACAAAGCTGGCCTTCCCAAGATGGCGTTGAATGGCAAGTTGATCTGCGCCACATCGAAGACCAACTTCTCAGTCCTGTAATTCTACCGAGTTCCGAAGGTCACCGGGAGGGTAATGGCTCCGAGTAAAGTTATGGCCCCCGGACCTACTCTGGAGAAAGGCCGGGAGGGGTGAAGATCCGAAGGTCGGAGCTGAAGCTTGACAAAGGTATCAAAGCTTATGAGGTTCAGCCCTGAACCACCGTCCACCATTACGTGGTGGAGCTGGACGTTATTGATGGTCGGACATACCATCAGCGGAAGTTGACCAGCTCCGATGATGTTCCGAGGGAAGTCCGAAGCATCGAAGGTGATGGCAGTGTCCATCCACTTTCGATGAGGCTCCATCCTGGCGGTGGGAGCTACAGAGGCCATGTCCCGCCGCATTTTCTTGAGGACACAGCGGGAAGTGATGTCCCACAAACCACCAAAGATGGTGTTCATGGTCTTCCGACGCTCATTGTCGGTGACATCAGAGTCATCGTCAACGGAGGTGTAAATAGCCTTCAAGACCTTTTTGGGGTCCTGAAAGCCTAACTCCTCTTCAGCCGGAGCTTCGTCGACTTTTTGTTTTCCTTCCCTTTGATGGAAAGGAGCTTCTTCCCGACTCTTGTTGTAGCGCTCGGCAAGGTTCAGGACCTCTCGGCAGTTTTCCAGGTTGTGGATGTCCGTCTTGTGTATGGGACACCGCATCTTAGAGCTGCCACCGTCTTCAGACGACGGCCGAGGTCGTTTCTCGGGGCGTGGCCCTCGGCCACCCGGAGCTGCGGCAGCAGCGGTAGTAGGTGTGCCGGCCGACGGCTTCTTCTTGCCGTTGGAATATTTCTTCTTCTTGCTACTCCCGGAGGTAGTAGTTTCACCCTTGGAGGACTTTTTGTTGGCCTCCAGAGGTGGTTGGGAGTGCATTTCACGGCCCTCCGCAGCCTTGGCACACTTGTCTGCCAAGCTGAAGAGTTTCGTGATGCTGGTGACTTCCTTGGTTGCTAGCTTCTCTAGCATTTTCTTATCTTGAACACCCTGTCTGAATGCTACAATAATAGAAGCGCTTCAGATAGAAGGAATGGTATTTCGTACTTGGGAGAACCTTTGGATGAAAGATCGCAAGGACTCTCCCCCTTTTTGCTTGACAATAAAAAGATCCAGTTCCGTGCCTAGTCGGGTGTATGAGCTTCCAAAATTGACGGTGAAATGTTGGCACAACTCCGCCCAACTATTGATGGAGTCAGGCGAAAGGCTCATGAACCAAGACCTGGCAGTCCCAATTAAAGCCACGGGGAAATAATTGGTCATCACAGCCCCATTGCCCCAGCCGCAAGAATAGCAGTGGAGTAGATTTGAAGGAATTCAGCGGGGTTAACAGTCCCGTCAAATTTCTCCGGCAGGTGAGGCCGGAACTTCTGCGGCCATCTGACCATGCGTAGGTGCATGGCCAAGACATAACAGCCTCCTCCTACTCCCACGGGAGCAGGGCTGTCCCGAGCCTCTCGCCTCTCGCGAGCACGCTCGATGTGGACGCGACCGTCCCGTTGTCGGTAACGACGATCGAGCTCCGCCTGGAGGTCGTGACTCGAAAGCCTTGTTATCATGTGATTACGTCGAGCCCCGGAAGGCAGTGATGTCGCCTGCTGAGATGTAGCACGCCTCCCGTGCTGTGAAGCTTGCGGGCCGAGTTTACCCGACAAGGTCCAAATCTGCAATGGGGCCCACCCCGAGGGAGGAGGACCTTGATTGCTGATGCGATCGGCTGCTGCTGCAATCAGATGATCCACATCAGCTCTCCACTATTCCATCGCACCTTGGGGTGCTCCTGGAGGCGGTGGACGTTGGAGAAGAGCACGCGCAGCATTAAGCGTGTGTTCGGGGTTTTTGTTCGCCGATGTAGTGATTGACGCGGACGCCCCATCTCGCTGTCCGGGTTGATTCACTGGAGCGGATGGTGGAGGCGGCGGCATGACTTCTGCTAGGGCCACATCACCTGCTGGTTGCTGCATGTTGGAGAGATTGCCTCCAGCAGGTTGCACAACATGGTTACCGTTGGATGATCCAACAACAGAATTCACCATCTTTGAATCTCAGGCGCCCCTTCCTGGCGCGCCAACTGTCAGAGGTCTGATTCCGGCAATTCTCCCGGCAGTACGTTTAGTAGACCGCGGAGTTTCTTAGTTCGGTTAGGGCGTGCGGAGATTCAGAGCAAGATGGCGAGTTGACACGAGGATTTACGTGGTTCGGGCCGCCTGAGCGTAATACCCTATCCCACGGGACGGTGTTGTTGTTGTATTGAGCGTCTGAGCGCTTGGGTGTGAGAGAGGCCAAAAGAGTCTCTAGCCAGTTTCCTGCGTGTGTCTGGAAGAGTCTCCCCCTGTGTATCACTCGGCCAATCCTTTTATAGTACAAGGGATGGCCATTACATTGTTATCCTGGCCCGACATGTGGCCCTGGCGGTTACTGATGCCTAATACACAGTTAAATGTGCTTAATTCTCCTTAATAGCGTGATAATGCCCTTTAATGGTAGCGTTACTGGTATTAAGGGTCATCCGATTGTGTGTCATTAAAATAGCATTAATGACACATAATCAGGTCTTGAAGTCTTTAATATCCCTTGAAGATCCAAGCCGTTGGAGGTCCACCAATCCGCCTGTTGAGGTTGAAGGTCCGGCGGTTGGACGCGTGGCAGCTCCGGAGCTTACCATCTTGGACGAGTAGGTCCCGTGCTATTGTACATGTGTTGGTACCAGAGCTTCCCTCTGTCGGGGGTTAGGTCCGGGGGTGCCACACAGGTATCTAGCCGGATCATTCCCATGTAGGGATTGTAGCTCCGATTTTATGATACACGTGGCGGCACTGGGACTAACCATAGGAGGGATGCATATCCGGTTCCGAGTGACACGTGGGGCCTTCAGAGGTCTTCAACTCAGATAGGTGGAGTTCCTTTGCACTCTTCGCAATCCCAAGGGCTATCCGGTATGCAAGGTACCAACACTCTTGATATTGTTGGCGGTGTACGGTCTGCAACTCCAGCACCTCACACCACATTCCATTCTATTGGTGGTGATTGTCATCCACCTTTGCGAGATGTGGGTGTGTGTGGGGCCGTCCATGGAGCTGTTCAAGGTTTTCTTCATCTTGCAGGCGTCCGGAAAGAGTTCAGGCTACATAGGAGCCTACTACTTCCAGCGTTGGAGGAACTCGACATTCAAGTACATCGCTTCCTTCTCCTGTGGAAAGTGGGAGAATTGGAAGTTCGACTGGGTAGTTATCCAGACCGACCCAAGCGACCGCTTGGAATCGCCAGTTGATGTACCCACCACAGGAAGCGAGTTTTGGGAGCTCGTCCCAGACTTGCCAGTGGAGTACAACCCGGTGCTGACAAGGAACCAACACTTGGTGGATGGAGGCTTGACGTAACTGATGGTACTCTGCGACTTCTTGACGCGACGTATTTCAGCAATGTGAGCGCCTAATGTGGAGGTACACCAGTGTGATGGAGTTCACGCGGTTGGAGCGTGGCAGGGGGACTATTTGGATGAGAAGACCCTTCTTTTGTGTTGTCAAAGTTGTACAGTGGTCCCATCTCCAACGACCTTATCCTTTCACCGTCGAACCTCCTGCCAGTCTTCACCTCACCAGAGTTGAGGACACGATTATTGAAGGAGATGCTGAACCTTGACGAGACCGGTGTTGCGATGTGCTGTTGGCAGTTGTGATATACCAATTTCACCTGTCAATGTAACTCAATTATGTGAAGGAAATATCATTTCTTGCACACATCACCTTTCTATTTAACCTATTTCCACTTGTCATTGGAGAAAGTAGTGCATGCAGGGATTTTGTGCAAAATTGAAGTGAAACAAGGGGATGGATCCTATAAAATATCATTCTAGCCAATCAAGCGATGACATGTGGCACCACATGGATCAAATGGCCAACAAACAGAAGTATCGGAGGTCATCCAATGGTGTAGCACCAATAACAGTCAATGGGACCCACCTAACAGAGACTTGGGGCTGAGACCAGGTCGTCCCGAGTCGGCCGACTAGGGAGTGATGCCAGATTCGGTCAAACGCCACGTGTGGGCTCCTCCCGACTTGAATAGGTCATGAGCGACTGATTCACGCGCTTTTGGTGGCGGGAACCGACCCTTCTCCAAGCTATAAATAGGACCCCTCACCCCTCACTTCAACAAACACCACTTGAGTATTCATCCATTGTATCCACTACTCTCCATAGATTTAGAGGAGTATAGGCTGTAGAGAGGAGAGTCTCTAGTCCATAGTCTAATTAGGAGAAGAGTATAAGAAGTCTCTTCCCAATTCCTAATTGGGAAAGGTATGGCTCTTATATTCCTATTTGTATTTGTGACTTTGCTCTTAATAAAGATGTTATCTTTTGTCTTCTATTGTTCATATACTTGGATGAAGCGTTTCTTGTTTGATTGTGGATTCCATGTATATGGTAGGAGTAGTATTTATGATTATGCTATACCATTATCATCATATCTTGATAAACACTACAAACCCCCACTATAGTCTAATTAGCTATGACATGATTATGTTAACATGAATCACTTATGCTATGAATTAACATTGGTTCAACGATGATTTAGTTCACTGCCTTAGGATGGCTTGTGCCTAGGCTTCTAAGGTAATTACTTAATATGCTAGCATGGTGCTAGGATAGTGTAACACCCTCATTTTCATGCATCATGCCCTACATACACTCATATACATGTTTAACATTAACCCACAACAAGAGGAACGAGTTTAAAATTGATTTGGAGCATTTAAAATTGATTTGGAATAAAACCGCACCTAAAATGCAGGAAAGTGCGGACTAGTCCGATTTTACTGAGGACTAGTCCGATTTATCTCTGACTAAAAATGGACTTGTCTATTTTTGCTGCAGACTAGTCCGATTTTGCCTCTGGAAACTTTCGGACTTGTCCGATTTTGTGTAGACTAGTCCGATATTCCAAGAATCCTTGAAAATTTGCTAAGTCCCTGGACTTTTCCGGACTAGTCTGGTGTTCCAGCGGACTTGTCCATTTTCCTCTCTGACTAAAGTCGGACTTGTTCGATTTTAGGCCAGACTTGTCCGATTTTCTCTCTGGACAACTTCGGACTAGTCTGGTCCTTTTCAGACTTGTCCGATATTTCGTGACTCCGAATTGATCTTTTGTTTTATGACTTGTTTCTTGGGTTTCATGTTAAGTGGGCCTAGGGACGTCGTGCCTAACTCTTTTAGAGCCCATGTGGGACTCTAAACCGGCCTCTACTCCTCTCAAACTCGAAATCCATCTAACCCTAGCCTCCATCTCTATATAAACAACCCCACCCCTTTGCTTGACATCTATTTGCCACTTTTACACCCCAACCAAACCCTAGTTCGTGGAGAGCCACCACCAAGGAGGGAGGAGAAGATCCCAAGCAAGAAGAAGAAGAGGAGGAAATGAAAGAGGATCAAGATCTCCACCAAGTTTCGTCCTTCATCACCAATTCATCTCCAAGTTCATCACCAACCCTAGGTCATCAAGATCCAAGTGTTACCTCCAAGTTTCTTGATTTATTGGAGTCCTAAACACCTGGTATACCTTCTATTCTCTTTTTATTACGTGAATTCAACCCCAAAATCTCCAAATTTACGTCAATCTAGAAAACCCTAATCTGCTGATCCCGCAAAGTGCGAACTTGTCTGGTCCCTAGCGGACTAGTCCGGTCTTCCTGGCTAAATTGTGTTGAATTGGTTCTAAAGTTTGATCTAATCACATCCAAACCTGTATAAACTTGTTAAAATCTATTAGAACTAGTTATTGATCATTAAAAGCAATCTATTAACAAGTTCTACCTTGCATTTGCATTAATCATACATGTCATGTCATATTGAGTAATATTTGTGCACTCTTAGATTGTGTTTCTTGTCTTGTATGTTTATTGTGCAGATTATACGGATTTGCGCTAAAAAGTGCCGCGGAGGATCTCCAACACCAAGAGTTTGAAGGCTTTAATCCTAAACAACAACAAGATCAAGACAAGTGTCCTTGAAGCATATTGATCCTGTTTTTAAATTAAATGTTTTATTTGCAAACTGCATGCTTGTGTCAATTTGATGGGAATCTATGGTAGGAAGTTTACTAGATTTGTTAAACCACCCTTATCACCTGGAATTTATGGTAGAGAGTCGGGAAGGGTTTTTACCTTTTGCATCGCTTAATTAATTTGGATGGGAAAACTACACTACACATTTAATTATGCATTAATGTTATTCTATTAATGTGAACTGGTCAATATTATATGGTAATGGGTGATCTAAGCAAGCCTGGTATCTGGACGGGTTGGATGTTATGGTGGTTTGCTTGCTTTAGATCTAAGGACTGGTTCATGCGAGAATAAGTCAGGACTACAGTGCCACCACGAGGCCAAGTATGGGTGCAGCGTAGCTGATTAATTAGGGCTTTGCCAGTGCTATTTGGACCATTAGGGATGCTCAGGGAAGGGGTAGTCGAATTGGGTTTGTTGATGATTGGTAGGACTACCCTGGGATCCGAATGACTCAAGAGGGGGCCCTTGGTTGAAGATGTGCTCTGCAGGAGACATCGCCACCGGTGAAACCTCAGTGGGGTCTAAATAGGCTAGTAATCCCTTTGTAAAGGCTATTTTGTGATCTCTTGGCCACACACCGATGAAAGTGTGAGACGGCATAATAGAGGTTCTAGTCATCGAAAGGTGATGAAATCACAAACACGTGGGTAAAGCGGTAAAACCTCTGCAGAGTGTTTCTAAAACTATCATGATAGTCGTGCTCCCGATTATGAGCACCTGGACAACTTCCATAATTAGAGGGAACTTAGTATTGGGATGGTATTTGGGATGGTTATGGTTGGTTATGGATTTATTTCTGGTATTGAATATGGATATTGGTATATGATGATGGATATGGGTTATGGACTGGTATTATGATATTACTTATGGCTTATGATGGGTTTGATTCATATAAATATTATATATTACTTTTCAAATGTTTTAATGTACTTTTCAGCACTCATCCGTTATTATATTCGTCATTTGAATCAGCCACATGTCATACTTTCCACACTTGCTGAGTACAACATGTACTCACTCTTGCAATCCCCCCCCCAATAGTTGCAGGTCAGGATTGAGAGTTTAATGATGATAATGTGGAGTTCTAGGCTGTGTCTACCGTCAGCTTGCCTGTGGTGTTAATTGGAGCTGCGCTATACCCTATTGCTTGTGCTGCCTAGCTGTTTAGTTTGCTTAATTAGAGTATTTCCACTGCATTAGTTGAACTTGTCATTAATATTCATTAGAGCTTGTATTCAAGGATAATATGGTTTGTTTAACAAAATTTGGGTAATTAATCTTGTTCTGTGGTAATTTTCTGTATACTCTCTTGTGAATGCACTCGTGTATGTGTGATGAACATCCTGGGCACACATATGTGTTAGCTTGGTTCACTTTTTGGAACCGTGCATCACAGATTGGTATCAGAGCCACAGGTTGACCGTAGGATGCAGCCTAGATAGAATGGACACTTTAGAGCACATAGGAGCACTCAGGAATCGATGTGTTTTTGGTCGGTGTGCTGTTTGCTATATATACTGTTTGCTTGTGTGCCTAATAGAGGATTTTGGGATGCTTTAGCATTGCCATGTCCATATAGGCTAGTTAGTTGTCTAGTTTCATATCCCTTGATGCATATAGTTGGGGACATTTTCTAATTCTTACCTATTGCTTTTCTCCAGATGGTGAGGACTCGCAACCAGAGGGATGAGAATGATGAGGAGGAGAACCATGGAGCACCTCAGAACAACAATGGACAAGGACCTGCTCATGGAGCTATCAACATTAAGCAGCTTTTGGCTATGCACAACCAACTCATGCACACCATGATACAAACTATGGGACAACTGCAGGCTGGCAACATCAACAATCAGCCCCACATGCCTCCACTGCCACCCCCACCTCCTCATAACCGGTTGGGAGAGTTTATGAGGACTAGGCCGTCAACCTTTGCTCAAGCAGGTGACCCTATGGATGCAGATGATTGGCTCAAGTCCGTGGAGAAGAAGTTAGCTATTGTCCAATGCAATGATCGGGAGAAGGTGCTATTTGCTTCTCATCAACTCGTTGGAGCAGCTGCGGATTGGTGGGATGCTTATTGCAATGCTCATGAGAACCAAGAGAGAATTACTTGGGCCGAATTCAAGGAGAATTTCCGTTCTCATTATGTGCCGGAGGGAGTGATGATTTTGAAGAGGCAAGAATTTGAGAGCTTAAGGCAAAGAAGATCAAGCGTGAGTGAATATCTCAATAAGTTCACTCAACTCTCAAGATATGCACCTGAGGATGTTAGTCGGGACAGCCAGAAACAATACTTGTTCATGAGGGGCTTGAACAATGAAATTCAAGTGAAATTGCTCAATTGTGACTATGCAAATTTTCAGAAGCTTGTGGACAAAGCAATTGTGGTTGAGAACAAGGTCCATGAGATGGAACAGGACAACAAGAGGAAGGCACCATATCAAGGACAGTAACAAGGGAGTAATGTGCGCCCTCGCCTTGCACCACCTAATGCGCCATATTACAACTCTTCTATTCCTGCTCAACGCCCTGGTTATGCACCACGCCCAACTCAGTTTGTGCAGCAGTGCACTGTTATGCAAGCACCTAGGCCTCCAATGCCTTATGCGCCTCGTGCTAATTTTCCTGGTGCCAATGTTCAAAACCAATCCCATCCCAATAATTCTGGTGGAGTTAGGAAGTGCTATACTTGTGGAGAAGCTGGACACTTTGCGCATCAATGTCCTAAGTCAGGCCTTGGTCAAGGAAGCAATGCGTCGAGGCATAACCCAAGACCTAATGGAGGAGCGCCACAATGGAACCGTGGACAGCAGAATTTTGCTCGTGGCAACGTGAACCATGTCTCTACGGAGGATGCTCAACAAGCGGATGACGTGGTCATTGGTATGTTTCTCGCCAACTCCAACCCCGCGACTATGTTGTTTGATTCTGGAGCATCGCATTCATTCATTGCATCGAGGTATGTTGCCAAGTATAGTTTGCCTATCTCTCATATGAAGTTTACTCTATTGGTTAAGTCTCCTGGAGGAGAGATGAGGACAAATATAGTATGTCCAAAAGTAAACCTTAGAATAAGGGGGGTAGACTTCTCCGCCAACATCATTGTTTTGGATTCTCAAGGATTGGACATTATACTTGGTATGGACTGGTTGAGGAAGCACAATGGAGTTATTGAGTGTGCCATGAAGACGGTGAAGTTGACCAATGAGGAAGGGATCACCATAGAATTTGAAGCATCTCAAACCGCACCGAAGCAATTGGAGTTGAATCATATGGACGGTGCTACAATTGAGGAGATACTGGTGGTGAGAGAATTTTTGGATGTTTTTCCGGACGAGTTGCCAGATATGCCACCTGATCGAGACATTGAGTTTGTTATTGAATTAATACCTAGAACTGCACCTATAACTAAGAGGCCGTATAGGATGCCTCCTATGGAATTAGCAGAGCTCAAGAAACAAATTTAAGAGCAACTAGAGAAAGGTTTTATTCGCCCAAGCTCTTCACCTTGGGGAGCGCCCGTGCTGTTTGTGGACAAGAAGGATGGAACCCAAAGGATGTGTGTGGATTACCGAGCTCTCAATGAGGTAACAATCAAGAACAAGTACACCTTGCCATGCATAGAAGACTTGTTTGATCAGATGAAGGGTGCTTGTGTCTTCTCTAAGATTGATTTGAGGTCGGGATATTTTCAAATGAAGAGTATACCATCGGACATACCCAAAACAACTTTTAGAACACGGTATGGATCTTATGAGTACACTGTGATGTCTTTTGGATTGACAAATGCACCTGCCTACTTTATGTACCTCATGAATAAGGTCTTCATGGAGTACTTGGATAGATTCATCGTGGTGTTTATTGATGACATTATGATCTACTCGAAGGATGAGAAGGAACATGAGGAACACTTGAGGCTTACATTGCAGAAATTGAGGGAGCATCAATTGTATGCCAAGTTCAGCAAGTGTCAGTTTTGGTTGAGAGAGGTGTCGTTTTTGGGTCATATCATCTCAGGAGGAGGAGTATCAGTTGACCCCGTAAAAGTGAGAGACGTGTTGAAATGGGAACCGCCGCAAAATGTCAAGGAAATAAGGAGTTTTCTTGGGATGGCTGGATATTACCGTAGATTCATCAAGGACTTTTCCAAGATAGCCAGGCCAATGACGGAGTTGCTAATGAAGGGAAAGGCTTTCCAATGGACTCAAGCTTGTCAAAACAGTTTTGAGGTGTTGAAGAAGAGGTTGACAACAACCCCAGTTTTGGTACTGCCGGATGTGATTAAGAGTTTTGATATTTATTGCGACGCATCGAGACAAGGACTTGGATGTGTATTGATGCAAGAGGGTCAAGTGGTCGCCTATGCATCAAGACAATTGAAGAAACATGAGCAGAATTACCCCATGCATGATTTGGAACTCGCGGCCGTGGTACACACATTGAAGATTTGGAGGCACTATATTCTTGGACATAGGTGTGAAATTTATACGGATCATAAGAGTTTGAAGTATATTTTCACACAAACGGATCTGAACTTGAGGCAACGGAGATGGTTGGAGCTCATCAAAGATTATGATTTGGGGATCAACTATCATCCGGGAAAAGCCAATGTAGTGGCCGAAGCTTTGAGTAGAAAGGGAGTAAGTCATCAACTCACAGTTCGAGAGTTACCATCCGAGTTATGTAAGGAGTTTGAACGGTTGAAACTCGGGTTTGTAAATGAGATGGAGATGATGGAGTTAAATCCGACCTTGGAGCAAGAAATTCGAGAAGCACAAACCACGGATGAGGAGATCAAGGAAATAAATGAAAAGACCGGGGAAGGGAGAGAATTCAGATTTGATGAAGACGAACATGGTACCTTATGGCTTGGAAAGAGAATCGTTGTGCCTAATGTGAAGCATATTCGGGAGACGATATTAAAAGAGGCACATGACTCACCTTACTCAATTCACCCTGGTTGTACAAAGATGTACAAAGGCTTAAAGACTAGCTATTGGTGGGATAGCATGAAGAAGGACATAGCTGAATATGTGGCATTGTGTGATGTGTGTCAATGAGTCAAGGCGGAACATCAAAGGCCAGCTGGATTATTGCAACCATTAAAGATCCCGGAATGGAAGTGGGAAGAAATCGTTATGGACTTCATAGTTGGGTTACCACATACTCAGTCCGGGTATGACTCAATTTAGGTAATTGTGGTTCGCTTAACCAAGTCAGCTCATTTTGTCCCTGTGAAGACCAAATATACAGCTGCACGATTGGCCGAAATATACATGGAGCATATTGTGTGTCGACATGGAGTCCCTAAGAAGATAGTCTCGGATAGAGGTTCTCAATTTACCTCCAGATTTTGGCAAAAATTGCATGAAGCTTTGGGAACGAGGTTGAATTTTAGTTCAGCATATCATCCTCAAACGGATAGACAAACCGAGAGGACCAATCAGATTTTAGAGGACATGTTAAGAGCTTTTGCTTTGAAGCATGGGAAAAGTTGAGACAAAAGCTTGCCATACGTAGAATTTTCATACAACAATAGTTACCAAGCAAGCTTGAAAATGTCACCGTATGAAGCGCTTTATGGGAGGAAGTGTAAGACACCTTTATTCTGGAATGAGGCAGGAGAAACTCAAGTATTTGGTCCGGATGTGTTGCAAGAAGTCGAAAAGCAAGTCCAAATAATTCGTGAAAACTTGAGGGCTGCCCAATCAAGGCAAAAAGGCTATGCAGACAATAGGAGAAGGAAATTAGCCTTTGAAATAGGAGATTTTGTTTACCTCAATGTGTCACCAATGAGAGGTCATAAGAGGTTTAACATAAGGGGCAAGCTCGCACCTCGTTATATTGGACCATTCAAGATTTTGGACAAAAGAGTAGAAGTAGCGTATAAGTTGGAGATGCCAGCTCATCTTTCGGATGTCCATGATGTCTTTCATGTCTCCCAACTCAAGAAATGCTTAAGAGTACCAGAAGAACAAGTGCCCATGGAAGGATTGGAACTAGAGAAAGATTTGACTTATGCCGAACAACCGATCAAGATCTTGGAAACCAAGGAGAGAGTCACAAGGAACAAGTTTATTAGATGGTTTAAAGTTCAATGGAAGCACCACACAGAAGAAGAAGCAACGTGGGAATTGGAGGATGATCTCAAGAGGGAATTTCCCTATCTCTTCTCTTCCGCGTCGAATCTCGAGGGCGAGATTCATTTTAAGGGGGGTAGGTTTGTAACACCCTCATTTTCATGCATCATGCCCTACATACACTCATATACATGTTTAACATTAACCCACAACAAGAGGAATGATTTTAAAATTGATTTGCAGCATTTAAAATTGATTTGGAACAAAACCGCACTTAAAATGGAGGAAAGTGCAGACTAGTCCGATTTTACTGAGGACTAGTCCGATTTCTCTCTGACTAAAAACAGACTTGTCCGTTTTTGCTGTGGACTAGTCCGATTCTACCTCTGGAAACTTTCAGACTTGTCCGATTTTGTGCAGACTAGTAGGATATTCCAAGAATCCTTGAAAATTTGCTAAGTCCCTGGACTTTTCCGGACTAGTCCGGTGTTCCAGCGGACTTGTCCGTTTTCCTCTCTGACTAAAGTCGGACTTGTCCAATTTTAGGCCAAACTTGTCTGATTTTCTTTCTAGACAACTTCGGACTAGTCCGGTCCTTTTCAGACTTGTCCGATATTTCGTGACTCTGAATTGTGATCTTTTTTTTTACGACTTGTTTCTTGGGTTTCACGTTAAGTGGACCTAGGGACGTCGTGCCTAACTCTTTTATAGCCCATGTGGGACACTAAACCGGCCTCTACTCCTCTCAAACTCGAAATCCATCTAACCCTATCCTCCACCTCTATATAAACAACCCCACCCCTTTGCTTGACATCTATTTGCCACTTTTCCACCCCACCCGAACCCTAGTTCGTGGATAGCCACCACCAAGGAGGGAGTAGAAGATCCCAAGCAAGAAGAAGAAGAGGAGGAAACGAAAGAGGATCAAGATCTCCACCAAGTTTTGTCCTTCATCACCAATTCATCTCCAAGTTCATCACCAACCCTAGATCATCAAGATCCAAGTGTTACCTCCAAGGTTCTTGATTCATTGGAGTCCTAAACACCTGGTATACCTTCTATTCTCTTTTTCTTATGTGAATTCAACCCCAAATCTCCAAATTTACGTCGATCTAGAAAACCCTAATCTGCTGATCTCGCAAAGTGCGGACTTGTCCGATCCCTAGTGGACTAGTCCGGTCTTCCTGGCTAAATTGTGTTGAATTGGTTCTAAAGTTTGATCTAATCACATCCAAACCTGTATAAACTTATTAAAATCTATTAGAACTAGTTATTGATCATTAAAAGCAATCTATTAACAAGTTCTACCTTGCATTTGCATTAATCATGCATGTCATGTCATATTGAGTAATATTTGTGCACTCTTTGATTGTGTTTCTTGTCTTGTATGTTTATTGTGCGGATTAGACGGATTTGCGCTAGAAAGTGCCGCGGAGGATCTCCAACACCAAGAGTTTGAAGGCTTTGATCCTAAACAACAACAAGATCAAGGCAAGTGTCCTTGAAGCATATTGATCCTGTTTTTAAATTAAATGTTTTGTTTGCAAACTGCATGCTTGTGTCAATGTGATGGGAATCCTATGGTAAGAAGTTTACTAGATTTGTTAAACCACCCTTGTCACCTGGAATTTATGGTAGAGAGTCGAGAAGGGTTTTTACCTTTTAATTATGCATTTAATGTTATTCTATTAATGTGAACTGGTCAATATGATATGGTAATGGGTGATCTAAGCAAGCCTGGTATGTGGACGGGTTGGATGTTATGGTGGTTTGCTTGCTTTAGATCTAAGGACCGGTTCATGCAAGAATAAGCCAGGACTACAGTGCCACCACGAGGCCAAGTATGGGTGCGGCGTAGCTAATTAATTAGGGCTTTGCCAGTGCTATTTGGACCATTAGGGATGCTCGGGGAAGGGGTAGTTGGATTGGGTTTGTTGATGATTGGTGGGACTACCCTGGGATCCGAATGGCTCAAGAGAGGCCCTTGGTCGAAGATGTGCTCTGCAGGAGACATTGTCACCGGTGAAACCTCAATGGGGTCTAAATAGGCTAGTAATCCCTTTGTAAAGGCTATTTTGTGATCTCTTGGCCACACACCGATGGAAGTGTGAGACGACATAATAGAGGTTCTAGTCATCGAAAGGTGATGAAATCACAAACACGTGGGTAAAGCGGTACAACCTCTGCAGAGTGTGTCTAAAACTATCATGATAGCCGTGCTCCCAGTTATGAGCACCTGGACAACTTCCTTGATTAGAGGGAACTTAGTATTGGGATGGTATTTGGGATGGTTATGGTTGGTATTATGGTTATGGTTGGTTATGGATTTATTTCTGGTATTGAATATGGATATTGGTATATGATGATGTATATGGAATATGAACTGGTATTATGATATTACTTATGGCTTATGATGGGTTTGATTCATATAAATATTATATATTGCTTTTCAAATGTTTTAATGTACTTTTCAACACTCATCCATTATTATATTCGTCATTTGAATCAGCCACATGTCATACTTTCCACACTTGCTGAGTACGACATGTACTCACTCTTGCAATCCCCACCCCCAATAGTTGCAGGTCAGGATTGGGAGTTTAATGGTGATAATGCAGAATTCTAGGCCGTGTCTACCGTCAGCTTGCCTGTAGTGTTGATTGGAGCTGCGCTGTACCCTATTGCTTATGCTGTCTAGCTATTTAGTTTGCTTAATTAGAGTATTTCAACTGCATTAGTTGAACTTGTCATTAATATTCATTAGAGCTTGTATTCGAGGATAATATGGTTTGTTTAATAAAATTTGGTTAATTAATCTTGTTATGTGGTAATTTTCTGTATACTCTTTTGTGAATGCACTCGTGTATGTGTGATGAACATCTTGGGCACACATATGCGTTATCTTGGTTCACTTTTCGGAACCGAGCATCACAAATAGAGAGTAGCGTTGAATGTCTTGTAGACCCACGGATTGAAGAGGAAGGCAATAGGTGGTCACAACCCTATCCGTCCTTTGTAATTCTCCATGTTCGGCTATGCCACATGCTCTTGGCGGGAGTCGTCCTAGTATTGCTAGGGGTAAACCCGTGCCCCGATGTGTTAATCCACTTAGCATGATAATTCATAATTGATATGATCATTAGTAACTAATTTAGGCTATGTATATGTACATTAGAAGCACAGTAGAAGTCTCTACCTAACCCTTAGCCTAGTCCCTCTTTACCTCATCTAACCCCCTTTAGGATAGAATGCTCTTGTGTGTGTCACACTACTCCCATTTATCATCTATCCATCCTTGCTAGAAACTTACCTAGATCAACCTAGCCTCTCCACTTGATGATTGTTTTACTTCCATCTAGCCTTTCTTTGGGAGAATATAAATGACACCCTTTAGGAATACTCTTAGAGGGGAAATGCTACATCTATAGTTTCTGTGTGCTTGTAGATTTATATGTATAATCTAAAATCTGTTAACAAGCATTTCTAACACCCCTACTAGAGATGAATTGTTAGTAGTGCGTAGGAATCGTCAACAAGCATTTCTGCCGCTGTTGCCGGAGAAGGCAGTCGAAGTATTGCATGATTGAGTGAATAGGATATGACCCTTGTAGGTTTTAGTAGGATGACCCTTCTTTATTTTCGCATTTTATGTGAAAACAGGGTAATGTATGTTTGGTTTCTTCTTGCTGGAAAACTTTGTTGAAGATCCCGAATAACTTCTGAGAGATCGACCTCATGTCGTTACTCCTCAGAAGCTTCGAGCAGCAAAGCAAGCCATCATAACTGCACCAACAAACAAAATGTTAATGGCCCAGAAGACCCTTCGTGAGTTCCCGACTCCCTCTGCTAACAATGTGCCTGTTGGGCCCACAGTTAACACGAGAGACATAAACTTCGAAATCAAGACTGGCCTGATCACTGTGGTGCAAGCCAACCCATTTTGTGGGAAGCCAAACGAGGATGCAAGTTCTCACATGCAACAGTTCCTTGAGATCTGCAGCACTTTTAAGATCAAGGACGTATCTCCTGATGTTGTTTGTCTTAGGTTGTTTCCATTTTCTCTTCTTAGGAGAGCAAAACAGTGCTTCTACGTGAACCGAAGTGCTGTAGACACTTGGGAGATGTGTTCTACGACATTCCTCGCCAAGTTTTTCCCGTTGGGCATGACCAATGCCCTACGTGGAATAATTTCCAGCTTCCAGCAAGATGCCAAGGAATCTATTCCTAAGGCTTGGGAAAGGCTTCAGGAGTACATCCTAGCCCGCCCCACAATGGGATGGATGACTGACTCATCATCCAAAATTTCTACAACAGGCTGACCCCTTCCGCCCATGACCACGTTGATGCTGCTGCTGGAGGTGCCTTCTTCTCATCGACGGTGCCCAAAGCCAAAGACTTGATTGAGAAGATGGTGTCAAACATGGGTTGGAGCAACGAGCGTCTCCATAACCGCCAGCGAGGCATGGACACCTTGAAAGAGGTGGACATGATCGCTACCGAATTGGACCTCCTTATGATGAAGATTGATGGACAAGGCAATGGTGAGGTATGTGGCAATGCTTATGCCTTAGACTCTGACATCACTTATGAAGTCTGTGGCAACACAGGCCATTTGGGCAATGACTCCATAGAAACCCATGAGGATGCCCTATACGTAGCCAACAATGGAAACAACAATGGCTATTGTCTAGGAGGTCAAGGGTGGGGCCAACCACACCCATTCTTTCAAGGAGGGTATAACAACAATGGCAACAATGGAAATCAATCCAACTTGAGAGAACTTGCCATTGGCCAACTGAAGATCAATGAGGCTATATCCAAGACCCTAGAGAGCATTAATACCAAGATTGAAGGACTATCCTCAGCCTTAAGGAATCAATTGAGTTTCAACAAGATGTTGGAAACTCAATTGGCTCAACTGGCAGCTGTTATTCCTCAAGTAGAGAATGGCAAGATGCTAGGACAGCTCGAACCTCTTGTCGAAAGTGCCAACATGATTTCTCTACAAGGAGGTAACTGGCTGAAGGACCCCGGATGTCCTACAATTTCATGCTCAATTAGAGCTCACCACTTTGAAAAGGCCCTTTGTGACCTTGGAGCAAGTGTGAGTGTGATGCCCAAGGTAGTTTTTGGCCAGTTGAACTTCATGGAACTTACTCCAACACCAATGTAGCTCCAACTGGCTGATTCTTCAGTTCGTTATCCGGCGGGTATCGCTGAAGATGTTCCGTTAAAAATCCAGAAATTTCTTCATACCCGTGGATTTTGTGGTGCTCGACATGGAGGTTGAGAAGGATACGCCGCTCATTCTTGGGCGACCATTCCTAAGCACCGCGTAGGCTCGCATAGATGTGGGAGCTAGAGAAATTCACTTCCATATCAATGGCAAGGACGAGAAGTTTAACTTTCGCCCAAAGTTGGAGCAATGCTCCATGATCCGCATTGGGGCGAATGTTAAGCACATTCAAGAGGTCAAAATCACACCTCCAAAGGTGGACCCATTGCATTCATGAGGAATTTGATCTATGTGAAAAACTCATCTTATCGTCCACGCCGACACTCTAAGAAGACAGAGAAGTCCGGGCCTCCTCAAAGGCCCAAGTCCACCAAGCCATCAAATAAGGTACGGCGGAAGAAGCAAGACAAGTCGTCCAAGCCCATCCCTCTGGGCTCGGATGTCAAGAAATGAAGAAGGAGGAATGTCCATCATCAGACGGTGGTGAGACCTAGCGAATAGGTTAAATTGGTAGTTATCCTTTTTTTGTTTTTCTTTTCTCTTTATTTGGTTTTCCCCATTTAGTTTGATTTTCCCCACTGCATATTTGATTTTCTTAGTAAGGTAAGAATCTTATATTCTCAACTATCATTTTTATTTCTTTATTTTCACAAAAATAAAGTTATTGGATTTTGAAAAAGGAGTTTTTATTCGGAAAACAATTTTTCTGAGCTACAAAAGTGGTAATTCACCAACGTGTTAATCCCATAGCTGTTTGCGAGCCACCTGCCAAAAGGGAGAACATGGGGGCCCACTTGTTAGTTCGCCTGACCCCCCCCCCCCCTTTTCGGCCGACTAGGGGAAGGAGCCATTTTGGCTCTCTCTCCTCCAACGGCTACATTTGGTACCCTAGTGATTGTTGGGGAGTGCACACTATAAATGGTGGCCGTAAGGGGCACTTCTCCTCACACTTCACCTCATTTCATACCTCCCCAAAGTCACTCCTGCTCACATTGTTTTTTCTTGCTCTTCGTTGAAGTGCTCTTGATCAATTCCCAACTCAAAAAGATTTGCTTTTGCTTGCATTTGCATTTTGCTCTCAAGTTCTTCAACGGAAAATTCATCGGGGGTTTTGCTTTTGCTAACATCACTTCTCTAGTTTTTGCCTTGTCATGTTCTTGTTTGTTGTGGCCATGAAAGAGATGAAGAGGTTGTTTGGAAAGAGGAAGGAGGCTGCAAGATCAAGCAATGGTGGAGACTCAAGTGCACACCCCTGTTCTGTTGCTACACCAAGTTCACAGAGGAGGAGTGTAAGTGAAGACACTCCCATGGGTGAGAGGAGCAACCCTCATCAACTTCTTCACGACGATGACCTCGACGTACAAGGTGAATTTGAAGATCAAGCACGCAAGCTCCTCCAAGATCATGAGTTTTCTCATGCAAAAGCTTATGATCCAGATTTGATCTTCAAAATAGGTATGGATTCCAAATTCTTTTCCATTTGTCATGCACTAGGATGGGAAAACTTTGCTCACATAGAGGAGAGAGGTTCTCGCTTTCTCTCCATACAATTCCTTTGCAAACTAAAAATAGGATTTGATGGTATTACTTTTAGATTATTTTAAAAAGAATACAACATCCTATGAAAAGAGTTAAGCAAAATCCTAGGCTTCTATAAACGATGTTTGCTAGATTTAGACGCTTTGCCTAAGTTTAACAAACATATTTTTTGGCAAGATTTAACTTGTGAGATCAGATGTAGTGCACCTAGGAATAGCCACTTACACAACCCTACTTCACGCTTCATGCATAGATTGATGGCTATAACTATGTTCCCTAGAGGAGATGTAAGGATAGTGCCTGATGATGAGCTGAAAATTTTATTTGCCATGTTTAAAAAGATAGAAGTTGCTAGAGTTATTGCCATGATGACACAACAGTTAGATTGCATTTCAAGAACAGGGCCAATTGAATGCACTTTATTGATTACTCGTATTGCTAATAGGGTAGGAGCACTAGAATATTCTTCATTTGAGTATATTGAAAATGAAAGAGAATTAATTGATGAAGATTATTTAGTGCAAATACATACCCTTAAGCATGATGAAGAGACTCTTTGTTATTTTATTATCCCGGGTTTGTCAATGAAATTCGGTTACCTGATCCAAATTATAATTTGTAGAAATGCCGGAGGCTAACCGTTGACCTTTTTCTCATCGAGGAAGCACAAAGAAGTAATGTCTCTAGCAGGGTAACTAGAAGTCGTGCAAGGAGAGTGGCCATGCCCCTACAACCTCTACGGTCCTGAGTACGAAGAGGAAGAGAACCCAACGGGTGATGCACCCGAATGGACTCAACCTCCATCGTATGAGACCGAAGGTCCGTCTTGGTATGGATGGTCAGGTGCCACATGGAAGCCACCCCTATCCACTTCAAGCTCTAGCAGCTTGCCTCCAACGTCCATGAGAAGATACCGTTCCTCTTCGGCTAGAAGTCATCATGACTATAGCTAAGGAATGATAGATCTCACTAGACGTATGAAAGAGCTTGAAGTGAGAATGGGTGACATCTACAACACTCTTCAAGGGCATGTCCAAGGTACCCAAGATTGGCAACAACACATGGACACTCAATTCACGAACTTCAACTCCACGCTACAACAGCAACAAGCCGATCTCGATGCATACTTCCATCATCAAGGGTTTAGCCCTCATCACGGAGGTGAGTGAAGAACAAGCTTGGGAGAGGACCCCCGCTTGAGGTAAATTGTATCAACCCCTTGCATATTTATTTTCCACTCACCCATCATCCACCTTGTATATAAAAAAATAAGTAGTATATATTTATTTTCGAATAAAATAATGATGTGCGGTAAGAATGGTTTAGAATTCACATAGATAAAATGATGAATAGTTGCTCCGTTTTAATTTTCTTGAGTCTCTAGTTTACAACTCAGTACTCTCCAACATATTGCTCTCATTGGCTGAAATTGCTCTTGCCTTGATTTGGAAATTGTGGGTGGCAAAAGCTTAATCCATTCTAAGTTGTTGTGAGATATGATATAGTGATAGGGCTGCTATTCGTAGTTTGAAAGTGAAACTTAGATTTTCGGAGAAATTCTAAAAAGATTTAAGTTACTCTCATTTGATTGGAAATACCTACCAAATCCATATGATACATTACATTGATAGACCTTATGCATATGTTATTTGTCTTCACATTGAGCTTTGTCAAACTAGTATAGACCTATGTGAGATTTCATTCATTACTTTTTGAATTCAAGACTCACTTGCACATGTTATACTTTTACACAAGAAGTAAGCAAAATTTCATCATACCACCATTCCACAATAAAAAGAGAAACTCCATATCATTCATACTTAGTACTCTCTCCAAAAAATTATTAAATAAAAAGGGAGTAGAAGACATGGCTACAAGAAAAAGAAAAAAGAAAAAGAAAATGCATGCTTACATCATAAGCATGAGAAAAAGAGAGAGAGAGAGAAAAGTAGCCATGTTTCATCCCTGCAAAATAAGAGAGTCTACTAAAAAAAGGAGTCATCTCAAATATTCACATCCACTTCATTCCATCACACATGCACAAGTCTTACATCAAAATTGTTTTGAATTGATTTCTCCTAAGGCTTGCTCTTTTGACTTAGCAAAATTATGTGTTGCAAATATGCCTACAATATTCCCTACCAAGCTCCACATACAAGCCTTATGTAGAGGTAGGATGAATTTAGGTACAATGCCTTGGTGAGGATATATTTTCACTACACATAAACAAGAGACCGAGAGAATCAAATTGAGATACTTAAAATCTAAATCGAACTCTCCGGAATTTAAGTGGAACTCGATTTCTAGGGTATGTGTGCTCCATTTGCTGTTCTATCTTTCAACCACCCATGAATAGGAGATGGCATAAGTCTCATAATGACTTAAGATGGGTAAAGTACCACGACAAATTTTGCAATACTAGGTAGAGTATTTTGTAATACATGGTACTTTTGACAATTTTTGCAATACTAGGTACCATGACAAATTTTGCAATACTTGGTACTTTATCATCATATCACCATAAACACTCCAAACCCCTACTATAGTCTAATTATCTATGACATGATTATGTTAACATGAATCTCTTATGCTATGAATTAACATTGGTTCAAACATGATTTAGTTCATTGCCTTAGGATGGCTTGTGCTTAGGCTTCTAAGGTAATTACCTAATATGCTAGCATGGTGCTAGGATAGAGAGTAGCATTGAATGTCTCGTAGACCCGTGGATTGAAGAGGTAGGCATTAGGTGGTGACAACCCTATATGTCCTTTGTAATCCTCCACGTTCGGCTATGCCACAGGCTCTTGGCGGGAGTCGTCCTAGTATTGCTAGGGGTAAACCCGTGTTCGATGTATTTGTCGGTATCTTACGTACCGGGTACCCCACAATACTGCAAGAAAAACTGAAGAGTTCCTACGTCTGAGTTAAAGACCCCAGAAGGCAACACACGTCTGATGGTACTGGGCCCGCATCGCTCGTTTGGGTAGCTCTGGTACTACCACATGTCCAGCGACCCCGAACCTAACCCCCAGTAGAGGGAAGCTCCAGAGCCACCATGTGTCGAATGACTTCGGACCTACCTCCCCGCAGAGGGAAGCTCCGAAGCTGCCGCGTGTATACCTCCGAAGCTTCGCCAACAATGACTACAAGATCTCCAATGATGCGGACATTCAAGAGGCTATTTAAACTGCCGTTACAAGACCTGATTAACATGTCATTAATTTAGCATTAATGACACACGATCAGAGGACCATAAGTACCGGTAATGCCACCATTAAGGCACGTTATCGCACTGTTAATCATACTTAATACATGTAGATCGTGTATTAGGGAATTGAATACTGTCAAGGTCACTTGTTGGGCCAGGCAACCCCTGTAATGGCCAGCCCTTGGCATATAAAAGGGTTGTGTCGCATGGTAGAAACCAAGTCCAATTGAGCCAACTCAAGTACACTCTCATACAATCAATAAACACCCCGTGGAGTAGGGTATTATGCTCAGGCGGCGCGGACCATGTAAAAACTCCCTGTGTCACCATCTCATTTATAGTCCCACGCACGCCCCAACCAAATACGAACCTCCATGGACTACGCTTTAGTAGTACCGGTGGAAGTGTCGTAGCAACACTTCGACTTTGGTGCGCCTGAGATTTTGAGATGGTGAATTCTGCTGTAGGATCGTCCAATGGCCACGCTGGGCAGCCTGCTGGAGAAAATCTCTCCAACATGCAGCAGCCGATGAACGCTGTTGTCCCTGCAGGTGTTGCACCACCACCACCACCACCATCACAACAAGATGGTGTCTTTGTGTCGGTCACTGCATTGATGAACGACCCCGAGAACATGCTGAACATAGCGCGAACTCTCCTTCAGTGCCCACCTGCACCCAGAGCACCTCAGAGTGCGATGGAGCAGTGGTGTACTAATGTGCAGCATCTGGTTGTAGCTGCAGCCAATGCCATCAGTAACCAAGGTCCGCCCCCTGCTGGGTAGGCACCTTCAAGAAACAGGACCTTGTCAGGTAGACTTGGTCCTCAGGCGTCACAGCACCAGAGGCGCGCGCCCTCCCAACAAGTGATGTCACTGCCCTCCGGGGCACGCCGTACTCACATGGCGTCGAGGCTCTCGACCCATGATCTGCGGTCGGAGATTGACCGCCAATACAGGTAGCAGGACGATCGCGTACTCATGGAGCGTTCTCGCGAGAGGTGAGCTGCACGTGAGAACCCTTCTCCCTTGGGAGTAGGGAGCGGCTGTTCAAATTTGGCCATGCACCTGCACATGGTCCAATGGCCACAAAAGTTTCGAACTCATTTACAGGAGAAGTATGACGGGACTGTCAACCTCGTTGAGTTCCTCCAAATCTACTCCACCGCCATCCTCGCGGCTGGAGGCAATGAGGCCGTGATGGCCAACTACTTCCCTGTGGATCTTACTAGGACAACCAGGTCCTGGTTCATGAGTCTTCCGACTGACTCCATCAACAATTAGGTGGAGCTATGCCTTCAATTCACCGCCAACTTCCGGAGCTCCTACACCTGAACTGACACCGAGTTGGATCTGTTCGCCATGCAACAGAAATCAGGAGAGTCACTACGGTCGTTCATCCAACGATTTTCTCAGGTAAGGAACACAATCCCTTCTATCTCCAATGCTTCCGTCGTCATCGCCTTCCGACAGGGGGTTAGAGATAAGAAGATGCTGGAGAAGCTGACAACAAAAGAAGTCAGCAGCGTCACGGAGCTCTTCAGCCTAGCCAACAAATGTGCTAGGGCTGCGGAGGGCTTAGAGATGCACTCCAAACCAGCCCCAGAGGCTAGTAAAAACTCTTCCAATAATGATGTCGCTGCCTCTAGCAGTGGAAAAAAGAAGAAAAAGTCCAACGACAAGAAAAAGCCATCGGCTGACACACCTAATGCTACTGCAGCTGCAGCTCCTGGTGCCCGGGGGGCACGCCCTGAAAAACATCCTCGACCATCGTCTGAAGATGGCGGCAGTCAAAAGATGTGGTGCCCGATCCATGAAATAGACACCCACAGTCTTGAAGATTGCCGTGAAGTCCAACGCCTTGTTGAACGCTTCAACAAGCGTCGAGAAGAAACTCCTTTCCGCCAACGGGAGGAAAGCAGAAGGTCGACGAAGCTCCGGCTGATCAAGAGCTAGGCTTCCAGAACCCCAAGAAGGTCCTGAAGGCCGTCTACAACACTGTCGATGATGATTCCGATGTTTCTGACAATGAGCATCGAAAGACTCTCCATACGATACATGGAGGGTTATGGGATATTACCCCTCGACGTGTCTTCAAGACCATGCGCCAGGAGATGGCTGCCGCAGCTCCCACCGCCAGGGCAGAACCCCATCGGAAGCGGATGGACACTCCCATCACTTTTGATGCTTCAGATTGCCCAAGAAACATGATCGGAGCTGGCCAACTGTCGTTGATGGTTTCTCCTACTATTAACAATGTCCAGCTCTATCATGTCTTGGTAGATGGATGCACGACATTCAACCTCCTCAACTATGAAGGATTCGTGAAGATCCAACTCAAACTCTCGGACCTTCGTCCCTCACGTCCTTTCTTTGGGGTAGGTCCGGGAGCTATCTCTTGTCTCGGGTCGATTACACTCCCGGTGACTTTCGGGACTCGGGAGAACTACATGACTGAGAAGCTGGTCTTTGACGTAGCGCACATCAGTCTACCCTCAACGCCATCCTAGGCAGGCCAACCCTGAATAGGTTTATGACCGCAACTCACTACGGCTATTTGGTGTTGAAGATGCCGACTCCTTCTGGCGTCCTCCAAATTCGTGGGGACCGCACTACGAGAGTCACCGCTCTAGAAGAACTCCAAGTTTTTGCAATAGCGCAGGAGGAAGCATCCGACAAGGAGCAAGATGCTCAACCTCCGAGCTCTCGCCACCGACACTCAACCTCGGCACCACGCTGCAGCCAAGCGGCGACACCGACATTCCCGTCAAAGTCGTTCAAATCGGTTCTGATGCTGCCCATACCACTCGTATATTGGGAGGTCTGGACAACAAATAGGAACCCACACTCATCACTTTCCTCCGGATAAATGTTGACATGTTTGCATGGCAACCGTCACAAATGCCTGGGATCCCTAGGGAGGTGATTGAGCACAGCCTAAAGATATATCCCGACGCACGACCAATATACCAGAAGCCCTAGAAGCAATCAATCGAGCGACATAACTTCATCAGACAAGAAATCAAGAATCTTCTCGAAGTTGGTTTCATCCAGGAGGTTCATCATCCACGATGGCTGGCAAACTCGGTTGTTGTACCCAAGGCCGGCGAGAAGCTTCAGATGTGTATTGACTACACCACCTTGAATAAGGCATGTCCAAAAGACCCATTTCCACTACCTAGGATAGACCAGATAGTGGGCTCCACCTCCGGGTGTGAGCTATTGTGTTTCCTAGATGCATACTCTGGATATCATCAGATCCAAATGTCTAGGGAAGATGAAGAGCATACTGCCTTCATAACAGTAGATGGGTATTGTTGTTACACTGCTATGCCATTAGGTCTCAAAAATGCTGCTTCAACTTTTGCAAGCCATGCACAAAACATTTGGAGAGCTCATTAGGGACTTGGTGGAGGTTTACGTCGATGACATCATCGTGAAGGTGAAGACCAAGGAATCACTCCTTGACAACTTGCAAGCCGTCTTCGACAAGCTGCGCGTAACGCACACCAAGCTAAACCCAGACAAGTTTGTCTTCGGGGTTAGCTCTGGGAAGCTCCTCGGATTCTTGGTGACTCACAGAGGAATTGAGGCAAATCCGGCGAAGATCAAGGCTATTGAAAAGATGTGGCCCCCAACTCGCATCAAGGATGTCTAGAAGTTAATTGGATGTTTAGCTGCGCTCAGCCGGTTCATATCAAGACTGGCAGAGCAAGCATTACCCTTCTTCAAGCTATTGAGTAAGTCTGGACCATTCCATTGGTCTGAAGAAGTAGAAAAGGCATCCCAAGAGCTCAAGCAGCTCCTCACCACACTACCAATCTTGGTAGCTCCGGAGCCTGGTGAGCCTCTTTTGCTTTACATTTTGGCAACTACGGAGGTTGTCAGCATGGTCTTGATCGTAGAGAGACCAGAGCCATCTTTAGTTCAGGAGTCCAGACCCCTCTGGAAGGGTCCAGAGCTACCTGAAGGCGAGTCTTGGTCCCAGCCCCCAGGCGCGAATCCTAAAGGCAAGTTGCCTGAGGATCAACCTCTCTCATCCGAGAGAGTTCTTACGGCTGAAGAAGAAGTTCTGGACCCCTCCGGGAGGGTTGGTCTGGACCCCTTCGGGAGGGTCCGAGTTGATGAAGAAGAAGCTTCGGGCCCTTCTGGGAAGGTCCGGACCGTCCAACGGACAATGTACTTCATCAGCGAAGTATTACATGATGTCAAGACTCGGTACATTGAGGTGCATAAACTGCTCTACGCAATTCTTATTGCCTCAATGAAGCTACTTCACTACTTCCAAGCCCACAAGATATCAATGGTAACCTCCTATCCACTGCGTGCTATATTGCATAACCCGAACTCTATGACAAATATTGCAAAGTGGGCAGCGGAGCTAGCACAGTTCGATCTTGAACTTTTGCCTCGACATGCTATCAAGAGTTAGGCATTTGCTGACTTCGTGGCCGAGTGGACTCCTTCTTCATCGAATCCAGGGGGCCCTAGTGAGCAGAAGCCGGAACCTAAGGTCCCAGTCTTCACCGAGCCTCACTGGACTCTATACTTCGATGGCTCCGTGCAGAAGCAGGGGGTCAGAGCTGGAATCCTTCTCCTCGGTACACCTTGACATCAAGGAAACCAACAACATGGCAGAGTATGAAGCTGTCATCTACGGGCTCAAGGTGGCGCTATCATATGGCGTCAAGCAGTTGTTGGTGAAGGGTGACTCACAACTCATCATCAAGCAAGTCAAAGGTGAATGCAGTTGCAACAACCCTCAACTCGCTGCTTACCTCCTTGTAGATGAGAGGACGAATTTTACTGCTTTTCTTGTCTTTAATGCGCAAGAAAAATGAGAAACTCATGACACGATGTTTTATACATTGAAAGTGGGCGTCATTGGATCTAACAAGTTTAGACAACTCCCATGGGGGTCAGCCGTTGACGTGAAGAATTAGTGGCGATCTAAACGAAGATGGTGGAGAAATCACCCCGATAACGTCTGATGTCGACGTATTATACGTTGACAATGGACACCGTCAAAGCCAGGGAAGCTCCGACGATCACAGGGGGCCCACTGTCGAAGTTTCTAAGCATTGGTAGTGGGCGCTGTCAGACCTACCAAGCTCCGACAACTCCCAGGGGGCCCGTCGTCGACGTTTCTAAGCGTTGATAGTAGGCGCCGTCAGACCTACCAAGCTCCGACAACTCCTAGGGGCCCGCTGTTGATGTTTCTAAGCGTTGACAGTGGGCACTGTCGGACCTACCAAGTTTTGACAACTCCCAGGGGGCCCGCCATAGACATTTCTAATTGTTGATAGTGGGTGCTATCAAACCTACCAAGCTCCGACAACTCTCAGGGGGCCCACCATCGATGTTTCTAAGCGTTGATAGTGGGCGCCGTCGAACCTACCTAGCTCTGAAAACTCCCAAGGGGCCCGCCGTCGACGTTTCTAAGCGTTGATAGTGGGCGCCGTCGAACCTACCTAGCTCCGACAACTCCCAGGGGGCCTGCCGTCGATGTCACAAAGGATATCTGGAGATGTCGGAGATAAACATCAAAACTTGGAGCTTCGTTTTGTCTACGAGCGAGAAGTGAAGTCATCAACACATTGTCAAATCCTTTTGGTACATGTTCGCAATCAAATTGTGTACATTTACCAGGGAGCCAACAATATAAAGGGCAATGTATTGAAGTCACACACAAAATGGAATTCATTCATTCAAAAGATTGGATTTCATTCATACAAAATGAGGATTACAAGGGAAGGTAGAAGAAAAAAAGACCTAGCCATTGGAGGTCCTATGGAAAAACGAGGCAACTTTGTCGGCAGCTTCTTGCACGCTGGCCTTGGCAGCATCCTCCTCTTCGACAACAGATCCTTCGACTGTCGGATCTAGAGAAAGTTGGGGATCCCGACTTGTGAAACACGTCAGCACGTATTCAACGATGTTCTTGGCCAGAGACTTCCCCTTTATCTCCAGTTGGTCGACGCTGACATCACCCATTGCATCCATCTTGTTGTCGGCAGAGCTCAACGCCACCAGCGCTTTGTCTAGCTCCGGCTCTGGGTCAGCCGGAAGTATCAGACTGAAGCCAAGCAGTGCCAAAGCTTTGTTGGCATGCCCCAGGAAGTCCCAGACTTGTTGGGAGTCAGTCGCCCTCAAGTTCCTAAGTTCCTCCAGTGACCTTCTGGTGGTCGCAAGCTCCGAAACTTCTCGGGAGACGCGTTTGACCTCCATGGCATGCTGCTGAATACTTTTAGCCACCTGTTTTTTATGGTCCGCAAGCTCCGTCTCTCGGAGGTGGATGCGGTTCCAAAGGTTCACCAGATCCTTCTCCCTTCCCTTTACATTCTCCTCTCTGGTGGAGACTTCAGTCTCTCTCTTGGACAGTTCCTGTCCCACCTACCAAATCCTCTCCTCTTCTTGCTTTCACCATTGTTCAAACTTTTTGGCACGATCGGCCAAGCTCTGCTCCCCCAGAGACAACCTTTGGGCGAGCTCTTACTCTCTCTTCAGGAGGTCCTCCTGCTTCTCCAGGAGCTTTTCTTCTCTCTCATTGAGGGCCTCCCGACATTTGAGTAGTACTTCATTTTATTCATTGAGGCTGTCCTAGCGGTCGTCAGCAGCCTCGTTGGTCTCCCTAGCATGCTCAAAAATTTCTCGAGTCTTCTGGTCGAGAGCCTTGATGGCAGCCTCCCGCTCATTTAACAAGCGGTCCATCAATGCTAACCGAGCCTTTTCCTTGGCCATCCATTCCTTCTGGTCAGCCAATCTTGACTTCGTCAGCTTCGTCTCAAAGTGAAGTCTGCTGTGCCAACACCTTAAGGTGTTGCACTCTTCTTCGACGGTTTTGCTTTTGTGGTCAAAGGCAAGCTAGAACTGACGGAGACTGGAGTAGGCATTGTCTATGGACAGCACCAAAGGAATTGTCTCTGGACCGGCCTGGATCTCTTCCGCTGGCTCAAGCGGATCTTCAAAGACAATTGAGGGGCCCCAAGGCACGAGCTCCCTCTACAACAACACCACGTCTGCTGGACCGATCGACGGAAGCTCCTCCATGTCTCCAACACTCGGAGCTGATGTGGAAGGTTCCTCTGTTGGATCTTCTATTGTCGGCTCAGTGAGGGGACGACTCGTAACCGCATCTCCTGGGTTCTCCAGCTCAGACATGGACACCTCTGGGGTTGGCACTGTGGTTTCGTTCGGAGCCCCCTCCACCATCGGCTCAGGTGCCGAGACTTGAATTACCTCCGGCTAGGGAGCCGAAGCTTCAAATTCTTTTGGCTCAGGTGCTGGGGCTTCAACTACTTCCAGCTCATGTGCCGGAGCTTCAATAACTTCTGGTTTAGGCGCTGGAGCTTTTGCCATCTGTGGCTCTGGTGCCGGAACCTCAGCCACAGGTTCTGAAACCATTGGCGCCTCTTCATGAGTCTCTCCCCCGTGGTCTGGCGCTACCACGGGAGCTTCTGGCGTCGTCACTGGATCCAAGTCAACAATAGCTGGCGTCAGAGTTGTCGTGTTTTCGTCCATCACTAAGGGGAACAGGAGTCAAAGCAGGAGCTTCTGTTTGCACTGCCTTTGGTACTGCAGCGGGGGCAGGAGCTTCAATTTTCTTCTTCGACACCCTAGAAGCAAAAGATCAAAAAATTCAAAACATGATAAAACAAGAATAGCAACTCAAGGGGAGAAGACAATGCTTACCTTGGGAACCTTCCACTCCAGTCGATGTGAAACTTCTTCTTCGGGCGATCGGAGCCAAAACCCACTGTAGTTGGTGTGGTGGAGGCCCTGGGTTGCTGCCCAGAACTTGTCGCATCCGTCGGCGTCGCCTCAGCCGGGACCTCCCTCGGCTGGGAAGGACCTCCGGACCTAGAGCCCCTAGCTGGTACTGGGGGCGGGGTCGATTTCCCGGAGCTAGTGCCCCTTGTGGACGCTGGCTCCAAAGAGGGCTTGGCCACCGAAGATCTGCTTGGCCAGGGAGAAGAGGCTGCTGGAGATGGAGCCGACCTGAGAGAGCTCCCGTTAGCATGCCTCAGCTTCCTCTTCTGGGTGGAAGGCTCGGTTGGCTCCTTACCCTTGCCCTTGCCAACGTCATCAAACTTTTGGCTTGGAGCAGCGGTGGCCACCCTTTCTGAAGCTCTGAGAATTGCAATCCTAGTGGTCCCACGCCTCTCCACCGGGCCAAAGTCATTAAGCTCCGACATCCCCCTTCGGAGCTCCCTCCTGACCTCAGGAACCATGCTCAGAGGGAGGAAGTTCGTCGGCGGGGTCAAGGCGTCTTGGGAGATAACTCCGTGTTGAAACTTCTGGAGATGGAGCTTCAAAGCTTCATCATCCAAGTTGGTCTGAAAACCCGCTTCTATCCGGTTATGATCCATCTCACTGTTGAATGCCCAAGCGGGCCACTCCCTCATATTTAGTGGAGCCCACCTGTTAACCAGGAAGTTGGTGAAGACCATCTGAGGGGTCACTCCACCCTCCACGCATTGCTAGATCCTTGTCAGGATGGGCTTGTATGCTTCAGATAACTCCGGAGCTGCATTGCAGGTGTCGGTGTCGATGTTGGGGTGGCTTGTAGGCAACTCCAGCCTGTTGTGGTAATCCATCGCGATGACCACCCAATCATTCTTCCAGTTGTCCCACTTACTGGAGGGGAAAGTCTTCAAGTTCTTGAAAGGATAGTTCTTGCGCTTCATGAAGTAGTAGAAGCCGATCAACTCTGTCCTCTTTCTGGTAGTGTGGACCGTGAAGAAGGTCCGGAAGAGCTCAATGCTTGGTGGCACTGCCACCAACATCTTGGAAAAGTGGAAGAAGGTTGCCACTAGCAAGAAGGAGTGGGGGCTGAGGTGATGAAGCTGGAGCCTGTAGAAGTCCAGCAGCATCAAGAGGAAACTTGAAAACGGCGGGATCAGCCCCACCATGGCGAATGCCGAGAAGTAGACAATCTCCCCGGTGCGTTCCTTTTTGAAGGGAAGCTTGCCGAAGTGGATCGAGTTGTCAAAGGAGGCGCTGGACCACCCCATGTAGGTCCGAACCCTCGCCAACTCTTTGTCCTTCTTGATCTTGCTGCGGGAAGGACCCAACTCCATCGCGGCAAAGCAGAGCAAAAGTTGGAAAAGCTAAGCAAAGGTGGAGAGGTTTTGAGCGCAAGTTCGAATGAAGGAGTAAAGAGTCCTCAAACCGTGCAGACTTTCCTTCTTAAGTAAGCCTCTGCAACACTTGGATGGAAACCGCGACGAGATCAAGATCACATTTCAAAAACCTACCCCGTCAATGATAAATGGGCCCGGGTCAACTTAGGCGGAAAAGTCAAAGTTATCACACCAAGTGAACCGTTGTCATGATGGGAAGTTGGGAGCCCGAGGGAGGCGACCTGATAGGGCACTCGGAACTGATACGGTTTTTGTATTGGAAACCAGCGACCTTCAATTGTGTGAGATCCGCACGCTAGGATCTCACTTGCCGCATCAAAATGGGCCACGTGGCGGTGGCATAACTCTTTGTCGTCACCTCAACTGCCCACCAAGAAGCTTTGAAGCCACAATGCGGGAATCGAAGATGGCCCCACCTCTGGTAGAATAATTTCACCCAAAGGGTTTCTCCTAGAGGTGGGCCTGGGGGCCACTGTCGGTATCCTGCGTACTGAGTACCCCAGTGAAAGTGCATCTAGGCATCCCTTGTGGGTTTTGGTTGATTTATGACAAACAAATGAGATCCTAACCAAATTGTTCAGATGAGCGCAAGTTTTGATGAAATTATGAAGTAAGCACAAAAAGAAAGGAGAGTGATGAATCAAGTTGAAAAGAGCTCAAGAGATGAATAGAATACTCTTTGTGTATGGAGTGTGTTGGAGAAACACACCCCAAGAGCTCAAGCAAAAGAAAACACTCTCACTGCACAAGTTTACATAGGTCCGAACTAGTCCAAAATTCTCTGGACTAGTCCGATAATCTCTCTGTCCAGGATGGGACAAGTTCACCCAGTGCGGACTTATCCGCAACAGACTAGTCCGATAAAGTATGGACTAGTCCGATAATCCTTCTGATCAATATCGGACAAGTCCGATATTCTACAGACTAGTCCGAAATCCGCACTGACCAACATCGGACAAGTCCTCCCTATTTCAGACTTGTCCTTAGCCCCTCAAAATTTCATGACACCGTACTAGTCCGATATCATCCGGACTAGTCCGATAACCTCTCTGACTAAGATCGGACAAGTCATCCAAGTGCAGACTTGTCCTCCATTCACTTAGGGATTCACCACACTGGACTTGTCCAAACATCTCCAGAGACAAAATCAGACTAGTCCGCCAGTTGCCGGACAAGTTCGATAATTCAGGACACTTAGGGTTTCTTGCACGCCGCACGCCGGACTAGTCCGGAGTCCACCACGGACTAGTCCGGACTTTGTAAACCCTAACGGTAACCTTTGGAAATCCTAGTATAAATAGAGGTGCACGACCCCTAATCAAACTCTCTCGACCCCATGCGCTGTCACACCTTCCAAGAGCCCAGAAAACACGTCTCTCCACACAATCCAACGCAAGAAAGATCAAATCCTTGAGGATTAACTATAGATAAAAGAAGAGACACGTTCTTCACATCTTGAGATCTTGGGTTTGATTCTCTCACACACTCTCACTTTGCATACTTTTCAAGTGTGTTTTGTGGTGTTTCGAATTGTAAATCTTGGGGAGCCCTCAACTTGTGAGAAGGCCCCTTGAACATGGTTATTTACCCCCTTTGTGATTAGTGGAAGAGAATCGGCCTCTGTGGTGATTCGACGAGGGTAGGGTTGGTGAATACCCGGTCCTCCGTGGGCTCCTCAACGTGGACGTAGGTTTCCTCTGTGGAATCGAACCACGGGATAAAATCGTTGTGTCCTTTGTTCTTGTTCTTACTATTCATTGCAATTTAGGATTTGCTCAATCTTGTTCAACTTACGTTAAAACTTTGAAACCAAAGTTAACTTGTGCCACATCTAGATATATTGAAGCAATATATTCAAGTTACAACTCAATTTCCGCTGCATAGGGTACTTGGATCGAAATCATTGATCAAACTTGATCAATCTAGTCCGCATACACCGGACTAGTCCGCACCCTACCGGACTAGTCCGATTTCTCTGTGTTTGATCAGGTTGCTAAGTGTTTCAGGTTTCGATGAAAAGTTCAAAAAGCCTATTCACCCCCCTCTAGGCTACATTCACCCACGATACTGCAAGAAAAGCTGAAGAGTTCCTACGTCCGAGTCGAAGACCCCCGAAGACAACATATGTTTGATGGCACTGGGCCCGCATCCCTCGTTTGGGTAGCTCCGTTACTACCACGTGTCCAGCGACCCCAGACCTAACCTCCAGTAGCCGGAAGCTCTAGTGCCGCCACGTGTCAAATGGCTTCAGACCTTCCTCCCCGCAGAGGGAAGCTCCGAAGCTGCCACGTGTATACCTCCGGAGCTTCGCCAACAATGACTACAGGATCTCCAATGGCGCAGACATTCAAGAGGCTATTAAAACAGCCGTTATAAGACCTGATTAACGTGTCATTAATTCAGCATTAATGACACATGATCAGAGGACCATTAGTACCGGTAACCCCGCTATTAAGACGCGATATCACACTGTTAATCATACTTAATACATGTAGGTCGTGTATTATGGAATTGAATACCACTGGGGCCACTTGTCGGGCCAGGCAACCCCTGTAACGGCCAGCCCTTGGCATATAAAAGGGCTGCACCATACAGTAGAAACCAAGTCCAATCGAGCCAACTCAAGTACACTCTCATAGAATCAACAAACACCCCGTGGAGTAGGGTATTACGCTCAGGCGGCCCGAACCATGTAAAAACTCCCTGTGTCACCATCTCATTCATAGTCTCACGCGCGCCCCAACCGAATATGAACCTCCGCGGGCTACACTTTAGTAGTACCGTGGGAAGTGTCGTAGCAACACTTCGACAATGTTAATCCACTTAGCATGAGAATTAATAATTGACATGATCATTAGTAACTAATTTAGGCTATGTATATGTACATTAGAAGCATAGTAGGAGTCTCTACCTAACCCTTAGCCTAGTCCCTCTTTACCTCATCTAACCCCCCTTAGGGTAGAATGCTCTTGTGTGTGTCACACTACTCCCATTTATCATCTATCCATCCTTGCTAGAACCTTACCTAGATCAACCTAGCCTCTCCACTTGATGATTGTTTTACTTCCATCTAGCCTTCCTTTGGGAGAATATAAATGATACCCTTTAGGAATACTCTTAGAGGGCAAATGCTACATCGGTAGTTTCCATGCGCTTGCGGATTTATATGTATAATCTAAAATCTATTAACAAGCATTTCTAGCACCCCTGCTAGACATGAATTGTTAGTAGTGCATATGAACCGTCAACAAGCGCCAAGTGGAAGATGCCTCCAGAGGAGTGACAATATCTGGTGCAGCAACCCCCAGTCGTCAGGTAGGGTCCGGGTTCGACTCCACCCATGATGAGAGAAAGGAGCCCGTGGGAGCCCCGGACACCGGCAGACGAGAAGAGTCTGGATCCGACCCCACCTGAAACAAGGGAAAGGAGCTGACAGACTCTTCTAGCAGGAAGAGGGAGTTGTCACACTGGGATGAATACCCTCCGGTGGCGGTGTCCACCCCGATGGTCCCTACAGTAGGAACATGTTCAATAGCAGGTCAGGCCACCAAGGTTCATGCGGGCGAAGAAGTAAGGCAGTCAGATGCTCCTCCAGCTCTGAGATAGCCGAGAGGAAAACCTGCTAGGTTCCACTGACCGTGAGTCCTCCTATGCTTGCTGGCAGTGGAACCAGCAGTGCACCTCTAACTCCGCAGGCAGTTGCTACACCAACCGGTGGCTCGGTTCCGTCTGGTGCGAGAAATGAGTTGGAGTTAGTTCATATGCTAATGCCTCCAAAGCTGACACCAGCAGCTCTGCAAGCCACTAGTACCCCTATGAGTACTGGAGGGAGCTCGCAGATGGCAGGATCGGGCGGCTCTGACCATCCTCAAAAATGGCTTAGTAACAAATGGCTCTGCCAGATGCCATGATATGCCACGTTGCCATCTTCTTTTAGCCGTTCTTGCTTGTTCTTGTCTGATCTTGTGTGGCATTCAATTTTAGGACAACAAGGCCGGCCACTGCTTCTTCATCATCTGAGCCTCCTGTGGATCAGGGGATCACCATGGCCGGTCGATGACGTCGATTGCTGCTATCGGCCATTAAGGCTCGGGGCCCTCAACTAGAGGTGGGAATTGGGCCGTGCCAAAGTCGGGCGGCCCGAAGCACGGTTCAGCGGCCCGACAAGGAGCCCGGCCCAGCACGAAGAACTCTCGGGCTGTGCCGGGCCTGAATATCAAGCACGGTGGGCGGCACGGCCCGGCACGACGAAACGGGCCGTGCTCGTGCTGGCCCGGCACGAAACAGGCCCGAAACTTCGAAAACGGGCCAAAACAGCCCGACCTTGGCGAAAAAATTGTGCCTGAACTGGCCCTGTGCGCCTCATTCACAAGCAGCAAGGCCCAAGTGCGGATAAGGCCCAGGATTATAGGCACTTCATGACGTTCAGGCAAGGGGCTGAAGTCTTGCCTTATATACTATGCACTGCTCCCCTAGAAAATCGAGGTGGGACTATTTCCCACTGCACTGGTGCATACAGCAGCTGCTGGCGCCTTCTTGGGCCATAATGGTGCAAGCCCATGACGCGTGCTCGCAGGCCCAGGACGCGCGCAGGCCAGGACAGGCGAGGCCTTCCCCTCCTCAATGACGCGTGGGCCCAGTTGTTCTTCAGTACTCAGATTGCAGTTTTTCTATTTTGATTTAATTTGCAAAACTAAAAATGGTTTAACTTCCTCAAAATAGATCCGAATTTGATGATTTTTTTCTATATTCTTGGAAAAATATTATCTACAACTTGGAACTATTTTTAGCAAACTAATAAAGGTAGATTTTGTATTTTTTTGAAAATCTCAAAATAACTCCTATGCACATATTTTTCTCCTTTTTATATCTCTTCGGAAAATAATAATCTTCAGTTGAATTTTTGTATGTATGTACACATTATATATTTGTACATGTAGGAATTTTTTATAATTTACTTTCATTCACTTACACATGTCTTACTTCACATTTCTTCTCTTTTGACTCAAATGCTCATATGAAGTATGGCATTCACTAAAATTCAAACATACTTTCATTTTAAAAAATTTCAAAAAATCAATAAAAGATCATGAAGGTTAGTATCATCATTAAAAAGCTCCACACAAAATTTTACTCACAAAATCAATCTATTATTCAAGATATAAAAATGACAAAAACTAACCAAAACCCTTTTTTTTGTTTTTTTTGTTTTGATCGTTTTATGATACTTTTCAAACTCAAATTCAGTGGGCACATGAAATACAACACCCTTATACTTCTGTAAATTTTCTATTTTTGTTTGAAATTTTTTGACTATGCATTCTATAAATAAACTCAAACTTCATTTTTCTTTGTTTTTTTATTTCTAATGATATATTATTATTTTGAATGTAAAATTTTGTAAGAACATGTAATAAAATTATATTAACCTTCACTGTTTTTTTCATATTTTTTGAACATATTTATCTTTGCATTCTAAAAACATTTCATCTCAATTCAAATTTTGAATTCTCTGGTGGGCTGCTGCTGGTAATGGGTTGTGTCTGGTGGGCTGTGCTAGTGAGCTGCGCCTGTTGCTATTGGGCTACCTTGGTGGGCTGCTGTTTGCTGCGTTTTTTTTCTTTTTTTCATTTTTTTAATTATTGCAGCTGGGCTGCTGGGCCGTGTTCGGGCCTGGCCCGGCCCGAAGGCGGCCCGTCGGGCCCCGGGCCGTGCCTGGGCCTAAATTTTTGTTAGCCGGCCCGATCGGCCCAGCCCGAGCTGGCCCGACGTGCTTTCGGGCTCACGCCATTTCGCCCCGAAGCACGGATGGCCGTGCCGGGCCGGCCCGAGCACGGCCCGAATCCCACCTCTACCCTCAACAGATGTGGCAGTGTCCAACGTCTCAAAGACCAGGCCACCCATAGACATGGCGGTCCCTAGCGGTGTTGAAGAGTCAGGGATGTCAGCGGATGCTGCGACCACTGGTGGTGATGCGGAGGTCGAGCTGGCGACAGACGCGTGGGGCAGTGAGGAACCCGAGTCAACAACGGATGCGTCGGAGGCAGGTCCTTCGTCGACAATGCTGTGGGTTCCGACTGTGGCCCCAATTGTTGATGACGAAGAAGTGGTCAATGACGTCGGAGTGCTGCAGGGTCCCGAGCCGATTCCTCTCCCACGGGCCGTCAAGTACGCGTATTCCTGCATGCGGCAAATTCAACATGCACTGGACCGGGAGCGTGACGAGATGCTGTGGGAGAGGCATCAACTCCAAAGATGGAGGGACCTGCTGCAACACTAGACTGAGGTCTTCCAGATCTGGAAGGCCACAGAGGAGAAACAGCTACAGAATATGGAGGAACTACTTCAAGACAAACGAACCCTCATTGAGTAGTCGAACTAGAAGTCTCCGACATTGTATGGTGATTCCCGGGGCACCCATAATGCCATTGACGCTCGACCTGCAGCTGTGGAGCCATTGAAGGAGGACCTCCTCCAAAGAATTATAGCTAATACCCGCTGTGAGTAGGAGCTGCAGGAGAAAGAAGAGGACCTATTCTGAAGTTCGACCGGAAGCAGGGCGAGCTGGATCTCCTCACCGGTGATTTGAGGACACGAGCGAACACCATAGAGGAGGAACAGGCTCGCCCGTGGCATCTAGGAACATACCTCTCCTCTCGAGATCTTGAGTTCTCCAAGAAGGAGGGTTCAATTACTTCTCGGGAGGAGAACCTGGCCAGCCAGGAAAAGCAGCAGCGGAAGCTGGCCACAACTTGCAAGGCAACGGAGGAACTCCAGGATGCATGAGCGGTAGAATCCATATGAGTTTGGGACTTCCTGGGACGCGCTCAGCAAGATCTGGTGCCTCTTGGCTTTAGTTCAATTTGATCGGGCAAACCGGTGCAGGAGCTAAGCCAAGCAATCCTGACATTGGAGTTTGTCGTGGCCAAGATGGCGGCTGTAGAGGACATCGTGGGAGGCCAGCTGGAGACAGAGGGTCAATTCCTGGCCAAGGTTGTGGCACAGCACATGCTGACGTGCTTTCGGAGCCGGAACGCCTCTATCTCACTAGATCCTATAATGGAGGGACCCATGGCAGAGACTGAAAAAAC
Source organism: Tuctoria greenei (assembly GCA_036927565.1). Lineage (NCBI taxonomy): Eukaryota > Viridiplantae > Streptophyta > Magnoliopsida > Poales > Poaceae > Tuctoria > Tuctoria greenei. The sequence goes on from JAYESD010000001.1 coordinate 287,068,469, forward strand.
AGCCAGAGCCATCATACAAGACGCTGCCAAGGTTGGGCTGCTCGATTGAAGTTTGGGTCCTCTAATAGCTAGGGCCTCCTCTGCTGTTGTATCTTTCTGTTGTTGCTCAAACTTCTTTGTAAAAAGCTTGAAGAATGAATGAATTGATGTTGATTTACGTTGTTGACGTGTTCGGGGGCATTTAACATCGAAATCTTGCCGCAGTTGTAGGGCTCACTGTCATGCCGTAATTGTAGTGCCCCCCTTGTAGGCGTGGCCAATAGATCAGGTATGCCTACCAACAAGCACATGTATTGGCTACGAGTCCTCTGTTGTCCTCAGAAGCCTCAATAGTAGTGGCTTTCTTGTTGGATCATTAACTGTAGGATCAAAGATCACGTGAAAATCTACCAGAGGGGGGGGGGGTGAATGGTAGATTTAAAAATCTTACGCAGCGAAAACAATTAAATCCCAACCCCTTCAATAGAGAAATGATCTGTTGAAGAAATCGTGTGTGAGACTAATCTAAACGTGTTTCACCGGGACAAAAGTGATATATATCAGAGAGAATCAAGTTACGAAGAAAACACAAGAAGAATCACTCAAATCCGTCGAGAGAAACTCAAGTTATGATCGAAAGATCGAACAAAGGTCAATCTGTCCTATCTGAGAAAAACAGTTCTGGAACGCTGCAAAGAAACTCGTGTAGATCAGAAACCACAAATCCAATGACCATGGAATTTTGATAGATGATAGATAATCAAGTTGTGAATACAACCCAAAAAGAATCACGTCAATTGGATCTGTAAAACTCGATTTATGATAAAACCACCGACTAAAGGTAGTGCTGTCCAGAAACTCGACGAGTAAAACTTGTCTAGAACAAGTTGGACGAACAAGGCACAAAAGTTCCTTCAAACTACGAATTTTATTCAATAGAACACAAGAGGAACAACCCCAAAGTCGTACACCATGAGCTTTGGCCTCCCTTGCTTATATAACCAGCTCTTAGGCCAACCCAATCTCAACTAGGACTCTAATCCAACTCAGATCACGAATCAAAACTTCCATAACTGCTTAGGACTCTTCTATACATAGATAGAAGCAATATTAAGACTTCCAAACACCTTAGGAACGTATCCCACATTCCTAAAACAACTCAAATTCGTGACCCACACGAAATCCTACCATAACCAACTCGATACTTTCCATAACAAGTCATAACCGACTCCGCCGCAGCCAAAGTCATCAACCGATACGATCCGATCCTTCCAACCAGATCTTCCCATCCATAAACCATCTTCGGAACTATGTTGCCATATCATGCACCACATGCATACGTGCAAACACCTTCCTTCGACGTCCGGTAGCCTTCATATACACTGCCCTCGATTCAACCATCCTGCGTGACCTCCTGACCCGCTCAACCACAATTCCTCCTGAATTTGGTTGTTGGAACCTCATCTCCTCCCTGAGACTAGTCCGAAGGATCTTGGCACCAGCCATGACTTGAACACAAGCAACACCTGCACATGAATAAACAACCAATTCGTACGAGCTCAAGTCCGCGACTTGACTCAAGTCAGTTCCGAACATAACACCTTACGTGAGCACCTCACATAAGCATGTTGCAAAGCATATCAAAAAGATATCAGCCATATCAACCAAAATGCACCAAAAACTTAGTAAAAGAATACTAATCAAACTTTCCAACAATGTAAAGCAAGTTCGAAACATTTCACATTAAAAGCCGGAACATTGCGATCAAGCTCCAAACCTTGCCAAAGCTAACCGGAGCTTGAGCCGGAGCTTACCAAAGCTAGTACAACCTAGCACCGGAGCTTACCAAAGCTAGTACAACCTAGCGCCGGAGCTTACCAAAACTAGTCGGAACTAGTCATCCCAAAAGTCGGAGCTAGGAAAATATGTCGGAGCTAACCAACATAAGTCGGACCTAGCAAAACATATCAAAGCTTAACAAAGACATGCCGGAGCTAAAGACAAAGCTCACCGGAGCTATCCAAAAAACATGTCGGACCTAGACAAAGCAAGTAGGACCTTACGTCGGACCTTGCAAAAGTTCGGAGCTAGAGTTGGACCTTGCTAAAAAGATGTTATGGCAGCATTCAAAACTTTTATTGTCAATGTATTCAACACAAATATGTCTCACAATCTCCCCCTTGATGAATGCATTGGCAACACCACTTAAGATCCGAACATTGGCTTATTCACATTAAAAGTTTTGAAAACAATCCCCCCCTTTGTAAAATAGAAATAAAATGAGAAAAAGAAATTCCTCCCCTGAGAAGAATCGTGCCAAAAACAATTGTGAATATGTGCAATGTGTAATCAATGTCTCCCCCTTGCATATTTGTTTTTAAAAATTCACATATTATCTCTCCCCCTTTGACAATGTATTCAGCAAGGTTCATAAGACAAATCTTAATTGCTATGAGCATATTATAACATATACATATAAAACAAAGCTCATCCAAGTCATACTATCAAGTAATTTACACTATCACATCAATGAAATACATAAAGTAGTATAAGCCAAGCTAGAGATCAAATGTAATTTCAATTTAGCAAGTCATGATCTCACAAACTTAACTATTTCAAAACCTGAAAGCATGACACTTGTTGCTGCATTTCATTATTTTTCAAAGCAAAAATTTAGATCGTATGATATTTGCAAGAGATTATATGCGCATCTGCCTTATTCTAACCAACCAAACCAATCCTATGTCATTTGACAATAAGAAGCTTAAGGACATGGTTTTAGTCATACACAACTTCTTCCAAGTTCATATCTAAGTGCAATGAAAAGCCATCTCAAAAGAAGAAGTGCGATGCATGCATATTCTCTTGATCTTTTCTCAACTTATATTTGTTCACAAAAACTCAACATGTGAGTGATTGCTTGATTAATTCTTTATGATTAAAAGCACTTGTGAGCATGCAACAAGTTCAAAAGAGCAAGAAAGTTCGACCATGGCCAGATTTAGTGTAAGTAATTATTCCAATTACTAGACATGGCAAAAACTACAAAATGTATAACACTAGTAATGTAGTAAGAACTTTCAGCATGTAAAAGGAATCACAGAGTCATATATGTATGAAATACTATGCTCATATTATTTTAATTTCAGATTCACACATAGACTTCCCAAGTTTCAAAACTCCCCCTCAATTTAAGCCATGAGGATGCATAACCTCTATTTCACTACGAATGTAACAAAAACGAGTGAAATCCAAAGGTTTTGTAAAAATGTCAGCCAATTGTTGTCCGGTATCTACATGGTGAAGCACAATGTTTCCCTTTTCAACATTATCATGGAGAAAGTGATACCTAATGTCAATGTGATTAGTTCTAGAATGTCGCACAGGGTTTTTAGCAATGCAAATGATACTCGTGTTATCACAAAACAGTGGAACACTATGTAGATCAACCCCATAGTCCTTAAGTGTTTGAACAATCCAAAGAATTTGTGAGCAAGCACTAGCAGGAGCTACATATTCAGATTCAGTTGTGGATTGTGCAACTGAGTTTTGTTTTCTAGAGGACCAAGCAACAAGAGAATTACCAAGAAAATGAAAAGCACCGGAAGTACTTTTCCTATCAATCCTACAACCCCCAAAATCAGCATCCAAAAAAGCTTTCAAAGTAACGGTTGAGTAAGAAGGAAGAAAAATGCCAAATTCCTGAGTTCCATGTAAGTACCTTAGAATCCTTTTGACGGCTTGACGATGTGAAGCACGTGGGGAGGCTTGAAACCGTGCACAAAGACATACGTTGAATTGTATGTCCAGTCTTGATGCCGTGAGGTACAAAAGTGATTTGATCATGCTTCTGTATTCTTTTTGATGCACAGGTTCACCATCTTCATCAAGTTCAAGTGTTGTTGTTGTTCCCATTGGTGTCCTAAGAGGCTTGCTTTTGTCCGTGTTGAAGTGCCTTAGGAGGTCTTTTGTATACTTTGTTTGATGCACAAAGGTACCCTCCTTGGTTTGCTTGATTTGCAGCCCCCAAAAGTACGTGAGTTCTCCCATCATACTCATCTCAAATTCTGAACTCATCATAGCTGAAAACTTGGACACAAGATCATGAGAAGCACAACCAAAGATAATATCATCCACATACACTTGAACGAATAATGACTCATTGCCATGCTTAAGCACAAAAAGAGTTTTATCAACCTTGCCCATAGTAAACCCCTTTTCGAGTAATAATGTTTTTAACCTATCATACCATGCTCTAGGGCTTGTTTGAGACCGTACAAGGCTTTGGACAGTTTGTAAACATGATTAGGAAAATCTGAATTTTCAAAACTCGGTGGTTGTTTGACATAAACCTCCTCATCTATATAGCCATTGAGAAAAGCACTTTTAACATCCATTTGATATAGATGAAAACCTTTAGATGCAACAAAAGCTAACAACATTCTTATGGCTTCTAATCTAGCAACAGGAGCAAAAGTTTCATAAAAATCAGACCTTCAACTTGAGTGAAACCTTGAGCAACCAACCTAGCCTTATTCCTAACCACAACCCCATCCTCACTTTGTTTATTTTTAAACACCCATTTAGTTCCAATTAAAGTGTGACTTTGAGGAGGAGGTAGAAGTTTCCAAACATTATTTCTTTCAAAATTTTCTAACTCTTCTTGCATGGCAATAATCCAAGATTCATTAGTGAGTGTGTGTGATGTATCTTTGGGTTCAAAAGAAGCAACAAAAGCAGAATGAGCATGAGAGTTTGGATCGCAAAACCTGGACCGTGTGACTCGTTCGTGCAAGCTTCCAATTATCTATTGCGGGGGATGATCTTTGTAAAACTGTAAGGGAACAAATGTATCACAAGCTTCTTCTTCTTCTTCATGTTCATCACAAATCGATGAGCTTGTGACTTGAGGACGATTTGAATCAGCATTGATGGTTGTCGATGCTGGTTGAGAATTAACATCCGGAGCTGAACCAAAGTCTTTAGCTGCTGAATTTTTGGGCAGCAGCTCCAATTTTTCCTCATCTTCAATGGAAATGCTCTCCCCCTGCGGATATGGATCTGGACCTGCAATGTTTGAGCTAGTACCTGGGCTAGCTTCATCAAAAGACACTTCACAAGTCCCCACAATTTTGTTAGTGTCAAGTAAAAGCACACGATAGCCTCTAGTATGAGATGGATAACCAAGAAACATGCCATCAATGGATCTAGGTTCAAATTTATCAAGATTACCATGTTTCTTAACAAAGCATTTGCAACCAAAGACCCGAAAGTGTGTAACACTAGGCCTATGTCCAAACCGGAGCTCATATGGGGTTTTACCTAGCTTAGCGCGCAAGAAAACACGAATTGAGACATAACAAGCGGTTGCAATTGCATCAGCCCAAAATTTCCTAGGAGTTTGATATTCATCAAGCATAGTCCTAGCCATCTCAACTAAGGTTCTGTTCTTTCTTTCTACGACACCGTTTTGTTGAGGTACATATGGTGAAGAAAATTGATGATCTATTCCATTTTCAGCACAAAAGTGATCAAAAGATTGATTTTTAAATTCAGTTCCGTTATCACTTCGAATTGCTTTTAAAGATCCCGGGTGATCAATTGATAATCTAAGAAATAAAGTTCTAAGGTGACTAAAAGCTTCATTCTTAGACGCCATAAAGTAAACCCAAGAGTATCTAGAATAATCATCAACAATAACAAGAACATACCATTTACCTCCGAAGGATTGAACACGTGAATGTCCTACAATGTCAAGGTGCAAAATTTGACCTGGTTCAGTTGTCATGATCATTGTGAGAGGAGTATGTGAACCTGCAACCATATTAGCATGTCTACACTAAGAGCACACAATTTCTTTGTCCCCTTTAAGCTTAGGCAGCCCACGTATGTGATCAAGAGCACTAACACGCGTTAGGTGATCAAAGCCTACGTGACCAAGTCTACGATGCCAAAAAATATAAGTCCTTTGAATCATTAGCAACTAGACACCTATGCTTAGAGGAAGACATATCAAAATCAGCTTTAAAAACTCTTCCAAACCGAGACATGTTAAAAATAAGCTCACTATTTGAACCTACAACTTTGCAGCAGTTTTTATTGAAAATAATTTCTAGATTTTCATCTAGCAATTGTGAAACAGAAAACAAGTTGTATTTCAAATTTTTGTCAAGTACCAAATCCTTCAAAGTGTAGTGATCATTTACTCTAACCGAACCCTTAGCAATTATAGGAGTTGAAGAATTATCGGCAAAAGTAACATTCTCTACACGTGACACAAAAGAGAGGGAGGAGAACCAATCTTTGTTACCGGTCATGTGGCGTGAGCAACCTGAATCCACAATCCAAATGTTCTCCTTCCTTAAACGTGTAACCTACATTGAAGCACAATATGTTGATGACTCAATACTAGGGTTAGTAAAAAGGCATTTAGGAATCCAGTACTGAGTCACACGACGTGTAGCAGGAAAAACACGCGAAAGTTGAGATAAAACAGTAGGTTTACGAGTCAAAGTTTGAGGTTTTATGTTCTTAACAATTGATTTAGAAGTTGTTACTCGTTTAGAGCGAAAACCAGTAGCTCCGGAGGTGTGGACAGTTGTTTCGAAAGAAACGGCTGAAGCTCCAGATGCATAAATTGAAGGTCCGTAAGCAAAAACTAAAGCTCCAGATGGAACAACAGAAGGTTCGGGAGCTTTCGGAGCTATCGGAACTACCGGAGCTATCTTTGCAAGTCTCTTACTAGAGGGTCCGGAAGCTACCTTTTCAAATTTTTGACTCATTAAAGAAGGTTGCATGTTTCTAATGTTAGGTTTAGCATGAAAGTTATGAGATCTAGCAGACATTTTATCCTTTTTAATTTGTTTAGCTAGTATATAACAAAAATCTATGACATGACCATCTTTATCACAATAGGTACAATGAAATTTAATTTTGTAATCATGTCTAGATGAGCACCCAGCATTAGAAACGGAATTAGAAAGCACTCCTGCAGATTCAAAGATCACATCCTTTTGTTTAGGGACAATTTTGATTAAACCTCTTGCAAATGATTTTACAATTTGAGGTGGATGTGTTTTAGAATAATCATGAGAATCAAAACCTAAACCAGATTTATCAGTACAAGGTTTGGATGAACTCAGTAGCAAGTTTAGATTTTTGTTCCCAACACAAAACTGCTCTAGCGTCCTATTCATGTCATCAAGCTTTTTAGACAATTCTAGGCAGTTTTCACATGAAGTTTTTCCTTTTAATTTGAAATTTGAACAACTCTTAACTTCATGAGTACGTAAAGCATTGTTTAGAACGAAAATTTTATTTATTGCAACTTTTAGTTTCTTATCAAGATTGTCACATGCAGAACAATGCAAATCATTTGTTGAACAAGAAGCATCTTTTAAGTTTTTATCATTAAGTGCATCAAGCTCTCTGTTCTTTTCAATTTCTTCATCGATTCTATCTAGTGTGGAGGAGTGTGCAGTTCTTAATGTGGACAATTGTTCATAGATTAAATCACACGAGGGACAAGAATCATCACTAGGAATCAAGGTTTTCAAATGGTTGATTTCAGATTCTAGTGATTCAATTTTAGCAGCATTATCCCTAAGCTTTTTGTCCTTTTTCTTAACAATAATAGTTGCACGAGAAATATCATCACACATTTCACTGCAGGTAGAACATACCTCATCGTCGCCACTGTTGTGTTCTGCATCCTCCAGACTTGATCTTGATCTTGTTTTGTCCGCCATGAAGCATAAGTTGGCCAAATCATCTTCATCTTCGTCACTTTCAATGTCCACGTCGCTTGAGCCAAGTTCCTGGAATGCGGAGATAAAACTGTTCACTAGTTGGCGACCTGTAAAGCCCTTCTTCTTCTTTGTTGAGGAGTGCTTCGTCCTTGATTGTTTTTCTTCTCGAGAAGTAGAACCTGAAGGGTTAGGGCATTCTGTACGAAAGTGTCCTGTCTTACCACATTCGAAGCATCGTTGAGGTCTGGAGCTTCCTCTCCTTCTAGTTCTCACATTTTGCAATGCTTTTGAGAACCTAGTAGAGAGAGGTGCTAGCTCCTCCTCTGGAAATTCCTCGATCTGCTCCAGGGTTAGTGAGGACAACAAAGCAAGAGTATTGCAAGATGATGATTGGTCGGAGCTAGGCATATCATGTTGTGAGACAAATGCAATAGACTTATTGGGGTTTTTACATGATTTATGTCAATTTCATGAGTTTTTAACTTGGAATATAGCACATCTAAACTAAGTGTACTCATGACAGTAGAATCACGAATGGATGTAACTTTCATCTTCCAAATTGACATGTCTAATGCACTTAACAATTGCCTAGCATTTTCAGCATCTGAAAAATTAACATTGACGCTACGCAAGTTGCTGAGAATTTTATTAAAGCGAGCAAATAGATCATCAATGGACTCACCGGGTTGCATCTCGAAGCACATGTATTCTTTCTTGAACATGTCTTGACTTACCTCCTTCATTGTGTTGGATCCTTCGTGATAGTCACAAAGTCCTTTCCACACATCGTATGCAGATGGTAGGTCAGCAACACGGTCGAAGTCGCTTTGAGTTAATCCTTGTATGATCATGTTTCGAGCCTTGTTGTTGTTGTTGACATCTCTTAGATTTGTAGCTGTAACTTGATCATTTGACGGCACTTCATAAGGCTTGTACACCTTCTCCCATATTGCAAATCCTTGCGCCTGGATGAAAGCCTCCATGCGTGCCTTCCAAACCTGAAAATCAATACTAGCAAACACACAAGGTTTGGCGGAGTATTTCTCCATGAGGATTAGTCAAAAACACATGCAAATCACAATAATTAGAGCACCGTGGCTCTGATACCAATTATAGGATCGAAGATCACGTGAAAATCTACCAGAGGGGGGGGGGGGGGTGAATGGTAGATTTAAAAATCTTACGCAGCGGAAACAATTAAATCCCAACCCCTTCAATAGAGAAACGATATGTTGAATAAATCGTGTGTGAGACTAATCTAAACGTGTTTCACCGGGAAAAAAGTGATATATATCAGAGAGAATCAAGTCACAAAGAAAACACAAGAAGAATCACTCAAATCCGTCGAGAGAAACTCAAGTTATGATCGAAAGATCGAACAAAGGTCAATCTGTCCTATCTGAGAAAAACAGTTCTAGAACGCTGCAAAGAAACTCGTGTAGATCAGAAACCACAAATCTAATGACCATGGAATTTTGATAGATGATAGATAATCAAGTTGTGAATACAAACCAAAAATAATCACGTAAATTGGATCTGTAAAACTTGATTTATGATAAAACCACCGACTAAAGGTAGTGCTGTCCAGAAACTCGACGAGTAAAACTTGTCTAGAACAAGTTGGACGAACAAGGCACAAAAGTTCCTTCAAACTATGAATTTTATTCAATAGAACACAAGAGGAACAACCCCAAAGTCGTACACCATGAGCTTTGGCCTCCCTTGCTTATATAACCAGCTCTTAGGCCAACCCAATCTCAACTAGGACTTTAATCCAACTCAGATCACGAATCAAAACTTCCATAACTGCTTAGGACTCTTCTATACACAGATAGAAGCAATATTAAGACTTCCAAACACCTTAGGAACGTATCCCACATTCCTAAAACAACTCAAATTCGTGAACCACACGAAATCCTACCATAACCAACTCGATAATTTCCATAACAAGCCATAACCGACTCCGCCGCAGCCAAAGTCATCAATCGATACGATCCGATCCTTCCAACCAGATCTTCCCATCCATAAACCATCTTTGGAAACATGTTGCCATGTCATGCACCACATGCATACGTGCAAACACCTTCCTTCGACGTCCGGTAACCTTCATATGCACTGCCCTTGATTCAACCATCCTGCATGACCTCCTGACCCGCTCAACCACAATTCCTCCTGAATTTGGTTGTTGGAACCTCATCTCCTCCCTGAGACTAGTCCAAAGGATCTTGGCACCAGCCATGACTTGAACTCAAGCAACACCTGCACATGAATAAACAACCAATCCGTACGAGCTCAAGTCCGCGACTTGACTCAAGTCAGTTCCGAACATAACACCTTACGTGAGCACCTCACATAAGCATGTTGCAAAGCATATCAAAAAGATATCAGCCATATCAACCAAAATGCACCAAAAACTTAGTAAAAGAATACTAAGCAAACTTTCCAACAATGTAAAGCAAGTTCAAAACATTTCACATTAAAAGCCGGAACATTGCGATCAAGCTCCGAACCTTGCCAAAGCTAACCGGAGCTTGAGCCGGAGCTTACCAAAGCTAGTACAACCTAGCACCGGAGCTTACCAAAGCTAGTACAACCTAGCGCCGGAGCTTACCAAAACTAGTCGGAACTAGTCATCCCAAAAGTCGGAGCTAGAAAAATATGTCGGAGCTAACCAACATAAGTCGGACCTAGCAAAACATATCAGAGCTTAACAAAGACATGTCGGAGCTAAAGACAAAGCTCACCGGAGCTACCCAAAAAACATGTCGGACCTAGACAAAGCAAGTCGGACCTTACGTCGGACCTTGCAGAAGTTCGGAGCTAGAGTCGGACCTTGCTAAAAAGATGTTATGACAGCATACAAAACTTTTATTATCAATGTATTCAGCACAAATAGGTCTCACATTAACGACGGGCTCCCTGGATGGTGCCGGAGCTGGCAGTACTTGCCATCAGCATGAGAAACATCGACGGCAGGCCCCCTAGGAGGTGTCCGAGCTGGACACTCTAGTGGCGCCCATCTTCAACATGGTGAACATCGACAACGACAAGGTACCGACATCAGATCCTTGATGTTTTGTCCTGCGCAAGAGTAAGAATGAAAAGTGTAATAGTGCTCATTACAATCTTATTGCCCTTAGTTTTGTTGTGGCTTACGGTCCTTTGCTGGACTACAAGGTGGACAAGCTAGCTATGGAACTACACCTCCCATTGAAGTATCATGAAGATCAAGCCAATGGACAAGTGTTTGGATGATCCAAGCCATGGATATTCATATGATTTGTGAAAATCCATGTCAACATGGTTCACTTAGGGAATCATTTCCCTAAGACCCATGGGGATTCTTCCTTTCAAACACAACTCCAATGGTTATCACCTATAAGGTGGTCAAGGGTGGAATCAACATCACTCTTGTAATCAAGGAGGATATGAGGATTTCAAGGGATTTAAATTCAACTAGCCTACCTTGAAGTATGTTGTCCATGGCCAAGCAAGAAATCAACACAACATTTACATGAAGCTCTTGGCCAAGGACAAGAAACTTCAAGAGCATTAAAGATCGAAGTTATCCCACAATCACTTGTTGGGATCCCTACCCTTTGACCAAGCACATGCAACCTAGGGCAAGTGACATTATGGATGAAGCGTTTCTTGTTTGATTGTGGAGTCCACATATCATCATGCCCAAGGAAGCTTTTGATCCATGATCAAAGTATGGGGTAACCTTAAGGAATATCAAGATGGTCGAAGTGGCACCCCAAAAAGAAGGACAAGCCTCACCATGCTCATAAGAGAATATCTTCAAGAGAGAGAAGTCGTCCTACATCAACAAATCTTCATCAAGACGACGAAGAGGCTAGGGCCACCATGTGGCCCACATGTCCAACTAACATGCTCAAGGAGACTTGGCATGTCAATTAAGAGAAGTTGTCCACATCTTCAACTCCGGGATTGGACAACAAATCATCGCACTAAAATGGACGGAGGTAAGTCCCACTGATCGGACTTCAAAAGTTCGATGAGTCCTTGCCAATAGGTTAATTGGTAGTTATCACATATTTGTTTTCCCAATTGCATATTTGAAATTCCCATCAATCTTTGCATTTTTTATCTAGCATGTTTGAATTTTTACACTTGCATGTTGGAAAGTAAAATTTCCAACCATCATAAAACTAAAATTTTGAATTAGGGAATAGATTTATTTGTGTATGAACCTTGGGCATAACCACTTGAATTCATCTAAATAATTCAAACCAAAAATATTTCCCTTAATGTTCATTACATTTGCATGTTCTTTCAAGTTGGACAAAACAATTTGGCAAAGGGTACAACATGCTTATGGGATAACGTAACCTGTTTTCAAGTTGTTTTGTTTGTTCTTGATTTTAGTGCAGCCAAGACAAAATTTGCAAAAAGGTTGAAATGCCCCATCAAGCAAATATCCCTCTATCAATCTCATTTCGAGTTCATGATGGAGGGATGCTCAAGATGGTGGTCCAATGGAGGAACAAGATGAAGCTCATTCAACTCCAACCTCAACTTGGCAGGAGACATTGAACATGAATGCTACACCAAAATCTATGGTCGTGAGTTTCTCACACAACGACCTTCAACCAAGACTGCTCTTTAAATTGAGGTACAAGTTTAAAATTTTCCATCGTTTGAATTACATTAGGATTGAATGATTTTTGCTTACATTGGTAAGGAAGGTTTACACCTTGTCATCATTCAATTCTTATGCATCCTCACGAGAGTAAGTGCTGGCATTACTCTTTTTTATTCCTCCAAAAGGAATGTAACCTTACTTAGGAATAAATTTAAACAAGTACCTAGAATTTCATAAGCATTGCTAAAATTGACTAGACATTTTCTGCCTAGGTAATGCTTACGAAATGACTTAATGGTTGAATTGGTATGTAGCAACCTAGGAATAGTGATGTCCATAATTTTTATGTGAAACTCATTCATGCATGGATCACTAAAATTCAAATTCCTAGACAAGAAATTAAAAATGTTCAAGTGGAGAAATTTGAGAATCTTGTTTGCCATGATCCAATTGATAAATATTTGCTCTTGTAAAAAACTATGGTGGTTAGAAATTTTACAAGATGAAGAGATCCATATAGTGTAATTATATCACTTGCATTGCTATGAGTAGGAGCTTTAGAAAATGTTCAACTTGATTTATCCATAAAGCCCCTCTCCTAGAAATGATTCATACATTGTTCATGAATACACTTGAAATTGGACCCAATGCATCTTTGGTCTAGTTCTTCCCCATGCGTACAAATAGAGAATTCAGTTACCTAACTCGAAAATTCATTTGTACAAGTATTGGGAGCTAACCTTCCCTTTCTATCATAAAGAGAAAGTTTGCAGGAGTAAAATAACTATGCAGGCATTCAAAGATTCGATTGTTGGAAACCCTAAGAGGATTCCATTTCAATATCTCTTGGCCAAGGAGTAAATTAGGATGGTTGCTACCTATTGGAAATTAAGCCCGAAGGTCAACCATAACTATACGAGGTTGGATATTTGACATGGAAACCCTCCGTGAGCAACTAACGGGCTACTACGAATATGTGAGAGCATTATGCTCTCAACTATTCTAAGCACTCATTCAAGCTCAAGGGAATTGCCACTATCATTGGATTCTATTGGCTAGAATTACTTTTGCCTTGATTTAGAAATTGTAGGTAGCAAAAGCTTAATCCAATTCTAAGTTTTTGTTAGATATGATATAGTGATAGGGCTGCTATTCCTAGTTTGAAAGTGAAACTTAGATTTCCGGAGAATTTCTAAAAATATTTAAGATACTCTCATTTAATTGGAAATACCTACCAATGCCATACGATACATTACCTTGATAAACCTTAAGCATATGCTATTTGTCTTCACATTGAGCTTTGTGAAACTAGTATAGACCAATCTAAGATTTCATTCATTACTTTTTGAATTTAAGACTTCACTTGCACATGTTATACTTCTACACTAGAAGTAAGCAAATTTCCACCATACCACCATTCCACAATAAAAAGAGAAACTCCATATCATTCATGCTTAGTATTCTCTCCAAAATTTATTGCATAAAAAGGGAGTAGAAGACATGGCTACAAAAAAAGAAAAAGAAAATGAAAAAAATGCATGCTTATATCATAAGCATGAGAAAAAAAATTAGCCATGTTTCATCTGTGCAAAATAAGAGAGTCCACTCAAAGGAGTCATCTCGAATATCCACATCCACTCCATTCCATCACACATGCACAAGTCTTGAATCAAATCGTTTTGAATTGATTTCTCTTAAGGCTTGCTCTTTTGACTTAGCATTATTATGTGTTGCAAATATGCCTACAATATTCCCTACCAAGCTCCACATACAAGCCTTACGTAGATGCACAATGTCTTGGTGATGATATATTTCTACTACACATAAAGGAGAGACCGAGAGAATCAAATTGAGATACTTAAAATCTAAATTGAACTCTCTAGAATTTGAGTGGAACTTGATTTCTATGGTATGTGTGCTCCATTTTTTGTTCTATCTTTCAACCACCCATGAATAGGAGAAGGCATAAGCCCATAATGACCTAAGATGGATGAAGTACCATATCAATTTTTGCAATAGGACGTATGGTATTTTGTTGTGCACATGGTACTTTTGAAAAATAGAACATAGTAGCAACTCCTGATCATCAAACTAAAGTCTTGACTTTGCTCGGGATGACCAAAGGATAAGCTTGGGGGAGTTTGTTGACAACTGTTATATACCAATTTCACCCGTCAATATAATTCAATTATGTGAAGGAAATATCATTTCTTGCACACATCACCTTTTATTTAACCTATTTACACTTGTCTTTGGAGAAAGTAGTGCATGCAGGGATTTTATGCAGAATTGAAGTGAAACAAGGGGATGAATCCTATAAAATATCATTCTAGCCAATCAAGCGATGCCATGTGGCACCACATGGATCAAATGGCCAAAAAACAGAAGTATCCGAGGCCATCCATTGGTGTAGCACCAATATCAGTCAATGGGACACACCTGGCAAAGATCTGGAGGAAGCGTAGCCACAACGGGGCTGAGACAAGGTCGATCGACTTCCCTAGTCGGCCGACTAGGGAGTGGCGCCAAACCCGATCAAATGCCACGTGTTGGCTCCTCCCGGCTTGAAGAAGTCATGGGTGACTGATTCGTGCGCTTTTGGTGGCGGGAACCGACCCTTCTCCAAGCTATAAATAGTACCCCTCACCCCTCACTTCAACACACGCCACTTGAGCATCATTCTATTGTATACACTAGTTCTCTTAGTCCTTAGTGGAGTTAGGCTATAGAGAGGAGATCCTCTAGTCCCAAGTCCAAGTTGGGAAAGGTATGTCTCATGTATCTTTTCTTATATTTGTGTCTTTATGCATAATAAATATATTATCTTTAGTCTTCTTTTATTCATATACTTAGATTGAACGTTCCTTGTTTGATTGTGGACTCCATGTATGTGGTAGAAGTAGTTATTATGATTATGCCATATCACTCTTAATCTATCATCATAAACACTACCAACCTCCACTATAGTATAATTAGTTATGATATGATCGTGTTAATATGAATAACTTATGCTATGTCTCAACATTGGTTCAACGATGTTTAGGTTAGTCATTGCCTTAAGATGTCATGATTCTTAAGGTATTTACTTAACATGCTAGCATGGTGCTAGGGTAGTTAAGTAACATTGGATGTCTCATAGACCCACAGATTGAAGAGGTAGGCAGTAGGTGGTGACAACAATATCTGTCCTTTGTAATCCTCCACATTTGGCTATGCCACAAGCTCTTTGCAGGAGTCGTCCTAGTATTGCTAGGGGTAAACCCGTGCCCGATGTGTTGAACAACTTAGCATAAGTATTCACCATTGACATGCTCATTAGTATCTAACTTAGGCTATGTATATGTATACTAGAAGCATTATAGGAGCAACTCCCTAACTCTTAGTCTAATCTTCATAGGACCCATCTACCCTTTAGAATAGATTGCTTAGTTGTGTATCACACAACCCATATATTATCAACTTACCCCAGTCTTGATAATTGATTAGTATCCCATAGCTTGATCATAAGAGTAGTGTTTACTTTAATCCATTGTCTTCCTTTGAGATAAATACAATACCCTTGGGAATACTCTTGGGTGAAATGCTACACGATAGTTTCCATGCACTTGCGGACCTCATTCTTTCGAGAGATGATCTGTGATGTAAGAAACGTCAACAGTTGCTCAACATCTTGCCTCGTCGACGAGGTTGAGGTCATCGCACTGGAGCTGGTCCTATGTGGCTTCGTCGTAAGCCTAGACACGAAGAGAGCCCATGGTGATCTCTAGAGGGAGGACGGCCTCAGCTCTGTGCACCAGAAAGAAAGATATCTCCCCTGTGGCTTGGTTGGGTGTAGTCCGAGTAGCCCACAGTGCACACTAAAGCTCTTCAGTCCAGTTGGCACCATGCTTTTTCAAGCATTCATAGATGCGTATCTTGAGTCCCCTGAGTATCTAAGCATTACCTCTCTTGGCTTGCCCATTACTTTCTGGATGTGCCAATGATGCGTAGAAAATCATGATGTTGTGGTCTTCACCGTATTCTTGAAATGTTGCACTAGTGAATTGGGTCCCGTTGTCAGTGTTGACTCTGTTCAAGACACCAAACCTGCAGGTTATGGACTTCAAGAACTCGATTGTTGACAGTTTGTTGATTGTGACTACAAGGGAACCTTCCGACCATTTAGTGAACTTGTCTATGGTGACGTAGAGATACCGGTACCCATCGACGGCTTTGGGAAAGGGTCCCAGAATATCCAACCCCCACATAGTGAATGGCCACGAGGGCAGAATTATTTGCAACGTCTGAGCCGGCGTGTGGATCTGCTTGGCATGAAACTGATACGACTCACATCTCTTGACCAGCTTGACATCATCCTAGAGAGTTGTAGGTCAGTAAAAACCATGCTGAAAGTCCTTACTGACCAGCGTGCGAGATGAAGCATGATTCCCGCACTCGCCTCCATGGATTTCTGCGAGCAGCTCACAACCATATTCCCGAGATATGCATCGCAATAGGACATTGTTGGTGCCACACCGGTAGAGATCCCCTTCTACCAATGTGTATCTTTTAGCCATACAGATAATCCGTTCAACAGATACATCTATTTTAGAAAGGATATTGTCTTTCAAGTAGTCTCGGACCTCCGTGATCCATGCATCGGGACTAGCTTAAGCTTCTGGATCTTGCACGCCGGGTTGCACGGAGCTTCCCGTGGCACCTATGATCCTTGGTGGACTCCATGGCAGCAGGGCCACCAGGACCGCCAGCTTCGAGGTGCTGGTCTTGCACCTTTCACCTGGTTCGGCAGGTTAAGTGGAAGGTGTCTGTAGTCTCCTTTCAAATACTCCATCAGGTGTTGGAGCCCCAGTAGAAGCCTTTGTTGAAAGTTCATCAGTAGCAGCGTTGTTGGCACGCTGGACATGGCACGGGTTCAAGACCTGGAAGTCTTTCTCCAACTTCTGGACTTGAAGCTGATAAGCTGTCAACTGTGGATTATTGCAACAACATTCACCTGCTACTTGTTTGATGATGAGATGCGAATTTCCTTTAACCAGCAATTGCTGGATGCCAAATGATATGTTGTCTTCAATTCGAAGATGAGAGCTTCATATTCTACCATGTTGTTGGTTGCCTTGAAGTCAAGGCGGACCATATACTTGATCTGCTCCCCAGTCAGTGCAAGGAGCAGAATTCTTGCTCCAGCTCCGTGCTTCTCCACAGAGCCGTCAAAGAAGAGGGTCCAGTGAGGCTCGGTAAAGACCGGATCCCTGGGCTTTGGATTGTCGATGTCGAGGCCCCCTGGACTAAATGGTGATGGTGTCCTGTCCGCCATGAAGCCAGCTAGCGCCTGACTCTTGACAGCATGTCGCGACAAGAATTTTCCGTAGCCCACTTGGCGATGTTCCTGTTGTATTAGGTCTATGAAGTACAACTTGTAGTGGATAAGAAGTTACCACTTAGATCTTGTGAGCTTGAAAGTAGTGGCACAACTTCCTTGATGCGATAAGGATTGTATAGAGCAGCTTATGCACTTTAAGGTTTTCTTGCTTTGACGTCATGGAGGACCTCACTGATGAAGTAAACGGGTCGCTGGGTAGTCTGTACCCTCCTGGAGGGGTCCGGTCCATCTTCTGCATCAACCTGGACCCTCCCAGAGGGGTCCGACTCTTATTCGTGCCTGGTTAGGATCCTCCCGGAGGGGTCTGACTTGTCTTCTTCTAAGTATTCTAGCCCTGGACACCCCGAGCTTTCAGGACCTGCTCCCATGTTCGAGTTTTGATACCCAAACATGTATTAAGTATTACTTCCTCTAGGTAGCTCTGGACCCTCCCGGAGGGGTCCGACACCTTGAGGAGAGGAATTCGAAGATGCCTCTGGCCTTTCCATGACCAGCACCATGTTGATGACTTCAATAGTTGTGGCAATATATAGCAATAGGGGCCCACCTAGTTCAGGAGCCACCATGATTGGCAGTGTTATAAGTGATTGCTTCAGCTCCTAGAAAGCCTTATCTGCTTCATCAGACCATTTGAAATGTCCGGAGTTCCACAACAACTTGAATAACGGGAGAGCCTGTTCAACCAGTCTAGAGATAAACCGACTGAGTGCGGCCAAGCATCCCATAAGCTTTTGTCATCTTTGATGCGGGCAGGAGGCCGCATCATTTCAATGGCTTTTGTCTTCTTTGAATTTGCCTCAATTCCCTGGTGTGTCACCAGGAATCCAAGGAGCTTCCCATAAGAGACCCCAAAGACACACTTGTCAGGGTTCAACTTCATGCACGTCATGCACAATCTGTCAAAGACTAACTGGAGGTTGTCCAGCAAGAAGTCTTTGGTCTTGACTTTGACAACGATGTCATCAACATACACCTCAACTAGGTCTCGAATGAGATCCCCAAATGTTTTATGCATAGCTCTCACAAAAGTTGAAAGAGCATTCTTGAGACCATAAGGCATGGAAGTATAACAATATAGACCATCTACTGTGATAAAGGTTGTATGTTCTTCATCTTCCCTAGCCATTGGTATTTGATGAAAACTAGAATATGCATCTAGGAAGCATAAAAAATCACAACCAGGAGTAGAATATACTATTTGGTCTACTCTAGGAAGTGGAAAAGGATCTTTTGGACATGTCTTATTTAGTGTGGTGTAGTCGATGCACATCTGAAGCTTCCCGCCGACCATGGAGACGACAACTGGGTTTGCCAGCCATTGTGGATAATGAACTTTTCGGATGAAACCAACATCGAGCAACTTTTTTATTTCTTCACGAATGAAGTTTTGCCGCTCGATGGTCTGCTTCTGAGGCTTTTGTTAGATTGGCCGTGCATTGGGGTAGATCCTCAGATGGTGCTCAATCACCTCCCTAGGGATCCCGGGCATTTGTGATGGTTTCCATGCAAACACGTCGACATTAGCCCGGAGGATGGTGACAAGCGCGAGTTCCAATTTATCACCTAGGCCCCTCAGAATGCAAGTGCTCTGGGTAACTTTGAAATCGATTTGGACAACTTTGAGAGGAACGTTGTCATTGCTATTTGGCTGCACACGAGGTGTAGATGTTGAGCCACAGTGCTGCGTGCTCGGAGGTTGTCGTGCCAACTCCTCCTTGTTGGTGATGGGTTCTTGCACAGTGGCGAGCGCATGTAACTTCTCTAGCGTGGTGACCCCCGTAGTACGATCTCCCTGGATTCTGAGTATGCCTGTAGGTGTCGGCATCTTCAATACCAGATAGCCATAATGGCTACCGCCATGAACCGGTACAGAGCTGGCCTGCCGAGGATGGCGTTGAAGGGAAGGCTGACCTCCGCGACGTCAAAGATGTGGTTCTCCGTACGGTAGTTCTCATGAGTCCCGAATATCACTGGGAGAGAGATACAACCATGTGAAGTAACCACACCTGGGCCCACTCCGAAGAATGGATGTGAGGGCTTCAGCTTCGACATCGGAATCAACAATTTTTTGAAAGCTGCTAGACTGATGAGGTTGAGTGTCGCCCCGCCATCAACCAGGACAATTTTTATCGGAGGTTGTTGATGGTTGAGGAGATGATGGGTGGAAGCTGTCCAGCCCCCGCCATGTTGTTGGGGCAATCGGAGGCGTCGAAGGTGATCAGTGTGTCCATCCACTTCTGGGGTGGCGCAGGTTTGAGGGTTGGAGCTACAGCTGCCACATCCCAACACAAAGTTTTTACTACGCGTCGAGACATGATGTCCCACGACCCTCCATACAACATATGGAGAGTCCTTCACCACTCATTGTCAATACTGGAGTTGGAGTCATCCGTGTTGTTGTACACCGCCTTTAACACCTTCTTGGCATCTTGGAATCCTAGTTTATGTTCTTCGACGACCTCTAAATTGAATTTTTGCTTACCCTCACGTTGGCGGAAGGGTGCATCTTCTCGATGCTTTTGTTGGTTCTCAGGTACTCATTCCATGAGTTTCTTGATCTCATGGCAATCATCGACGTCGTGGATTGTGGTGTTGTCACCATCAGATGATGGTCGTGGCCGTTTGTCAGGGTGCGGCCCCTGAACACCACCATCTGTAGCAGCAACAGTCGTGGGTGTGCCGACCAGTGACTTCTTTTTTCTTCTTCTTGCCGCTGCCTTGGGTTGTGGCTTCCTCCTTTGAAGCGGATGGCATCCCTGCCTCTAGGAAGTCTTGGAATGCCAATCTTGCTGTTCAGCTGCCCTGACAAATTTGTCGGCCAGGCTGAAGAGTTTTGCGACATCTCGGACGTCACGTATAGCCAATTTTTCCAACATCTTCTTATCTCTCACTTCCTGTTAGAAAGCAACAACAACAGAGGCATTTCAGATAGAAGGAATTGTGTTTCTAACCTGAGAGGATCACTGGATGAACGATCGCAAAGACTCCCCCGGTCCTTGCGAACGGTAAAGAGATCTAGCTCACTGTGAGGACGAGTATAGAAACTCCCAAAGTTGGTAGTGAACTGGCGGCATAACTCTCCTCAGCTGTATATTGAGCTAGGGGCAGGCTCATGAACCATGATCGGGCAGTACCGGTCAAGGCAACAAGGAAGTAGTTGGCCATGATAGCCTCATTCCCTCCCGCAGCCAAGATGGAGGTGGAGTATATCTGCAAGAACTTGACAGGGTTGATGGTCCCGTCATACTTTTCTAACAAATAGGACCGAAACTTGGGTGGCCACTCCACCATTCAAAGATGCGGGTGAGCGACGCGCAACCACCACCAGCTCCCAAATGAGAAGCGGGTTGAGGGACATACTTGGAATGAGTTGTAGCAGGTCCAATCGGAACTACGAACTCACCCCCAAGATTGCATCGCCTTTCGCGACACCGCTCAAAGGTAAGACGACCATCTTGTTTTGCATGTGATGGTCAAGTTCGGCCCTCAAATCTGCCGTCGGCAACTATGATGCCGTGCTGGAGCGACGGGAGATCGAAGCCGAATGTGACAGTGCCACTTGTGATGATGCACATCCACCTCGTGGAAGTACAAGACCAAGTCGACTTGACACGGTCATGTTGTGGGTCAGCCTAGGTCTACACCTATGCAAAGGCGAGTTGAGGGCGGTGGCTGTAGTGGCAACCAGATGATCAATGTCATTGCGCGATTGCGCCACAGCAGCGAGAGGCCCATCTGGAGCTGGAGGATTCTAGAGAAGAGCACACGCTGCAACCAGCGCATTCTCCGGATTTGTAGCTGATTCAGTGACTGAAAGTGCATCTAGTATCCCCGTGGGTTTTGGATGATTGATGACGACAACTAAGTTACTAATGAGCTCAGATGACTTAAGCACAGGTGTGGACTTGATTGGAGCACGTAACCCTAAAAAAGGAAAAGGATGAAAAATGGTGTCGACAACTCGAAGAATAGAAACGAGGGTTTCTCTTGAGTCGAGTTTAGACTAGCCATAGTTGTAGGAGGGCGTGTGTGAAGTGCATTGAGATCAAAGTTGGGAGCCCCAAGTGGAATTAGAGATCAAACCCCTTGAGAGAAGAGTGTTTGAGTGCCCTGTCAGGAGGGTTGGACTTGTCCGGCCAGGAGGCCGGACTAGTCCGCTTCTGGCCGACTCAATCCATTTTTGTCCAGATCGAGAGGTCCTGACTGGCTTCAGACTTGTCTGTCTGGGAACAGACTAGTCTATTGTTGTCTTGGAGTTAAGTTTCGGGACTATGTCCTAGAGGACGGACTAGTCCGCTTGACTGGCTGGACTAGTCCGGGCCTGCCAGACTAGTCCATTTAGAGACAGGCCAAAAGGTTCTGTCTCAGTTCAGACTACTCCGCTTGGGTGCGGACTAGTCCGCCAGGCTGAGTGAGCAGCTCCGTTGCGACTAAGTCCTGGAGGACGAAATAGTCTGCCTTAGAAGCCGAACTAGTCTGGTCACTCCAGAATGGTCCGTTTTCACCCGGACCAAAAGGTCTTGTGTGAGATCGGACTAGTCCGCTTCGAGGCGAACTAGTCCGTTGTTAAGTGTCCATTTGAATTTGGAAATTTGGCAGGTGGCATGATGATAGACGCGCAGTGCGGCAGTTGTCGGGACCTTACCTAAGGTCAGTGGTCCCAACTGGTCGGACTAGTCCGGGCCAGAGGCCAGATGAAAGTTGCCTAGAGTGGGGCGGGTGAATAGGCTAATCGACCTGAATAGACTTTATAAATCGAGATCAGTACTCAGGGGGTGGACTAGTCCGGTCCAGGGGCGGACTAGTTCGGTCCTCCTGTAGGGAAAGCCTAAAAAGTGTTTCTAACAAGTTTTAGTTCGATTCTTGTAATGCAAAGTATGTTGGAATGACTTAGTGAACCTTAACAAGTTAGGAACAAGTATGAGACTAAGGATCACAATGAAACAAGAGTTATGAACAAATACGGTAAAGCTAACCCTAGAAGCAATGTGCGATAAGTGAAAGCAAAGTACACAAGGGACACAAGGATTTTATCCCGAGGTTCGATCCCACAAAGGAATCTATGTCCCTGTTGAGGAGCCCACGAAGGACCGGGTTCAACAACCCTTCCCTCACCAAGTTTACCACAAGGGCCTAACTTGGTTCTCCACTATCACAAAGAGTGAATACAAGATTCGTTGGGGCTTCTCACAATCTGAGGATCCCACCACAAATATGATTACAAATCACAAATATGACTCAAGCCACAGATCACAAAGATTCAACAAGTGCAAGAGATCAAACCGAGAGCCTAGAGCGGTGTTCTTCCTAATCTTCACCTCACCAAACCCTAATCCACAAAAGAATTAGTTTTAGAGGGAAGGTAGGCAAGAAGGAGGCTTTTGAAGGCTCAAAGTTTGTAGTGGCGGCGCTAGGGTTTCAAAGTTCTCAAGGAATTGGTTCAAATGAACCTAGGGGTCCTCTATTTATAGAGATTCCCAGCCCATACTACTAACTTCAGCAGTTGGGCGGACTAGTCCGACCTTTGGGACCACTGACGTCCCTGACAACTGTCGCACTGCGCGGCAATCGTCACACTAGCCTCCAAATTTCAAATTCAAACGGTCACTTCAAAACGGACTAGTCCAGTCCAAATCGAACTAGTCCGATCTCACACAGAACCTTTTGTTCCGTGTGAAAACGGACTAGTCTGGAGACCACAGACTAGTCCAGCCCCCAGGGCGGACTAGTCCGGCCTCCCAGACTTAGTCGTTGAAGCACCAACTTTCTCACCAATCCGAACTAGTCCGGCCCACAGGGCGGACTAGTCCGATCTCAGTCAGGACCTTTTGGTCCGGACTAAAACGGACAACTCCATGGTTTTGGGACTTAGTCCCGAAAACCCACTCCATGACTACCCAGACTAGTTCGTCCTCTACGGACTAGTCCGAACTCAGTCAGACCCTTCTGGTCCGGCTGAAAACGGACTTGGTCGGCCAGGAGCGGACTAGTCCGGCCACCTGCACGGACTAGTTCGGCCACTCCTGCTAGTCTACTTCCAACTCTCTTCTCTCGATAGGTTTTGATCTCTAAACCGCTTTGAGCTCCCAACTTGATCTCAATGCACTTTATGCACACATCCTCATACACATATGGCTAGTCTAAACTCGACACGCTAGAAACCCTAGTTTCTTACTTTCGAGTCGACATCATCGTTTTCATCCTTTTCCTTTTTGAGGGTTTGTGTTTCCGCTTGAATCCACACCTGTGCTTAAGATCACTGAGCTCATTAGTTACTTAATTGTCGTCATCAATCATCCAAAACCCACGGGGATCCTAGATGCACTTTCAATCTCCCCCTTTTTGGTGATTGATGACAACACATTAAGTCTTCACATATAAGAGTATAAAGTTTGGTTTTCATAACGTGCGGGTGTATGAGTAACTCCCCCTCAATGAATGCATCATAAAAAGAAGATTGAGGAAGTCCTTCATACACACACATGTTATGGTGGGGTGCCTACGTGTTGCGCTCAACATTTGTGACAAGACATATTAAATATGAGTATGATCAAAAAATATACATTCAAAGCATCATATTGATATTAAACATTCAAAACATAGTCTTGCACAAATTTAAACATTTGAATTACATAAATATTACAATAAGAAGTGCAACATGTCCAAGGATCCAAAATAAGGGCTACTCTCCACACATCTAACTCTCCACAACTCTCCCCATCTACCTCTCCCCCTTTGGCATCAAGACACCAAAAAGGAAAAGAAGAGGGGAACAACGAGGCCTATCCACTAGTCTACATCCTCCTCACTATCGCCCGCCTCATCATCGGAGTCGCTCTCCGTGGCCTCTGGGTCCTCGTCGTCTCGGAGACCCGTGTCGAGGGAGCCACCCGGGAAGAGCTCCCGTCCTCTTGGACCTGGGCGAGCTCGTCAGCGGTGAAGTCAGGGAACGGTGTGATCTCGCCATCGCTCTCCTCCGGAGGTGACATGGGGACCTCAAGCTTGTCACACACTGCCTTGAGGTACTTCTCTTGGCGCTTGTGTGCCTGTTGATTCTGGATTTCTTGCTTCCGGCAGGAGGTGAAGATAGCCTTGAAGCACTTGAAGAAAGCGCTCATGGACTGAGGCAGATGCGGAGAAGGAGGTGCCACGGGGTGAGGTGCTGGCATTGCGGAGTGAGAGGGAGGCTCCGCATTCTTCCGGCGCGGAGGAGGCGACACTGAAGGAGGCGTCTGAGGATGAAGCGGGCGATGAGTCACATCCTTGACGAAGGTCAAGCCCGACGCCTTCTCGATGAGATACATGATGTAGGGCACATACCCACAAGCACGATTAGGGGTATGCGAGATGTTGAAGATGTCGTCGAAGATGTAGTCAACTAGGTTGAACTTATCATCGCCATCAATAAGGAGCAGCAGGTGTCGTAGATTGCCTTGGATCACCCCTGCATCACCATCCTTGGGTGCTATTGTCCTCCTCAGAATCCTGTTCAGGATGCTATAGAAAGGCTTGATGTTTCCAGCATGCCCGGCATCATATTGAACATGACTGGGATACATGTAGGCCAGCTCATCTGTGTCTACGGCCTTGAGGTTAGAGATAATGATCTCATGATCCAAATGAGCCTAAAGTCCGAGAATCATGGCAAACTCTGCAAAGGTGACTGAGTATTGCCCCCCATGAGTCATCCAAATGATCTGTCTATCACCTTGAGTGGTGAAGTAGATGGTGGAGTAGAACTGCAGGATGACCTCAACATTCCAGTTGTACTTGAATCTCATGATGCCCTTGAGCTCATGACACTCAGCTGCCTCAATCACCGCATCAAAAGCAGAGTGTTTCTTCTGGGCCATATAGTCCCAGTCAACCCATTGAGCTTTAATGACAATCTTCTTCATCGTTTGGTAGACCAGACGGTAATAGTCATAGTGAAAGTCGCACCAAAACCGTGGGTCAGTAGTGCTCCTTTCATACTTGTAGACTCGTTCTGTCCGTAATTTTCTAGCCTTGTCCGCTCCTTTCCCATGGAAGACATTTGCAGCCAACTCACGCTGCTAATTAGGGTTCCTTTCTGGAGTGCGTACTTCCATGGTACCAATAGGTTTGGCCTGCCCCTTCTCCTTTATGACCACGCCCTTGGCCTTCTTTGCCAGTACCTTCACAGAGGGCTTCCTTTTCTTGGGCTCGATAGGAGTCGGGGCCTTGCCCTTCTTCAGATCTCTCTCGATCCGGCGTTCGACAGCTTCTTCTTGGGCTTGCTCCTTGCCCCTTTCTTTCTCTCCTATGGTCACAAGTCTCTTCCTTTTGGAGACTTGTGCTGCAGCAGCCTGAGAGTTTTGATCCTCGTGCTCCTCTTGCTTCTTCTTGCGGAGTTCCTTGCGGGACTCCTCAATGGCATGAGCCATTGCTTCATCTTCATTGTAGGCCGTAGCTGCAGCCCTAGCTTGTTGTTTCTTGGCTGCCTTTGCTCGCTCTTGCTGCTCGAGATGTTTCTTGGCAGCCTCAACCTCAGCCTGTGCTCGTTCCTCGCCAAGGCGAAGTTGCTCAGCCTCCCACTCGGGGTCAGTGGGTGGAGAAGCGGAACGGCGAGGAGCTGCCATTTCTCTTCAAATCTTGACGAATCGATGAAATCGGGGATGGATCACGTTGGGAATGATTGGAAAAACTCTCCCACACCTCCGGGGCTTCCAATGCGTGGATTGGAAATGGTTTTTGGTGGATGGAATCGAAAATCGCCCAAGGAGGGATGTTGTGCGCGCGTGGGAGAGAGAAAAGAGAAAGTGGAGAAGAGGAGGGGTCGGCCACCTCCTGGGGGGTCTAAGTCCCCAGGGGCCGAACTAGTCCGATATGGGGGCCGGACTAGTCCGGTCAGGGAACCAGACCACCCGGATAAGTCTGGATCCAGACTTGTCTGGCCATAGGGCGGACTAGTCCAGTCCTAAAAGGTTGAACACATATATATTTGAGTTTTAGCCACTATTGTTGATCCTTTTGGACATACTGCCACAACAAAACTTTATGAATATGGTCACTAAGCAATCAACAATCAAACTATGACCATAACTCACAAAGTCAATATTTTTTCAAATATTTTGAAGAAAATTGAGATAGAGATGAATTTCTCAAACACATGCGTTCTTTTGAATAAGGTGTAAAGAAAACATTCAAATGTGCATGTTTCAAGCCACATTTCGAGAATCTAAGATATTGAGCTCACCCCTAAGCTCACAAAAGCGCTTCTCATCTAGGGGCTTGGTGAATATATCGGCTAGTTGGTTCTCGGTTCTCACATGGGAAATCACTATATCCCCCTTCAATGAATGATCTCTCAAGAAGTGGTGTCTGATATCGATGTTCTTTGTCCTCAAATGCTCAACTGGATTATGGGATATTTTGATGGCGCTCTCATTGTCACATAGGAGTGGAATATGGCGCAAGTTTATACCATAATCCCTTAGAGTTTGTTGCATACAAAGAAGTTGTGCACAACAACTTCCGGCTGCGACATACTCCGCTTCGGCTGTAGAAAGAGCAATGGAGTTTTTTTTTCTTGGAGGACCAATATACTAAGGATCTACCCAAGAATTGACATGTCCCAGATGTGCTCTTCCTATCAACTTTGCACCCCGCATAATCCGCATCAGAGTAGCCAATGAGGTTAAACTTGGATCCTTTGGGGTACCAAAGTCCTAGGCTAGGTGTGTGAACTAAATATCTATGAATTCTCTTAACGGCGGTCAAATGACACACCTTAGGTGCAGCTTGAAAACGTGCACACATACACACACTAAGCATAATATCCGGTCTAGATACACAAAGATATAACAAGGAGCCAATCATAGAACGATATACCTTTTGGTCCACACTTGGACCATCTTCGTTGAGGTCTAGATGTCCATTAGTTGCCATTGGAGTCTTGATGGATTTGGCCTTGTCCATGTCAAACTTCTTTAATATGTCTTGAGTGTACTTTGTTTGACTTATGAACGTGTCTTCTTTGAGTTGCTTGACTTGGAATCCTAAAAAGAACTTCAACTCCCCCATAATGGACATCTCAAATCTTTCTATCATTATCTTAGAAAACTCATCACAAAACACTTTGTTAGTAGAACCAAATATGATGTCATCGACATATATTTGGCACACAAAGAGATCATCATTAAAGTGCTTTGTAAAGAGAGTATAATCATCTTTTCCTATCTTAAAACCATTATGAATCAAAGAGTCTCTAGGGCACTCATACCAAGCTCTAGGAGCTTGTTTGAGGCCATAGAGAGCCTTACGCAATTTGAAGACATGGTTTGGGAAGTCTTGGTCTTCAAAGCCTGATGGTTGCTCCACATAGACTTCCTCCTTGATTGGGCCATTTAGGAACGCACTCTTGATGTCCATTTGGTAAAGCTTAAAATCATGGTGAGTAGCAAAGGCAAGTAATATACGAATTGACTCTATCCTAGCTACGGGAGCAAAGGTTTCATCAAATCCAAACCTTCGACTTGTGAGTACCCCTTGGCCACAAGTCGTGCTTTGTTCCTTGTCAAACGCCGTGCTCATCTTGCTTGTTGCGGAACACCCACTTGGTTCCCACAACATTTGCTTGTGGACGCTTGACAAGCTCCCAAACTTTGTTCCTCTCAAAGTTGTTGAATTCCTCTTGCATGGCTACCACCCAATCCGGATCTCTCAATGCATCTTCAACCTTATGGGGCTCCAAGGAAGAGACAAAGAAGTAATGTTCACAAAAGTTAGCAACACGAGAACGAGTGATTACCCCTTTTGTAATGTCTCCTAGAATGTTGTCAACGGGGTGATCCCGTTGAATACTTTGATGCACACGAGGATGTGGAGGTTGAGCTCTTGAGTCATCATCATCCTCTTCTTCTTCTTGGTCTCCCCCTTGATGTATGCTTCCCTATTGACTTTTGTATTCTTGATCATGTTGAGGTGCCACTTGTCCATCTTCAACTTGATCACGTGGGAGATGGCTTCCATCATCTTGTGGTTGGTCACTTGAGCTTTGAGTTTGTTCTTGTGGACGAATATCTCCAAGTGCCATCCTTCTGAGAGCTTCTTGTGGAGAATATTCTTGATCTAGCACACTTTGATCTACTTTCTTCACTTGGGAGCCATTAATTTCATCAAACACCACGTCGCGTGCTATTTCAACAATCCCGAAGGATTTGTTGAAGACACGGTAGGCGTGGGTGTTTGAATCATAACCAAGCAAGAAACCTTCATTGGACTTTGAAGCAAACTTCGAAGTCCTATGCTTCTTGTTGATAATATAGCATTTGCTCCCAAAGACACGAATGTAAGAGACATTTGGTTTCTTACCAACTAGAAGCTTGTAGGGGGTCTTCTTGAGGAGGCAGTGGAGGTACAATCGGTTGACGACGTGGCAAGCGGTGTTAACCGCCTCCGCCCAAAACCGGTCTGATGTCTTGTACTCATCAAGCATCGTCCTTGACATCTCAATGAGTGTCCTATTCTTCCATTCCGCCACCCCATTTTTTTGAGGGGAGTAAGGGGCTGAAAATTCATGCTCGATGCCCTCCTCATCCAAGAATTCTTCCACTTGAGTATTCTTGAACTCGGTGCCATTGTCGCTTCTTATAGCCTTGATTCTTGAGGCGAACTCATTTTGAGCTCTCCTCAAGAACCTCTTGAGGACACCGTGAGTCTCACCCTTATCATGTAATAAAAATACCTAAGTGAAACGAGAAAAATCATCAACAATAACAAGACCATATTTGTTACCGCCAATGCTAATGTAGGTTATTGGCCCGAAAAGGTCCATGTGTAGCAGTTTCAAAGGTCTTGTCATCGTCATGATGTTCTTGGAGGGGTGTTGACCTCCTACTTGCTTCCCTGCTTGGCAAGCACTACATGGCCTATCCTTTTCAAAGACAACATTCTTCAAACCATAGATGTGCTCGCCCTTAAGAAGCTTTTGTAAGTTCCTCATCCCAACATGGGCTAGCCTTCTATGCCAAAGCCATCCCATGTTGGTTTTCGCCATTAATCATGTGTCAAGTTGAGATTTATCCGAGGCGAAATCCACAAGATAAAGCTTTCCCTTGAGCACACCCTTAAAAGCGATTGAGTTATTGCTTCTTCTAAGGACGCTCACACCCTCATTAGTAAAAACACAATTATAACCCTTGTCACATAGTTGTGATATGGACAAGAGGTTAGTCTAGAGAATCAATATGCAAAACGTGAGAAAGAGTATGTCGGGGGGAATGACAATTTTACCGGAGCCAAGGATTATCCCTTGGCTATTGTCCCCAAAGAGGATTCCTTCATTTGGATCATCATGTTGCTCATACTCCACGAACATTCTCCTCTCTCCGGTCATGTGGTTTGTGCATCCACTATTGAGCACCCATTTGGATCCACCAGAGGAGTACGCCTACAAAACAAGATTATGCCTTCCTTTTAGGTACCCAAGCAGATTTGAGTCCTTTGACGTTAGTAGTGAGGCACTTGGGCACCCACACACAAGGCTTGGGGCTCTTGCAGAGTGGCCCAACATATCTAGCATATACTTTGCCATACTTGTTCATCATTAAAACATAAGATGCATCAAAATCATAGAATAGAGGATGCGGTTCAGATTTAGGCAAGTTAGTGCTAGTTGAAGTATTCTTTCCAATTTTAGTTGTGGATGAGCTTCCCTTGACAAAGACAATCAAGTCTTTCCCATACTTGGAGGTTTTAGCAGTTTGCTTTCCACCTCTAGTATAACCAAGACCATCTTTGACATAGGGAGGTCTTGTGTTGGTGTATGCACTTCGTGCATACGCCACCTTCTCTTTGTCAAATATGCCACCCTTAGGTGCTTGTTTGCCTTGAATCAATTTAAGCTCATCCTTTAATTTAAGGATCAAGTTAGAACATTTGCAAGTAGATATTGCTTCGGATGCAACCTTTGAGGAGGATGAGCTTTTGGAGGAAGAGGCTACATTAGTCTTGAGGGACTCAACTTGAGTCTCAAGGATCTTGTTAACTTTTTCCAAGTTGCCAAGTTTGTCCTTGAGCTCAATGGTTGTCTCCTCAAGACTTGAGCATGTTTTCTTGCTTAGAGCAAGTTCATGCTCTAATGCCTTGCTCTTCTCTCTCTCAATCTCAAGGAGCTCAATGAGCTCTTTACATCTCTCCTTTTCATGGATAATCATGTCCTCTTGCCTATCTATGAGCTCCTCCTTATCAAAAATTTCATCCGAGAGCAATTTCATTCTACGCAAAGTGCTCTTACTTATGTCCTTAAGCATGTGTTCTTTTTCACTAGCACTATCAAAATCATCATGAGAAGATATGGAAGAGGATGATTTAGAAGTAACCTTTCTCCTTCCTTGTTTTGCCATGAGGCAAGTTGGCTTGTGGTCGTAGAGGTTGGGGAAAAGCTTGCTTCCCTTGGAGCTCCCCCCGATGGCTATGGTTGCCACCTTCTCCTCGTCTTCGGGGGAGGACTCATCGTTAGAGTCCCACTCCTTGCCTAAGTGAGCATGACCGGAGGGCCTCTTCTTCTTGTATAACTTCCTTTCTTGAGGCTTGCCCTCCTTCTTCTTCTTCTTGCCCTCTTCATGTGGGCAATCCACAATGAAGTGCCCGTACTCGCCACAATTGTAGCAAGCCCTCTTTGTTTGGGGCCTTGTTTTTTCTTTTCCCTTGCTCTCATGCTTGTATCCTCATTTTCTTCTTCTCATCATCCTCTTGAAATTGTTGATGAAGAGGGCCTCTTCCTCATCGGTGTCAAGGATCTCCTCATCATCTTCGTTTTGCTCTTTTGAGGAGGATGTCACTTTGAGTGCAACATCCTTCATCTTCGAAGCGGTGAACCTTTGGAGGTTGTTGTAGAAGAGCGCCTCCTTCTCTATGATCTCGTGGTTGATGATCCTCCCTAGGACCTCCTCCAGGGTCATTTTGGCAAACCCCGGTCTTTCTCGTATCATGGATCAAAGAGAGACGTTTCTAGGCATGAATGCCCGAATCATCCTCTTCACCACCTCGTGGTCCGTCCACTTGGTGCATCCATAAGATCTGCTCTTGTTGATGAGCAGCTTTAGGCGATTGTACATCTCTTGGGGAGATTCACCATCCATAATGGCAAACCTCCCGAGCTCTCCTTCCATGAGCTCAATCTTCACTTCCTTCACGACTCGATTGCCTTCATGAGCCGTCTTGAGGGTGTCCCAAATATCTTTGGCCACCTCAAGTCCATCTACTCGGTTGAATTCATCTCTTGAGAGAGATGAGATGATCACTCCAGCCGCTTGGGCATTGTGGTGAAGGAGCACGGCTTGCTCCAGAGTGATGTCTTCTTCATTCTTTGGAATATGCACCCTGGTCAACACAATTTGCCACAATGAGGGGTTGAGTGACACGAGATGGATCTTCATGTTGTGCTTCCACATCCCGTAGTCGGTTCCATCGAATTGAGGAGGCTTCCCCAATGGGATGGAAAGGTAGTGGTTGTTGGAGACAAGGCGTTCATAGTTGTATCCTTGTTGGTTGTAGTTGGTCGTGCCACCCGTTGTAGAGGTCGAAGTGTCCACCTTTGGAATCTTTTACTTCTCTCGAAGTTTTGCCTTGAGCTGGCGAGTCTCTTCGTCATCCGTCAACTTGTCTTGCTAGACAAGCACCTCCTCTTGGGTTGCTTGGATCTCATTGGTCAAGACCTCGTCATACCCCACTCCAGCCATCTTCTCTCTGAGTTGTTAGACTCTTTGGGAGAGTCGTGCTCTGATACCAATTGAAAGTTGCCTAGAGGGGGGGTGAATAGGCTAATCGACCTGAAATGACTTAATAAAACGAGATCAATACTCAGGGTGCGGACTAGTCCGGTCCAGGGGCGGACTAGTCCGGTCCTCCTGCAGGGAAAGCCTAAAAAGTGTTTCTCACAAGTTTTAGTCCGATTCTTGTAATGCAAAGTATGTTGGAATGACTTAGTGAACCTTAACAAGTTATGGATCAAGTATGAGAGTAAGGATCACAATGAAACAAGAGTGATGAACAAATACGGTAAAGCTAACCCTAGAAGCAATGTGCGATAAGTGAAAGCAAAGTACACAAGGGACACAAGGATTTTATCCTGAGGTTCGATCCCACAAAGGAATCTACGTCAAAGTTGAGGAGCCCACAAAGGACCGGGTTCAACAACCCTTCCCTCACCAAGTTTACCACAAGGGTCTAACTTGGTTCTCCACTATCACAAAGGGTGAATACAAGATTTGTTGGGGCTTCTCACAATCTGAGGCTCCCACCACAAATATGATTACAAATCACAAAGATGACTCAAGCCACAGATCACAAAGATTCAACAAGTGCAAGAGATCAAACTGAGAGCCTAGAGCGGTGTTCTTCCTCTTCTTCACCTCACCAAACCCTAATCCACACAAGAATTAGTTTTAGAGGGAAGGTTGGCAAGAAGGAGGCTTTTGGAGGCTCAAAGTTTGCTGTGGCAGCGCTAGGATTTCAAAGTTCTCAAGGAATTGGTTCAAATGAACCCAGGGGTCCTCTATTTATATAGATTCCCAGCCCATACTGCTGACTTCAGCAGTTGGGCGGACTAGTCCGGCCTACAACCCAGACTAGTCCGGCCTTTGGGACCACTGACGTCCTTGACAACTGTCGCACTGTGCGGGGTCATGCTACCCGCCAAACTTCAAATTCAAACAGTCACTTCAAAACGGACTAGTCCGGTCTAAACCGGACTAGTCCGATCTCACATAGAACCTTTTGTTCCGTGTGAAAACGGACTAGTCTTGAGACCACGGACTAGTCCGGCCCCCCAAGGCGGACTAGTCTGGCCTCCCAGACTTAGTCGCTGAAGCACCAACTTTCTCACCAATCCGGACTAGTCCGGCCCACAGGGCGGACTAGTCCGATCTCAGTCAGGACCTTTTGGTCCGGACTAAAATGGACAACTTCGTGGTTTTGGGACTTAGTCCTGAAAACCCACTCCATGACTACCCGGACTATTCCGTCCTCTACGGACTAGTCCGAACTCAGTCAGACCCTTCTGGTCCGACTGAAAACGGACTTGGCCGGCTAGAAGTGGACTAGTCCGACCACCTGCACGGACTAGTCTGGCCACTCCTGTCAGACTACTTCCAACTCTCTTCTCTCAATAGGTTTTGATCTCTAAACCGCTTTGAGCTCCCAACTTGATCTCAATGCACTTTACGCACACATCCTCATACACATATGGCTAGTCTAAAGTCGACATGCTAGAAACCCTAGTTTCTTCTTTTCGAGTCGACATTGCCGTTTTCATCCTTTTCCTTTTTGAGGGTTTGTGTTTCCGCTTGAATCCACACTGTGCTTAAGATCATTGAGATCATTAGTTACCTAATTGTCATCATCAATCATCCAAAACCCACGGGGATCCTAGATGCACTTTCACCAGACTAGTCCGCCCTTCTGTTGAGGTCAGCGGAATGGACTCGAGACTTCTATAAATAGAAGAACCCCGACTTCATTTGAATCACTCTGAAACCCTAGCGCCGCCACAACATTCCTAGAGCCATTCTAAGCCCTCTCTCTTGCTTAATCACCCTCTTGATTTGATTCTTGAGTGGATTGGGGATTGGTGAGGAGAAGAGAAGGAAGAACTCCATTCTTGGCTCTCGGTTTGATCTCTTGCACTTGTGTTGAGTCTTTGTGATCCGTGGCTTGAGATAATATTTTTTTGTTGATCATACTCGTTGTGGGAGCCTCAGATTGTGAGAAGCCCCACGAATCTTGTATTTGCCCCTTTGTGATAGTGGAGAACCGAGTTTGGCCTTTGTGGCAAACTTGGTGAGGAAAGGGTTGTTTAACCCGGTCCCTTGTGGACTCCTCAACGGGGACGTAGATTCCTGAGTTGAATCGAACGTCGGGATAAATTCTTGTGTCACTTGTGTGCTTTACTATTCATTCATTGCAAAGATTGTTCTAGGGTTAGGTTTACCATTAATTGCTCATTATAGTAATCTTTGCCTATATCTTTCTATTCATCGTGATTCACTTGTCTTTATAGTTGCTAGTATTAACTTGCTCATCCTTCCGCATTTTTTTTCACAAAAATCCGTTTAAAACTTATTAGAACCTCGTTTTTAGTCTCCGTCTGCAGGCTGATTGGACTAGTCCGCCCCTAAATTGGACTAGTCCATCCCCTGGGTACTGATTTCGTTTGATTAAGTCATTTTAGGTCGATTAAGCCTATTCACCCCCCTTAAGCAACTTTTAATTGGTATCAGAGCAGGTCTCTCCATCAAGGGTCTAATCACTTGGAGAGAAGATGGCCTGAGTGGGAAATGAAGAGTACTAGACCAATGATGTCCAAGTCACACAAGAGGAAATCGTTGTGTACCAAGACAAGCCAACGAATGATGAAGAAACTCGCCAACTCAAGGCAAGACTTCGAGAAAAGTTGGGCATCACAAAGATTGACACTCCACATCCACAAAGAAGTGTCACACAAAACTACAACAAACAAGGCTTCAACTATGAGCGTTTGTCCTCCAACAACTACTACCTATCCATCACTTTGGGGAAGCCTCCTCAATTTGATGGAACTGATTATGGGATGTGGAAGCACAACATGAAGATCCACCTTGTGTCCTTAAACCCCGCCTTGTGGCAAATTGTGTTGACTGGGGTACACATCCCAAGGAATGAAGAAGACATCACTCCAGAGCAAGCCGTGCTTCTCCACCACAATGCTCAAGCGGTCGGAGTGATCATCTCATCTCTATCACGAGATGAGTTCAACCGAGTAGATGGACTATAAGTGGCCAAGGATATATAGGACACTCTCAAGACGGCCCATGAAGGAAACTGGATTGTCAAGGAGGCGAAGATTGAGCTCATTGAAGGAGAGCTTGGGAGCTTTGACATTATGGATGGTGAATCTCCCCAAGACATGTACAATCGCCTCAAGATACTTATCAACAAGAGTAGGTCCTATGGCTGCACAAGGTGGACTGACCATGAGGTGGTAAAGAGGATGATTCGGGCATTCATGCCTAGAAATGTCTCTCTTTGCTCCATGATCCAAGAGAGTCTGGGGTTTGCCAAAATGACCGCGGAAGAGGTTCTTGGAAGAATCATCGACCATGAGATTATGGAAAAGGAGGCGCTCTTCTACAATGACCTCCAAAGGTTCACCGCCTCAAAGATGAAAGATGTTGCACTCAAAGCAACATCCTCATCCAAGGAGAAAGAAGCTAGTGATGAGGAGAGCCTCGACACCAACGAGGAAGAGGCACTCTTCATCAATAAATCAAGAGGATGATGAGAAGAAGAAAAGGAGGTTACAACCATGATGGCAAAGGCAAATAAAGTTCAAGGCCCAAGACGAAGAGAGAACGTTATGACTGCGGCGAGTATGGGCACTTTATTGTGGATTGCCCAAATGAAGAAGGAAAGAAAAAGAAGGAGGGCAAGTCTCAAGAGAGGAAATTCTTCAAGAAGAAGAGGTCCTCCGGTCATGCTCACTTAGGCAAGGAGTGGGACTCCAGTGAAGACTCCTCTTTCGGAGACGAAAAGAAGGTGGCTACCATTGCCATCGGAAGGAGCTCCAAGGGAAGCAAGCTTTTCCCCAACCTCAACGACCACAAGCCAACTTGCCTTATGGCCAAAGAAGGAAGGAGAAAGGTTACTTCTAACTCATCATCCTCTACTTCTTCGCATGATGAATTTGATAGTGCTAGTGAGAATGAATATGCTTAAGTATATAAGCAAGAGCACTTTGCGAAGAATGAAATTTCTATCGGATGATATTTTTGAGAAGTAGGAGCTCATCAATAGGCAAGATAACATGATCATCCATGAAAAGGAGAGATGGAATGAGCTTATTGAGCTCCTTGAGCTTGAGAGAGAGAAGAGCAAGACATTAGAGCATGAACATGTGTTAAGCAAGAAAACGTGCTCAAGTCTTGAGGAAACAACCGTTGGCCTCAAGGATGAACTTGTTAACTTGACAAAGGTTAACAAGATCCTTGAGACACAAGTTGAGTCCCTCAATACCAATGCAACCTCTTCCTCTAAAAGCTCATCCTCCTCAAAGGTTGTATCCGAAGCAATCTCAACTTGCAAGTGCTCCAACTTGATCCTTAAGTTAAAGGATGAACTTAATTTGACACAAAACAAACAAGCACCTAGAGGTGACATCTTTGACAAGGAGAAGGTGTCATATGCACGAAGTGCATATACCAACACAAGACCTCCCCATGTCAAGGATGGTCTTGGCTATACTAGGGGAGGAAAGCAACATGTTGAAACCTCCAAGTACGGCAAATACTTGACTGTATTTGTCAAAGGAAGTTCATATCAAACTAAAAAGGGAAGGAACATTGCAACCACTCATGAAATTGCTAAAACTGAATCACATCCTCTATTCCATGATTTTGATGCTTCTTATGTGTTAATGAGGAACAAGTTTGGAAAAATCTTTGCTAGATATGTTGGGCCACTCCACAAGAGCCCTAAGCCTTGCGTGTGGGTGCCCAAGTGCCTCACCACAAACATCAAAGGACCCAACTCCGCTTGGGTAGCTAAAAGGAAGGCATAATTCTATTTTGCAGGCATACTCCTCCAGTGGCTCAAAATGGGTGCTTGATAGTTGATGCACCAACCACATGACCAGAGAAAGGAAGATGTTTGTGGAGTATGAAGACAATGATGATCCAAGTGAAGGAATCTTCTTCGGGGACAATAGCCAAGGGAAAATCCTTGGCTCTGGTAAAATTGCTATCTCCCCACAACATACTCTTTCTCATGTCTTACATGTTGATTCATTGGATTATAACCTATTGTCCATATCACAACTATGTGACAAGGGTTATAATTGTGTCTTCACTAATGAGGGTGTGAGCGTCCTTAGAAGAAGCGACAACTCAATCGCTTTTAAGGGTGTGCTCAAGGGAAAGCTTTATCTTGTGGATTTCACCGCGGATAAAGCTCAACTTGACACATGCTTAATGGCGAAAACCAACATGGGATGGCTTTGTCATAGAAGACTAGCCCATGTTGGGATGAGGAACTTGCAAAAGCTTCTTAAGGGCGAGCACGTCCCTGGTTTGAAAGATGTGGTGTTTGAAAAGGATAGGCCATGTAGTGCTTGCCAAGCCAGAAAGCAAGTGGGAGTCCAACACCCGTCCAATAACATCATGATGATGACAAGACCATTAGAGCTGCTTCACATGGATCTCTTCGGTCCAATCACCTACATTAGCATTGGCGGTAACAAAATGGTCTTGTTATTGTTGATGACTTTTCTCGTTTCACTTGGGTATTTTTCTTGCATGATAATGGTGAAACCCAAGGTGTCCTCAAGAAGTTCTTAAGGAGAGCCCAAAATGAGTTATCTTTAAGAATCAAGGCAACAAGGAGTGACAACGGTACCGAGTTCAATAACACACAAGTGGAAGAGTTCTTAGATGAGGAGGGCATCAAACATGAATTTTAAGCCCCCTACTCCCCTCAACAAAATAGGGTGGCTGAACGGAAGAATAGGACACTCATAGAGATGTCAAGGACCATGCTTGATGAGTACAAGACGTCAGATCAGTTTTGGGCGGAAGCGGTCAACACCGCTTTCCACGCCATCAACCGACTATATCTTCACCGACTCCTCAAGAAGACTCCCTACGAGCTTCTCATCGGTAACAAACCTAACATCTCCTACTTTCGCATCTTTGGGAGCAAATGCTATATTATTAACAAGAAGCCTAGGAATTTGAAGTTTGCTTCAAAGTCTGATAAAGGTTTCTTGCTAGGTTATGATTCAAACACCCACGCCTACCGTGTCTTCAACAAGTCCTCCGGGATTGTTGAGATAGCACGGGACGTGGTGTTTGATGAAACTAATGGCTCTCAAGTGGAGCAAGTTGATCAAAGTGTGCTAGATCAAGAGGAGCCTCCACTAGAAGCATTAAAAATGATGGCACTTGGAGATATTCGTCCACAAGAATCACCACAAAGCTCAAGTGACCAACCCCTATATGATGCAAGTCATCACCCACACAACCAAGTTGACGATCAACAAGACGCACCCCAAAATAATCAAGATGATGAAGAACAAGGGGGAGGCATCGATCAAGGGGGAGACCTAGATGAAGAAGAGAATGAAGATGACTCAAAAGCTCCACCCCCACATCCAAGAGTGCATCAAAGTGTTCAACAGGATCATCCCATTGACAACATTCTAGGAGACATATCAAAAGAGGTAATCACTCGCTCTCGTATTGCAAATTTTTGTGAACATTACTCCTTTTTCTCTTCTTTGGAGCC
The DNA here is from genome assembly GCA_036927565.1 of Tuctoria greenei. NCBI lineage: Eukaryota > Viridiplantae > Streptophyta > Magnoliopsida > Poales > Poaceae > Tuctoria > Tuctoria greenei. The sequence continues at coordinate 287,107,461 of JAYESD010000001.1, forward strand.
TCATAAGGTGGAAGACGCACTAAGAGACCCGGATTGGGTGGTGGCCATGCAAGAAGAGCTTAACAACTTTGAGAGGAATCGAGTTTGGGAACTCATCAAGAGTCCACGAGCAAACATTGTGGGCACCAAGCGGGTGTTCCACAACAAACAAGACGAGCATGGTGTGGTGACAAGGAACAAGGCACGATTTGTGGCCAAGGGGTACTCACAAGTCGAAGGTTTGGACTTTGATGAGACTTTTTCTCCCATAGCTAGGATAGAGTCAATTCGCATATTACTTGCCTTTGCTACTAACCATGATTTTAAGTTCTATCAAATGGACGTCAAGAGTGATTTCCTAAATGGTCCAATCAAAGAAGAAGTATATGTGGAGCAACCACCAGGCTTTGAAGATCAAAACTTCCCAAACCATGTCTACGAATTGCATAAGGCTCTTTATGGCCTCAAGCAAGCTCCTAGAGCTTGGTATGAGTGCCTTAGAGACTTTCTAACTCAAAATGGTTTCAAAATTAGGAAATCCAACTATAATATATTTACTAAGTACTTTAATGATGATCTATTTGTGTGCCAAATATATGTCGATGACATTATATTTGGTTCTACTAACAAAGTGTTTTGTGATGAGTTCTCTAAGATAATGATGGAACATTTTGAGATGTCCATGATGGGGGTGTTGAAGTTCTTTATAGGATTTCAAGTCAAACAACTCAAGGAAGACACGTTCATAAGTCAAACTAGGTACACACAAGACATCCTCAAGAAGTTTGACATGAACAAGGTCAAACCCATCAAGACTCCAATGGGGACCAATAGACATCTCGACCTCAATGAAGATGGTCCAAGTGTGGACCAAAAGGTATATCACTCCATGATTGGTTCACTGCTTTATCTTTGTGCATCTAGCCCCGATATCATGCTTAGTGTGTGTATGTGCGCACGTTTTCAAGCTGCTCAAAAGGTGTGTCATTTGACCGTCGTTAAGAGGATTCTTAGATATTTAGTTCACACACCAGGCCTAGGACTTTTGTACCCTAAAGGATCCAAGTTTAACCTTATTGGTTATTCTGATGCGGATTATGCAGGGAGCAAAGTTGATAGAAAGAGTATGTCCGAAACTTGCCAATTCTTGGGTAGATCCTTAGTGTCTTGGTCCATAGCCGAAGCGGAGTATGTCGCAGCCAGAAGTTGTTGTGCACAACTTCTTTGGATGCGGAAAACTCTTAGGGATTATAGCATAAACTTGCGTCATTTTTCTCTCCTATGTGACAATGAGAGCGCCATCAAAATAGCCTATAATCCAGTTGAGTATTCGAGGACCAAGTACATTGATATTAGGCAACACTTCTTGAGATACTATTCCATGAAGGGGGATATAGTGATTTCCCATGTGAGAACCAAAAACAACTAGCCGATATATTCACCAAGCCCTTAAATGAAAAGCACTTTTGTGAGCTTAGAAGTGAGCTAATATCCTAGATTCTCGAAATGTGGCTTGAAACATGTAACACCACCCTCACTTTCATGCATCATGCCTTGCATCCATCATTAAACATGGTTAACATTGATCAACGTAAAAAGGAACAAGTTTAAAATGAATTAGGAACAAAAAAACCGCACTTAAGAATTCTATAAAGTGCGGACTAGTACGATTTTGGTGCGGACTTGTCCGATTTCTCTCTTACATCAATCGGACTAGTCTGTTTTTACTGCGAACTAGTCTGTTTTTCCCTCTGGACATTTTCGGACTTGTCTGGCCCATAGCGGACTAGTCCGGTATCCCAAATTGCTTGAAAGTTTGCTAAGTCCTTGGACTTGTCCAGACTAGTCCGATATTCCAGCGAACTTGTCCATTTTCCCCTCTGACTAAAGTTGGACTTGTCCGATTTTGGCCAAACTTGTCTGTTTTTCCCCTTTGGATAAGTTTGGACTTGTCCGATGTCCAGTCCGGACTTGTCCGGTGTCTAGTTCGGACTTGTCCTTGGACATTATACTTGGTATGGACTGGTTGAGAAAGCACAATGGAGTCATCGAATGTGCCACAAAGACGGTGAAGTTAACCAATGAGGAAGGGATCACCGTAGACTTTGAAGCATCTCAATGCGCACCGAAGCAATTGGAGCTGAATCATATAGACGGTGCCGCAATTGAGGAGATTTTAGTGGTGTGCGAATTTTTGGATATGTTCCCAGATGAGTTGCCAGGTATGCCACCTAACCGAGACATTGAATTTGTTATTGATTGAATACCTGGAACTGCACTTATAGCTAAGAGGCCATATAGGATGCCTCCTAAGGAGTTAGCAGAGCTCAAGAAGAAGATTCAAGAGCAACTATAGAAGGGTTTTATTCGCCCAAGCTCTTCACCTTGGGAAGCACCCGTTCTTTTCGTGGATAAGAAGGATGGATCGCAAAGAATGTGTGTGGATTACCGAGCTCTCAACGAGGTAACAATCAAGAACAAATACACCTTGCCACGTATAGAAGAGATCAGATGAAGGGTGCTTGTGTCTTTTCCAAAATTGATTTGAGGTCGGGATACTTCCAAATGAAGATTAGGCCATCGGACATACCCAATACCGCTTTCAGGACACGATATGGATCCTATGAGTACACTGTTATGTCCTTTGGATTGACCAATGCACCTTCCTATTTTATGTACCTCATGAATAAGATCTTCATGGACTACTTGGATAAGTTTGTTGTGGTGTTCAATGATGACATTATGATCTACTCGAAGGCTGAGAAGGAACATGAGGAACACTTGAGGCTCACATTGCAGACATTGAGGGAGCACCAATTATATGCCAAGTTCAACAAGTGCTAGTTTTGTTTGAAAGAGGTGTCGTTTTTGGGTCATATCATCTCAGGAGGAGGAGTATCGATTGACCCCGGAAAGGTGAGGGATATGCTAAAGTGGGAGCCACCACAAAATGTAAAGGAAATAAGGAGTTTTTTTGGAATGGCTGGATATTACCGTCGATTCATCAAGGACTTTTCCAAGATAGCCAAGCCAATGACGGAGTTGCTAATGAAGGAGAAAGCATTTCAATGGACTCAAGTTTGCCAAGAGAGTTTTGAGTAGTTGAAGAATAGGTTAACAACAGCCACAGTTTTGGTATTGCCAGACGTGAGCAAGAGCTTTGATATATATTGTGATGCATCGAGACAAGGACTTGGATGTGTATTGATGCATGAAGGTCAAATGGTTGCATACGCATTGAGGCAATTGAAGAAACATGAGTAGAATTACCCAACACATGATTTGGAACTTGCAGCCATGGTACATGATGAGGACATCACAACAGCGGAGACGCACATTGAACTGCAAGGACCAATCACAAGAGCACGATCACGGTTAATAAATCAGCAGGTGAATTCGTTCCTAACTTCTTTTGCATGTGAGTTTGAGAAGAGATTGCTATGTGATGATTTAATTGTTATTAGGAATAATGGAGAAGGTCAAAAAGTGAAGGAAAGAGGCCTTGGGAGCATGGAGAACCAGCTGGGACGTCCACAAATTGACGGAAACAGTTTACAACTCAGACTCGAGTTCAACTCGGAGTCTGGAGCAGTCCACCTTAAAACGGACGCCCAGGAGGCATACGGACTCCGCTTTCGACGTTCTACATATGCACGGAAAGAGGAGAATATAAAATTTCCAAGGGTTCTAGTCCCACCTCAAAGTTCCTCCGGAGACATTGGGAATCGTCAAAACAAGTCGAGTCCAGATTTCTGTCCGGTGCTGCGCCATCGAATCGGGCCTTTGGGCCTTTTATCCTGTAAGAGTCCATTAGGGACGCGTCTAATCGTGTTTTCATTGAACCCTAGCCTTTAAATACTGCAGCCGACGGTCATATTTGGTGGGTTTTGCTTAGAATAACAATTTTGCCATTCTACAGTTTGTGAGACCCCAACTTCTCAATTTCAGATCGTGTCTTCTATGTTCTTGCTTGTGTTCTCGGTTCACTTGCAGGGATTAGCCTTCTTGGCGAGGTCAAGTGTGTGCCGCACGGTTGATAACCAACAGAGCAGTGGTGTAGTGATTGCAGGGATATTCGACATGCTCGAGTGTCAGTCTCATCAATGCCGAGTTCTCCACCCCAATCGACTTACCTTTCAGAAGATCGGGCCTAAAAGTACTAATAAGTACAAGCGTTGATGATTTGGAGACACTATATCCTTGGACATAGGTGTGAAATTTATACGGATCACAAGATCCTTAAGTATATTTTCACGTAAACGGACCTGAATTTGAGGCAATGAAGATGGTTGGAGCTCATCAAGGATTATGATTTGGGAATCAGTTATCATCTGGGAAAAGCCAATGTAGTGGCCTATGCCTATTGGCGAGGACTCACCAAATTTTTTGCAGTCCGATGAGTAGGACTTACCTCCGTTCTGTTTAGCGTGATGATTTGTTGTCCAATCCCGAAGTTGAAGATGTGGACAATTTCTTCTGTTTTGACATGCCAAACTCATTTGGCTGTCATTTGGACATGTGGGCCACATGATGGCCCTAGCCTCTCCCTGTTGTATTGATATAGACATGTTGTTGTAGCGACGGGTTCTCCCTCTTGAATGTATTCCTTCATGAGCATGGTGAGGCTTTTTCCTTCTTAGGGGTGCCACTCTGACCATATTGATATTCCATTGAATCAACCCATACCTTGATCATGGATCAAAGGCTTCCTCAGGCATGATGACATGTGGACTCCATAATAAAAAAAGAAACGCTTCATCCACAATGTCACTTTTCCTAGGTTGAATGGGTTTGGTCAAACTGTGGGAATCCCAACAAGTGATGTGGGATATCTTGGACTTTGAATGTTCCTTAAGTTCTTGTCCTTGGCCAAGATCTTCATGTGAATGTTGTCTTGATTTTTGCTTGGCCAAGATACTTCAAGGTAGGCTAGTTGAACTTAAATCCCTTGGAAAGCTATAGCCTCCTTGAATACAAGGGTGATGTTAATTCCACCCTTGACCTCCTTGTGAATGGTAGCCATTGGAGTTGTTGTTTGAAAAAGGTCCTCATGGGTCTTAGGGAAATAATTCCCACACGTCCCATGATGACATGGATTTTCACAAATCATGTGAATATCCACGACTTGGATTATCCATACAAATCTCCAACAACTTGGATATTCATGACACTTCAATGGGAGGTGTAGTTCCATAACTAGCATATCCACCTTGTGAGGTGGTGTGCATAACAAGCTATGGGAACTCGAGCATTCTTCAACCACCCTTTGAGTGGAGACCTTCTTCTCATCCATGATGAATGAGAATAGGACTCCTTCAGCTCCAGCATGAATGTGGTCATGGATTGGTGGAGCCAACCCATGACACGAGTGTTGGATGAAGAGCCAACTATCCACCCCATGGTGGAGGCAAACCAAGAAGAACTTCTTGGAGCCTTCCCCAAGCTTGGGTATGGATGACTTTGGCTCCTACTGAAAGCTGAAATTCTCCCGCAAAAGGCAATGGTGTTGCCTAGCGGACATTTGTTGAGGTACGCCTTGAATCATCTTGCAGTTTAGCACTTGCGTCCTCGTTGGCCATCTCATACAATGGGTTGGCCAACACTACCCTGTTTTCACACAAAGGAGAAAACAAACAATGGTAATCTTGTCTAATAACTATTAGTACCTATAGCTTAATCACAATTAATAGATATCCTTCACTTGTTTTGCCTTCCTCGGCAATGGCGCCAAAAATGCTTGTTGATGGCTCATGAGATATACTAACAAATCATCCCCGACAACGGCGCCAGAAATGCTTGTCGGTATTTCTTAACACCACAGATCATTTCCGGTAAAGAGATGAGATCCGCAAGCGCTTGGAAGATACCGTTGTAGCATTTCACCCATGAGTATTCCCAAGGGTATCGTATTTATCCCAAAGGAAGGCAATTGAGTAAAGTATATACTACTCTTATGATCAAGCTATGGGATAATAATCAATTATCCGGACAGGGGGTAAGTTGATAATAGGGGTAGTGTGACACACACCTAGGAAATCTATTCTAAAGGGTAAATGGGTACTAGAGGGAGATTGGATTAAGAGTTAGAGAGTTGCTCCTACAATGCTCATAATACATATACATAGCCTAAGGTAGATACTAATGGTCATGTCAATGATGAATTCCTATGCAATGCTATTCAACACATCGGGCACGGGCTTACCCCTAGCAATACTAGGGCGACTCCCGCCAAGAGCATGTGGCATAGCCGAATGTGGAGGATTACAAAGGACAGATAGGGTTGTCACCACCTACTGCCTAACTCTTCAATCTGTGGGTCTACGAGACATCCAACGCTACTTAAATACCCTAGCACCATGCTAGCATACTATGCAAATACCTTAAGAGCTACGGCACAAGCCATCCTAAGGCAATGAACTAAATCATCGTTGAACCAATGTTGATTGCATAGCATAGTTATTCATATTAACATAATCATATCATAACTACATAGACTATTGTGGGAGTGTTGTTCCGGCAATTCTCCCAGTACTACTGTTGGTAGCCCGCAGAGTTTGTAGTTCGGTATTGGGCACGCAGAGATTCAGAACATGATGGCAAGTAGACACAAGGATTTACGTAGTTCGGGCCACCTGAGCGTAATACCCTACTCCATGAGGTTTGTAGTTGTTGTATTGAGCGTCTAAGAGTCGAGAGCTTCCAGAGAGAAGGTCCCCTGTGTATCTCCCGACCAGTCCTTTTATAGCACAAGGCCTGGTCGTTACATCGATAGCCTGGCCCGACATGTGGCCCTGGCAGTTACTGATGCTTAATACACAATTGATGAGGTTAATTACCCTTAATAGTGTGGTAACGTGTCTTGACAGTGCCGTTACTAGTATTAAGGGACATCTGATCGTGTGTCATTAATATGGTATTAATGATACTTAATCGGGTCTTGAAGTCTTTGATTGTCTCTCGTAGGTCCGAGCAGTTGGAGGTACTCCAGTCTAATTGTTGAGGTTGAAGGTCCGGCGGTTGGACATGTGGAAGATCCGGAGCTTATCATCTGGGATGGGTAGGTCCGGTACAATTGTACACGTGTCGGTACCGGAGCTTCCCTCTGTCGGGGGTTAGGTCCGGGGATGCTACGCAGGTGTTTAACCTGGAGCTTTCCCATGTGTGGGATGTAGATCCAAATGCAGTATACACATGGCAGCACTAGGGACTAACCATAGAAGGGAGACAGGTCCGGTCCCGTATGATGTGTGGGGCCTTCAAAGGCCTTCAACTCAGACAGGTGAAGTTCCTTTGGTCTTCTTGTAGTTCTAAGGGGTATATGGTACGCAGGGTACCGACAGTGGCCCCCTGGGCCCACCTCTAGGAGAGACCTTTTGGATGAAGTCGTTCTGCCGGAAGTGGATCCATCCTTCGATTTTTGAGTCGTGTCTTCAAGGGTCTTCGGATGTGCCATTGGTGGTAGTTCGCAGTTAAACCAATGCCGCGTGGCACATCCAGGATGCGGCAGGTGAGATCTAAGCGTGCGGATCTCACGCAATTAAAGGTCACTAATTCTCGATACGAAAACCGTATCAGTTCCGCGCGCCCTGTCAAGCATCCGCCCTCGGGCTTCCCGCCTTTCATGATGACAACCGTTCGCCTGGGGTAAGGACCTCGACTTGATCGTCGAGGTGGCCCCGGGCCCCCTTGTCATTGGCAGGGTGAAGTTTTTGAATTGTATCGTCGGCCCCTCTGCGGTTTCCATCCAAGCGTTGCGGGGGCTTAATTAAGAAGGAAAGCACGCACTGTTTGGGGATTCTTTACGCCTTCATTTGAACTTGCGCTCGAATCCTCCAAACTTTAGCCTGCTTTTCATCTCTCACCCCGCTGTGCTGCAAGGGAGTTGGGTCTCCGCAAGAGCCGACTTTAGACCGACGGTAATTTGAAGAAGGTTCGGGCCCTCATGGGGTGGTCCACTGTCTTCTTCAACCACCAGGTCCGCGCCGGCAAGCTTCTATTCAAGAAATAGCACGCTGGCGACATGGTGTACTTCTCCGCTTATGCCATGGTGGGACTGATCCCACCCTTCTCCTCTTTTCTCTTGATGTTGCTAGACTTCTATGGTCTGCAGCTATACCACCTCGACCACCACTCCATTCTTCTGGTGTCGATCTTTGTCCACTTCTGCGAGATGTGGGTGGGTATTCCTCCCTGCGTCGAGCTCTTCCGCACCTTCTTCACCATCCACACCACCAACAAAAGCGATGAGTACCTTGGCTTCTATTATTTTTTGAAGCGCAAGAAGTGCCCGTACAAGTATTTATGGTCGTTCCCTTCTGGCAAGTGGCACGACTGGAAGAAGGATCTGATTGTCATCAGGACAGAGGAGCATGAGAAGCTGGAGCTGCCCGGAGGCCTCCCCAACGTCGACACTGAAGCTTGGAGCGAAGTTCCGGTGTTGTCGGACGCCTTCAACCCTGCTCTGACCAGGATCCGCCAATGTGTGGAAGGAGGGGTGACTCCCTAGGTAGTATTCTGTAACTTCCTGGTCAACAGGTGGGCTCTGCTGAAGAAGAGGGAGAAACTCGCTTGGGCCCTCAACAGCGTGATGGACGACGACCGGATTGAGACCGGTTTGAAGTCCAACCTGGAAGGCGCAGCTTTGGAGTTTCACCTCAAGAAGTTCCAGCACAACATCGACATCGAGGGTGACGACTTGACTCCGCCGGCGGCTTTCCTCCCTCTAAATATGGAGGCGGAGTTCAGCAGGGAGCTCCGGCAGAAGATGCCGGTGCTTGACGACCTCGGTGAAGTTGAGAGGCGTTCGACCACCGGGTTGGTGATCCCTGAAGCTTCCGAGGGTGGTCCCCCTTCTGCCCCGAGACAGAGAGTTGAAGTCATGGGCAAGGGCAAAGAGTTGGCCGAGCCCTCGAGCCATAAAAGGAAGCTGAAGCACTGTGACGGGAGGTTCGTCAGACCTGCTCCTTCCGCAGCGGCTCCTTCTCCCCGGAGGGGAAGGTCTTCAATGGCGGCAACCACTCCAGCATCGGCATCTCCCCAGGGTGCTAGCTCCAGCCAAGTGGCTCCAGTACTAGGGCCAGCTGAAGGCTCTGGGTCCGGAGGTCCTTCCTGGTCGAGGGGGGCCTCAACCAAAAGTGACGCCGATGGCATCAGCAAGCTCCGGGGAACCTTCCAGATCTGACACGCTAGTGGCGACAGGGTCCGGCCCCGAGCATCCGGGGAAGAGGTTATGCGCTAGCTGGAGCGGAAGCCTTCCGAGGTAAATTTTGTTTTTTACCTCAGTTGGTTGTTTTTTGTTGTAACTGCATTTTGAGTGTCTTCATCCTTCATCCATAGGGTACCCAAGAAAGGGGCTGAAGCTTTGGTTCCTATAGCAGTAGCTGAGGTTGTGCAAGCGGAGGCTCTGGCTCCAATCCCAGCGCCGCCTCAAGAGGTGGCTGAGGCTGCGAGAGCTCCAGCGTCGGCTGTTGTGGTCCTGGACCTCGACTCATCCCCAGAAGCTCCCGTGGTTGCGCTAGACCACGCGAATGGAGATGTACCAGCGGCACCTAACCCAGAGGTTGAAGCTCCGGGTTTGGATGCTGAAATGATGGACGCTCCAGTCTTAGAGTCGGAGGTAGTTGTGATTTCGGCCATAGAGCCAGTTGTTGTTGAAGCCCCGACGGTAGAGTTGGTGGTTGATGGAGCCCCAGCGGTAGAGCCAGTGGTTGATGGAGTTCCGGTGCTTGTGCCGGTCGTCGAAGAGGTTCCGGCGCCTGAGCCGGTTGCTGTAGAAGTGCCAGTGCCCGAGCCCATGACGGTCGAAGCGCCAGCGGCAGAGCCGGCGGTGGAGGAGGCGCCAGCGTCGGAGCCGGATGTGGCTTCAGCTTCGACCGTACCTTCAACGCCTACCCCGGAGGTGGTGGTCCTGGAGGTGCCCGCGCCTGAGCCAGGGTGCCTAGATGAAGCTGCCGGCCCCCAGCCCGAGGGACCAGTTGTTGATGACCTGGCGGTAGGACCTTCGGAGCCAACTCCAGAGGTCGAAACTTCTGTTGCAGGACCTTCCTCGGCGGCGGCTGAGGCTATCTCGGAGGGCGGCCCTAGTGCCGTGGAAGCTCAGGGAACCTCTCTTGTAGAGTGGGACCCGATTTTTGTCACGGGGAACCCGCTGGAGCCAGCGGAGAAGACCCCAGTAGGCCCAGAGCCAATCCCTTTGTCGCTGTCTATCGACAACGCCTGCTCCAGTCTTCGTCAGGTCCAGCTCGCTTTTTACCACGATAGCAAGTCCCTCAAGGAGGAGCGCCAAACTCTTAGGAGGTGGCACAACCGGCTCCAATTCGAGACCAAGCTAGCGCAGTCGAGGCTGGCTGATGACAAGGAGTGGGTGAAGAAGTAGAAGGTCCAGTTGGAGTACTGAGGTAAGCTGCTGGATGAGAGGGAAAGAATGGTGCGATCCCTCGACAACCAATCCCTAGCCATCCACGAACAGGCCGTAGCTACTAATAGCGCAGCGAATGATCGTGGGGACAAGCTCAGCGCCATCCACGACAACCTCGTCAAGCGTCGGGAGGCCCTTGAGGAGCGGGAGAGAAAGCTCGAAGATGAAGAGCAAAAACTCCTAGCGCTGCGGGATGACCTCATGAAGAGGGAGGAAGAGCTTACTCAGAGGCTAACTCTGGGTGACAAGACTCTCGCAGAGCGAACCAAGAAGTTGGATGAACGCTGCGAGAAAGAGGAGAAGAAGGCCTGACAGCGAGGATAGGACCTACACAAGAGGGGGGATGAAATTGTTGCCAGGGAGAAGAAGGTGCGGGGCCGAGAGAAGGACCTGGTGGACCGTCAGAACAAGATCCACCTCCAGGAGGAGGAGCTCAGTAAACTCGAAAGGCAGGTTGCTAAAAAGATCAGCAGAACGCCAAAGAGGTTGAGCGCGTTGCCCGGGAGAATTCGGAGCTTGCGGCGACAAGAAGATCCTTGGAGGAGATGTGAGACTCAAGGGATGTGGAGTCCCAACAAGTTCGGGACTTCCTGGGCAAAGCCAACGACGCGCTGACGCCAATGGGTTTTAGTCCCGTGCGTCCAGATGATCCGGAGCTGGAGCTGGACCTGGCGTTGCAGGCGTTGAGTTCGGCAGGCAACAAGCTCACCAAGATGGGCGATGTCATCGCGGACCAGTTGGAAACCGAGGGACAATCCCTGGCGAAGAACATCGCAGAATACGTGCTGACGTGCTACACAAGTCGGGACCCTCAATTCCCACTGGACTCGGTGCTTGAAGGCCCATCGATGGAGAGGGAGAAGCCGCCCAAGCCAGTGTGTCAGAGGTTGCCCAGAAGGTCGCCTCATTCTTCCATAGGTTCTAGGACTCTCTCTTTGTAGCTCCCGCTTATATTTTCTCTCTTCTTTTTCTCCAATTTTGTAATCTCTTGTCTCCAGATGAATGAAATCCAAGTTTTTATGAATTTCATTTTTTGTCTTCAACATCTTTGTCTCACTTGGGCGCCCTGGTAGATGTACACAATTTGATTGTGAACAGGTACCAATAGGATGCAACAGTTGTTGAAGACTTGCGTGCTTCAAACTTTTTGAGTGTAGGTCCGAAGTCTTCGATAGTAGAGGCCCCATGAGGTTGTCGGAGCTTAGTAGCTCCGGCAGTGACCATCGTCGGAGCTTAGTAGCTCCGGCAGCAGTCTCCATCAACACGTAGAGCATCGACGGTTAGTCCTCTAGGTGTCGGAGCTTGGTAGCTCCAGCAGTGACCTCTATCAACATGTGGTGTGTCGACAGCAAACCCCACTGTGGAGTCTTCCCACCATCTTTTCTTCACGTTGACGACTGGCCCCCTGACTTTATCGGAGTTGAGTAGCTCTAGCGACGCTCGCTATCAATGTTTGAAACATCGACTACAAGCCACCTAGGGGATGTCGGAGCTTTGGTAGCTCCGGCTTCATTCACCATCATCATGAAATCTTTATTTTTCCTGCACACTGAAGTCAAGAAAAACAGTAAAATCCATTCCCTATCTATAACTCGATTGCGACTTACTATTCCCGAGAAATTTTTAGATCGAACGCAATTATAAATACAATCAAGTGCACTGGCTTGTTTTCTCCAGGTCCGATCGTTTCTGGACTCGCCTTACTTCGGCCTGCCGGGGTGTGGGTAGAGTGGCGTACTTAGGGTGTATGACTAGGCTAAGTCGATAGCACACTCCGGACCTAGATTGGCCTGGCGGCATTCAGACGAGTAGACCATTAACAATATTTAGACCCAGAAGAATTGACAATGCAACTTGAATTATACTTGAATTGGTCGAGCTAAAGTTTCTTAAGAATTGCACAACATTGTTATAGACAAGAAAGAGAAAAATAAAAAATATTGAGCCTGTACAAAATAAATGCATGTGGAGTCTGTTTTCACACAATGATGTCTTTCATTATAGGTCCGGGGTACAGGGGAAACAAGTACACTCTTAGGGTACGGAACCAGGCTAAGTGTGTTTCGTTTCTCATTTGACCCAAGGTAGCTAGCCACACTTTTAGTTCTGAGACCGTGACAAGTGTTGCCTAAACTTTGCGAACCTTCCGGGGAAGGTCCGGCTGTTCTCCCGGAGGAGCTACCCGACTCTGTACAATGACTCTATAACATACATCACATGTAACTATAGACTCACCTCCGTGATATTAAGCGTAGAACTTACGGAGGTGCTCAATGTTCCAAGGATTAGGGAGAGGTGTCCCATCCTCGGTTGCCAAGCGAACGCATCCGGGACGGGATACTTTGATCACTCGGAAAGGTCCTTCCCAGCTGGGAGAGAGTTTGTTTAACCCTTCGCGAGTTTGTATTCTCCGTAGCAACAGATCGCCTTCCTTGAGCTGTCGGCTGTGAACATGACTTTGGTGATAACGCCGAAGAGCTTGGCGGTATCGGGCATTCCGAACAGCTGCTCGACACCTTCCCTCTTCAAGGAGGTCAAGGTCTTCGCGCCGGAACTGGTCCTGTGTGGCATCGTCGAAGGTCCGGACCCAGAGCGACCCCAAGGTGATTTCCGAAGGAAGGACTGCTTCAGCTCCGTACACCAGGAAGAAAGGTGTCTCTCCAGTTGATCGGTTTGGAGTTGTCCTGTTGGCCCATAGAGTGGGCGGAATCTCTTCGATCCAGTTGGCTCCATGTTTTTTTGGGCGCTCATATGTGCGCGTCTTGAGTCCTTTTAGGATTTTTGCATTTGCTCTCTCAGCTTGGCCATTGCTTGTCGGGTGAGCTACGGAAGCGTAGCTGACTTGGATGCCGAGGTCTTCGCAATATCCTTGGAATGCAGAGCTTGTGAACTGGATCCCATTATCAGTTATGATCTTGTTTGGGACTCCAAATCTGCATACGATGGACTGCAAGAAGTTGATAGCTGATTGCTTGTTTATTGTCACAACTGGAGTTGCTTCTAGCCATTTGGTGAACTTGTCAATGGCAACGTACAGGAACTTATAATCTCCGACGGCTCTTGGGAAAGGTCCCAAGATATCCATCCCCCACACAGCGAAAGTCCATGTAGGAGGTATCATTTGTAGAGGCTGAGCCGATGTGTGAATTTGTTTCGCATGGAACTGGCATGCTTCACATTTCTTCACTAGCTCCGTTGCATCCTGGAGCGTTGTAGGCCAGTAAAAGCCATGCCGGAAGGCTTTACCGACCAACGTGCGAGAGGACGCATGGTTCCCACACTCGCCTCCATGGATTTCTGCGAGGAGCTCGCAACCTTCTTCCCTTGTAATGCACTGCATTAGGAGGCCGTTGGCACCACACCGGTAGAGATCCCCTTCTACCAGTGTATATCTTTTATCCAATCTGACTATCCGGTCAGCGGATACATTATCTTCAGGAAGGAAATTGTCTTTCAAGTAGCTCCGGATCTCCGAGATCCATGCATCAGAGCTAGCTTGAGGATTTGAGTCTTGCGTGTTGGGTTTGTCGGAGCTTCCTGCAGCACCTACGACCCTTGATGGACGCCATGGTAAAAGGGCCATCGGGACCGCCAGCTTTGAGGTGCTGGTCTCGCCCCCTTCGCTCAGTTCGGCACGCTGAGCTGTAGGTTTAGACAACCTCCGGACGAAGGTTCCGTCGGGAGCCGAAGCCCTGATTGAAGCTTTCGTTGAGAGTTTGTCAACTTCAGCGTTGTTGAGACGCTAGATATGGCAAAGATCCAGGACGTCGAAGTCCTTCTGAAGCTTCTCGACTTCAAGTAGGTAAGCAGCTAGTTGAGGGTTGTTGCAGCAACATTCACCTTTGACTTGTTTTACAACAAGTTGTGAATCACCCTCTACCAACAACTGCTTGACACCATACGATAGTGCCACCTTGAGTCCATAAATTAGTGCTTCATACTCCACCATGTTGTTGGTCGCCTTGAAGTCAAGGTGCACCATTTATTTAACCTTCTCCTCGGTCGGAGCGAGGAGAAGGATTCTAGATCCGGCCCCCTACTTTTGCACGGAGCTGTCGAAGTAGAGAGTCCAGTGAGGCTCAGTGAAGACCGAAACCTTGGGTTCCGACTTCTGCTCACTGGGGCCCCCAGGATTTGATGGAGAGGGGGTCCATTCCGCCACGAAGTCCGCCAATGCTTGACTCTTGATCGTTTGTCTTGGAACGAATTCAAGGTCAAACTCGGCTAATTCTGCTGCCCACTTTGCAATGTTCCCAGTGGAATTGGGGTTATGCAAGATTGCACGTAGTGGATAAGAGGTTACCACTGAAATCTTGTGAGCTTGGAAGTAGTGTCGGAGCTTCCTAGAGGCAACAAGAACTGTGTAGAGCAGCTTATGAACCTCCAGGTACTGAGTCTTGGCTTCATGGAGTACTTTGCTAATGAAGTACACTGGGCGCTGGACCGTCCGGACCCTCCCGAAGGGGCCCGGAGCTTCCTCCTCATCTACCCGGACCCTCCCACAGGGGTCCGGACCTTGTTCGGGAACCTCCAAGTTCTGGCTGGAGAAACTCAGAGTTTCTCCTGAAGTGATCCAGACCCTTCCGGAGGGGTCCGAATCTTTTTGTTCAGCAGCAGTGACTCCTTCATTTGAAGGAGATGGATCCTTCGGCATCTTGCCTTGAGGATCAGGGTCTTGGAGCTGGGACCCAGACTCGACTTTAGGTAGCTCCAGACCCCCCGAAGGGGTCTGGATTCCTGAACTGGAGATGGTTCTGGTCTTTCCGCAACCAGGACCATGCTGACAACTTCGTCAGTTGCCAAAATGTAAAGCAGGAGTGGATCACCAGGGTTCGGAGCTACCAAGGTCGGTAGGGTGGTGAGGAGCCGCTTCAGCTCCTAGAATGCCTTTTCTGCTTCTTGAGACCATTGGAATGGTTCAGACTTCCTCAATAGCTTGAAGAAGGGTAGCGCCCGTTCCGCCAGTCTTGAGATGAACCGGCTGAGGGCAGCTAGACATCCAGTCAGCTTCTGGACGTCCTTGATGTGGGCTGGTGGTCGCATGTCTTCAATAGCTTTTATCTTTGCCGGATTTGCTTCTATTCCTCGATGGCTCACCAAGAAACCAAGAAGTTTTCCGGAGCTAACCCCAAAGACACACTTGTCTGGGTTCATCTTCATGCGAGTGACTCGCAACTTGTCGAAGACAGCTTGCAAGGTGTCAAGGAATGACTCCTTGTTCTTGATCTTGACGACAATGTCATCGACATACACTTCCACTACGTCTCTGATGAGCTCTCCAAAAGTTTTGTACATAGCTTGTACAAATGTTGAAGCAACATTTCCAAATGACATGGCAGTATAACAATATAATCCATCTACTGTGATGAAGGAGGTATGCTCTTCATCTTCCCTAGACATTCTGATTTGATGGTACCCAAAATATGCGTCTAGGAAACACAGTAATTCACACCCAGAGGTGGAATCCACTATCTGATCTATTCTAGGTAGTGGGAATGGATCTTTTGGAAATGCCTTATTTAGTGTAGTGTAATCGATACACATCTGAAGCTTCCTGCCGGCCTTGGGTACAACGATTGGGTTTGCCAGCCATTTTGGGTGGAAGACTTCTCGGATGAATCTAGCTTCGAGCAACTTCTTCACTTCTTGACGTATGAAGTTCTGTCGCTCTACTGATTGCTTCCGAGGCTTCTGATGTATAAGCCGAGTGTCGGGATAGATCTTCAGATTATGCTCGATCACTTTCCTAGGGATCCCAGGCATTTGTGATGGTTGCAAGGCAAACACGTCGACGTTAGCCCGGAGGAAAGTGATGAGCGCGACTTCCTATTTGTCATTTAGACCTCCCGATATACAGATGGTCTGAGTGGCGTCGGAACCAATTTGGACGACTTTGACGGGAATGTCGGTGTTGCCGCTTGGTTGCACGCGAGGTGCGGAGGTTGAGCCTCGATGACGAATGCTCGGGGGTTTTGGAGCTTGTTCCTTTCCGGATTCTTCCTCCTACGATGTAGCAAGCGCGTGGAGTTCTTCTAGAGCTGTCACTCCGGCAGTGCGATCTCAACGGATCCAGAGAACACCGGCTGGTGTTGGCATCTTCAACACCAAGTAGCCATAATGAGCAGCAGCCATGAACTTGTATAAGGTTGGCCTTCCCAAAATGGCCTTGAAGGGTAAGTTGATCTGCGCCACGTCGAAGACCAACTTCTCAGTACGGTAATTCTCCTGGGTCCCGAAGGTCACCAGAAGAGTAATTGCACCGAGTGGGGTTATAGCCCCTGGACCTACTCCGGAGAAAGGTCGGGAGGGGCGAAGGTCCGAAGGTCGGAGCTGAAGCTTGATGAAAGCTTCGAAGCTTATGAGGTTCAGCCCGAACCTCCGTCCACCATTACATGGTGGACTTGGATGTTGTTGATGGTCGGAGATACCATCAACGGGAGTTGGTCAGCTCCGAGCATATTCCGAGGGCAGTCTCACACATCGAAAGTGATGGCAGTGTCCATCCACTTCCGTTGCGGCTCTGCCCTGGCGGTGGGAGCTACTGAGGCCATGTCCCGCTGCATAGTCTTGAGGACACGGCGGGAGGTGATGTCCCACGAACCACCAAAGATGGTGTTCATGGTTTTCCGACGTTCATTGTCGGAGACGTCGGAGTCGTCGTCGATGGAGGTGTAAACAACCTTCAAGACATTTTTAGGGTCTTGAAAGCCTAACTCCTCTTCAATCGGAGCTTCGTCGACTTTCTGTTTTCCTTCCCTTTGACGGAAAGGAACTTCTTCTCGGCGCTTGTTGTAGCACTCGGCAAGGTTCTGGACCTCCCGGCAGTCTTCCAGGTTGCAGCTGTTTGACTTGTGTATAGGACACCACATCTTGGAGCTGCCACCGTCTTCAAATAACGGCCGAGGTCGTTTCTCGGGTCGTCGCCCCTGGCCACCCGGAGTTGCGACAGCTGCAGCAGTTGGTGTGCCAGCCGACGACTTTTTCTTGTCGTTGGACTTTTTCTTCTTTTTGCCACTCCTGGAGGTAGTGGCTTCACCCTTGGAGGATTTTTTGTTGTCCTACGGAGGTGGTTGGGAGTGCATTTCACGGCCCTCCGTAGCTTTGGCGCATATGTATGCCAAGCTGAAGAGTTCCGTGACGCTGGTGATCTCCTTGGTCGCCAGCTTCTCCAGCATCTTCTTGTCTCGTACGCCCTGTCTAAATGCCACAATAACAGAGGTGCTGGAGATAGAAGGAATAGTGTTTTGTACCTGGGAGAACCTCTGGATGAAGGATCGCAGGGACTCTCCCCCCCTTCTGCTTGACAACAAAAAGGTCCAGTTCGATGCCTGGTCGGGTGTATGAACTCACGAAATTGGCGGTGAACTGTTGGCATAGTTCCGCCCAATTGTTGATGGAGTCGGGCGGAAGGCTCATGAACCAGGACCTGGCAGTCCCAGTCAAAGCCACAGGGAAATAGTTGGCCATTACGGCCTCGTTGCCTCCGGCCGCAAGGATTGTGGTGGAGTAGATTTGGAGAAACTCAGCGGGATTGACAGTCCTGTCAAATTTCTCCGGCAGGTGAGGCCAGAACTTTTGCGGCCATATGACCATGCGTAGGTGCATGGTCAGGGTAGAACAGACTCCTACTCCCTCGGGAGCAGGACTGTCTCGAGCCTCTCGCCTTTCGCGAGCGCGCTCGATGTGGACGCGGCCATCCTGTTGACGGTAACGGCGATCAAGCTCCGCCCGAAGGTCATGAGTTGAAAGCCTGGTTACCGTATGGGTGTGTCGCACCCCGGAAGGCAGCGACGTCGCTTGTTGAGACATAGCACGCCTCCTATGTTGGGAAGCGTGCGGACCAAGTCTGCCCGACACGGTCCGATGCTGCAATGGGGCCCGCCCTAAGGGGGGAGGACCTTGGTTGCTGATGCAATCGGCTGCCGCTGCAACCAAATGTTCCACATCAGCCCTCCACTGCTCCATTGCACCCTGGGATGCACCTGGAGGTGGTGGGCGTTGGAGAAGAGCACGCGCGGCATGGAGCGCGTGTTCAGGGTTGTTGTTAGCCGATGTCGTGATCGACGTAGACGCCCCATCCCGCTGTCCAGCTTGATTTGCCGGTGCAGATGGTGGCGGCGGAGGCACGACTATTGCCGGAGCCACAGCACCTGCTAGCTGGTGCACGTTGGAGGGATTGCCTCCAGCAGATTGCGCTGCAGGGTTGCCGTTGGACGATCTGGCAGCAGAGTTCACCATCTTTGAATCTCGGGCACACCCCTACCTGGCGCGCCAACTGTTGGAGTTTTGTTCCGGCAATTCTCTCGGTACTACTGTTGGTAGCCCACGGATTTTGTAGTTCGGTATTGGGCGCGCAGAGATTCAGAACACGATGGCAAGTAGACACAAGGATTTATGTGGTTCGGGCCGCCTGAGCGTAATACCCTACTCCACGGGGTGTGTAGTTGTTGTATTGAGCGTCTAAGAGTCGAGAGCTTCCAGAGAGAAGGTCCCCTGTGTATCGCTCGACCAATCCTTTTATAGCACAAGGCCTGGTCGTTACATCGATAGCCTGGCCCGACATGTGGCCCTGGCGGTTACTGATGCTTAATACACAATTAATGAGGTTAATTACCCTTAATAGTGTGGTAATGTGTCTTGACAGTGCCGTTACTGGAATTAAGGGCCATCCGATCGTGTGTCATTAATGTGGTATTAATGACACTTAATCGGGTCTTGAAGTCTTTGATTGTCCCTCGTAGGTCCGAGCCGTTGGAGGTACTCCAGTCTAATTGTTGAGGCTGAAGGTCTGGCGGTTGGACACGTGGCAGATCCGGAGCTTATCATCTAGGATGGGTAGTTCCGGTACAGTTGTACACGTGTCGGTACCGGAGCTTCCCTCTGTCGGGGGTTAGGTCCGGGGATGCCGTGCAGGTGTTTAACCCGGAGCTTTCCCATGTGTGGGACGTAGCTCCAGTATAGTCTATGTAGTTATGATATGATTATGTTAATATGAATAACTATGCTATGCAATCAACATTGGTTCAACGATGAGTTAGTTCATTGCCTTAGGATGGCTTGTGCTGCAGCTCTTAAGGTATTTGCTTAGTATGCTAGCATGGTGCTAGGGTATTTATGTAGCTTTGGATGTCTTGTAGACCAACAGATTGAAGAGGTAGGCAGTAGGTAGTGACAGCCCTATCTGTCCTTTGTAATCCTCCACGTTCGGCTATGCCACAGGCTCTTGGCTAGGGATGGCAATCGTACCCGTGGGTTCGGGTACCCGTCGGGTATTGCACCCGACGGGTACTGGTACGGGTGAGAATTTTTACCCGCGGGCATGACCCATACCCGACCCGAAATATTGTGGGTATGGGTACGGGTTTTATTTCTTACCCGTCGGTACCCGTCGGGTACCCGAGATGTTACAAAAACAGATTTCGGCCCATTATAAAGCAGCTGAACCGACCCATATCCATAGCAGGCGGCACATATAATAGCCTTGACCGATGTCATCTGTCATCTCCCGTGCAGGAACTGACGAGCTGCTCCTTCTTGTCCACAGCCCTCTCGTCCAGCAAACCTAGCAGCCGCCGCCCGATTCTGTTGATATGCCCCTGCCTCCTGAGCGTTCGCCGCCGCCCTGTCTGTCTGCCGTAGCTGCCCATCCACCGTCGTCCCTCACGACCTGCCCTCTCCACTCTACTCTCCGTCTACCACAACAACCACTGTCCAAGCTCCAGCACCCTCACAGCCAGCTCAACTTCAAGCCAAGCATCGTCTCTTACAACGGCCTGCTCAAGTCCCTCGTCGCACGCGGTGACTTGGCCGCTGCCCACTGCCCACATAGTATTCGACGAAATGACAGACAAGGTGCTGCCGACGTATGACCGCCGCTCGCATGGCGTTCGACGTAATGTCAGACAAGGCGTTTGATCTCTTTGGATGTTAAAAGCGGGTACCCGACGGGTACCCGAAACCTGTCAAAAACCCGTCGGGTACGAGTTCGGGTATCAATTTTTTTTACCTGCGGGTACGGGTTCGAGTACGAAAATTTACCCGCGCACATTTTCATTTCGGGCGGGTATTTACTCTACCCGATCCGAACCCGACCCGTTGCCATCCCTACTCTTGGCGGGAGTCGCCCTAGTATTGCTAGGGGTAAGCCCGTGCCCGATGTGTTCAATAGCATTGCATAGGAATTCATCATTGACATGACCATTAGTATCTACCTTAGGCTATGTATATGTATTAGGAGCATTGTAGGAGCAACTCTCTAACTCTTAATCCAATCTCCCTCTAGGACCCATTTACCCTTTAGAATAGATTGCCTAGGTGTGTGTCACACTACCCCTATTATCAACTTACCCCCTGTCCGGATAATTGATTAGTATCCCATAGCTTGACCATAAGAGTAGTATATACTTTACTCCATTGCCTTCCTTTGGGATAAATACGATACCCTTGGGAATACTCATGGGTGAAATGCTACAACGTATCTTCCGTGTGCTTGCAGATCTCATCTCTTTATCGGAGATGATCTGTGGTGTTAAGAAATACCAACAAGCATTTCTGGCGCCGTTGCCGGGGATGATTTGTTAGTATATCTTAGGAGCCGTCAACAAGCATTTCTGGCGCCGTTTCTAGGGAAGGCAAAGGAAGTGAAGGATAGTGTAACACCCTCATTTTCATGCATCATGCCTTGCATGCACTCATATACATGTTTAACATTAACCCATAACAAGAGGAACAAGTTTAAAATTGATTTGGAACAAAACCGCACTTAAAAATGTAGGAAAGTGCGGACTAGTCCGATTTTGCTGAGGACTAGTCCGATTTCTCTCTGTCTAAAAACGGACTTGTCCGTTTTTGCTGCGAATTAGTCCGATATTTGCCTCTGGATAACTTCGGACTTGTCCGATCTTGTGCGGACTAGTCCGATGTTCCATGAATCCTTGAAAATTTGCTAAGTCCCTGGACTTTTCCGGACTAGTCAGGTGTTCCAGCGGACTTGTCCGTTTTCCTTTCTGACTAAGATCGGACTTGTCCGATTTTTGGCCAGACTTGTCCGATTTTCTCTCTGGACGACTTCGGACTAGTCCGGTCCTGTCCGGACTTGTCCGATATTTCGTGACTACGAGATTGACCTTTTGTTTTACGACTTGTTTCTTGGGTTTCACGTCAAGTGGGCCTAGGGATGTCGTGCCCAACTCTTTTAGAGCCCATGTGGGACTCTAAATCGGCCTCTACTCATCCCAAAACTCGAAATCCATCTAACCCTAGCCTCCACCCCTATATAAACGACCCCACCCCTTGGTTTGACATCTATTTGCCACTTTTCCACCCACCCAAACCCTAGTTCGTGGGGATCCACCACCAAGGAGGGAGGAGAAGATCCCAAGCAAGGAGAAGAAGAGGAGGAAACGAAGGAGGATCAAGATCTCCACCAAGTTTCGTCCTTCACCACCAATTCATCCCCAAGTTCATCACCAACCCTAGATCATCAAGATCCAAGTGTGACCTCCAAGTTACTTGGTTCATTGGAGGTCTAAACACCTGGTATACCTTCTATTCTCTTTTCCTTATGTGAATTCAACCCCTAATCTCCAAATTCACGTCGATCTAGAAAACCCTAATCTGTTGATCTCGTCAAGTGCGGACTTGTCCGGTCCCTAGCGGACTAGTCCGATCTTTCTAGTTAAATTGTGTTGGATTAATTCTAAAATTTGATCTAATCAACCCCGAACCTGTATAAACCTGTTATAATCTATTAGAGCTAGTTAGTGATCATTAAAAGCAATCTATTAACAAGTTCTACATTGCATTGCATCAATCATGCATGACATGTCATATTGAGTAATATTTGTGCACTCTTTGATTGTGTTTCTTGTCTTGTATGTTTATTGTGTGGATTAGACGGATTTGCGCTAGAGAGTGCCGCGGAGGATCTACAGCATCAAGAGTTTGAAGGCTTTGACTCTAATCAACAGCAAGAGCAAGGCAAGTGTCCTTGAAGCATATTGATCCTGTTTTTAAAATAAATGTTTTGTTTGCAAAACTGCATGCTTGTGTCAAATTGATGGGAAATCCTATGGTAGGAAGTTTACTAGATTTGCTAAACCACCCTTGTCACCTGGAATTTATGGTAGAGAGTCGGGAAGGGTTTTTACCTTTTGCTTCGCTTAATCAACTGGGATGGGAAACAACTATATCACTCAATTTAATTATGCATGGATGAGATTACGGTTAACATGAACTGGTTAAACATGGTATGGTAATGGATGATCTAAGCAAGCCTGGTATGTGGATGGGTTGGATGTTATGGTGGTTTGCTTGCTTTAGATCTAAGGACCAGTTCATGCGAGAATAAGCCAGGACTACAGTGCCACCACGAGGCCAAGTATGGGTGCGGCGTAGCTGATTAATTAGGGCTTTGCTAGTGCTGTTTGGACCATTGTGGATGCTCGGGGAAGGGGTAGTCGGATTGGGTTTGTTGATGATTGGTGGGACTACCCTGGGATCCGAATGGCTCAAGAGGGGGCCCTTGGTTGAAGATGTGCTCTGCGGGAGACATCGCCACCGGTGAAACCTCAGTGGGGTCTAAATAGGCTAGTAATCCCTTTGTAAAGGCTATTTTGTGATCTCTTGGCCACACACCAACGGAAGTGTGTAATATGACCGACGGGTCATGGGCATAAGGGAGGTTCTTAGTCGCCGAAGGGTGATGAAATCACGAACACGTGGGTAAAGAGGTACAAACCCTGCAGAGTGTTAATTAAAACTATCATGATAGTCGTGCTCCCGGTTATGAGCACCTGGACAGCTTCCATGATTAGAGGGAAATTGGAAATTGGGATGGTTATGGTTTGGTAATGGTTATGGATTTAATTTCTGGTATTGAATATGGTTATTGACAATGGTGAAATCTGGAATTATTGATGACGATGGTGAATTATGGACTGGTATTATGATATTACTTATGATTATGATGGGTTTACTTCACATACTTATACTATATTGCTTTCAAATGTTTTACTGTACTTTTCAGCACTTTACCATTATTATTGTCGACATTTGAATAGGCCACATGTCATACTTTCCACACTTGTTGAGTACGACATGTACTCACTCTTGCAATCCCCCACCCCAACAGTTGCAGGTCAGGACTGGGAGTTTAATGGCGATAATGCAGAGTTCTAGGCCGTGTCTACCGTCAGCTTTGCCTGTGGTGTTGATTGGAGCTGCGCATATATACCCTATTGCTTAGTTTGCTTAGTTGCCTAATTAGTTTATTTCCGCTGCATTAGTTGAACTTGTCATTAATATTCATTAGAGCTTGTATTAGAGGATTTAATGAATTGTGTAATAAGAGTACTTATTTGATTATTTGAGCTGTGGTAATTATCTGTTTATCATTTGTGAATCACTCGTGTATGTGTGATGAACATCCTGGGCACACATATGCGTTAGCTTAGTTCATTTTCGGAACCGGGCGTCACAGATTGGTATCAGAGCCACAGGTTGACCGTAGGATGCAGCCTAGATAGAATGGACACTTTAGGACACATAGGAGCACTCAGGAATCGATGTGTTTTTGCTTGGAGTGCTGCTTGCTATATATATTGTTTGCTTGTGTGCTTAATAGAGGATTTTGGGATGCTTTAGCATTGCCATGTCCACCTAGGCTAGTGTAGCTAGCTGTTTAGTTTATACCCCTTGATGCATATAGTTGGGGACGTTTTCTAATTCTTACCTATTGCTTTTCTTCAGATGGCTAGGACTCGCAACCAGAGGGATGGCAATGATGAAGAGGAGAACAATGGAGTGCCTCAGAACAACAATGGGCAAGGATCTACTCAGGGAGCTATCAACATCGAGCAGCTATTGGCCATGCAAAACCAGCTCATGCAGACATGATACAGACTATGGGACAGCTGCAGGCTGGCAATATCAACAATCAGCCCCACATGCCTCCACCGCCACCCCCACCTCCTCATAACCGATTGGGAGAGTTTATGAGGACTAGGCCGCCAACCTTTGCTCAAGCCGCAGACCCTATGGATGCGGATGATTGGCTCAAGTCCGTGGAGAAGAAGCTATCCATTGTCCAATGCAGTGACCGGGAGAAGGTGCTATTTGCTTCTCATCAACTCGTTGGAGCAGCTGCAGATTGGTGGGATTCTTATTGCAATGCTCATGAGAACCAAGAGAGAATTACCTGGGCGGAATTCAAGGAGAGTTTCCGTTCTCATTATGTGCCAGAAGGTGTTATGATCTTGAAGAGGCAAGAATTTGAGAACTTGAGACAAGGAAAATCGAGCGTGAGTGAATATCTCAATAAATTCACTCAACTCTCAAGGTATGTGCCTGAGGATGTTAGCCGGGACAGCCGGAAGCAATACTTGTTCATGAGGGGATTGAACAATACGATCCAAGTGCAATTGCTCAACTGTGATTATGTCAATTTCCAGAAGCTTGTGGACAAAGCAATTGTGGTTGAGAACAAGATCCGTGAGATGGAGCAAGAAATCAAGAGGAAGGCGCCATATCAAGGACAGCAACAAGGAAGTAATGTGCGCCCTCGCTTTGCGCCACCCAATGCGCCTCATTACAGCTCCTCTATTCCTGCTCAGCGCCATGGTTATGCACTGCGCCCAACTCAGTTTGTGCAGCAGCGCCCTGCCATGCAAGCACCTAGGCCTCCGATGCCTTATGCACCTCGTGCTGATTTTCCTGGAACCAATGCTCAAAACCAAGCTCGTCCCAATAATTCTGGTGGAGTCAAGAGGTGCTATACTTGTGGAGAAGCTGGACACTTTGCGAATCAATGTCCTAAGTCAGGCCTTGGTCAAGGAAGCAATGCGCCGAGGCAAAACCCAAGACCCAATGGAGGACAGCCACACGGAAGCCGTGGACAGCAGAATTTTGCTCGTGGTAACGTGAACCATGTCTCTACGGAGGATGCTCAATGAGCGGATGACGTGGTCATTGGTATGTTTCTCGCCAACTCCAACCCCGCGACTATGTTATTTGATTCTGGAGCATCACATTCATTCATTGCATCAAAGTATGTTGCCAAGTATAGTTTGCCTATCTCTCATATGAAGTTTACTCTGTTGGTTAAGTCTCCTGGAGGAGAGATGAGGACAAATATAGTATGTCCAAAAGTAAGCCTTAGAATAAGGGGGGTAGACTTCTCCGCCAACCTCATTGTTTTAGATTCTCAAGGGTTGGATATTATACTTGGTATGGACTGGTTGAGGAAGCACAATGGAGTTATTGAATGTGCCACAAAGACGGTGAACTTGACTAATGAAGAAGGGATCACCGTAGAATTTGAAGCAACCCAACATGCACCGAAGCAATTAGAGCTGAATCATGTGGACGGTGCCGCAATTGAGGAGATTCCGGTAGTGTGTGAATTTTTGGATGTTTTTCCAGATGAGTTGCCAGGCATGCCACCCGATCGAGACATTGAGTTTGTTATTGATTTAATACCTGGAACTGCACCTATAGCTAAGAGGCCGTATAGGATGCCTCCTAAGGAATTAGCAGAGCTCAAGAAGCAAATTCAGGAGCAATTAGAGAAGGGTTTTATTCGCCCTAGCTCTTCACCTTGGGGAGCGCCCGTTCTATTTGTGGACAAGAAGGACGGATCCCAAAGGATGTGCGTGGATTACTGAGCTCTCAACGAGGTAACAATCAAGAACAAGTACACCTTGCCCCGTATAGAGGATTTGTTTGATCAGATGAAAGGTGTCTGTGTGTTTTCCAAGATTGATTTGAGGTCAGGTTACTTTCAAATGAAGATTAGACCATCGGACATACCCAAGACAACTTTCAGGACACGGTATGGATCTTATGAGTACACCGTGATGTCATTTGGATTGACAAATGCACCTGCCTACTTTATGTACCTCATGAATAAGGTCTTCATGGAGTACTTAGATAAGTTCGTTGTGGTGTTTATTGATGATATTATGATCTACTCGAAGGATGAGAAGGAACATGAGGAACACTTCAGGCTTACGCTGCAGAAATTGAGGGAGCATCAATTGTACGCCAAGTTCAGTAAATGTCAATTCTGGTTACGGGAAGTTTCCTTCTTAGGCCATATTATTTCCGGAGGAGGAGTATCGGTTGACCCCGGTAAAGTGAGGGATGTGTTGAAGTGGGAACCGCCGCAAAATGTCAAGGAAATAAGGAGTTTTCTTGGGATGGCTGGATATTACCGTAGATTCATCAAGGATTTTTCCAAGATAGCCAAGCCTATGACGGAGTTGCTAATGAAGGGAAAGGCGTTCCAATGGACTGAAGCTTGTCAAAACGGTTTTGAGGAGTTGAAGAAGAGGTTGACAACAGCCCCAGTTTTGGTATTGCCGGAGGTAAGCAAGAGTTTCGACATCTATTGTGATGCATCAAGACAAGGACTTGGATGTGTATTGATGCAAGAAGGTCAAGTGGTCGCCTATGCGTCGAGACAATTGAAGAAACACGAGCAGAATTACCCCACACACGATCTTGAACTAGCAGCCGTGGTACATGCATTGAAAATTTGGAGACACTATATTCTTGGACATAGGTGTGAAATTTATACGGATCACAAGAGTCTTAAGTATATTTTCACACAGACAGATCTGAATTTGAGGCAACGAAGATGGTTGGAGCTTATCAAGGATTATGATGTCGGAATCAACTATCATCCGGGAAAAGCCAATGTAGTGGCCGATGCTTTGAGTCGGAAAGGAGTAAGCCATCAACTTACAGTTCGAGAGTTGCCGTCCGAGTTATGTAAGGAGTTTGAACGGTTGAACCTCGGGTTTGTAAATGAGATGAAGATGATGGAGTTAAATCCGACCTTGGAGCAAGAAATTCGAGAAGCACAGACCACAGATGAGGAGATCAAGGAAATCAAGGAAAGAATCGAAGAAGGGAGAGAATTCAGATTTGATGAAGACGAACATGGTACCTTATGGCTTGGAAAGAGAATTGTTGTGCCTAATGTAAAGCATATTCGAGAAACAATATTAAAGGAGGCACATGACTCGCCATACTCAATTCACCCTGGTTGTACGAAGATGTACAAAGACTTGAAGACTTGCTATTGGTGGAATAGCATGAAGAAGGACATAGTTGAATACGTAGCACTGTGTGATGTGTGCCAACGAGTCAAGGCGGAACATCAAAGGCCAGTCGGATTATTGCAACCGTTGAAGATTCCAGAATGGAAGTGGGAAGAAATTGGAATGGACTTCATAGTTGGGTTACCACGTACTCAGTCCGGGTATGACTCAATTTGGGTAATTGTGGATCGCTTAACCAAGTCAGCTCATTTTGTCCCTGTGAAGACCAGGTATACAGCTGCACGATTGGCCGAAATATACATGGAGCATATTGTGTGTCGACATGGAGTCCCTAAGAAGATAGTCTCGGATAGAGGTTCTCAATTTACCTCCAGATTTGGCAAAAGTTGCATGAAGCTTTGGGAACGAGGTTGAATTTTAGTTCAGCATATCATCCTCAAACGGATGGACAAACCGAGAGGACCAATCAGATTTTGGAGGACATGTTAAGGGCTTGTGCTTTAAAGCATGGGAAAAGTTGGGACAAAAGCTTGCCATACGCAGAATTTTCATACAACAATAGTTACCAAGCAAGCTTGAAAATGTCACCATACAAAGCGCTTTATGGGAGGAAGTGTAGGACACCTTTATTCTGGAATGAGGCAGGAGAAACTCAAGTATTTGGTCTGGACGTGTTGCAAGAAGCTGAAAAGCAAGTCCAAATAATTCGTGGAAACTTGAGAGCTGCCCAATCAAGGCAAAAGGGCTATGCGGACAATAGGAGAAGGAAATTAGCCTTTGAAATAGGAGATTTTGTTTACCTCAAGGTGTCACCAATGAGAGGTCATAAGAGGTTTAACATAAGGGGTAAGCTCGCACCTCGTTATATTGGACCATTCAAGATTTTGGACAAAAGAGGAGAAGTAGCATATAAGTTGGAGATGCCAGCTCATCTTTCAGACGTACATGATGTGTTTCATGTTTCCCAACTCAAGAAGTGTCTCAGGGTACCAGAAGATCAAGTGCCAATGGAAGAATTGGAACTAGAGGAAGATTTGACGTATGCCGAGCAACCGGTCAAAATCTTGGAAACCAAGGAGAGAGTCACAAGGAACAAGGTGATTCGATGGTGTAAAGTTCAATGGAAGCACCACACAGAAAAAGAAGCAACTTGGGAGCTAGAAGATGATCTCAAGAAGGAATTTCCATATCTCTTCTCTTCCGCGTCGAATCTCGAGGGAGAGATTCGTTTTAAGGGGGGT
Organism: Tuctoria greenei; assembly: GCA_036927565.1. NCBI lineage: Eukaryota > Viridiplantae > Streptophyta > Magnoliopsida > Poales > Poaceae > Tuctoria > Tuctoria greenei. The sequence goes on from JAYESD010000001.1 coordinate 287,136,161, forward strand.
AGGTTTGTAACACCCTCATTTTCATGCATCATGCCTTGCATGCACTCATATACATGTTTAACATTAACCCATAACAAGAGGACAAGTTTAAAATTGATTTGGAACAAAACCGCACTTAAAAATGTAGGAAAGTGCGGACTAGTCCGATTTTGCTGAGGACTAGTCCAATTTCTCTCTGTCTAAAAACGGACTTGTCCGTTTTTGCTGCGGATTAGTCCGATATTTGCCTCTGGACAACTTCGGACTTGTCCGATCTTGTGCGGACTAGTCCGATGTTCCATGAATCCTTGAAAATTTGCTAAGTCCCTGGACTTTTCCGGACTAGTCCGGTGTTCCAGCGGACTTGTCCGTTTTCCTTTCTGACTAAGATCGGACTTGTCCGATTTTTGGCCAGACTTGTCCGATTTTCTCTCTGGACGACTTCGGACTAGTCCGGTCCTGTCCGGACTTGTCCGATATTTCGTGACTCCGAGATTGACCTTTTGTTTTACGACTTGTTTCTTGGGTTTCACGTCAAGTGGGCCTAGGGATGTCGTGCCCAACTCTTTTAGAGCCCATGTGGGACTCTAAATCGGCCTCTACTCATCCCAAAACTCGAAATCCATCTAACCCTAGCCTCCACCCCTATATAAACGACCCCACCCCTTGGTTTGACATCTATTTGCCACTTTTCCACCCACCCAAACCCTAGTTCGTGGGGAGCCACCACCAAGGAGGGAGGAGAAGATCCCAAGCAAGGAGAAGAAGAGGAGGAAACGAAGGAGGATCAAGATCTCCACCAAGTTTCGTCCTTCACCACCAATTCATCCCCAAGTTCATCACCAACCCTAGATCATCAAGATCCAAGTGTTACCTCCAAGTTACTTGGTTCATTGGAGGTCTAAACACCTGGTATACCTTCTATTCTCTTTTCCTTATGTGAATTCAACCCCTAATCTCCAAATTCACGTCGATCTAGAAAACCCTAATCTATTGATCTCGTCAAGTGCGGACTTGTCCGGTCCCTAGCGGACTAGTCTGATCTTTCTGGTTAAATTGTGTTGGATTAATTCTAAAATTTGATCTAATCAACCCCAAACCTGTATAAACCTGTTATAATCTATTAGAGCTAGTTAGTGATCATTAAAAGTAATCTATTAACAAGTTCTACCTTGCATTGCATCAATCATGCATGTCATGTCATATTGAGTAATATTTGTGCACTCTTTGATTGTGTTTCTTGTCTTGTATGTTTATTGTGTGGATTAGACGGATTTGCGCTAGAGAGTGCCGCGGAGGATCTACAGCATCAAGAGTTTGAAGGCTTTGACTCTAATCAATAGCAAGAGCAAGGCAAGTGTCCTTGAAGCATATTGATCCTGTTTTTAAAATAAATGTTTTGTTTGCAAAACTGCATGCTTGTGTCAAATTGATGGGAAATCCTATGGTAGGAAGTTTACTAGATTTGCTAAACCACCCTTGTCACCTGGAATTTATGGTAGAGAGTCGGGAAGGGTTTTTACCTTTTGCTTCGCTTAATCAACTGGGATGGAAACAACTATATCACTCAATTTAATTATGCATGGATGAGATTACGGTTAACATGAACTGGTTAAACATGGTATGGTAATGGATGATCTAAGCAAGCCTGGTATGTGGATGGGTTGGATGTTATGGTGGTTTGCTTGCTTTAGATCTAAGGACCGGTTCATGCGAGAATAAGCCAGGACTACAGTGCCACCATGAGGCCAAGTATGGGTGTGGCGTAGCTTATTAATTAGGGCTTTGCTAGTGCTGTTTGGACCATTGTGGATGCTCGGGGAAGGGGTAGTCGGATTGGGTTTGTTGATGATTGGTGGGACTACCCTGGGATCCGAATGGCTCAAGAGGGGGCCCTTGGTTGAAGATGTGCTCCGCGGGAGACATCGCCGCCGGTGAAACCTCAGTGGGGTCTAAATAGGCTAGTAATCCCTTTGTAAAGGCTATTTTGTGATCTCTTGGCCACACACCAACGGAAGTGTGTAATATGACCGACGGGTCATGGGCATAAGGGAGGTTCTTAGTCGCCGAAGGGTGATGAAATCACGAACACGTGGGTAAAGAGGTACAAACTCTGCAGAGTGTTAATTAAAACTATCATGATAGTTGTTCTCCCGGTTATGAGCACCTGGACAACTTCCATGATTAGAGGGACATTGAAAATTGGGATGGTTATGGTTTGGTAATGGTTATGGTTTGGTAATGGTTATGGATTTAATTTCTGGTATTGAATATGGTTATTGACAATGGTGAAATCTGGAATTATTGATGACGATGGTGAATTATGGACTGGTATTATGATATTACTTATGATTATGATGGGTTTACTTCACATACTTATACTATATTGCTTTCAAATGTTTTACTGTACTTTTCAGCACTTTACCATTATTATTGTCGACATTTGAATAAGCCACATGTCATACTTTCTACACTTGCTGAGTACGACATGTACTCACTCTTGCAATCCCCCACCCCAACAGTTGCAGGTCAGGACTGGGAGTTTAATGGCGATAATGCGGAGTTCTAGGCCGTGTCTACCGTCAGCTTTGCCTGTGGTGTTGATTGGAGCTACGCATATATACCCTATTGCTTAGTTTGCTTAGTTGCCTAATTAGTTTATTTCCGCTGCATTAGTTGAACTTGTCATTAATATTCATTAGAGCTTGTATTCGAGGATTTAATGAATTGTGTAATAAGAGTACTTATTTGATAATTTGAGCTGTGGTAATTATCTGTTTATCATTTGTGAATCACTCGTGTATGTGTGATGAACATCCTGGGCACACATATGCGTTAGCTTGGTTCATTTTCGGAACCGGGCGTCACAGATAGCTATCACTTGTGATTAAGCTATAGGTACTAATAGTTATTAGACAGGATTACCCTTGTTTGTTTTCTCCTTTGTGTGAAAACATTGTAGTGTTGGCCAACCCATTGTCTGGGATGGCCAACGAGGATGCAAGTGCTAAACTGCAAGATGATTCAAGGCGTACCTCAACAAATGTTCGCTAGGCAACACCATTGCCTTCTGCGGGATAATTTCAGCTTTCAGTAGGAGCCAAAGTCATCCATACCCAAGCTTGGAGAAGGCTCCAAGAAGTTCTTCTTGGTTTGCCTCCATCATGGGGTGGATAGTTGGCTCTTCATCCAACACTCGTGTCATGGGTTGGCTCCACCAATCCATGACCACATTCATGCTGGAGCTGAAGGAGTCCTATTCTCATTCATCATGGATGAGAAGAAGGTCTCCACTCAAGGGGTGGATTGAAGAATGCTCGAGGTCCCATAGCTTGTCATGCACACCACTTCACAAGGTGGATATGCTAGTTATGGAACTACACCTCCCATTGAAGTGTCATGAATATCCAAGTCATTGGAGATTTGTTTGGATAATCCAAGTTGTGGATATTCACATCATTTGTGAAAATCCATGTCATCGTGGGACGCGTGGGAATTATTTCCCTAAGACCCATAATGACCTTTTTCAAACAACAACTCCAATGGCTACCATTCACAAGGAGGTCAAGGGTGGAATTAACATCACCCTTGTATTCAAGGAGGCTATGGCTTTCCAAGGGATTTAAGTTCAACTAGCCTACCTTGAAGTATGTTGGCCAAGCAGAAATCAAGACAACATTCACATGAAGATCTTGGCCAAGGACAAGAACTTAAGGATCATTCAAAGTCCAAGATATCCCACATCACTTGTTGGGATTCCCACACTTCGACCAAACCCATTCAACCTAGGGCAAGTGACATTGTGGATGAAGTGTTTCTTGTTTGATTGTGGAGTCCACATGTCATCATGCCCAAGGAAGCCTTTGATCCATGATCAATGCATGGGTTGATTCAATGGAATATCAATATGGTCAGAGTGGAACCCCTAAGAAGGACAAAGCCTCACCATGCTCATGAAGAAATACATTCAAGAGGGAGAACCCGTCGCTACAACAACATGTCTATATCAATACAACGGGGAGAGGCTAGGGCCACCATGTGGCCCACATATCCAAATGACATCCAAATGAGTTTGGCATGTCAAAACAGAAGAAATCGTCCACATCTTCAACTCCGGGATTGGACAACAAATCATCACGCTGAACAGAATGGAGGTAAGTCCTACTCATGGGACTTCAAAAATTTGGTGAGTCCTTGCCAGTAGGTTAATTGGTAGTTATCTCATATTTGTTTTCCAAATTGCATCAACCCTTGCATTTGCATGTTTGAAATTCCACACTTGCATGTTGGAAATTAAAATTTCCAACCATCATAAAACTAAAAATTTGAATTAGGGGAGAAATTTAATTGGATATGAACTACGTACATGACCACTTGAATTTATCTTCCTAATTCAAACCAAAAAGATTTGCTTTGACCCTCATTGCATTTACAAGTTATTTCAAGTTGGGAAAGACAATTTGAAAATTGGGTTCAATTTGCTTTTGGATAATGTAACCCGTTTTCGAGTTGTTTTGTGTGTCTTGATTAAAGTGCAGCTAGGTCAAAATTGTGAAGAGGTGGTATGGCAAGAAAGTGGAAGGTTTCATCAAGCTCAAGTCACCATTGGGAGGATTTGAGAACACTTCTCTCCTTCAAACTCATTTTGAGTTTGAGGAAAAGAAATGTTCAAGATGATGATCCAATGGAGGAGCCAGAACCAAATCCATTGCCAAATCCAATCTCAACTTGGCATTTGACATCAACCATCAAGCCTACGCTGAAAATCAAGGTTGTGAGTTTCTCACACAAAGACCTTCGTCACCAACTGCTCTTCAAATGAGGTATGAGTTTAGAATTTTTCATTGTTTGGTTTGCCATAGAATTGAATGTATTTGCTTGCATTTGTGAGGAAGGTTGACACTTCCTCATCATTTAATTCGCATGCATCCTCACAAGAGTAAGTGTGAGTATTGACTTTTGGATCTCCAAAAGGAAATCCCACCTTACTTGGAAAAATCTAAAACAAGTACCTAGAATCCTTTAAGCATTGTTTTGTAGACTTAGTCATTTTTCTCTAGGTTTAGAAAATAAAACTTTTGGGCATGACTTAATTGGTGAATTGGCATATAGAAACTTGGGCATAGTGACAGCCATAATTTTTAATTGAGCTTCATGCATAGATGGTGTCACTAGATTTCAAACTCCTAGTAATAAGTGATATCCTTGCTCTAAAAATTGAATTGCATTTTTTGGAGGAGTCACTAAATTTTAAATTCCTAGTGAAGTTGAGGAGGATAAAATTGAGAATCTTGTCTGTCATGGTCTAAATGATAAAATTTTCTCTTGAAAGCTAAGATGGTTAGAAACTTTAAGGGATGTAGGGATCCATATAGTATATTTCTATCACATGCATTGCTATGAGTAGGAGCTTTAGAAAATATGCAACATGAATTATCCATAAAGCTCCACTCTTATCAATGAATAACACATTGATCATGGATACACTTGACATTGGAACCAATGCATCTTTGATTTTGTTCTTCCCCGTATGTACAAATGAAAGTTCGTTTACCTAACCCAATCGTTCATTTGTACAAGTATCGGGAGCTAATCATCCCTCTCTATTCAAGAGAGGAAGTTTGCAGGAGTAATATTACTATGCATGCATTCAAGAAGCTGATTGTTGGGATACCTAGAGGATCCCATTTCAACATCTCTTGGCCAAGGAGTAAATGAGGATGGTTGCTACATATCGGAAATTATGCCCGAAGGTCAATCATAACTATACGAGGCTAGAGATTTGAAATGGGAACCCTCCATGAGCAACCAATGGGCTGCCACGAATGGGTGAGAGGATTATGCTCTCAACTATTCTAAGCACTCATTCAAGCTCAAGGGATTTTCCACCATCATTGGTTGTTCTTATGTGGCTAGAAGGTTATCATTATCCTAGCCAAGGAATGACAAATCACACCCAACACATGGAGACCCTGATGTGCGGACGATCAACATGGAAAACACTCTATTCAACCACACTCATGGTGTCCATGGGAGGCAACACAACAATCAACACTCAACCCTCCATTGTCAAAGCCACGCTGCAACAAGGATAGGCCAACTCATGGCCTACCTCCGTCGTTAGGATTTCAACCCCTATCACGGACCTTGATCAAGAATAAGCTTGGGGGAGGACCCCCACTTGAGGTAACTTGTATCACACCCACTGCATTTTTATTTCAAATCATCCATTGCATATTTACTTTCCAATCATCCACCATGCATCTAAAAAAACATAAAAATAGGAACTTAGATTTGCTTTGCTTATCAAATAAAGATGTGCGGTAAGAATGATTTAGAATTCACATAGATGAAATGATGAATAGTTGCTTTGTTTTATTTTTCCTAAGTCCCTAGTTTACAACTTGCTACTCTCATAATATTGCTTAAATTGGCTAAAATTAACTTTGCCTTGATTTAGAAATTGTGGGTAGTAAAAGCTTAATCTACTTCTAGGTTGTTGGAAGATTTGAATTGGTAATAGGGCTGCTATTCCTATTTTGAAAGTGAAACTTAGATTTCCGGAGAAATTCTATCAAGATTTAAGTTTCCCTCAATTTATTGGAAATACCTACCAAAGCCATATGATATTTCCTTTCACATTGAGCCCAATCAAACTAGTATAGACCTATGTGAGAAATCATTCAATTCTTTTTGAATTCAAGACTTCACTTGCACATGCTATACTTCTACACTAGAAGGAAGCAAAATTCCATCATATCCACCATTCCACAATAAAAATAGAAACTCCATGCTATTCATAGTTAGCACTCTCTTCAAGTTATTGCATAAAAAGGAGTAGAAGACATGGCTACAAGAAAAAAAAAGAAAATGCATGCTTATATCATAAGCATGAGAAAAAAAGAAATAATATGCTTACTCCATAAGCATAAAAAAAGAGGTAGCCATGTTTCATCCTTGCAATAAAGAGAGTCCACATCAAAAGGAGTCATCTCAATGTTTCCACATCCACCTCCATTCCATCACACATGCACAAGTCTTGATTCAAAAGTTTGAATTGATTTCTCCTAAGGCTTGCTCTTTTGACTTAGCAATATTATGTGTTGCAAATATGCCTACTTACTTTCCCTACCAAGCTCCACATACAAGCCATATTCAAAGAGTAGGAATGTATAGGCATAATGCCTTGGTGAGCACATATTTCCACTATACACAAAGGAGTGATTGAGAGAATCAATTGAGGTACTTATAATCCAATTTGAATCTCTCCGGAATTTAAGTGGAACTTGATATCTAGGCTATGCTTGCTCCATTTGTTGTTCTATCTTTCAATTACCCATGCATAGGAGAAGGCATAACTCCCATAATGACTTAAGAAGGGTGAAGTACCATAGCCACTTTTTGCAATACTAGGTAGAGTATTTTGTTGTGCACTTGGTACTTTCGAAAGGTAGAACATTGTAGCAACTCCTGATCATCAACCTAAAGTCTTGACTTTGCTCGAGATGAGCAAAGGATAAGCTTGGGGGAGTTTGTTGACGGCTGTTATATATCGATTTCAGCCGTCAATATAACTCAATTATGTGAAGGATTGATCATTTCTTGCACACATCACCTTTCTACTTGACCTATTTCCACTTGTACTTGGATAAATATGTGTATGCAGATATTTATATAGGAACTAAGGAAAAGTGATGAGGACATCACTTCTATGGATACAAACAACACTCCATTGAACATACAAGATGCAATCAATAGAGTTCATACACAACAATTAATTTCAGAGGTGAACTCGTTCTTATATATTTCCTTATATGTTTTTGAACATAAATTGCTACTTAATGATTTATTTGTGATTAGGATCCATGGAGAGGTTCAAGGAGTACTTGGAGGGAGTATTAGGGATGTGGAAGACCAGAGAATTCGTTCAAAGAAGATGGAAACCGAACCAAACTCCAAATCGTATCCAACTCGGAGTCCAGGAGCAGTACGCACTAAAACGGACGCACAGGACGCATAAGAACTCCGTTTTGGACGTTCTACATATGCACGGAAAGAGGAGAGGATAAACTTTCCAATGGCACCGGTCCCATGTCAAAATTCCTTCGGAGTCGACGGGAATCGTTGAAACAAAATCAAGTACAGAATCTGTCAGGGTGCTGCGCCACCGTATTGGGCCATTGGGCCTTGTATCAAGTCTAAGTCCATTATTTTCGTGTCTTAGGGTTAGGTCACGACCCTAACACCCCCTTGGACGTCCTCCCACCTATATATACTCCATGGTAGCCGCCATAGACAATTGGGTTTTGCTTAGATCAATCATATCGCCGTTTTTCGGTTTGTGAAACCCCAATTCAGCAATTTCAGATTGCTTCTTCTACGTTCTTGCTTGTGTTCTCGGTTGCACTTGCAGGGATTAGCCTTCTTGGCGAGGTCAATCGTGTGAAGCACGGTTGATAACCAACGGAGCGGTGGTGTAGTGATTGCAGTGGCTGTTCGTGTTCTACTCGAGAGCCTCGGATCATCAACGTCGAGATCTCCATCAATCGACTTACCTATTACCTTTCGGAAGATTGGGACTCACCTTTTCCTATCAATTGGTATCACACCCAATACGGTGGCGCAGCACCCTGACAGATTCTGTACTTGATTTTGTTTCGACGATTCCCGTCGACTCCGAAGGAATTTTGACATGGGACCGGTTCCATTGGAAAGTTTATCCTCTCCTCTTTCCGTGCATATGTAGAACGTCCAAAACGGAGTTCTTATGCGTCCTGGGCGTCCGTTTTAGTGCGTACTGCTCCTGGACTCCGAGTTGGATACGATTTGGAGTTTGGTTCGGTTTCCATCTTCTTTGAACGAATTCTCTGGTCTTCCACGTCCCTAATACTCCCTCCAAGTACTCCTTGAACCTCTCCATGGATCCTAATCACAAATAAATCATTAAGTAGCAATTTATGTTCAAAAACATATAAGGAAATATATAAGAACGAGTTCACCTCTGAAATTAATTGTTGTGTATGAACTCTATTGATTGCATCTTGTATGTTCAATGGAGTGTTGTTTGTATCCATAGAAGTGATGTCCTCATCATCCTCCCCTTCTTGAATTGGAGTCGTCCTCGACTCAAGTTCATCTTCTATCATGTGTGGGTCCATATGTGCAATGCCATCAAATATTCTTGTAAGCATGAAAGGAGGAGGCCAAGGTGGTGGACGACATAGTGCACCATCTTGATCTTGTCCAAACAAGAGCGCACATTCACTTGAGCCAGGATCCCAAACAAATAAACTTTGTACCATATTTGTAGGTACAATGATAATGTGCATGATCTCGTCATTCTCCCCTTCTTTATGACAAGCCGTCCTCGGCTTGCTCGTATGTCCAGGAAAAAGGATTGCTTTGGGGGTACAATGAACACTGTCCATATTGCACAACTGCAGCGAACAATACGTCTCTTTTATTTTTTGTCCCTGCTGCAAGAAAAAAATACTAGAAAAGCTTGACAAAACATTATTAGCGTTAGTGCATTCATTTACTTTAGGATGTTGTTGCAGCACAAAAGGAGTTTTCTCATTTGAACAAACGTAAACTTTATGCACCATAAACACACCACTATGTTCATATTTGCCTACTGCATGAAAAATATTTCTACTTAACAAAGGCAATTCAGATTGGGAAAATATTCTCTTCTCTACGATATCTAGATCACAAAGGGTGTCAAATTCAATATAACCCAAAGTATTTAGAGAAGATAACAATTTCAGCTCATCCCTTTCACATGTAGTTGTGATCAAATGCTTAATTTCAGCACAAGTGAGTGATAAAGTATCAAATTCATTTGGTTGTTCTAGCATAGGTACAATATAATTATCAGCACACAACTCATTTTTGTTGTAAGAGTCAGTAGGAAAATCAACTAATGGTAAAGGTGTATTATGAAAAGGTTCATCTTGTTGCTGCTCATCGATAGTATGATTGGTAGCAAAATTCAGCACATCTGAAAATGTCATACCGTGGTTAACTGTAGAGCATTGTCCATTAACACTACTCTCATTTTCAGCAACAAATTCAAATGCATTATGAGTTGATTCATCAAAAAATTCAGAAGAGTTGTTCAACACCTCACTCTCATTTGCATCTCCATTTATTTGTTCATGTTCCTGCAAAAGGTTAGGCAAAGGAGGAGGTACAACAAGAAAATTCTTCTCAAGTTCATGTATTTCATCTTTACAATTAGATACATTAGCAAAAGTTTCTCGCATAAGAATTTTCATATCTTTCCATGTTCGAGGTCTTTCTAAATCACTTAAGTTGTTCCACCAAGTCAATGCACAACCTACTAATGCACTTGCAACATTTCTAATCTTTCTTTTCTCACACATATGACATTGTCCAAAAATTTTATCCAACTCTATTTCCCAAGCAATATATTCATCGTAACCAAAACCATCATAAGAAGGAACAGATGGGAGAATGTAATTACTTCTTGTGGAAGGTGTTGTAAAGGTGGTCTGAATGTCATGTGAATCCTTGGTTGATGTTTGATTTTTAGTGCGCAACTCTATCGCTGTCTTCATCATGTCCATCATATCAGCATATAATGCATGATTCTTGCTTTTACCTGACATTGTTAGTAGCAAACAGAAGACAACCCAAAAAATTTTGTTATCCCTATCAACTACAAAGGATAATAGAAAAGTGAAAGTGGAATCACACACTCTCAAGCGTCTTACCACGCTCTTACAAGTGTTCTTACCGACACTGCAGGTGGCAAACGGTGGCCGGTATGAAGAAACCAATGAAGCGTGGGATGATTGCAAAGGTGTATCGATTCTGCTCAAGAGTAAGGTGTAGCTTGGATGGCACTTTATTTGTAGCAAGGATTAGCAACAATGAAATCAGATAGTAAAGTTGAATAAGTGTCCAAAGTATTTGTCAAAGTTGCTGGTCTAAATGTGTTCCTAGTAGTTCAAGCTAGCAAGACATGAGACAAAACTAGATGACACAAAGAATGCAAGCACTTCTGTTTTTTTTTGTTGTTTTTTTTTCCTTTTTTGTGCGGCTTTTGTTTCTTGTTTTGCACTTGCCTTTTTATTCTTTCTTCCTTTTTTTTCAGAATGTGCTGCAAGGGAAGAACACAATGAAAATCAATCGAAGATATCTCGTGTGTCTGTCGCAGATTTTCTGCTCAATCTTCCAAGGACAAATAGGCACACTTATAGGCTCTAAATTGGAAAACTTAGAACAGCAAGATTGTAGATATATATCTCCTCTTTAATTTCAATATATGGAAGACCTATTTTGGAAAAGAACAATGAGAGATATTGCCCCCGAAATACAGACTGTTCAGAATTTCTAGATCAATAACAGATTCAGATCTAATGCAATTTCGACATCGATAACTATATTTTCTGGGAGAGTGATGAATAAGAAATTTATAGAAAACTTCTTAAGCTTTCCAGAAAGTACAAGAACTCTAAAATCCGAGTTCGTATGAGCGAGATATGATGAAAATACCGAACTGGACAGAGGCGAATCTAATCTGGACGTCATGACGTGATTCAAAAGGATGAATCACACAATGCAAAACTCAAACTAAGACCAAAAACACTTTCTAAACCAGCAATATGACTCAACCACGAACACAAACTCAACAAAACCAAACTGAATAACAAAGTTGTAAAGGCTCAATGTGGTTTGGACAAAGTAATGAACAGATCTACTAAACTGCAAGTTTTTTGTGGCTTTTTTTGTGGACTCTAGGTATGAAAAACAAAACTAATGTAATGGATAGATGAATTACCTAACGGGCAACCTGGAAATCTGATACCAATTGATAGGAAAAGGTGAGTCCCAATCTTCCGAAAGGTAATAGGTAAGTCGATTGATGGAGATCTCGACGTTGATGATCCGAGGCTCTCGAGTAGAACACGAACAGCCACTGCAATCACTACACCACCGCTCCGTTGGTTATCAACCGTGCTTCACACGATTGACCTCGCCAAGAAGGCTAATCCCTGCAAGTGCAACCGAGAACACAAGCAAGAACGTAGAAGAAGCAATCTGAAATTGCTGAATTGGGGTTTCACAAACCGAAAAACGGCGATATGATTGATCTAAGCAAAACCCAATTGTCTATGGCGGCTACCATGGAGTATATATAGGTGGGAGGACGTCCAAGGGGGTGTTAGGGTCGTGACCTAACCCTAAGACACGAAAATAATGGACTTAGACTTGATACAAGGCCCAATGGCCCAATACGGTGGCGCAGCACCCTGACAGATTCTGTACTTGATTTTGTTTCGACGATTCCCGTCGACTCCGAAGGAATTTTGACATGGGACCGGTGCCATTGGAAATTTTATCCTCTCCTCTTTCCGTGCATATGTAGAACGTCCAAAACGGAGTTCTTATGCGTCCTGGGCGTCCGTTTTAGTGCGTACTGCTCCTGGACTCCGAGTTGGATACGATTTGGAGTTTGGTTCGGTTTCCATCTTCTTTGAACGAATTCTCTGGTCTTCCACGTCCCTAATACTCCCTCCAAGTACTCCTTGAACCTCTCCATGGATCCTAATCACAAATAAATCATTAAGTAGCAATTTATGTTCAAAAACATATAAGGAAATATATAAGAACGAGTTCACCTCTGAAATTAATTGTTGTGTATGAACTCTATTGATTGCATCTTGTATGTTCAATGGAGTGTTGTTTGTATCCATAGAAGTGATGTCCTCATCATCCTCCCCTTCTTGAATTGGAGTCGTCCTCGACTCAAGTTCATCTTCTATCATGTGTGGGTCCATATGTGCAATGCCATCAAATATTCTTGTAAGCATGAAAGGAGGAGGCCAAGGTGGTGAACGACATAGTGCACCATCTTGATCTTGTCCAAACAAGAGCGCACATTCACTTGAGCCAGGATCCCAAACAAATAAACTTTGTACCATATTTGTAGGTGCAATGATAATGTGCATGATCTCGTCAAAAAGTATGGGGAGCAATCCTATAAAATATCATCCCAGCCAGTCAGGCGACGACACGTGGCATCACAAGAATCAAATGGCCCACAAACAGAAGTATTCGAGGCCATCCAATAGTGTAGCACCAATATTAGTCAATGGGACCCACCTGGAAGCCACCTGGAGGAAGTACAGGCCATTTGGAGCCCGGACCAGGTCGGCCGAACCAGGGGGTCGGCCGACCTGGTCCTGGCGCCAAACGGGTCAACTTCCACATGTTGGCTCCTCCCGACTCCCTGGAGTCAATGACGACTAATTCACGCGCTTTTGGTGGCGGGAACCGACCTCAACACTAGTATAAATAGGACCCCATACCCCTCACTTCAACACACACCACTTGGGCATCATTCTATTGTATACACTATCTTCCATAGTCCTTAGAGGAGTTAGGATGTAGAGAGAAGAGCCTCTAGTCCCAAGTCCAAATTGGGAAAGGAGTAGAAGGAGTCTCTCTTCCCAATTCCACATTGAGAAAGGTATATCTCATGTATTCCTCCTTGTATTTGTGACTTTGTGCTCAATAAAGATATTATCTTTAGTCTTCTTTTATACGTATACTTGGACAAAGTGTTTCTTGTTTGATTGTGGAGTCCATGTAAGTGGAAGGTATAGTCTTTATGATTGTACTCTCATGATCACATCTTATAGTCATAAACACTATAGACCCCCACTATAGTCTATGTAGTTATGATATGATTATGTTAATATGAATAACTATGCTATGCAATCAACATTGTTTCAACGATGAGATAGTTCATTGCCTTAGGATGGCTTGTGCTGCAACTCTTAAGGTATTTGCTTAGTATGCTAGCATGGTGCTAGGGTATTTAAGTAGCGTTGGATGTCTCGTAGACCCACATATTGAAGAGATAGGCAGTAGGTGGTGACAGACCTATCTGTCCTTTGTAATCCTCCACGTTCGGCTATGCCACAGGCTCTTGGCGGGAGTCACCTTAGTATTGCTAGGGGTAAGCCCGTGCCCGATGAGTTGAATAGCATTGCATAGGAATTCATCATTGACATGACCAGTAGTATCTACCTTAGGCTATGTATATGTATTAGGAGCATTGTAGGAGCAACTCTCTAACTCTTAATCCAATCTCCCTCTAGGACCCATTTACCCTTTAGAATAGATTGCCTAGGTGTGTGTCACACTACCCCTATTATCAACTTACCCCCTGTCCGGATAATTGATTAGTATCCCATAGCTTGACCATAAGAGTAGTATATACTTTACTCCATTGCCTTCCTTTGGGATAAATACGACACCCTTGGGAATACTCATGGGTGAAATGCTACAACGGTATCTTCCGTGCGCTTGTGGATCTCATCTCTTTACCGGAGATGATCAGTGGTGTTAAGAAATACCAACAAGCATTTTTTGCGCCGTTGCCGGGGATGATTTGTTAGTATATCTTAGGAGCTGTCAACACCAACACGTGGAAGTTGACCGCGTTTGGCGCCAGGACCAGGTCGGTCGACCCCTTGGTTCCGCTGACCTGGTCAGGGCTCCAAACGGCTCGTACTTCCTCCAGGTGGCTGCCAGGTGGGTCCCATTGACTGATATTGGTGATACACCGTTGGATGGCCTCGGATACTTCTGTTTGTGGACCATTTGATCCATGTGGTGCCACGTGTCGTCACCTGATTAGCTGGGATGATATTTTATAGGATTGATCCCCATACTTTTCCTCAATTCCTGTATAAATATCTGCATACACATATTTCTCCAAGTACAAGTGGAAATAGGTCAAGTAGAAAGGTGATGTGTGCAAGAAATGATCAATCCTTCACATAATTGAGTTATATTGACGGCTGAAATTGGTATATAACAGCCGTGAACAAACTCCCCCAAGCTTATCCTTTGCTCGTCCCGAGCAAAGTCAAGACTTTAGGTTGATGATAAGGAGTTGCTACAATGTTCTACCTTTCGAAAGTACCATGTGCACAACAAAATACTCTACCTAGTATTGCAAAAAGTGGCTATGGTACTTCACCCTTCTTAAGTCATTATGGGAGTTATGCCTTCTCCTATTCATGGGTAATTGAAAGATAGAACAGCAAATGGGGCAAACATAGCCTAGATATCAAGTTCCACTTAAATTCCGGAGAGATTCAAATTAGATTATAAGTACCTCAATTGATTCTCTCAATCACTCCTTTGTGTATAGTGGAAATATGTCCTCACCAAGACATTATGCCTATACTGTTCCTACTCTTTGAATATGGCTTGTATGTGGAGTTTGGTAGGGGAAGTAAGTAGGCATATTTGCAACACATAATATTGCTAAGTCAAAAGAGCAAGCCTTAGGAGAAATCAATTCAAACTTTTGAATCAAGACTTGTGCATGTGTGATGGAATGGAGGTGGATGTGGAAACATTGAGATTACTCCATTTGATGTGGACTCTCTTTATTGCAAGGATGAAACATGGCTACCTCTTTTTTTTATGCTTATGGAGTAAGCATATTATTTCTTTTTTTCTCATGCTTATGATATAAGCATGCATTTTCTTTTTCTTTTTTTTGTAGCCATGTCTTCTACTCGTTTTTATGCAATAACTTGAAGAGAGTGCTAACTATGAATAGCATGGAGTTTCTCTTTTCATTGTGGAATGGTGGATATGATGGAATTTTGCTTCCTTCTAGTGTAGAAGTATAGCATGTGCAAGTGAAGTCTTGAATTCAAAAAGAATTGAATGATTTCTCACATAGGTCTATACTAGTTTGACTAGGCTCAATGTGAAAGCAAATAGCATATGCATAAGGTGTTGTCTATGTATGAATATCATATGGCTTTGGTAGGTATTTCCAATCAAATGAGGGAAACTTAAATCTTGATAGAATTTCTCCAGAAATCTAAGTTCAACTTTCAAAATAGGAATAACAGCCCTATTACTAATTCAAATCTCCCAACAACCTAGAAGTAGATTAAGCTTTTGCTACCCACAATTTCTAAATCAAGGCAAAGTTAATTTTAGCGAATTTAAGCAATATTCGGAGAGTAGCAAGTTGTAAACTAGGGACTTAGGAAAAATAAAACAGAGCAACTATTCATCATTTCATCTATGTGAATTCTAAATCATTCTTACCGCACATATTTATTTGATAAGCAAAGCAAATCTAAGTTCCTATTTTTATGTTTTTTTAGGTGGATGTTGGATGAATGGAAAGTAAATATGCAATGGATGAATGCAGTGGGTGTGATACAAATTACCTCAAGTGGGGGTCCTCCCCCAAGCTTATGCTTGATCAAGGTCCGTCATAGGGGTTCAAACCCTAATGACAGAGGTAGCTCATAAGTTGGCCTATCCTTGTTGCAGTGTGGCTTTGACAATGGAGGGTTGAGTGTTGATTGTTGTGTTGCCTCCCATGGACACCATGAGTGTGGTTGAATAGAGTGTTTTCGATGTTGATCGTCCGCACATCAGGGTCTCCATGTGTTGGGTGTGATTTGTCATTCCTTGGCTTCTAGCCACATAGGAACAACTTGCACCCAATGATGGTGGCAAATCCCTTAGCTTGAATGAGTGCTTAGAATAGTTGAGAGCATAATGCTCTCACCAATTCGTGGCAGCCCATTGGTTGCTCATGGAGGGTTCCCATTTCAAATCTCTAGCCTCGTATAGTTATGATTGACCTTCGGGCATAATTTCCGATAGGTAGCAACCATCCTCATTTACTCCTTGGCCAAGAGATGTTGAAATGGGATCCTCTAGGGATCCCAACAATCAGCTTCTTGAATGCCTGCATAGTAACATTACTCCTGCAAACTTCCTCTCTTTAATAGAGAGGGATGGTTAGCTCCCGATACTTGTACAAATGATTGTTCGGGTTAGGTAACCGAACTTTCATTTGTACATACGGGGAAGAACAAAATCAAAGATGCATTGGTTCCAATGTCAAGTGTATCCATGATCAATGTGTTATTCATTGATAAGAGTGGAGCTTTATAGATAATTCATGTTGCATATTTTCTAAAGCTCCTACTCATAGCAATGCATGTGATAGAAATATACTATATGGATCCTTACATCTTTTAAAGTTTCTAAACATCTTAGCTTTCAAGAGCAAATTTTATCATTTAGACCATGACAAACAAGATTCTCAATTTTATCCTCCTGAACTTCACTAGGAATTTAAAATTTAGTGACTCCTCCAAAAATGCAATTCAATTTTAGAGCACGGATATCACTTATTCCTAGGAGTTTGAAATCTAGTGAGACCATCTATGCATGAAGCTCAATTAAAAATTATGGTCGTCACTATGCCCAAGTTTCTATATGCCAATTCACCAATTAAGTCATGCCCAAAAGTTTTATTTTCTAAACCTAGACAAAAATGACTAAGTCTACAAAACAATGCTTAAAGGATTCTAGGTACTTGTTTTAGATTTGTCCAAGTAAGGTGGGATTTCTTTTTGGAGATTCAAAAGTCAATACCCACACTTACTCTTGTGAGGACGCATGATAATTAAATGATGAGGAAGTGTCAACCTTCCTCACAAACGCAAGCAAATACATTCAGTTCTATGGCAAACCAAACAATGAAAAATTTTAAACTCATACCTCATTTGAAGAGCATTTGGTGACGAAGGTCTTTGTGTGAGAAACTCACAACATTGATTTTCGGCGTAGGCTTGATGGTTGATGTCAAATGCCAAGTTGAGATTGGATTTGGCAATGGATTTGGTTTTGGCTCCTCCATTGGGTCATCATCTTGAACATTTCTCTTCCTCAAACTCAAAATGAGTTTGAAGGAGAGAAGAGTTCTCAAATCCTCCCAATGGTGACTTGAGCTTGATGAAACCTTCCACTTTCTTGCCATACCACCTCTTCACAATTTTACCTAGCTGCACTTTAATCAAGACACACAAAACAACTCGAAACGGGTTACGTTAGCCAAAATCAAATTGAACCCAATTTTCAAATTGTCTTGCCCAGCTTGAAATAACTTGTAAATGCAATGAGGGTCAAAGCAAATATTTTTGGTTTGAACTAGGAAGATAAATTCAAGTGGTCATGCACATAGTTCATATCCAATTAAATTTCTCCCCTAATTCAAATTTTTAGTTTTATGATGGTTGGAAATTTTACTTTCCAACATGCAAGTGTGGAATTTCAAACATGCAAATGCAAGGGTTGATGCAATTTGGGAAACAAATATGAGATAGCTACCAATTAACCTATTGGTAAGGACTCACAGAATTTTTGAAGTCCGGTGAGTGATAACTACCAATTAACCTATTGGCGAGGACTCACCGAATTTTTTGAAGTCCGATGAGTAGGACTTACCTCCGTTCTATTTAGCGTGATGATTTGTTGTCCAATCCCGAAGTTGAAGATGTGGACGATTTCTTCTGTTTTGACATGCCAAACTCATTTGGCTGTCATTTGGACATGTGGGCCACATGGTGGCCCTAGCCTCTCCCCATTGTATTGATATAGACATGTTGTTGTAGCGACGGGTTCTCCCTCTTGAATGTATTCCTTCATGAGTATGGTGAGGCTTTTTCCTTCTTAGGGGTGCCACTCTGACCATATTGATATTCCATTGAATCAACCCACACCTTGATCATGGATCAAAGGCTTCCTTGGGCATGATGACATGTGGACTCCACAATCAAACAAGAAACGCTTCATCCACAATGTCACTTGCTCTATGTTGAATGGGTTTGGTCGAAGTGTGGGAATCCCAACAAGTGATGTGGGATATCTTGGACTTTGAATGCTCCTTAAGTTCTTGTCCTTGGCCAAGATCTTCATGTGAATGTTGTCTTGATTTCTGCTTGGCCAAGATACTTCAAGGTTGGCTAGTTGAACTTAAATCCCTTGGAAAGCCATAACCTCCTTGAATACAAGGGTGATGTTAATTCCACCCTTGACATCCTTGTGAATGGTATCCATTGGAGTTGTTGTTTGAAAAAGGTCCTCATGGGTCTTAGGGAAATAATTCCCACATGTCCCATGATGACATGGATTTTCACAAATCATGTGAATATCCACGACTTGGATTATCCATGAAAATCTCCAACGACTTGGATATTCATGACACTTCAATTGGAGGTGTAGTTCCATAACCAGCATATCCACCTTATGAAGTGGTGTGCATGAAAAGCTATGGGATCTCGAGCATTCTTCAATCCACCCCTTGAGTGGAGACCTTCTTCTCATACATGATGAATGAGAATAGGACTCCTTCAGCTCCAGCATGAATGTGGTCATGGATTGGTGGAGCCAACCCATGACATGAGTGTTGGATGAAGAGCCAACTATCCACCCCATGGTAGAGGCAAACCAATAAGAACTTCTTGGAGCCTTCCCCAAGCTTGGGTATGGATGACTTTGGCTCCTACTGAAAGCTGAAATTCTCCCGCAAAAGGCAATGGTGTTGCCTAGCGGATATTTGTTGAGGTACGCCTTGATCATCTTGCAGTTTAGCACTTGTGTACTCGTTGGCCATCCCATACAATGGGTTGGCCAACACTACCCTGTTTTCACACAAAGGAGAAAACAAACAAGGGTAATCATGTCTAATAACTATTAGTACCTATAGCTTAATCACAAGTAATAGCTATCCTTCACTTCTTTTGCCTTCCCCGGCAACGGCGCCAGAAATGCTTGTTGATGGCTCCTAAGATATACTAACAAATCATCCCCGGCAACGGCGCCAAAAATGCTTGTTGGTATTTCTTAACACCACAGATCATCTTCAGTAAAGAGATGAGATCCGCAAGTGCGCGGAAGATACCGTTGTAGCATTTCACCCATGAGTATTCCCAAGGGTATCGTATTTATCCCTAAGGAAGGCAATGGGGTAAAGTATATACTACTCTTATGGTCAAGCTATGGGATACTAATCAATTATCTGGACAGGGGGTAAGTTGATAATATGGGTAGTGTGACATACATCTAGGCAATCTATTCTAAAGGGTAAATGGGCCCTAGAGGGAGATTGGATTAAGAGTTAGAGAGTTGCTCCTACAATGCTCCTAATACATATACATAGCCTAAGGTAGATACTAATGGTCATGTCAATGATGAATTCCTATGCAATGCTATTCAACACATCGGGCACAGGCTTATCCCTAGCAATACTAGGGCGACTCCCGCCAAGAGCTTGTGGCATAGCCGAACATGGAGGATTACAAAGGACAGATAGGTCTGTCACCACCTACTGCCTACCTCTTCAATCCATGGGTCTACGAGACATCAAACGCTACTTAAATACCCTAGCACCATGCTAGCATACTAAGCAAATACCTTAAGAGTTGCAGCACAAGCCATCCTAAGGCAATGAACTAAATCATCGTTGAACCAGTGTTGATTGCATAGCATAGTTATTCATATTAACATAATCATATCATAACTACATAGACTAAAGTGGGGGTCTATAGTGTTTATGACCATAATATGTGATCATGAGAGTACAATCATAAAGATTATACCTTCCACTTACATGGACTCCACAATCAAACAAGAAACACTTTGTCCAAGTATACGTATAAAAGAAGACTAAAGATAATATCTTTATTGAGCACAAAGTCACAATACAAGGAGGAATACATGAGATATACCTTTCCCAATGTGGAATTGGGAAGAGAGACTCTTTCTAGTCCTTTCCCAATTTGGACTTGGGACTTGATGCTCTCCTGTCTTTGGATAAAATGCACCAAGCTTACTGCCTTCATTGCCATGACAAGATCTTTGATGTCTTCCCCTGACCCCAGCGCTAAAGATATGACTAAAATCTTCTGAGACCTGGTGGGTGTATAGGTGGGTTGCCTACAAGCGGAAGAAGTTCTTTGCGCTAAATACCTTCTTTGCAAGCCGTGGTCCCACAACGGTCTACATCCTAACTCTTCTAAGGACTATGAAAGATAGTGTATACAATAGAATGATGCCAAAGTGGTGTGTGTTGAAGTGAGGGGTATGGGGTCCTATTTATACTAGTGTTGAGGTTGGTTCCCACCACCAAAAGCGCGCGAATCAGTCGTCATTGACTCCAGGGAGCCGGGAGGAGCCAACACGTAGAAGTTGACCGTGTTTGGCGCCAGGACCATGTCGGCTGACCCTCTGGTTCGGCCGACCTGGTCAGGGCTCCAAACGACTCGTACTTCCTTCGGGTGGCTGCCAGGTGGGTCCCATTGACTGATATTGGTGATACACCGTTGGATGGCCTCAGATACTTCTGTTTGTGGGCATTTGATCCATGTGGTGCCACGTGTCGTCGCCTGATTGGCTGGGATGATATTTTATAGGATTGCTCCCCATAATTTTCCTCAATTCCTGTATAAATATCTGCATACACATATTTCTCCAAGTACAAGTGGAAATAGGTCAAGTAGAAAGGTGATGTGTGCAAGAAATGATCAATTCTTCACATAATTGAGTTATATTGATGGCTGAAATTGGTATATAACAGCAGTCAACAGTTTCCCAGCTCAAGAAGTGCTTGAGAGTACCGAAAGAACAAGTGCGAATGGAAGAGTTGGAATTAGAGGCAGATCTGACTTATGCCGAGAAACTGGTCAAAATCTTGGAAACCAAGGAGAGAGTCACAAGGAACAAGGTGATTCGATGGTGCAAAGTGCAATGGAAGCATCATACAGAATGGGAATAAACTTGGAAGCTGGAAGATGATCTCAAGAAGGAATTTTCCTATCTCTTTTCTTCTGCGTCGAATCTTGAGGGACAGATTCATTTTAAGGGGGTACATTTGTAACACCCTCATTTTCATGCATCATGCCCTGCATCCATCATTAAACATGGTTAACATTGAGCAACGTAAAAAGGAACAAGTTTAAAATGAATTAGAAACAAAAAAAACGCACTTAAGAATTTTGGGAAGTGCGGACTAGTCTGATTTTGGTGCGGACTAGTCTGATTTCTCTCTCACTTCAATTGGACTAGTCTGTTTTTGCTGCGGACTAGTGTGTTTTTCCCTTTGGACATTTTCGGACTTGTCCGGCCCATAGCGGACTAGTTAGGTATCCCAAATTGATTGAAATTTTGCTAAGTCCCTGGACTTGTTCGGACTAGTCCGGTATTCCAGCAGACTTGTCCGTTTTCCCCTCTGACTGAAGTCGTATTTGTCCGATTTTGGACAGACTTGTCTGTTTTTCCCCTATAGATAAGTTCAGACTTGTCTGATGTCCAGTTCGGACTTGTCCGATATCTCTTTGTCCAACTTCGGACTAGTCCGGCCCTTTTTGAACTTGTCCGTAAATCGTGACTCCGAGTTGATCTTTTATTTCAGACTTGTTTCTTGGGTTTTACGTTAAGTGGGCCTATGGACGTTGTGCCTAACTCTTTTAGAGCCCATGTGAGACTCCAAACCGACCCGTACTCATCTCAAACTCGAAATCCACCCAACCCTAGCCCTCCACCTCTATATAAACAACCCCACCCCTTGGCTTGACATCTATTTGCCACTTTTCAACCACACCCAAGCCTAGCTCGTGAATAGCCGCCACCAAGGAGGAAGAAGGAGATCTAGAGCAAGAAGAAGAAGATGAGGAAACGAAAGAGAGTCAATATCTCCATTAAGTTCTCGTTCTTCATCAACGATTCATCTCAAGTTCTTCATCAACCCTAGATCGTCAAGATCCAAGTGTTGCCTCCAATACCCTTGATTCTTTGGAGTCTTAAACACATGGTATACCTTCTACTTCCTCTTCCTTATGTGAAATCAACCCCAAATCTCCAAATTCACGTCGATCTAGAAAACCCTAATCCGATGTTCCTGCACAGTGCGGACTAGCCCGGTCCCTAGCGGACTAATCCGATTTTCCTGGTTAAATTGTGTTGAATTAATTGTAAATTGATTCGAATCGATTCCAAACTTGTATAAACTTGTTTAAACTATTATAACTAGTTATTAAACATTAATAGTAACTTATTAACTAGTTTTGCTTCGTATTTGCATGAATCATGCATGTCATGTCATATTGAGTAATATTTGTGCACTCTTTGATTGTAATTCTTGTCTTGTATGTTTGTTGCGCGGTTTAGACATTGCATTAGAGATTGCCGCGGAGGATCTCCAACACCAATAGTTTGAAGTCTTTGATCCCAATCAAGCCCAAGAGCAAGGCAAGTGTGCTTGATCATATTGATCCTGATTTCAAAGTAAATGTTTTGTTTGCAAAATTGCATGCTTGTGTCAATTTGATGGGAATCCTCTGATAGGAAGTTTACTAGCTTTGTTTGACCACCCTTGTCACCTGGAATTCATGATAGAGAGTTGGGAAGGGCTTTTAACTTTTTGCTTCGCTTAATTAATTGGGATGGGAAAATAACTATACCACTTAACTTAATTTTGCATTTATGAGACTTGATTAACATGAACTGGTTAATATGATGTGTTAATGGGTGATCTAAGCAAGCCTGGTATGCGGATGGGTTGGATGCTATGGTGGTTTGCTTGCTTTAGATCTAAATATCGGTTCATTCGAGAATAAGCCAGGACTACAGTGCCACCAAGAGGCCAAGTATGGGTGTGGCGTAGCTGATTAATTAGGGCTTTGCCAATGCTATTTGGACCATTAAGGATGCTTGGATAAGGGGTAGTCGGATTGGGTTTGTTGATGATTGGTGGGACTACCCTGGGATCCGAATGGCTCAAGAGGGGGCCCTTGGTTGAAGATGTGCTCAGTTGGAGGCATCGCCACCGGTGAGACCTCGGTGGGGTCCAAATAGGCTAGTAATCCCTTTGTAAAGGCTATGTTGTGATCTCTTGGCCACACACCGACGGAAGTGTGAGACGGCATAATAGAGGTTCTAGTCACCGCAAGGTGATGAAATCACAAACACGTGGGTAAAGTGGTACAAACTCTGTAGACTATAAAAACTATCATGATATCCATGCTCCCGGTTAAGAGCACCTGGATGACCTACATGATTAGAGAGAAATTGGGTTTGGAATGGTTATGGCTGGTTATGAATTAAATTCTGGTATTGGATGTGATTAATGGTAATGGTGAAATCTGGTATATGGATGATGGTAACGAAATATGGACTGGTATTATGATGATTATATGGTTTATGATGGGTTTACTTCACATACATAAATTATATTGCTTTTCAAATTTTTTAATGTACTTTTCAGCACTTAGCCATTATTATATTCGTCATTTGAATCACCTACATGTCATACTTTCCACACTTGCTGAGTACGACATGTACTCACTCTTGCAATTCCCCCACCAACAGTTGCAGGTCGGGATTGGGAGTTTAACGACGATAATGCGGAGTTCTAGGCCGTGTCTGCGTTAGCTTGCCTGTGGTGTTGATTGGAGCTGCGCTATACCCTATTTGCTTATGTTGCTTAGTTGCTTAATTAGTTTATTTCCGCTGCATTAGTTGAAATTTGTCATTAATATTCATTAGAGCTTGTATTCGAGGATAATATGAATTTTGTAATAAAAGTGCTTAATTAATCTTGTTCTGTGGTAATTTTTTGTATATCCTTTTGTGATTGCACTCGTGTATGTGTGTTGAACATCCTGGGCACACATATGCGTTCACTTGGTTCATTTTTGGAACCGGGTGTCACAAAACATGCATATCTAATTGTTTAAATTTAATTTTCTTCAAAAGTAGGCATGTTTTGGAAAATTCCTTCTCATCTGCATTTTCCACAAAACTATTTGAAAATTCTTCAACTTTATGAAATATGGTCATAGTTTGGTTGTTGATTGCTTACTGACCATAATAACAAAGTTTTCTTGTGCCAATATGTCCAAAAGGATCAATTATTGTGGCTAAAACTCTATATACATGTTTTCAGTCGTACGACCGGACTAGTCCGCCCCTAGGGCCGGACAAGTCCGGACACAAGTAGTCCGGGTCAGGTCCGCTCACCGGACTAGTCCGGGCATCCAGCCGGACTAGTCCAGCCCATGTGGACTTAACCTCCTAGAGGGCGGCCCGACCCCTTTCCTCCTCCTCACTTCTCTCTCTCACCTCTCTCTTGCGAAAAACCACCCCCATCGGCAATTTTTGCATCCCTCCACCAAAAATTGTTTCTAATCTGTGCATTGGAGGCTAAAGAGGTGTGGGAGGCCTTCCCTGCACATCTTCTTTGCATTCCTTCACCGATCCCCTCAAATTTTGAGGATTTGAAGAGGTATCCTCAACGTTCTCAAAATTCATCTCAATTCTTGATTGGTAGGTTATTTGATAGGATCCTTTTCACAAATGTTGCTTGCATTGTCCTTGTGATCGTAGTCTAGGAGTATTGTGACTCGAAGTTTTTGCAAAAAATCGTTAGGGTTAGGGTTCTTCTTGTGTAACCCGGACTAGTCTGGTGGCAAGGCAAACTAGTCCGGCCCCTGGGCGGACAAGTCTGGTTTACACAGGACAAATCCCAACCTTAGCCATTTTTTGTGAATTTTTTTTCGCAATATCCCATTCCCTTGACCTCATAAATCTTGCATATCTCGTGTTTTAGCTCAATGGCAGATCCTAGCCGCGATTTGTCCCCCTCCAAGGACGTGAGCACCAAGGATGCTCATGTCGCTTATGATGAGGAAGCGGCCTTGCAACGGGGCACTGAGGAGTCCCGTAGTGAGCTAAGGAAGAAGAAGCGGGACGATCAAGAGGCACAGAATTCACAAGCTGCAGCAGCCCAAGCTCCCAAAAGGAAGAGGATAGTAACAGTGGGGGAGAAGTAAAGGACCAAAGAGAAGGAAAGGGCCAAAGAACAGGAAACCGGACGGAGAATCGTTCGTGATCCCAAGAAGGTCAAGGCTCCTGCCCCTGAAGAGCCAAATAAAAAGAAACCAACAGTTAAAGCACTGGCAAAGAAGGTAGGGGGAATAGTAATCAAGGAGAAGGCAAAGGCCACTCCCATTGGCCCCTTGAGGATGCACACTCCAGCTAGTAACCCCAACAGGCAGCCCAACCTTACAGCTAATATTTTCAAGGGCAAAGGAGCAGAAAAGGCTAAGCGGCTTCACATGGACAAGGTCTATAACTATGAGAAGCACACCGCAGACCCTCGGTTTTGGTGTGACTTACATTGCGATTACTATCGCCTAGTCTACCAGACCATGAAGAAGCCTATCATTCAAGCTCAATGGGTGGACTAGGAGTACATGGCCATAAAGAAGCACTCCGCTTTTGATGCTGTTATCAACGCTGCAGAGCGTCATGGGATCAAGGACATCTTGGGATTCAAGTATGTCTGGAATGTTGAAGTAATCGTATAATTCTACACCACGGTCTACTTCCACAGCTTCGAGGACAGAGGAATCACCTGGATGACCGATTGTGAGCGATACTCCGCTACCTATGAGGAGTTTTCTAAGGCTCTTAGGCTTGAGCACCACCTGGACCACGAGATAATCATCTCCAACCTCAAGGCAGTGGACAGGGATCAACTTGACTACATGTACCCTAGTCATGTTCCCTATGAGGCTGGGCTTGCTAGGAATATCAAGCCATTCTATAGCATAATGAATAGGATCATGAGGAGGACTGTTGCTCCCAAGGAAGGTGATGCTGGGATTATTCAAGGCAACTTGAGACATCTTTTGATGCTCATTGATGGTGAGGAAAAGTTAACTTGGTGGAGTACATCTTTGATGACATCTTCAACATCTCTCACACTCCCAACCGTGCGTGTGGGTATGCCCCCTACATCATGTGTCTGATTGAGAAGGTGTCAGGACTTGTGTTTGCCAAGGATGTGACTTACCAGCCTCTCTGCCCTCATATGCCACCTGTTATATCGGATCCTCTGAGGAGGAAGAATGTCGAGCCTTCCTCTCGTCTAGTGGAGCCTCCCTCTCATCCAGTGGCTCCTCCATCTCCGCCTCCACCTCAGTCCATAAGTAGATTCTTCAAGTGCTTCAAGGCGCCCTTCGCTTCTTGCAGGAAGGTGGAGGTTTGCACTCAACGCATGCAGCAGCGTCAAGAGAAGTACCTTAAGGCGTTGTGCGACAAGATGGAGGTACCTATGTCTCCACCTGAGGAGAGTGATGGCGAGCTCACCCCCTACCCAGAGTTCACCGCTGATGAGCTTGCCCAGTTCACCGAGGATGGGAGCTCCTCCAGGGTGGCTCCTCCTACATAGGCTTCCGACGATGATGTCGATGATGATGAGGATGCTGATCCAGACGCCACATAGAGCGATGAGCCCGATGTCGACGAGGAGGATGATGACTAGTTGCTATGGCCTTAGATCCCTTCTTCTTTTCCTTTTTTGGTGTATTGATGCCACAGGGGGAGAGATAGAAGGAGATAGAAGGGGGTAGTATATAGTTATCTAGGGGGTAGTATCTCATTATCTATTTGTGTTGATCCTATGGACATGTGGCTTTCTCTATTGTATTAACTTTGTCAAGACTATGTTGGAATGTTTTATCTATATGATACTTTGAATGCTCTATCGTTCATGATCATACTCATTACTATTTGTCTTGTCACAAATCTTGAGCACAACACGTAGACACCCCACCATAACATGTGTGTGTATGAAAAATTCTCTCAATCTTATTGTCATGATGCATACATTGAGGGGGTGTCATTCATACACTCACTTGTTATGAAAACCAAAATTTATACTCTTTTGTTGAAACTTAATGTGTTGTCATGAATCACCAAAAAGGGGGAGACTGAAAGTGCATCTAGTATCCCCATTGGTTTTGGACGATTGATGATGACAATTAAATGACTAATGAGCTCAGATGATCTTAAGCACGGGTGTGGACTTGATTGGAGCACGTAACCCTCAAAAAGGAAAAGGATGAAAAACGGTGTCGACAACTCGAAGAGTAGAAACTAGGGTTTCTCTTGAGTTGAGTTTAAAATAGCTGTAGTTCTAGGATGTTGTGTGTGTGAAGTGCATTGAGATCAAAGTTGGGAGCCCCAAGCGGAATTAGAGATCAAACCCCTTGAGAGAAGAGTGTTTGAGTGCCATGTCAGGAGAGCCAGACTTGTCCGGCCGGGAGGCTGGACTAGTCCGCTTCTAGCCAGCTCAGTCCGTTTTTAGCCGGATCAAGAGGTCCTGAATGACTTCGGACTTGTCCAACTGGGGATGGACTAGTCTGTTGTTGCCTTGGAGTGAAGTTTTGGGACTATGTCCTGGAGGACGGACTAGTCCACCTGACTAGTCAGACTAGTCCGGGCCTGCCAGACTAGTCCATTTAGAGATGGACCAAAAGGATCTGTCTCAGTTTGGACTAGTCCGCTTGGGTGCGGACTAGTCCGCCTGGCTGAGTGAGCAGCGCGGTTGCGACTAAGTACTGGAGGACCGACTAGTCCGCCTGAGAAGCTAGACTAGTCCAGTCACTCCAGACTAGTTCGTTTTCACCCGGACCAAAAGGTCTTGTGTGAGATCGGACTAATCCGCTTCGAGGCGGACTAGTCCATTGTTAAGTGACCGTTTGAATTTGGAAATTTGGCGGATGACATGACGATAGCCATGTAGTGCGGCAGTTGTAGGGACCTGACCAGAGGTCAGTGGTCCCAATTGGCTGGACTAGTCCGGGCTAGAGGCCGGAGTAATCCGCCCTTCTGCTGAGGTCAGCAGAATGGGCTCGGGACTTCTATAAATAGAAGAACCTCGACTTCATTTGAATCACTTTGAAACCCTAGCACCGCCACAACATTCCTAGAGCCATTATAAGCCCTCTCTCTTGCTTACTCACCCTCTCGAGTTGATTCTTGAGTGGATTGGGGATTGGTGAGGAGAAGAGAAGGAAGAACTCCGTTCTTGGCTCTCGGTTTGATCTCTTGCACTTGTTTGAGTCTTTGTGATCCGTGGCTTGAGATAATCTTTGTGTTTATTGATCATATTCGTTGTGGGAGCCTCAGATTGTGAGAAGCCTGACGAATCTTCTATTTGCCCCTTTGTGATAGTGGAGAACCGAGTTTGGCCTTTGTCGCAAACTTGGTGAGGAAAGGTTTGTTTATCCCGATCCCATGTGAACTCCTCAACGGGGACGTAGATTCCTGAGTTGGATCGAACCTCGGGATAAATCCTTGTCTCACTTGTGTGATTATTCGTTCATTGCAAAGATCGTTCTAGGGTTAGGTTTACTGTTACTTGCTCATTCTAGTAATCTTTGCCCATATCTTGCTATCCATCGTGATTCACTTGTCTTTATAGTTGCTAGTATTAACTTGCTCATCCTTTCGCATTTCGTTTCACAGAAATCCGTTTAAAACTCATTAGAACCTCGTTTTTAGTCTCCCTCTACAGGATGACTAGAGTAGTCCGCCCCTGAACCGGACTAGTCCGGCCCCTGGGTACTGATTTCGTTTGATTAAGTCATTTCAGGTCGATTAAGCCTATTCACCCCCCTCTCTAGGCAACCTTCAGTGACCAATGCTAGCACACCATCTTGCAACTGAGCAGCTACAGCTGCGGCAGGCGGTTCATTGGCATGCGGTCCATTGCCTCCAGGTTGATGCGCTGCAGCATCGACCTGTGGATCTGTGATAGGATTGCCACCAGGATGGCGAGAGGTGTTGCCAACTTCATCCTCATTCGGCTTGTGCAGCCGAGCCAGAGGAAGCAGCTACAGAGTTCACCATCGTTGGTAACGCTTGAAGTTCTTGAGAGAAAACCCCCCCTTCATGGTGCGCCAAATGTCGAAGTGTAGCAACGACACTTCTCTCGGTACCACTATGAAGTGGTCCGCAAATGTTCTTTTTCAGGAGGGGCGAATTCTCAGGAACTATGAAAAGTGACGAACACGGTGAACTCCCGGGATTTACATGGTTCGGACCGCCGGAGCGTAACACCCTATGTCCACGGGAGAGAGTGTTGTATTGTTGTTGAGCTTCGTGTGTGTTGGTGTGAGGGTACATTGCGTATGAGTTGATCCTCGTTCTAAGGCAGCAGCGCGGGCCTTTTATATGCCAAGGTCCGGCTGTTTACAATGAGGTCGGGGCCTGATAGGTGGCTCCAAGTAATTAAGTATCCTAAGCACAATCTGAGGTACTTAATTCTGTCTTTGAACGTGTATTAACGTGACTTTTAGGACACATTAATATGTTTTGAATGCTCACCGGTCGTGCGGTGCTAATGCGGCCTTTAATGACGCACTAGTGCCGTATTGAAGGGGCAGTTTCCAGTTTTGTGGTATTGAATACCCACGACGCCTTACTTTAGTCTTGGACACGCGACAACATCGGAGCTCTCTTCGGCGGGGAGGAAGAGTCCAGATCCGTCGAACACATGGCAGCACTGGAGCCTTCCTCAGCAGGTAGGTAAGGGTCTAAGGCTGCAAGACACTTGTCTGCAGTGAAGCCCTCCTTAGCAGGAAGGCGGGCTCCAGAGCCGCTAGACACGTGGCAGCACCGGAGCCCTCCTAAGCATGGAAGCGGGCTCCAGAGCCGCAGGACACATGGCAGCACCGGAGCCCTCCTCAGCAGGGAGGCGAGCTCCAGAGCTGCTGAGCACGTGGCAACACCGGAGCCTTCCTCAGCAGGGAGGCAAGGTCCGAAGCTGCGGGACATGTGACTGCTCTTGGGTGCTTCTCCTCCTGGAAGGCGAGATCCAATATCTTCTTTTTCCTGTACGCGGGAGTACTCGGTCTATACATGGTACATACACCATTTCCAGTCCACATGAGAAAAATGGAGATACACTCGTAGTTTTGCTTGCGACCATGCACGCATGCTTTGCTGATGACAGTTTCACCTCCTTGTTGCCTCACGTTTAATTCAAACTGATGAAATGGGCACGAACCATCTCCTTTTTTGAGCTTCTCTGTTTCCACATTTCAGGATGCGAGCTTCCCTGTTTCCATATTCATATTTGAGGACGCTACGCCCCCCCCCCCCCCCCCCCCCAACTTAACACGACGAAAAGGCAACCATCTGGCACCTGCTAAGGCAGAGCCGATGAGTGAGTTCGACTGTGAAGCAGGGGAGTGGGCACAACTCCGTAGTGCAGTTCCATCATATCTCATGTTATATGTGCAGTGCCATGTGCTGGCGGAAGAACCAAGGGATTCCTTCCCGATCTGTACTGTCGGCCTCTCTGTTTCTTATAGCTATGTTCATGCCGTGTGGACCCCACAGTAAATCACATGCAAAGTATTGCCACGTCAGCAACTGAGGTGGCAAAACCACTCTCTAAAACCACTTTAGAGGACTAAATAGATGGTTTTTGATACATTAATGTATTAAAAATCCGGTTTTGTAGTTAAAGGAGTAAAGTAGGCACTAAACGATAGTTTGGAGTGTATGTAGACTTTTTTCTTAGATAAAAAGAACTAATTCAAACTAAAAGAACTCATTATACAAGAAAAGTTCAAAGTACCACATGAATACTATGGAGTAACTACTAGTTGAGGATCCAAACATACCCAACTAATTTTAATCAAGGGCAAACTAGACTTTAGCTATGATTTCCAGACTATCTCTAGTCCATCCTTAAAATCTTCTAAAAAAATGCTAAGAAACCGTCAAACAAAGATAACGAAAGCATCTCACTATTGACATCCCATGGATTTGACCTAGGAGGCTGGTAGATCAGTGTCTCAAACAGTGATGCACCAGGGGATAATATAGCTAAACAATAAAAGAAAACACAACTAAATTAGCAACATAAATCCAAATCAGAAGCTGCTAATCCCTAGCGAGCATAACCTCAGAATTAATTGTTCCCTTGTATTGTCCTTATTCATCAATCCGCCAAAATCTCTCCGCATACGAGATGCGTTGAACTCGCCAACTCGGGAACCAAATCATCTCCCGTCTTCCGCCGCTCCTGCTTCATCAGCATTCCTCCCTCCCCGTCAAATGGGCACCGCCGGCGCCGGCGCCGTGCTGAGGCGGCCCCACACCTCCGGCGTCCACTCGCTGGCTGCGCGGAGACTGCGCGTAGCGGACCGCGTCTGGGTGCTTCCCGCGGCGAGCTCGCTGCCGCACGTTTCATGGCGTACGTGTGCTCCAAAGTCCACTCTGATCTTAAACCCTTCCGAGTTGCAACGTGTGGATCAATGGAGCCTGGAGTTGTCTGCTGCAGAAAATATAGAATCCCCCGCTGATTAATCTGGTTCCTTTTTCCTGTATAATTGCATTTTTACTGCTCCGATTAAAATTTTGCTGTTTTTCTTTTGTGCGAGCAGAGCGGGTATCTGGAGTGGCTGCGCGGGGACGCGTCTGGGCGACCGCAAGTGGTCCCTTCGACCAAGACCGCAGTAGGGAGGACGGTGGACTGACTTCTCCTCAGGTGCCGCTCTGATGCAGCTTTTTATGCCTTTGTCTGCGAGCTTTTGTAGTCTGTCTATCCGTCCTGAATGTATACTTATGCTCCTTTTGGATTGAAGGAATGACAAAAGAATTTTGAAGGATAAGATTTGTAAAGGATTTTTTCTATATGACCAAAACACAGTGTAATTTTGGAATGAATTCCTTTGCTAAATTTTGTAGGAAACCTAACATGAGCTTGTACTCTTTTTTCTTTCCTGGCTCATGTTACAGGTTTTCTTGTTTTTCCTATGATGCTGCCAATGATCATCTCAATTCCTATATTTTCAATTTCTATAGAATTGCAAAGACATACAATTTCAATTCTTATGTTTTTCCTATTCCTGTGTTTTTCAATTCCTTCAATCTAAAAGGAGCTTTAGTAGTTTCTTTACACTTTTGGATGAAATTTACAGGTAGCGGAGGAGAGCAAAGTAGATTTGCTGAAGATTTTAAAGAGCGCCAACACCGTTATCCCCCATATAGTGTTGGGGAGCACAATTCTTGCTCTGGTGTACCCACCTTCATTTACATGGTTCACAACCAGGTCTGTCTTGCAATTTTAGTGCCATGTAAGTTGGTTACGTCATTGAACTCTTGCTGGCCCAACAGAGAGCTGAACTGACATTTCAGGTGTAGGCTTTTGACAGTAATTTAGACCTAATGCAGCTATGTTCCCAGTGGTGGCCACCTGATGACCTCATTTTTAAACTAAGCTACTGAAGTTCTTATAGTCTTGAATCATTCACCCAACCCCATAATTATTAGTGTCAATGTTATACACTTGCCTTTGTTATTTACACTTTAGGGTGTTTGTTGATATCTGTACAGGTACTATCCACCAGCTTTGGGATTCTTGATGTTTGCTGTTGGTGTAAACTCGAGCCCAAAAGATTTTATTGAAGCAGTAAAAAGACCGGATGTTATCGTTGCGGGCTATATTGGACAGTTCATTATCAAACCTTTGCTTGGATTCCTTTTTGGTACTGTTGCTGTTACAATTTTTAATCTTCCAACTGCTCTAGGTATGGATTCATTTTTACACATTCCATATGGCTTAAAAGGGGTCACATAGAGTACATAGTGAAATCTGACTTGCCATTTATTTAGGTGCTGGTATCATGTTGGTTTCATGTGTGAGCGGAGCACAACTTTCGAACTATGCGACTTTCCTGACGGATCCACATATGGCCCCTCTCAGCATTGTTATGACATCATTGTCAACAGCCACTGCAGTTTTTGTGACCCCAACGTTATCTTACTTGCTTATTGGCAAGAAACTGCCTGTGGATATCAAAGGGATGATGTCCAGCATTGTTCAAATAGTTGTTGCTCCAATTGCAGCTGGTTTGCTTCTGAATAGGTATTCCCTTCACTATTCTGAAGCAAAAGAGGCAACTTTGGTTGATTGAACAGTTATGTTAGACTCTTACTATATGTTTTTGATCTTAGGCTCCACTTTGTGGTCTATTCTAATGGGTTTGTATCATGTGCCTAACTTCACGTGTCTTGATGCTATGCAGATTCCTTCCACGGCTCTGTGCGATTATTCAGCCATTCCTCCCTCCCTTATCAGTGTTTGTGACTGCTTTATGTGTTGGTTCACCATTGGCTATAAATATTAAGGCTGTTTTGTCGCCTTTTGGATTAGCCATTGTGCTTCTTCTATTTGCGTTCCACGCCTCATCATTTGTAGCTGGTTATCACCTCGCTGGTACTTGGTTTCACAAGTCAGCTGATGTAAAGCCGCTACAACAAACGATATCTTTTGAGACAGGTAAATGTGGTTTCCAGTTATATGAGGATGTTTCTTTATATCTGTATTCTTGCCTCACGAGTACATTTTACAGGAATGCAAAGTAGCCTTCTTGCTCTTGCTTTAGCAAACAAGTTCTTCCCAGATCCACTAGTGGGTGTGCCTCCAGCCGTATCAGTATGTGAACTTTTCCCCGTGGCTTTGCCTCTTATGTATTTCTCTTTCAAAAGCCACCTTCCTGACTTTGATATAGAGATGAATTTGTCATATGCAGACATGTAGTTCCATGGAATAGAACATGTTTAGCAATGTTGGAAATCCGGCCACAAAATTCCTGGTCTTGCTCTGATCAAGGTTCAACCAGTTGCAGAATAGAGAAGAGCAGAGAGGTTCCTGCGTGGGGAACAGAGAGGACACGAGAATAGTAGGAGGAATAGGGCTTCCTGATGCTGTACTGTACAAGAACAGCAGAGAATAGAGTCTTCCTGCTCCGGAACAGGAAGAACAGAGGTGCCCTGCGCAGAAATAGAGATTGATCTATTAGGCTGCCATGAGGGCTATTTCTGGTGGACTATTTTATTGATCTAATTTGATAGGAATAGAGAGGGAGGGGCGCACCCCTCTTTATTTATAGGGGGGTTAGGAGGAGTCCTAACTCCTTACTACTTGATCTCTACCTAAACAAGACTCTAAACAGAATAGGATTCCCCGGACTCTATTTAATTTCCTCTATCTATAGTTGACTACCGCAACACCATGCAGAGTTCAATTTGGACTCTACAGACTTCTGTACGTTTGGTCGTGCAGAGTCCTGATCGGACTCATCCCTGCACCATGGCACCGTACAGGGCTTTGCTACAGGGTCATGTAACATTCTTCTCCTGACCCTGAAATTGACGCATGTCCAGGATCTCGATCTTTCTCCTCATCTCGACGAACTTCTGTCTTCCAAGGGCCTTGGTCAAGTTGTCAGCCATCTGGTCCTTTGTAGAGATCTGCTCAAGCACTATAACACCGTTATCCACACACTCCCGTATGTAGTGATACTTGGTGTCTATGTGCTTGCTCCTGTCATGGTGTACCGGATTTTTGCTCAAGTCTATAGCAGACTTGTTGTCAACCCGCAACACTGGAGCCTTCACTTTTCTACCCAAGTCTTCTATCAGCTGTGCCATCCATACACCTTGACATGCTCCTTAAGCCGCTGCAATATATTCCGCTTCACACGATGACAAGGCCACCACCTTTTGATTGCTGGACTGCCACGAAACGAGACTATTTCCAAGACAAAACAGCACCCCGCTTGTGCTCTTGCGGTCCTCCACGTCTCTCGCATAGTCGCTATTTGTGTACCCAATCAAATCCATATTGTCTCCCTTTGGATAGAAGACTTTGAAGTGGATCGTACCCGCTATATAGTGTATGATGTGTTTGACTGCAGCGTAGTGTTCTTCCCTTGGCTCCTCCAAGAACCGACTCACATACCCAACTGAGTAGGCGAGGTCGGGGTGTGTGTTCACCAAATATCGCAACCCTCCCACCAAACTCCTGTGCGTGAACCAACAGACGTTCACTTGTCTTGTAAAGCTTCAGGCCTTGCTGCATGAGGAATGCACAAGGGTTGCACTCCTCTAGGCCAGCTTTTGAGACAAGCTTGGAAGCATAGGCCGCCTGCCCAACGCTTATCCCTGCTTCAGACTGCCGCACCTCCAGGCCAAGATAATATGACAAGAGGCCCAAGTCACTCATCTTGAACTGCTTCATCGTCTCCTCCTTGAACTTCTTGATGTCGCCCCCTCCTGTGATCACGAGATCGTCGAGGTACACACCGACGATGAGCTTCTCCTCTCCAGCTCCACGGAAGTAAATCCGTGCTCGCTCGTACTCTTCTGGAAACCAAGCGATAGCAAGCTATCGTTGAGCTTGGCGTTCCAGGCCCTGGGCACTTGACAAAGTTCGTACAAAGCCTTCTTGAGCCGGTACACCTTGTGTTCGACTCCATCGACGATGAAGCCAGTGGGCTGAGAGATGTACACCTGCTCTATCAGATCGCCGTTCAGGAAGGCGCTCTTCACGTCCATGTGGTGTACCTCCCATCCCTTGTGCGCCGCAACTACAAGGAGCAAGCGAACAGACTCGAGACGGGCTACAGGAGCGAATACCTCGTCAAAGTCTATTCCTTGCCGCTGTACATAGCCTTTAGCCACCAATCGGGCCTTGTGCTTCACCACCTCTCCATGCTCGTTCCTCTTCACCTTGAACACCCACTTGAGACCAATGGGCTTGTGTCCTGCAGGAAGATCAACAAGTTGCCACGTCTTGTTCTCTTCTATGGACTCCATCTCCTCGAGTATGGCCCGTCTCTAGCACGGTTGTTCCTCAGCATCGGCGAAGGACGTAGGCTCCTCCGCGGTGGTGAACATGAGCTCCCCCTCCTCCAGGCTCGGTGGACATGGCGCACGCCCAAGAGGAGTGAGGGTTCCCAGCACGTTGCGCATCTTGCGGAACCGAAGTGCAACGTTGTCGTTGTTGCCGACATTCGTCGGTGGCGTAGCGAAGCGAATGGGACGTGGAGGCTGCTGGGGGGTGACGAAGGTGTTGGAATCTTCAAAACTAGACCCCCCCTCCCCCGCTGCTGCTGACCCCTGTGCAGGGCTGTCCCAGCTCTGCTCCATGCTGGACAGACCCTGCAGGAGCCTACGAGGAGTCGCGGGGGGTGCTGGTCGCCTACCAGCAGCCCTGGTCTGCCACATCGGGGCCCCTGGGGTCTAGACATACCCTCCTACGCCCCTCCTGGGCGCTGCAGTGGTGCTGTTTGGCCCTTCCGGGCCCTGCAACACCTCGCCGGGTGCTGGAATAGCAGGTCCAGTAGGTGCTAGACCCATGGAGTCGACGTAGAATGCGTCATAGTCCTCTTCTTCAGCTTCTTCACCCCAATCCCACTTGGCTGCATCGTCGAATATCACGTCACGTGATATGTGTGTGCGCCCATCGGCCGAATTATACATCCGGTAGCCCTTCGTCCCTACAACATGCTTCTCGCCATCCCGACCACCGTCTGGTTGCGATGCTCCACAATCCCGTTTTGCTACGGCGTGTACGGAGCTCACACTGTACGCCCTGCTGAGCGCAATACTCGCCGAACTCCTGTGAGGTAAACTCCCCTTCGCGATCAGTACGAAGTAGCTTCAGCCTCCTCCCGGACTCTAATTCAGCTGTCGCCTAGAATTGTTGGATTAAGTCGGGCGCCTTGTCCTTGCTTGCTAGGAGATAGAGCCACATATAGCGGCTCATGTTGTCCACTAGCAACAAGAACATCTTCTTACCGCCTGGAGTCGGCGGTGTGATCGACCCGCATATGTCGCCGTGGACGAGGTCGAGCGCGCCCTCCGCGCGCCGACGAGCTTGCGTGGGGAAGATGGAGCGCCTCTACTTCCTGGCCAAGCAAGCCTCGCACAATTGATCGACGTGATCAATTTGCGGAAGCCCGAGCACCATCTCCTCCTTTGCCAGCTTTCGAAGCGCCTGGAAGCCGACGTGACCATAGCATTCGTGCCAACGCCACGCAACATCACCATGCCGTGCGGTCAGGCAGACCGAACGCGTGATGTTGAGTCTGACGGGGTGCAGCTTGGTGTCGTTGCGCCGCACCCGTGTAATGAGACGGTTCTGCTCGTCTCGAATGTGCATCACCCCTGCATGCATGGTGACGTTGTAGCCATCCTCATCCAGCTGCCCGAGGCTGATGAGGTTGGTGGTGAGACGCAGGATGAGGTAGACGCCACTGAGCCGCCGATGCTCACTCATGTCGCAGGCGAACAGGATCGTGCCCTTCCCCTCGATCTGCACGACCGATTTGTCGCCAAACTTTTTCGACGACGTTCTCGTCGAGCTCGGAGAAGACGGCGCGTGAACCAGTCATGTGGTTGGTCGCGCCCGTGTCGAGGTACCAAAGGGCGTTGTCGGAGTCGTCGTCGTCGTGGCCACGATGTGCGAAGACGCGTCCCTCCACTATCTCCAGTGGACGCGTGGAACACTCGCGTACAGGCTCCTCCTGTACTGAGATCGCCTTTGTCATGAACAAGTCACCATCCTCCTCTGCCTTTGTTACGTGCGCCTACTACTGCGGCTCCTCCTGCTGCTGCTTCTTCAAATGACACTCCTTGACCCAATGTCTCTTCTTGCCGCACTTCCTGCACCGGTCCCGCGGAATGTCCTTCTCGGAACCCTTCTTCTTCTTGGACATGCCCTTGCGGCTGCCCTTCTTCGAAGAACCCTCACCGCCTTGCGCCTCCTTCCGCCGTGCCTCCCACTCCTCCTGAGTGAGGTACAGCTGGCCGTCGTGCACTCCTCCCTTGCGTCGCGACGTGTCGAAGGTGTTTTCGGTTGCCCTCAGACGCCCTGTCACATCTGACAATGTGAGGGTCGACACGTCTAGTAGGGTCGAGATTGCCACCACGATCTGCTCGAAGCATTCTGGAATGCTTCGAAGGAGTTTCTTCACTGCCACGGCCTTGTCGATCTCCTCCCCTAACGCCTCGAGGCGGGCAATGATGCCGTTCAGACGATGGGAGAAGTCTTCCACACTCTCGCCATCTTTGAACACGACGTTGTCGAACTCCCTCCTGAGTTGACGCGCCGTGGTCTTCACGCGGTCGGCCCCGACCCGCATGAGGGTGATCGTCTCCCACGCCTCCTTCGCCGTCTTCTTCTTCTCGATCGTCGTGGTCATCTCCGACGGGATAGCGTTGACGAGGATGTCCAGCGCCATCATGTCCTCCTGCTGCGTTGCCATGCCTTTGCAGCTCACCGCCTCCCACAACATCCAGGCCTTCAACTTGATCCCCATCATGACCGCCCACTCCGCGTAGTTGGTCTTAGTGAGTAGCGGGAACCCGGTCCCCGTGTTCACCTCACGAACTACTTGAGGGGTCGTCTTGATCTTGCCGTCGGTCACGGAACGGTGCCGCTGGTGTTGCTGGGAGGGGTCTGCTGGGGTCCCGTCGACATGGCTCTGATACCATGATTGTTGGAAATCCGGCCACAAAATTTCTGGTCATGCTCTGATCAAGGTTCTGATCTATTCAGATTGGACAAAACAGCAACCAGTTGCAGAACAGAGAAGAGCAGAGAGGTTCCTGCGTGGGGGAACGGAGAGGACAGGGGGAATAGTAGGAGGAATAGGGCTTCCTGGTGCTGTATGTACAAGACAGCAGAGAATAGGGTCTTCCTGCTCTGGAACAGGAAGAACAGAAGTGCCCTACGCAGGAATAGAGATTGATCTATTAGGCTGCCGTGAGGTCTATTTTTGGTGGAATATTTTATTGATCTGATTTGATAGGTACAGGGAGGGAGGGACGCACCCTTCTTTATTTATAGGGGGGTTAGGAGGAATCCTAACCCCTTACTACTTGATCTCTACCTAAACAGGACTCTAAAACAGAATAGGATTCCCTGAACTCTATTTAATTTCCTCTATCTATAGTTGACTACCGCAACACCATGCAAAGTTCAATTTGGACTCTACAGGCTTCTGTACGTTTGGTCCTTCTAGGTGCAGAGTCCTGATCGGACTCATCCCTGCACCATGGCACCGTACAGGCTCTGTTACAGGGTCATGTAACAGGCAAAACATAAAATTATTATTTAAGTGGATTATTTAGATGAATTTTTACCTTTTGATCTGAAAGCAGTAAAAAGAAAACTGTTGTAATTCTATTCTTGGTATATAGTTACTTTTGACCCAAAACTATCTGTAAGTCCTGGAAAGGGGGACATTTACTGATTGTTTGTTGCATAGAGATTGAAGGATTTACTATTTTTTGAATCATCTCCTACTGCTTTCTGCAGGTTGTGCTAATGTCCTTAATGGGATTTGCCCTTGTCATGGTATGGTCCAGAAGAACACATATGTAGCTGATCATGAAGCCACTCTCACTCTGATTCACTCTCGGATGTGAGACATGTGACTTACTAAATCCCCAGAAATTTAAAGCTCATCAGCAAGGAAAATTGCTGCCGATCAAAATGGCGTGAATCTGTCCATGTTTTTATCCATTTGCCACGTTCAGATCAAGATCAAACCTTTTGCAAAATCTTGATTTCTCGTGGCTCCAACCTCCAATGCTGTCAGGTCTGCGAAAATGGATGTGATGTAACTCTGTAAGACTTTAAAATCTGGTTGGGCGCTTAAGAGGCTCTCGCTTGATGAAACGGAAGTAGCAAACAACAGTTTGATGCTGCTGCTGTTTACATTTTCTATTTTCCTAGAAACAGGTCCATATGAAAAAAAATCCAAAAAAAAAAAATCCTCGACGGAAGGCGAAGGATGAAAAGTGTGATTCTATGCCGTAACCAGTTTTGGTATGCGAGATTGAAATGCTGATGATTTTTACTGGAAGTATCTGACATTGTTGCCATCTGATTAAGCTTTAGGTGCTAGCACACATGAGGCTACAAGCTCATCGAATTGTATAAGGTTAAATTGTTCCGGTTGTCCATATAGCTGTCCCTATGCGCACGGCATGTTTGGAGTGTAGGAATTTCGCAAGATTTCCAGGTGGAAAGGTTAAGCTCTGTATATGGTTTCTTTATGGCTCACCCCGCAGCCAGGTCCGATCCATGCAGGCCCGCCATGTTTGGTTGGCCCAAAGACCCAGTAGCCGCGGCTGGCCAGTCCCATCGCGTGCAAGATGCTCTTCCAGAATTTTTTTTATTTTAGCATTATTAATTTATTATTTAATATTAATAGCATCCGAAATTTTCTTTTTGTAAAACTAGCATCTCTGCCGTCCACAGACAACTTACCACCTGTCTGGACGACTTTTGTGGCAGTCTCAAAAATTTTGGTTTTTGTTCACTTTTGGGCGTCTATTTTAAAGTATTTAGAGACGTATTTTGGAAATCTTGTTATTGAAAAAAAACATAGTAGACAATGTGTACTACAATTCCTTAAGTAACAACATTTCCAAAATAAGTCTCTAAATATTTCTAAAAAGCCGTCCAAATGTGAATAAAACTCAGCAAATTTGTGCTGCAAGAGGCAAATTTGCTGAGTTTAGTCACATTTTAATGACCCTTTTAAAATATATATATATACAAATTTAGAAAATGATGATACAGGAATAACCATTCAAAAGTGACTAAACACAGCAAATTTGCCTCTGCAACCCGAATTTTCTTAGTTTCATTCAATTTTGGACACCTATTTTAAAATACCTAGAAATATATTTTTGAAATATTGTTATTGAATAAGATGTAGTAAAGATTTTTTTACAGTTATCCAATATTAAAATTTCATGAATATGTATCTAGTTATTTTAAAATAGTTGTCGAAAAGTGATTGAACTCAGCAAATTTGCCTCTGCAGCCCAATTTTGTGGAGTTTTATTCAATTTTGAACAGCTATTTTGAAATACTTAGAGATATATTTTGGAAATATTGTTGTTGAGGAATTTGTAGTACACATTGTATACTACATTTTCTTTGATAACGACATTTTCAAAATATCTCTGTAAGTATTGTAAAATAGGCGCCCAAAAGTGAACAAAAACCAGAATTTTTTAGACTGCCACATGTGCTGCCACGTGGCAAGTCGTCTACACCGTGGATGGCAACCCTGTCACGTGGTAAGTCGTCCACACCGTGGACAGCAGGAATGCTAGTTTTGCAAAAAGAAAATTTCGGATACTATTAATATTAAATAATAAATTAATAATGCTAAAATAAAAAAAATATTGCTCTTCCAAGCCAGGTCGGGTGGGAACATGAGATTTGGGATTCGCTCCTCGGCCTGGCTCCGCTGATGTCCAGTTTGTAATTATTGTGTCGATGGGCCTGCATTCGGACCAGGCCCGAGCTGGGCTAGTGGCAGATGTTCGCAGATAGCCACGACGAGTAATCCCCAACGACGTGGGGACTCGGGTTCTCTGAACGCCAAAGCTCCAGCCTTCCATCCCATGGCGTCGCTCCGGCTCGTGGCAGCGCTACCGCCCTCTACTCCACCGCCACCTCGATCGGAGCCCCGGAGACAGCCGTCCCCGGTCCGCCTGGCGAGCGGCGTGGCCCTGTCGGTGGTCGCCGTGACCGCGGCCGCCGCGCCTCCAGCTCTCGCCGCGCTGTCCGAGCCGGCGAACGCTCTCACGGTACCCACCTGGGCCGTCCACGTGTCCAGCGTCGCCGAGTGGTACGGACTCTCTCTCTGCCTCCCTACCTGTAAATATTGAATCTTGGAGGGGGATTGCGTTTCAGGGTGACGGCGATGTGGCTGGTTTGGGACTACGGGGAGAGGACGGGGTTGAAGGGCTGGAAGGGCCTTTCATGGGGCATGGTGAGTATGAATTCTATAACTAGATTCATATGTTCTAATATTCTAGTATAGGAATGGTTCGATTCGATGTTTTCATTATTGCTTCTTTGGACGTAAAATAGTCCTAATGACACAGTATGTTCACAAGCTTCCTATTGTTCTATGTTCTGTTTTTTTTTTTTTTTTTTTTTTTACTAATGAGTTTGCATTCTTGTCAATAGGTTCCTCTTCTTGGTGGAGCAATGTGCGCTTGCACGTGGCACTTCTTCTACAATTCAGAGTCTTTGGATGTAAGCTGTTTCCTCCACCTTTGTTTTCTTAACCAAATATTTACCTGAAGTTACTATCTAGTTCACATGTTTCTCCAAAAAAAAGTACATTTTAATTTTCGTTCAAAAGGTTGTAGTTGATTCCTTCTTTCTTGATAAAATTGCCACTTATGTCCAAAGTTTTTATTTATGTTCTTATTTGTGAAATGCTATTGTGCATCTGGCCTTCCTCAAAATTTAACTTTGTTGTTTCACTGAAAAGGAACCAAACTCTATTGAGCACCAGTAACTATTTTCCACCCTTTTTATTGCTGAAATCATTATGCTTGCATAGGCTCTCCAGGAAGAACATGACTGATGGCCCTTTAGCGCTGTCTTGAAAACAGACAAAAGCACAATCTAATCAAAGTAGTATTTCAAACAGTTTACCAGCTCATATTCGTACTTCGTCAGCAGGTCCTTGTGGCTCTTCAGGGTGCTCTTACTGTGATTGGTAACATAACAATGTGCATAGCCGCATATCGAATCTTCAAAGCATCCAAGGAAGGCTCACAAAGATCGTAGGTTGCAAGATTGTGTTCTTGTAAACCGTTGGGTCAAGGTAAATGATTGTATCTCATGCTTTTAGGTTACATAGATGAGAATGGAGGATCATTCGGTAGCTGAAGCATCTAGCCATTAGATGGAATCTTCTTAAAAAATTTGCAATCTCGAATAATGTGTTTGTTGATAAATTCTATTCCCAGAGGCTAGAGAAAGAAAGAAGATAGATGGAACTACGTTCA
Source organism: Tuctoria greenei (assembly GCA_036927565.1). Lineage (NCBI taxonomy): Eukaryota > Viridiplantae > Streptophyta > Magnoliopsida > Poales > Poaceae > Tuctoria > Tuctoria greenei. Next base: position 287,179,490 of record JAYESD010000001.1, read on the forward strand.
AGTTTTCTGCATTTAGATGATAGTGGTTTTTTTCCTTTATAGGAAACTAACACTTGGTTTGGAAACTTGACCTATCGACATGGTGAAGGAGGGGGAAGAACCAGCTCGAAGGTCGTTCTGCTTAATCTTCTGAAAGATGATGTGACAGAGTTGAGGGAACATGATTATGCATCGTTCTGTAAATGGAGCAGAAAATAGCTTCGAGTTTCTCTTACTGACATTTTAGATAAGAACAAACTTCACCCCCTTGGATAAAAAGAAATATCACCCTATCTGTAACAGTTTTGACCACCGGTTGTTAGTTCCAGCTGCACTTGTTCAATGTTTATCTATTGATGCGAGCTCCATTTGCTCGTCAACCAATTCTGTTCCAAGAAAGCATCAAGTGTATTTTTCTCCCTGATGCCCTTGTCATGTGGCCTCATAATGCTAATATTGAAGCACCACTGCTGTCTGCTGTCACTGTTGCTGGACGTGGATTGCACGTGTATGTGCAATCCACGAATCATGATACTCCTAGTGATGTATCTAATATGATTCATGATTCATATGCTCATTGGCATTGCGACAATGGTGCTAGTGAACCAGGTTTAATGCAGGGGCCAACGTCAATGTCAATAATCAATGCTGCTTTTTGACAATGTGCAGGGAGGTCAAGCATCAGAATGAAACCTCCACTTGGGCAGATATGGAATGAATGAGTGGGCGAAGGATTCGAACACGGGGACAAGTGTCATGCATCCAGAGCGTGGTACACTGGATCTGGATGGCGCGGGTGGGAAGCTAGCATATGCGCTGCTGATCTTGAGATGTTTAGTGTCTGTGTTCATCTTCCTGCTTAGCTATACTGTATGTTAGCAATGAGTGCAACAACTTTTGGCCAAAGCTGGGGCAGTGGCCCAAAATGTCTTCCCGGCTTCCAAGTTTTTGTTAAGAGATTCCCGTCTTCCATGATGGTTTATTACAAGGATGCACGGTACTTGTTATTGATCTCTATGAGCGAAAATGTCGTGCAAGGAAGGGCCTCTCTCATGGAAACTTGGCCTCCCAAGTTGGCAGAAACTGTGGTGCCCGATCACTTTCAGTTCAGGCTCGCAGCAGATCACACCGCATGGAATGGAATTCCCAGTAGGCTGATAGCCACATTTCTTGTGTTGGAGCAGTGCAGGGAGATTTCTGGAAGCAATCTGCATGTAGCATTGCAGAGAGGGAGAGAGAGGTTGAGGCGTGGTGAAAAGGCGCCAAGGCATCATTTCGGTGAAGAAACTCCTCGAGCAAAAAGAGTGAGATGCTCAAAAGCAAATTTGACTTGGTGCACCTTGAACTCTAAAACTTCATCATGCAAGCACCAGGCCCGAGAAGCGAGAACCAATGCTGCATGCCAGCGTTTCACCCATTTGTAGTACATGAAGTGTTTTTTTTTATCGATGACCATCACGGATGGAGCATCACGGAGAAGCAGCCTGCCTGCATATCTATCTCATCTCACATGCGTCGTGTCATTAATGTGTATGTGCACCACTAAACAGGAGCCCTAAAGCTATCCCGAAGTCCATGTACGGACACCAAAGCCATGAGGCGAGATCCGTCTTTATATATAGCATTACCCTCAAACACTTCATCTCAACGAACTCTTCAGCTCCACAAAACACACACCATCTACCAACATGTGCTCCGGCTTCTGGAACAGCGAGAAACACCCGTATTTTGTCGTCCTCAAGCAGCAGCAGAGGCCTCACGTCTCGGTTGCTATAAGGAGGAAGAGGTACGTCGTAGCATCGGTAGAAGCAGCAGTTATCGTTGTCGCCTGCCAGTCCTTTTGATGTTGAAACTCAAGAACGTGTCGGTGCCGGCATACGCAGGTTGAGACTGAGGTGGCGAGCCGGGGCAGCTGAGACCATGATGGAGATGTTGAACCTGAAGCTCTACCTCGAGAACCGGTGCATCATCGCGGAGAACGAGAGGCTCCGGGAGAGGGCCAGCGCGCTCCGCCGCGAGAACCTCGCGCTGAGGGAGAACCTGTCCAAGACGGCGGACACCGAGCTGCCCGCGGCAGAAGCAGGAGCGGCCTGAGACAGCTTCCTCTGGTTGCTAAACTTATTAGAGTTGCTGTGGTGTAACAGCGCTCTGTCCTAAGTGGTTGTTTGCGCTAGATTGCGTAGAATCGTAGTCTTTCTTGAAAGTTCGTCACTTCTAATACAAAAATTAATAAAAAAAATGATCAGATTTTCTAAAAAATAAGAAAATGGTAAACTTTTGAGAAAGAAGGGAGTAATTTTTTTAAAAGCTCGTAGGTATCTGCTATTGGCTCCGCTATGTTTGTGATCATGAGAAATACTACTAGATTTTGGAGCTTTTATGTGTTCTGTGGCATGATGTTTGTACAACACAAGTGCAAGAATCAACTAGCAAATATATCTTCTTTTGTGAGAACATTGGATGGGAAATAAAAAGCAGCTTTGATCAAAAGAACGGCAACATCAAGTTAAACTGTCTTTTGCTGGAATAAAGACTTGAAGGGCCAATATTAACACCTTGAGCTTGACAAGTACGGTAGATAATCTCTACCACTTTAACAAGTCGGGCTATCTGATAATCTCTACCACTTTAAATTAGTGGAATCAACTTGCTATACCCCCTGATGTCTAACGGTTGACTGAGGGGCGGAGATGGCGACTGGTTTCGTCGCCGTTCCCCACCTCAATCCCCACCCAAATCCACAAAGCGAAACAAAAAATCAGACCGGATCGAAGCCCCGCAAGAGTTGGAGACTACATGGAGAACAGTTTGGATGGCATTCGGGAGCAGCACCCTCTGGTAGAAGCGAAGAAGATGGAGGCTACCGGAGGTGCAGGTAGTGACCCAGCAAAGGACGCCGACGAGACAAACCGCCCACCTCTTACCACGGGCGACCAGGTACGATGTCCAGATCACCCCACCGCACCCAACTACAATGGCCATTCTCCAGATCCCTACAGGACTCAATCACTGGAGAAAGACTACTGATTTGCCGCAGCGAGGCATACTCAGCACAACCAGGAAGAAAAAGGGCAACAAAGGGCCCTTCGACCTTAGATGTTGAGGCTCGCCGGATCAAGCTCATACAAGGCAAGGGGCCCCGACCACCTGCAGGTGACACATGTAACACCCTCATTCATCCATTACATTCATCCGCATACATGTTTAATATAATGCAACACAAAAAGGAATAATATTAAAATGAGTTAGAGGCAAAAAAACAATTAAAATCAGTTTTAGGTACGGACTTGTCCAGACTTATCCACGGACTAGTCCGATATACCCACCTGCTCTGGCTTAATTCAGTTTTTTTCATAACAACGGACTTGTCTCACACGTGGTACGGACTAGTCTGAATTTGTTTTTGATCCTATCCGGACTTGTTCGGTAAATTTACTTACTAATCCGGTTGTGTTTTTGTTTTCTCTCAGACTTGTTCGTTACAACTACGGACCAATCCAATAATTGTTAATGGAACACTTCAGGCCAACTCACTGTAAATTAGCGTACTTATCCAACACAACACCGAACTTGTCCGACATTCCTCTCTGTACCCGAACGGACTTGTCCGACCTCATACGGACTAGTCCGATTTCTAGGGTTTCAACTCGGATTCCTATTTTCCTTCACGACGAATTGTTGGTAATTAACTTATTTGGGCCCAAGAACGTCGTGCCCCACCTCTGAGGAGCTCAAGTGGGACCCCACCAAGGCCCTATTTGTCCCCACTGTTTCCTACTTGGATTTCACCCTAACCCCACGACTCCTTCTCCTATATAAACACCCAAAACCCCTTCTCACCCTGCCCACGTTAGAGGAAAACCTTCACCGCAAGGAAGGAAGAGGGAGGATCAAGCAAGATCGTCATCACTGCTGCGATCTTCTTCATCGACTCTTCGACATCAACGTTCTTCTTCTATTTCTTGTCGCCGATTCATCGTCAACGGATCTAGACATCAAGTTTCACGCGTTGCACCTAATCCTTGAATGTTGAACCTTTGCATTCACGGTAACTATCCTAGATCCAACTTTCTATGTTAATTTTGATCCCACTCTTGATTCTAACCATGCCCTAGTTTGGAAGTTCGCAAAACTCTGAACCAGTGCGGACTTGTCCGGTCTAGAGCGGACATGTCCGACCTCAATGCGGACTAGTCCGACCTCCGAATTTCTGAATCCCTAGAACTTTTCCTTTTTTCCCGAAATGACTTGAAACTTGCTCAAGCATGTAAAACTCAATTGTAACTTGTTAGTAAGAAACAATAGTAACCTAATAACATGTATTACATCATAATTTCATCATTCATGCGCATTATGACATATTGAGTATTGTATGAGCATTTATTGATTGTAATGCTTGTTCGCACGTTTGTCGCGCGTAATGGAAGAAAACGCTCTAGAAGGTGTTTACGAGGATCTTCAGCACCAAAACTTTGAAGCTCTCGATCCAAACCAGCCACCGGAGCAAGGCAAATATCCTTGAACATATTGATCCTATGTTTTAAATGTTTTGTTGGCAAAATTGCATGCTTGTGTCAAATTGATGGGAACCCATGAATAGGTGTTTACTACACTTGTATGCTCATCCTTGTCGCTCGGTATATATTGTAGAGAGTCGAAAAGGGTAGTTTACACTTTTTCCCTGTGTTACTCAATTGGTATTGAGAATAACCAAATGCTTAATTATGAACTATTGAATGTATGAACTTTGTGAATCAGTGATAATAACTATTTTAGCAACATGGAACTTACAGGATCTAAGCAAGCATGATTTGTGGAATGAATTTGATGGTACGGTGATTTTGCTTGCCTTAGATCTAAGGACTAGTTTATGCGAGAATATGCCAGTACACCAGTACCACCATAAGGCCAAGTATGAGTGCGGCTTAGCTGTGATAAGAAAGATGAGTCCCGATCTTCCAAAAGGTAATGGATAAGTCGATTGATGGAGATCTCGATGTTGATGATCCGAGGCTCTCGAGTAGAACACAAAAAAAAACCTACAATCACTACACCACTACTCCGTTGGTTATCAACCGTGCTGCACACGATTGACCTCGCCAAGAAGGCTAATCCCTGCAAGTGCAACAGAGAACACAAGAAAGAACGTAGAAGAAGCAATCTGAAATTGCTGAATTGGGGTTTCACAAACTGATAAATGGTGATATTATTAATCTAAGCAAAACCCAATTGTCTATGGCGGCTACCATGGAGTATATATAGGTGGGAGTACGTCCAAGGGGGTGTTGGGATCGTGATCTAACCCTAATACACGAAAATAATGTACTTAGACTTGATACAAGGCCCAATGGCCCAATACGGTGGCGAAGCACCCTGACAGATTCTATACTCGATATTGTTTTGACGATTCCTATCAACTCCCGAAAATTTTTTACATGGGACCAGCGCCATTGGAAATCTTATCTTCTCCCCTTTCCATGCATATGTAGAACATCCAAAACGGAGTTTGTATGCATCTTGAGCGTCCGTTTTTGCATGTACTACTCCTGGACTCCGAGTTGGACACGAGTTTGAGTTTGGCTCGGTTTCCATCTTATTTGAATGAATTCTCTGGTACTCCACGTCCCTAATACTTCCTCCAACTACTCCTTGAACCTCTATATGGATCCTAATCACAATTAAATCATTAGGTATTAAATCGCAATCTATGCTCAAACACATATAAGGAAACATATAAGAACGAGCTCACCTCTGAAATTAATTGTTGTGTATGAACTCTATTGATTGCATCTTGTATGTTCAATGGAGTGTTGTTTGTATCCATAGAAGTGATGTCCTCATCATCCTCCCCTTCTTGAATTGGAGTCATCCTCGAGTCAAGTTCATCTCTTCTCATGTGTTGGTCCAAATGTGCAACGCCATCAAATCTTCTTGTATGCATGAATGGAGGAGGCCAAGGTGGTGGACGACATAGTGTGCCATATTGATCTTGTCCATCAAATAAGAGTGCACATTCACTTGAGCCAGGATCCCAAACAAATAAATATTGTGTCATGTTTGTAGGTGCAATAATAATGTGCATGATCTCATCATTCTCCCCTTCTTTATGACAAGTCGTCCTCGGCTTGCTCGTATGTCCAGTAAAGGGGCTTGCTTTGGAGGTAGAATGAGTGCTGTTCATAATGCACAACCGCAGTGAATAATGCTTTTGTTGTCCCTGCTGCAAGGAAAAAATACTAGAAAAACTTGACAAGACATTATTAGCGTTAGTACATTCATTTACTTACCATGTTGTTGCGGCACAAAAGGAGCTTCCTCATTTGAACATATGTAAACTTTATGCACCATAAACATACCATTATGTTCATATTTGCCTATAGCATGAAAAATATTTCTACTTAACAAAGGCAATTCAAATTGAGAAAATATTATCTTCTCTACAATATCTAGATCACAAAGAGTGTTAAATTCAATATACCCCAAAGTATTTAGAGAAGATAACAATTTCAGCTCATCCCTTTCACATGTAGTTGGGATCAAATGCTTAATTTCAGCACAAGTGAGTGATAAAGTATCAAATTTATTTGGTTGTTCTAGCATAGGTACAATATAATTATCAGCACACAACTAATTTTTGTTGTAAGAATCAGTAGGAAAATCAACTAGTGGTAAAGGTGTATTATGAAAAGGTTTATCTTGTTGCTGCTCATCGATAGCATGATTGGTAGCAAAATTCAACACATCTGAAAATGTCATACCTTGGTTAACTGTAGAGCATTGTCCATTAACACTACTCTCATTTTCAGCAAGAAATTCAAATGCCTTATGAGTTGATTCATCAAAAAATTCAGAAGAGTTGTTCAACACCTCTCATTTGCATCTATATTTATTTTTTCATGTTCCTGCAAAAGGTTAGGCAAAGGAGGAGGTACAACAAGAAAATTCTCCTCAAGTTCATGTATTTCATCTTTGCAATTAGATACATTAGCAAAAGTTTCTCGCATAAGAATTTTCATATCTTTTCATGTTCGAGGTTTTTCTATATTGCTTAAGTTGTCCCACCAAGTTAATGCACAATCAACTAACGGACTAGCAATATTTCTAATCTTTCTCCTCTCACACATATGCCATTGTCCAAAATTTTTATCCAACTCTATTTCCCAAGCAATATATTCATCGTAATCAAAACCATCATAAGAAGGAAGAGATGGAAGAATGTAATTACTTCTTATGGAAGGTGTTGTAAAGGTGGTCTGAATGTCATGTGAATCCTTGGTTGATGTTTGATTTTTAGTGAGCAACTCCATCGTCGTCTTAATCATGTCAATCATCTCAGCATATAATGCATGATTCTTGCTTTTACCTGACATTGTTAGTAGAAAACAAAAGACAACAAAAAAATATGTTATCTCTATCAACTACAAAGGATAATAGCACAGTAGAAGTAGAATCACACACTCTCAAGCGTCTTACCACGCTCTTACAAGTGTTCTTACCGACACTGCAGGTGGCAAACGGTGGACGATATGAAGAAACCAATGAAGCGTGGGATGATTACAAAGGTGTATCAATTCTGCTCAAGAGTAAAGTGTAGATTGGATGACACTTTATATGTAGCAAGGATTAGCAATAATGCAATCAGGTAGTAAAGTTGAATAAGTGTCCAAAATACTTGTCAAAGTTGCTGGCCTAAATGTGTTCCTAGTAGTTCAAGCAAACAAGACATGAGACAAAACTAGATGACATAACGGATGCAAGCACTTCTGTTTTTTTTTGTTTTTTTCTCCTATTTTTTGTGCGGCTTTTGTATCTTGTTTTGCACTTGCTTTTTCTTTTGTCTTTCTTTTCTCAGAATGTGCTGCAAAGAAGAACACAATAAAAACCAATCAAAGATATCTCGTGTGTCTGTCGCAAATTTTCTGCTCAATCTTCCAAAGACAAATAGGCACACTTAAAAGCTCTAAATAGAAAAACTTAAAACATAAAGATTGTAGATATATCTATCCTCTTTAATTTCAATATATGTAAGACCTATTTTGGACAAGAACAATAGGAGATATTGTCCTCGAAATACATACTGTTCAGAAATTCTAGGTCGAGAATAGATTCATATCTAATGCACTTTTGACCATTATATCTCTGTTTACCGGGAAACCTATGAATACAAAAGTTGTAGATAACTTCTTAAACTTTCCAGAAAGTACAAGAACCCCCAAATCCGAGTTTGTATGAGTGAGATATGATGAAAATACCTAACTGGACACAGATGAATCTAATCTGGACGTGATGACGTGATTCAAGAGGATGAATCAACACAATGCAAAACTCAAACTAAGACAAAAAACACTTTCCAAACCAGAAATACGACTCAACAACGGACACAAACTCAACAAAACCAAACTGAAAACGAAAGTTGCAAAGGCTCAATGGTGGTTTGGACAAAGTAATGAACAAATCTACTAAACTGCAAGTTTTTTGTGGCTTTTTTGTGGACTCTAGGTATAAAAAACAAAACTAATGTAATGGATAGATGAATTACCTAATGGGCAACCTGGAAATCTGATACCAATTGATAAGTAAGATGAGTCCCAATCTTCCGAAAGGTAACGGATAAGTTGATTGATGGAGATCTCGACGTTGATGATCCGAGGCTCTCGAGTAGAACACGAAAAACCCCTGCAATCACTTCACTATCGCTCCGTTGGTTATCAACCGTACTGCACATGATTGACCTCGCCAAGAAGGCTAATCCCTGCAAGTGCAACCGAGAACACAAGCAAGAACATAGAAGAAGCAATCTAAAATTGCTAAATTGGCGTTTCACAAACAGATAAACGACAATATTATTAATCTAAGCAAAACCCAATTATCTATGGCGGCTACCATGGAGTATATATAGGTAGGAGGACATCCAAGGGGGTGTTGGGGTCGTGACCTAACCCTAAGACACAAAAATAATGTACTTAGATTTGATACAAGGCCCAATGGCCCAATACAGTGGCGAAGCACCCTGGCAGATTCTGTACTCGATATTGTTTCGACGATTCCCGTAGACTCCCGGGGAGTTTTGACATGGGACTAGCGCCATTGGAACGGTTATCCTCTCCCCTTTCCGTGCATATGTAGAACGTTCAAAATGGATTTTGTATGCGTCCTGGGTGTCTGTTTTAGTGTGTACTGCTCCTGGACTCCGAGTTGGACACAATTTTGAGTTTGGCTCGGTTTCCATCTTATTTGAACGAATTCTCTGGTCCTCCACGTCCCTAATACTTCCTCCAACTACTCCTTGAACCTCTCCATGGATCCTAATCACAATTAAATCATTAGGTAGCAATCTATGCTCAAAAACATATAAGGAAACATATAAGAACGAGCTCACCTCTGAAATTAATTGTTGTGTATGAACTCTATTGATTGCATCTTGCATGTTCAATGGAGTGTTGTTTGTATCCATAGAAGTGATGTCCTCATCAAGATGATTAATTAGTATATTGCCAATATCGTTCGGATCATTGGAAGACTCGGGGAATAGGAGTCAGTTCGGTCTGCATTAATGGCGAGATTGCCCTGGGATCCGAATGGCACAAGAGGGGGCCCTTGAATGGATGTGCTCGGTTGGATACATCACCTACGGTGAAACCTCAGTGGGTCCGCATATGTTGGTAATCACTTTGTAAAGGCTATTTTATGATCTCTTGTCCATAAACCTATGGTAGTGTATTTGGCATAAAGAAGGTTTTCTTTAGTCGCTGACGGGTGATGAAATCACAAACTTGTGGGTAAAGTGGTACAACATCTGCAGAGTGTAAAACTATCATGATAGTCGTGCTCCCGATTAAGAGCACCTGGATGACCTACATGATTAGCATTGGATATGAGTTTGGTTATGTTATATGAGCATGGTTGGTTATGAAGGTATGAAATTGGCATATGATTATGGATACATTATGGGTGAGTATGGTTATTTAAGTTGAATTGACGGTATTGGACATGGTATTATTGGTATTTGGATTATCATGGGTGTAAGGATCGAAATGCCCAAGAGGGGGGGTGAATTGGGCTTTCTTTCAAATTTTAAGACAATTAAGAACTTACAACTTAAAGCCCAATTCCCTATGCAATTAAACTATGCAATCAATGTAAATTAAAGTTGCGGAATGAAGATTGCATAAGAGTAAAAGGGAGAGGGATGCAAACGCTCAAGGGACACGGAGTTTATCCCGTGGTTCGGTAAGATCACAAGGATCTTCCTACATCCACGTTGTGACACCCACCGAAGGGTTTTGCCACTCCCAAGTCACCGAGACTAGGGGCTTCTTCACTATTCTTCTCCGTTCGCCAACCTTGGCAAGGTGGAGCTCAAGCCTTGTACACTTTTGGGATCCTCCGGGCTTCCACAATCCACTTGGCAAGCTCCGGAAGTTACACACACCAAGGGACACTCCCTTGTGGCTCTCACTATGCTAGAGACTCCAATCACCTAGAGTGGAGGCACCCAAGCACTATCTCTAGCTAGTTCTAGCCTATCTCTTGGTGTACAATTGATGTGAAATTGATGTGAAAGTGGTAGCTCTCTTGCTTGAATGCTCTAGGATGTGTAGAGTATGTCTGGGCTTCAAGTCTTGTCGATTTGACAGGTTGAAGGGGTATAAATAGCCAGCCTCCACGAGATAGCCGTTGGAAAAGTAGGCTGACATCACTTGTCTGCGAACACCGGATGATCCGATGTCTCCCCTTCAGTTGTCATCGGTCAAAGCCAAATTAGCTGATGTCACTATGTCAGATATGACCGTTGTTAGACCGATGTTGATCTCTCTACTCATCGGATGATCCGGTGGCTCTTCCTCCAGATTTTTGCTTGATCTTGAGGCTCACTGGAGTGATTGACCGATGTATGTAGTTCTGCACATCGGATGATCCGGTGCTTCACTTGGTCCAATGGTATTGCAATCTGTGATTATGGACCGATGTCACTGAGCCACTCACATCGGATGATCCGGTGAGTGTATTTGTCTGAGGTCTTCTTCTTCAGTTGAACCAATTTGACCGATGCAGTCAACTCCAAGTACATCGGATGATCCGGTGTGTTCAACTTGTTGACTTCGAGTTGTTTTGAGTTGTTCTTTTGGAATTTTGAACTTGTGACCTCTTGACACTTGTTGGAAATGTTGTTTTGATTGTCTTCAAGCATGGAATGATATCAAGTTAGAGCTTTCACTTCTTGTCATCATATGTTTTGATTTGATCTCATTTGTTGATTTTATATGAGTCTCCAATGTAATTTTGATTTCATTTGATTGAGTGTCATTGAGACCTTGCATTCACAAATTCATTAGTAATATCGAATGGTTGTCATTAATCACCGAAACCGTACCTCATGGGGCCTAGATGCTTTCAATCTCCCCCTTTTTGGTGATTGATGACAACACAATATTTAAAAGCGCAATGATAATGAATTTGATGAAAATACTCAAGAATATATGCAATGAATACATTAAGCTTGTAAAGCGCATAAAAGATTTGTGGGCGAAAGAACTCAATCGATTAAAATCATAAGCAAATGAGACAAGTGTAAGAGTGCTTAATTAAAATTACAAAAGAGTATGAATACAAAGCATGAAAACAAAGATACAAAGGATAACCACGCAATCACGCACTCACACTCCCCCTGAAACTACTACTCCCCCTGACTCTCCTACACCTTCTCCCCCTTTGGCATCAAGACACCAAAAAGGGATCAGAACGCCTACTGACCCTGAGAGCTAGGCGCGAGGACGAACTGGGCACCGTCGCAGTCGTCGGAGCTGGAGTCGCCGGTCGAAGGGGCTGCCGGAGCGGTGGAAACTGGAGGGTCCGCTGCCGGTGCTGGAGGAGAGGAAGCAGGGACCGAAGGTGCTGGAGGAGCTGGAGGAAGTGGAGCGCTCACCACGGACGCCGGTGTCTGCTGGAACAAGGTCGTCGCCGGCAGTGGTGAGTGAATCGGTGCGCTAGGTGCCAGAAGAGGTGACATACTGATCGAAGGGATAGGAGTAGTAGGCACCTGAGCGACACCTGGAGCCAGCCCCAGTCCAGGCTGCTGTGAAGGAAGGGCGATCCCGGTCTGAGTGTATAGGTTGGTGATCAACCCTAGGATCCCCATCATGGCCTGCTGGGTCTGCTGCTGCTGGTCGAGGGTACGGCGGTGCATCTGATCTACCAGGTTGGTGAACCTGTCCGTATCCTCTCGCCTCTGACGGGCGATCTCAAGCTGGAGCTCCTGCTGCTGCCTCTGCAGCTGTGCCAAGTGAGCAGCCTGCTCTGCCCTGGCCTGCTCAGCAGCGAGCCTGTCCTGGCGCTGCTGCTCGATCATCTGCTGGAGAAGCGACGTCAGCTCAGACGGCTGCGTCACCTGCGCCTCGGACACAGGAGGTGGTGTCGGTGGCGGAGCAGCTGATCCTCCTGCCTCGGCGTCGTGCGGCCTCGGTGAAGGTGGAGGGGGAGGGAAGTACTCCTCGACACTGTCGTCGGTGTCGCTCTCAGACCAGATATGCTGCAGGTCCTCCCCCTGAGCCTCAGCCTCAGCAAGTCTCTCGTCCTCCCGCTCTAGGTCGGACCAGTCTTCCTCAGTCAAGCGGGCCCGGACCTGGCGCTCAACTGGTCGGCCAAGACGGCGGTCTCCAGGAGCGGACGCACGGTAGTGACCGAAGCGGGTCACGCTCTCGTCTGCAAGCCGGGCCTGTGCTGAGTGCCCCTCTGGCACTACCATAGAGCAAATAAAACTGATCCAGTGCCCATAGACCATCTGTCTCATCATCCCAACCCCATCAGTGATTACGTCCTCCATCTCGCAGAGAAGTATGTCAATGATATCGAAATCCATCCCGTTCATTATGTAGAACAAGAGGGTCTGCTGGAGACTCGTGAACCCCTCCAAGTACCCTGACCTCGGCAGGAGCGTGCGGCGCAAGGCGAGGTGCACAATGCGCGCAGCTGGAGTCAGGAGGGCTGGGACTCTCGGCTGGTCCGGAGAGAAGGAGGAGCCAAACAGGGAGCGGATCTCGTCTAGCTGTGGAGCTACCCCTCCAGTAAGTGGCCTCCTCGGTGGATCTGCCTGCCCATAGACCTTCTCATGTATGCTGGTGTCGTGCAGCTCCAAACCAAGAATGTGCCCCAAGGTCTGCCTCGTGAGGTGGTAGTACTGGCCATTGAACATGAAAGCAATGGACCGCCTGCCTTCCGAGATGTACAGGGTCGCGTAGAAGACACGGACCCATTCTTCCACATAAGCACTCCTCTCATAGTCCAGTAGATCCACCAACCCTCTGTATCTCTCAAAGAAGGGGCGGACATCAGTCTCCGCGGCCACTGCAAGCTGCCTCCAGTCCAAGTGGTTGTGCTGAAAGAGCTTGTGGCCACGGCGTCTGTAAGTCTCGTAGAGAGACGCCTGCGTGACCGTCCAGAACCGACTATCCACAAGAAGCTCTCGGGGCTGTGGGTACCATTCCTCAAGCAGTACACTCCATCTGAGCTTCCGGAGTTGCTTTGCCTTCATCTTTCGGTAATCCACAAGGCGAACTCCTTCTCGGACAAGGACGGTCGTGTCCTCCTCATGGATGTCCCTCTCAGCCTCCCTGTCCTCACGACGGTCGGCAGCCGTCGGTCTTGGACGAGGAGGAGCCTCGGCGTGACCCCCACGTGTCCGGGCTGAGCGCCGGCGGACGAGGGGTGCGACCGGCTCCTCTTCGACGTCGGAGTCGTCGACGACGGGAGGCGGCCTCGGTCGGGCCTCGCGGATCCTCAAGGAACCCCCACGGCCGCGCTCACGCTCCTCGGCGGCGCGAGCGGCCATCAAGGCCTTCTTCTCATCCTTCGAAAGTTTCCGCTTTTTCGCGGCGGGCTCCGCGATAGCCTTGCCTTTGCCTTTGCGATCACGGGCCATCTTGATGCAAAAGAGAGGGCTAGGGTTAGCGAAAAGATGATCGATGAGAAACAATGACGGATGTCGCACGGCACGGAACAAACCTCAGCGACGAAAAGGATGAGCGACGAACGGCGATGCAGCGATTTTGACGATGTCGCGTGGTTCGTGGGAACCCTAGCGACGAGGCGGCTGCGGTGGCGACAGCCGGCAGGGGCGACGGCGGCGGCGGTGGCGACAGTCGGCGAGGGCGACGGCGGCAGCGATGCCGGCAGCCGGCAGGGGCGACGGTGGCGGCGCGGCCCGAGGTGGCGGCGCGGGAGGCGCGGCGGCGGTGGAGGTTGCCGGCGGCGGCGGCGCGAGTAGGGCGGCGGCGGCGGCGGCCGGCGGCGGCGCTGCAGGCGAGGGAGAGGAGGCGGCGCGTGGAGAGGCGGCGGTCGGCGGCGGCGGGAGCGTGGGGTGTCGGGGAGAGAGGGGGTCGGGCCGGCGCGCTAGTTTAAATAGTGGGGCCCAAACCCTAGCCGTTTTTTAAACACCGGATGGACCGATGCTAGAAGCAGTGAACATCGGTCAATTGCAACAGTAAGGATATTCAGGAATTGCTGTTGACACCGGATGAACCGATGATTAGGGTTTTGAACATCGGTCGAATAGCACAGTAAGGGTGTTCAACCGAGTGATATTGACACCGGATGATCCGACGTTAGAGGGAGGTTGACATCGGTTGAATAGATCACAGCTCCAGAAGAGTGAACATCGGATGGACCGATGTTTTCCAGGATGAACTCGTCGGATCATCTGAGGTTCTGACAGAGTTGGGCTTTGAGGATTGAACACCTATTTGACCGATGAGGGATTGACAGGGACATCGGATAATCCGATGGCAACAGAACGAAAACATCCCATATATGTCCTTCGACCGAACAATCAATTTAGGAGAAACACATGTCTTAGGACTTTTTGGGCAACCCCTTACCCCTCAAGAAGCTAATATGCCAATAGCTTGGCTAGTCCTTAACGCAAATGGAACACCAAGAAAAATGGAGGAAAATATCCAAATAAAATGTAAGGCCCATGCTTTGTGAGGTAGAGTATGAAAACTTCTATCTCATTAAAGCGTGTTCCTTTAGAATTTTGCTCTTTCCACATCATATGAGTTGAGATATTGCATTTCAAACAAGTCTCCTTCTCATGATGTGGGTTCCCCTTTGTGACAATTCTACCGTATGCAATGCCAAACAAATTATAGTGCAAGACAATAAATGAGTGCAAGTTTATATGGCAGGGATCATGCAAGGCATAAAATAAATCTATCTTGCCAAGTTTAAACCTTCCAAAGGCTTCCTCAGGGAAAACTATTTCTAGCTTACCCCTATCCTTTGGGAGTTAGACAAGACCTATATGATATGCATCCTTACATGAACATGGCAACTTACATGACGTTAGATGCATCTAGCACATTTAATTCACTTCTAAGTCTAGAAAAGGTTTTCTCATCAAGTGGTTTTGTGAAGATATCCGCCAATTGTTCTTCGGATCTAACACCTTGCAAAGAGATGTCTCCTTTAGCCTCATGATCACGCAAGAAGTGATGGCGAATATCAATGTGCTTAGTGCGGGAGTGTTGAACGGGGTTTCTAGCTATCTTAACCGCACTTTCATTGTCACAAAGGAGAGGCACACAACCAAACTTAATTCCAAAGTCCAAGAGGGTTTGCTTCATATATAGGATTTGGGCACAACATGCACCGGCCGCTATATACTCCGCCTCCGCGGTGGACAAAGCCACGGAATTTTGCTTCTTGCTCGACCAAGAGACTAGGGAACGCCCAAGTAAGTGGCAACCCCCGGAGGTACTCTTGCGGTCTACACGGCATCCGGCAAAGTCCGAATCCGAGTAACCTAAGAGATGAAAACTAGCGTTCTTGGGGTACCACAAACCTACACTTGGGGTATGCTTGAGATACCGAAGTATCCTAAAGACCGCCTTCTTGTGCGATTCTTTAGGTGCCGCTTGAAAGCGAGCACACAAGCACACACTAAACATAATATCGGGCCTAGATGCGGTAAGATATAGCAATGAACCAATCATGGAACGGTAATGAGATTGATCAATAGATTTACCGTCCATGTCCGCGTCGAGATGACAATTTGTCGCCATTGGAGTGCTTCTTGAGCTGCAATCTCCCATCTCAAATTTCTTCAAGAGGTCCTTAGTGTACTTCTCTTGATGGATGAAGGTCCCCTCTTGAAGTTGCTTGATTTGAAATCCTAGGAAGAAGTTGAGCTCTCCAATCATCGACATCTCGAATTCCCTAGACATCATTTTGCCAAACTCATGGCTAAGAGCTTTGTTAGTTGAGCCAAAAATAATATCATCGACATAAATTTGACAAAGAAATAAGTCTCCGTCGATGTCCTTGGTGAAGAGTGTAGTGTCCACCCTCCCAATCTTGAAACCTTGCATGACGAGGAAGTCCCTTAAGCGCTCGTACCATGCCCTTGGAGCTTGCTTGAGTCCATAGAGTGCTTTGTTTAGCCTATAGACATGGTTAGGGTTTCTTGGGTCCTCAAACCCGGGAGGTTGCTCAACAAACACAAGTTCATTAATATAGCCATTGAGAAATGCACTTTTAACATCCATTTGATAAAGCATGATATTATGATGAGAAGCAAAAGCAAGGAGTATGCGGATAGCTTCTAACCGTGCTACCGGGGCGAATGTCTCCCCAAAATCCAAACCTTCAACTTGAGCAAATCCCTTCGCCACAAGCCTAGCTTTGTTGCGGACCACCACGCCATTCTCATCTTGCTTGTTGCGGTAGACCCACTTGGTTCCAATCACATTCTTGTCCTTGGGTCTCTCTTCCAACACCCAAACTTCATTGCGGGTGAAGTTGTTGAGTTCCTCTTGCATAGCCATCACCCAATTTGAGTCTTGGAGAGCTTCCTCAATGCTTTTGGGTTCTACACACGACACAAAAGAGTAGTGCTCACAAAAAGATGCAACATGACGTGAACGAGTACTTACTCCCCGTGAAGGACTTCCAATAATTTGGTCCATTGGATGCGCCTTGGAGATGCGTCCATGCCTCATAAGAGGTTGTGAGTCACTTGGCGGTGGTGAAGCTTGTTGTTCCTCTTGTGGTTGGACTTGATCATGGACTTCTTCTTGTCGTTGGTGTTGTGTGGCTTGTGAATCTTGCATTGGCAATGGATCATCTTTTTCTTCTTCTTCTTCATCAACTTGAGGCATCATGGAGGTGTTGATGTTGGAACTTGATGCTCCCCCTTGATCATGGCCCTCTTCAACTTCCGGCTTGATGTCTCCAATGGTCATGTTTTTCATGGCTTCTCGTAGAGGCTCATCATCTATTTCATCATGACCAAAACTCTCCTCTTGGGAGCCATTAGTCTCATCAAACTCAACGTCACAACTTTCTTCAACTAACCCGGAGGTTTGGTTGAATACTCGATATGCCTTTGAGTTTGACGCATAACCAAGGAAAATACCAACATCGCACCTTCTTTCAAACTTACCAAGTCTTTTCTTGCGGTAGATGTAGCACTTGCATCCGAAGACCCGGAAGTAGGAGATGTTGGGCTTTCTCCCAATGAGGAGCTCGTAGGGAGTCTTTTGGAGAAGTCGATGAAGGTAGACTCTATTTGCGGCATGGCATGCCGTGTTGATCGCTTCCGCCCAAAACTTCTCCGACGTCCCATAATCATCAAGCATGGCTCTCGCGAGGGTGATTAGTGTCTTGTTCTTTCTCTCAACAACACCGTTTTGTTGAGGGGTGTATGTAGCCGAAAATTCGTGCTTGACTCCTTCACGGTCACACCACTCCCCAATATTGTAGTTCTTGAACTCGGTGCCGTTGTCACTCCGGACCTTGATGATG
Organism: Tuctoria greenei; assembly: GCA_036927565.1. Classification (NCBI taxonomy): domain Eukaryota; kingdom Viridiplantae; phylum Streptophyta; class Magnoliopsida; order Poales; family Poaceae; genus Tuctoria; species Tuctoria greenei. The sequence continues at coordinate 287,197,268 of JAYESD010000001.1, forward strand.
GGAAGTTGGAATTCCCGTTGAGCTCGTTTTGCAAAGGTCTTGAAGACTTCCGGAGTTTCACCCTTGTCACCTAAAAACAAAGTCCAAGCATAGCGAGAGTAATCATCAACAATAACGAGACAATAGAGATTACCGCCAAGGCTTTGGTAGGTGGACGGTCCGAAGAGGTCCATGTGAAGTAGTTCGAGCGGCTTGGAGGTAGACACCATTGTCTTCATCGGATGGTGCGAAGCCACTTGCTTCCCGGCTTGACATGCGCTACATAGCTTGTTCTTTTCAAATGTCACGTCCTTTACGCCGGTCACCATTCCTAGCTTGAAGGACTTCTTGAGCTTGCTCATTCCTATGTGAGCAATCCTCCGATGCCATAGCCACCCCAAACTCGTCTTGGTGAAAAGACAAGTGGTTAGGCTTGCGCTCTTGTTGGAGAAGTCCACCAAATATAGATGACCATGCCTAAAGCCCTTGAAGATTAGTTCTTTGCTTGATTCACTAGTTACTACAACACCATTCTTGTCAAAGGTACACGTTAGTCCAAGATCACATAGTTGTGCAATGGAAAGTAAATTGAAACTAAGTGACTTAACATATAGTACATTAGAAATGGACAAATCATGCGAAATAGCAATTTTACCTAAACCAATTACCTTCCCCTTTGAGTTGTCACCAAAGGTGACTTGTTCATGATTATCGGGGTTCTCTATGGTAGTGAACATACCATCATTGCCGGTCATATGTTGAGTGCACCCGCTATCGAGTACCCAATGTTTTCCTCCGGCTTTGTAGTTCACCTACACACATGAAGTTAGTTTTTGAGTTTAGGCACCCAAGCTAACTTAGGTCCTTGTATGTGTGATACAAGTGATTTTGGGACCCAAAGTTGCTTGGGAAGCTTCCCCTTCATGCCCTTAATATCTTTGCCGATGAACCTTGCCTTCACCTTGCCACCTACTTTGCTTAAGAGATAGTGATAATCATGGAAAGTAGATTTGTAGTTAGGAGGCAATTTGGGAGAAGGACGGTTGGGAAGAGGACACTCCCTCGTGTGGTGTCCGGTGACCTCACAATGTTGGCAATAGGATCCAACTTCTTTGATGAAGCTCGTCCTAAGCTCCGGTGAGGGCACCTTTCCTTTGTTGAGCACCGGGAAGGAGCCAAGTCCTCTCTTGTTGAAGCCTTTAGCTTGTTGGAAGAGGATCTCCTTGTGCTTGTCCTCTCCCTTGGAAAGTCTAGCCACACTAGTGCGGAGACTTTCGATCTCGTCCATTAGCTCCTTCTCCCTATTAGCTTTCAATGGCAAAGACTTATGCAAATTGTTAGTGGCATGTGAACTAGCGGGTGTTTTGCCATCAAAAGTTTCTTTCTTCAAGTTATTCAATTTTAGTTCCATTGCTTCATAGGAAAGACTAAGTGTCTCATGCTCTTGAACTAACTCGTTATGCTTAGCCAATAATGCCGTGTTAGCTAAGTCAAGCTCATGGAACTCAAGCTTGATTTGAGCCTTCTCCTCCTCGATTTGCTTGACATGTGACTTGAGCGTTTCATGCTCATTAAGTATGGTGACATACTTGTCTTGCAAATCGAGGTTGGCACCCTCTAGCTTGGCGCGAGTTAGCTCAAGTGCCTTAACCTTAGCCTTTTCCCTTTTGATAATGGCATGATATTCATTGATCATAGATGCTAGTTCATCGGGAGAAAGTTCATCATCACTTGAGTCATCACATACCTTTGTGTTACCTTTCGCCATGAGGCACATAGGCGGTGGAGGAAGGGGTGAGTCATTCTTGTTGACGATAGCGAGGTTTGCCAAGTTTTCTTCCTCATCTTCACTATCATCACTTGTTTCTTCATCGGTGACCCACTCATTTGCTTCGCACATGAAGACCTTTTGAGGTCCTCTTCTCTTCTTTGGAAAGAGCTTGGTCTTCTTGCCTTTGTCAAGTTTCTTCTTTCCAAAGGTGCGCTTGGGCTTTGCATCTTCATCATCCTCACTCTCTTCTAGTTTGCGATGCTTGCCCTTGTCCTTCCTCTTGTCCGGTTTTGGACAATCATATGATATGTGGCCTTGGTCGCCACAATTGTAGCACGTCTTGTTTTCATCTCTCTTTGGCAAGAAGGCTTTCTTCTTGGGATCAAACGAGTATCCCTTCTTGGCAATCTTTGAGTTGAGACGTGAAAACTTCCTCATCATCAATGCAAGCTCATTGTCATCATCATCTTCACTTGTAGTTTGTTCTTCCTCACTTGAGCTAGGCTCAACCACTTTCTTTTTCTTGGGAGTTGTCTTCTTGGTTGAAGCCTTGAGAGCAATAGTTTTTGATGATGACTCCTCCATCATTCCAAGTACGCTCATCTCATGAGCGTGTATTTCTCCAATGAGCTCCGAAACTTCAATGTTGTCAAGTGATTCCTTTTGGAGCATGGAGTTGATGATGTTGTACTTAGGCTTTGGAAGGAGCATGAGAATCTTTCGGTTGATAAGTCCCTTGCCAAGAGATGCAATGTCAAGAGCATTAATCTCCTCAATAAGAACATTTAAGCGTGAAAACATTTGGTTAACATTCTCATGAGGAAGCATTTTGAATTCATCATACTTGGATTTTAGCAAGTGATATTTGAGTTCTTTAACACGAGAGGAACCCTCATGAATTTCAATTAAGCATGCCCAAATTTCACAAGCCTTTTCTTTACTAGCTATTCTTGCAAATACATCTTGACTAATGCATTCATAAATGGCATTTCTAGCTTTAGCATCCCATTTAATTTGATCACCAACATAGTTAAGATCACCAAATCCCGCATGGGTCGCTTCCCACACTTCGGGAGCAATGGCCTCTAGGTAGGCACGCATACGTGCTTTCCAATAGGCAAAGTTCTTGCCCTCGAAGATAGGAACCGAACCCCCATTCTTGGCCATTTAAGCTCTCTAGCGGTGAAGCTAGAATGATCTAATGAGCAACAAGGCTCTGATACCAATTGTAAGGATCGAAATGCCCAAGAGGGGGGGTGAATTGGGCTTTCTTTCAAATTTTAAGACAATTAAGAACTTACAACTTAAAGCCCAATTCCCTATGCAATTAAACTATGCAATCAATGTAAATTAAAGTTGCGGAATGAAGATTGCATAAGAGTAAAAGGGAGAGGGATGCAAACGCTCAAGGGACACGGAGTTTATCCCGTGGTTCGGTAAGATCACAAGGATCTTCCTACATCCACGTTGTGACACCCACCGAAGGGTTTTGCCACTCCCAAGTCACCGAGACTAGGGGCTTCTTCACTATTCTTCTCCGTTCGCCAACCTTGGCAAGGTGGAGCTCAAGCCTTGTACACTTTTGGGATCCTCCGGGCTTCCACAATCCACTTGGCAAGCTCCGGAAGTTACACACACCAAGGGACACTCCCTTGTGGCTCTCACTATGCTAGAGACTCCAATCACCTAGAGTGGAGGCACCCAAGCACTATCTCTAGCTAGTTCTAGCCTATCTCTTGGTGTACAATTGATGTGAAATTGATGTGAAAGTGGTAGCTCTCTTGCTTGAATGCTCTAGGATGTGTAGAGTATGTCTGGGCTTCAAGTCTTGTCGATTTGACAGGTTGAAGGGGTATAAATAGCCAGCCTCCACGAGATAGCCGTTGGAAAAGTAGGCTGACATCACTTGTCTGCGAACACCGGATGATCCGATGTCTCCCCTTCAGTTGTCATCGGTCAAAGCCAAATTAGCTGATGTCACTATGTCAGATATGACCGTTGTTAGACCGATGTTGATCTCTCTACTCATCGGATGATCCGGTGGCTCTTCCTCCAGATTTTTGCTTGATCTTGAGGCTCACTGGAGTGATTGACCGATGTATGTAGTTCTGCACATCGGATGATCCGGTGCTTCACTTGGTCCAATGGTATTGCAATCTGTGATTATGGACCGATGTCACTGAGCCACTCACATCGGATGATCCGGTGAGTGTATTTGTCTGAGGTCTTCTTCTTCAGTTGAACCAATTTGACCGATGCAGTCAACTCCAAGTACATCGGATGATCCGGTGTGTTCAACTTGTTGACTTCGAGTTGTTTTGAGTTGTTCTTTTGGAATTTTGAACTTGTGACCTCTTGACACTTGTTGGAAATGTTGTTTTGATTGTCTTCAAGCATGGAATGATATCAAGTTAGAGCTTTCACTTCTTGTCATCATATGTTTTGATTTGATCTCATTTGTTGATTTTATATGAGTCTCCAATGTAATTTTGATTTCATTTGATTGAGTGTCATTGAGACCTTGCATTCACAAATTCATTAGTAATATCGAATGGTTGTCATTAATCACCGAAACCGTACCTCATGGGGCCTAGATGCTTTCAATGGGAAATGACCTCACATAGTAATCATAAGTTGCATTTTCTTACTTTTACAAATGAAATGTACTTTTCTGCAATTAGCCATTTATTATCATTCTTGTTTAAGCTACATGTCATACTTTCCCACACTTGTTGAGTGCGACATGTGCTCACCCTTGCTATTTCCACATTAATTTAGTAATATGCGATAATTTGTAGTATCCGAAGGACTATGAGGAGTACTAGGCGTGCGTGTTACCGTCGAATTGTTGTGGAGATGGAGTCTATTAGTGTTTAGTTTTCTGCTGCAATATTGTTATTAGAGCTTGTATTCAAGACTATTTGGATATTATAATAAGGTACTATTATTATTATTCGAGGCATGGTTGTAATTTGAATATCGTTTGTGAGGTACTTGTGTATGTGTATTAAACATCCTGGACACGCATATGCGTCATGCTTGGTTCATTCTCGATACCGGGTGTCACAACACCCGGGAGGACGGTGCGCTTCGCCTGCTTCTCGAAGGTTCTACTCTTCTAACCATCTTCCCCCGGGTTCCATGATGGTCCAAGAAGGAACGTTGGGCCGAGCTAAGCCCAAGGGATGGAGTCGGCGCAACAGTACCAGAGGTGACAGCACCAACAACTGCAACAAGACCGGAGAAAGGGTTGATTTCGGAACACGCAACACATTCAACACTACTGACACACTTTCTGCGAGGTGTGCTTATGAGGGAATGCCCACTCAGAATAAATTGAAGGATGGATGGTGTACTGTGAAAGCCAGATATTGGTGGAGGAGAGTAAAGAAAAGCAGAGTTACAAAGCATAAGCTGTCCGAACCCCAAACCAGATGGAGTTACACTCAAAGAATGGTGGGCAGATGCTATAACTGTCTGGGCCGGGACCATACCCGCAAGTACTACAGGGACCTATCCTTGTGCTGGGCATGTCGCCGGATTGGACATATATTCAGCAGATGCCCAAACACCCCTACCTCACACACTCCGTTATTGCTTTCCTCAACAGCAGACAGAGCACCACTTCCAGTGAGCATCAACATGGAGTGGAGGCTTTCCCTGGGAAGCTCCTCAGCCAATGGAAGCATCACCAGGTGGAGGAGACACATCGACAGTTGGAGGGTCATGAGCACTCTCGCCATCCCTCCCTGAGAAGCGAAGAGCTGGAACCCCTGCCTAACTAGGGGGCAGGCTCCGTGTCAGCACACCTCTGCCAGAGACCGGCTGGGAGAGCATGAGCGCTCCCCACGCCAGATAAGCAGTGGACGTACTCTTGTTTGCCCTAGAGCGGAGCTATGCCATCCCCACCAACTAGAATCTTCGTGTGCCCGCCTCGGACTTAGAGAGGTGGATGGGGTCATCCACTTCCTGGGCAACCAAAGAATTCGCCCAAAGGTGGTTGAGAAGACGACCTGGGTTACAGAAGACATGATGAGGCGTCGAGGCATGCTGACACACCACGCTCATCTTGTCACAGAGAATGGGCCTCTAGGTGTCTCATCAAGGGAGGAGCTCGTTGTTGTGATCTGCCAAAAGTTCATGCTTCGGAAGTATGAATTTCATGTTTATCGATCATTTCCAGAGACATTCATATTGCTATTGACAGAGCGTGCAATGAGAGACTCAACCTACTTGAAGAGAAGCATCTCGAAAGGGTTGTTTTGCTTCCACCTCCATGCCTGGGAAGTGGGCAGGCTGAGCCAAAAAGAAGCTATACCATACCATGTCAAGATCAGCATTGAAGTGCTATCACAGTTTGCTTGGACCTCGGAGATTGTGGACAAGGTGTTGGGCGATCAATGTTTGGTTCATCACATGGACGTGGCCACTCGACGACGTGAGTACCACAGGGCCTATGTGTGTTGGTGTGAGACTTATGTGTGCTGAATACATTGGCTATGGTGATAAAAGTTTTGAATACTACCAAAACACCTTTATCATCAAGGTCCGACTCTAGGTCCGAGCTCCAGCAAGGTCCGACAATAGGTCCGACTTCTTTTGGGTAGCTCCGGCAAGGTCCAACATAAGGTCCGACTTGCTTTGGCTAGGTCCGACTTCTTTGTCTAGGTCCGACTGGCTTTGGTTAGCTCCAGCTCTAGGTCCGACTAGCTTTGGTAAGCTCCAGCGCTAGGCCCGACTAGCTTTGGTTAGCTCCAGCGCTAGGTCCTGCTAGCTTTGGTAAGTTCCGGCGCTAGATCCTGTTAGTTTTGGTAAGCTCCAGTTAGCTTTGGCAAGGTTCAGAGCTTGATCGTTGTGGTTCTGCTTTTAATTTGCAATATTTTGAACTTGTTTTTTTATTGGATTATGGAGAGTTTGCTTAGTTTTATTTTACTAACTTTTTTTGTACGTTTTGGTGGTTATGGTTGATATATTTTTGCAAAGGTTTGCAACATACTTATGTGAGGTGCTCACATAAGGTGTTGTGGTTATCGGAACTAACGAGAGTCAAGTCGTGGACTTGTGCTCGGAAGTATTGGTTGTTTATTCATGTGCAGGTGTTGCTTGAGTTCAAGACATGGCTGATGACGGGATCCATTGAACTATTCTTAGGGAGAAGATGAGGTTCAACAACCAAGTTCAGGAGGAATTATGGTTGAGTTGATCGGAAGGTCGCGCAACATGTTTAAATCAAGAATAATGCATATAAAGGTATCGTGGACGTTGTTGGAAGATGTTTGCATGTTTGCAAGGAGTGCATGTACATGGCTACATGGTTCTGAGGCGTGATGAAAAGATGTGGACGTAGAAAATTGGTTGGAAAAGTCCAATCGACTAGGTTATGGACTCAAGTTGCAGCTGAGTCGTGTTTGACTCAAATATGGAAAGTTTTGAGTTGGTTATAATAGGATTTAGTGTGGGTCACAAATTTGAGTTGTTTTAGGAATGTGAGATATGTTCCTAAGGTGTTTGGAAGTCTTAAGATTGCTTCTTGAATGTGGCCTAGAGGGGGGTGAATAGGCCTTTTTGATTTTCTGTCGGAACCTGCAACACTTAACAACCAGATCAAATCTCGAGATATCGGACTAGTTCGGTAGAGTGCGGACTAGTCCGGTGTGTACCGACTAGATTGATCAAATTTGATCGATTATCTTGATCCTAGGATGTAAGCAGTGGAAATATACTTATAATTTAAGTGTTACACAACGATGAACTAGGATGTATCACAATTTAATCTTATATTCAAAGTTTAAACGTAAAGTGGACAAGATTGATTGAAACCCTAGATATATATGAAGTGTAAGAACAATGGGCACAAAGAAAAAACACAAGCACTTTATCCCGTGGTTCGGTTCCCACAGAGGCAACCTACATCCACGTTGAGGAGTCCACAAAAGGACCGGGTCTTCTCCAACCCTACCCTCGTCGGATTGCCAGAGAGGCCAATCCTCTTCACTAATCACAAAGGGCAAATAACCAAATTCAAGGGGCCTTCTCACACGTTGAGGGCTCCTATGAACACCACCAAGAACACACTCATAAGATCACAATAAAAAACCACAAGTGTGTTAGAAAATCAAACCAAGAGCTCAATGAGTGATGAACCATGTCTCTCCAATGATCCAAAGTGTATCCTCAAGGGATTGATCTTTCTTGCGTTTGATTTCGTGGAGAGAGGTGTTTTCTAGGCTCTTGGGAGGTGTGACGGCGCAGGGGGTCGAGTCATGTGAAAGATGGGCCGTGCATACCTATTTATATGGGGTTTCCAAAAGTTATCGTTAGGGTTTTAAAAGATCGGACTAGTCCGGTGTGCTGTGTGTAGCAAACCCTAGGTGTCCCGAAATATCGAACTTGTCCGGCTGAGAGCGGACTTGTCCGATTTTGGTTCTGGAAATCTTCGAACTAGTCCGATAAATATCGGACTTGTCCGATTTAGGTCAGAGGGTTTTCAGACTAGTACGTGATAATATCAGACTTGTCTGATTTAGGTCAGAAAGATATCGGACTAGTCCGGTGTGTGATCGGACTTGTCCGATTTTGTGCAACTTGTGAAGTGTTTGAGGGACTAGTCCACACTGGGGAGGACTAGTCCGATTCTAGTCAGAGAGATATTGGACTAGTATGGTATGTGATTGGACTTGTCCGGTCAGTTAAAAACTGGACTCTGAGGACAAGTTCGCATTGTGAGGACTTGTTCGATCTTGTGCAGAAAGATATCAGACTAGTCCGGGGTCAGTCGGACTAGTCTGATCCTGTATGAATTTGTGCAATGTGTGAGAATAATTGTGCTTGAGCTCTTGGGATGTGTTTCCTTAACACACTCTATACACAATGATCTACTACACTTGTTTCTTGAGCTCTTTTCCGCATTACTCATCATTCTCCATTCTTTTTGGCACTTTACTCATTTTCTCAATAGAACATGTGCTCATCTAAACAAAGTGGTTAGCATCTCATTTGCTTGTCATAAATCATCCAAAACCTACAAGGGATTCCTAGATGCGCTTTCACTTCTATCTGCGTATAGAAGAGTCTTGAGCAGATATGGAAAGTTTCGATTCGTGAATTGAGTAGGATTAAAGTCCTAGTTAAGTTTGGGTTGGCCTAAGGGCTGGTTATATAAGAAAGGGAGGCCAGAGCTCATGTTATACGACTTTGAGACTGTTTCTCTTGTGTTTTGATCAATAAAATTCGTAGTTTGAAGGAACTTTTGTGCCTTATTCGTCCGACTTATTTTGTTCAAGTCTTTCTCGTCGAGTTTCTGCACAACACTACCTTGCTTCGGTGGTTTTATCATAACTCGAGTTTTAAAAATCTGATTGATGTAATTCTTTTTGGGTTGTCTTAAAAACTTGATTTTCTATAGTTTGTGAAAATTTCACGGTCATTGGATTTGTGGTTTCTGATCTACATGAGTTTCTTTGCAGTATTCCAGAACTGTTTTTCTCGGGTAGGACAGATTGACCATTGTTCGATCTTTCGATCGTAACTTGAGTTTCTCTCAACGTATTTTTGTGATTCTTGTTGTGAAGTCTTTGTGACTTGATTATCTACAATATATACTTGTTTTGTCACAGTTGAAAACATTTAGATTAGTCGCACACACAGTTTATTTAACAGATCGGTTTTCTACCGAGGGATGTTTTGTTGCTTTCGCTGAAAAATTTTAATCTACCATTCATCCCCCCTCTAGTAGCTTTACACGTGCTCTTCAATCCTACAGCTGGGCGTTTTGCCAGGACTCGTCGCACATCCCTCAACGGGTATACCTGACACCGGCGGATCGCAAGGTGCCCCCAACAATTGATGATGAGGTCCACTTTGCAAGGCCAAGGGAAGTGCAGATTGGACATGTCTTCAGGGTGCTGGTGCACCTGGACTCGGTGAAGGACCTTAGCCTTTGCCACTAGTCAGCGGTAGAGTTGGAGGCCTTTGGTGGAGTCTAGTTTAGGCTGCTAACCTCGCAGTTTGGAAAGCCAAATGGAGACTTGAAGGAAGACATTCTACAACAGCCAGAAAGGTATTGTAGACTTAGCACTGTCAAACGCCGTCGACCCTATGACGAAGACAATGAGGACAAGAGGGAACAGGGTAGAAAGAGGTAGAGATTCATGAACCGAGTAACCCGGTGGATTGACAGTAGAGCCAAGGTTAAACATTCGGCAATAGAAAGAGACAACACCACTGGATGGTACAGAGGGGAGCCCTCGGGCAGACGCCGGGAGACTCGTTGCAGCCACTCTCCATCACCGTCTAGATCTCGGAGACTGTTGACGTTTCTTACGGCACATATAAAAATCCGCAAGCGCACGTAAACTATCGAAGTTGCATTTCCCCTTAAGAGTATTCCCAAAGGTGTCATTTATATTTTCCCAAAGGAAGGCTAAGTGGAAGCATAGAAATCATCAAATGAAGAGGGTAGATTGGTCTAGCTAGGGTTCTAGTGAGGATGGGTAATAGATATGTGGAGGTAGTATGCCACAGACAAGAGCATCCTATTCTAAGGGGGATAAACAGGTCAAAGAGAGATTAGGCTAAGAGTTAGGGAGTTGCTCCTACAATGCTTCTAGTATACATATACATAGCCTAGGTTAGATACTAATGAACATGTCAATGATGAATTCTTATGCTAAGTTGTTCAACACATTGGCCACGATTTTACCCCTAGCAATACTGGGACGACTCCCGCAAAGAGTCTGTAACATAGCCGAACGTGGAGGATTACAAGGACAGATAGGACTGTCACCACATACTGCCTACCTCTTCAATCCGTGAGTCTACAAGACATCCACCGCAACTTAACTATCCTAGCACCATGCTAGCATATTAAGTAAATACTTTAGGAGCGTAGGCACAATCCATCCTAAAGCAATAACTAACCTAAACATCGTTGAACCAATGTTGGAACTAGCATAAGTTATTTATATTAACATGGTCATGTCATTACTAATTAGACTACAGTGAGGGTTTATAGTGTTCATGATGATAATATAATGACATTAATGCATGATCATCAAGACTATTCCTACCACATACATGGAATCCATAGTCAAACAAGAAACACTTCATCCAAGTGTATGAATAAAAGAAGACTAAAGATAACATCGTTATTAAGAACAAAGTCACAAATACAAATAGGAATATGAGATTTATACCTTTCCCAATTGGAATTGGGAAGAGAGAGACTCCTCCTACTCCTTCCTAACTTGGACTAAGGACTAGAGACTCTCCTCTCTACAGCCTAACCTCCTCTAAACCTATGGAGAATAGTGGATACTATAGAATGAATACTCAAGTGGTGTGTGTGTGAAGTGCGGGTGGGGGGGGGGGGGGGGGTCCTATTTATAGGTGGAGAAGGGTCGCTTCCCGCCACCAAATGCGCGTGAATCATTCAAAATCATCTTCAAGAAGGTGGGAGGAGCCAACATGTGTCGATTGACCAAGTTTGATGCCAGAACCAAGTTGACCAACCTAGTTAGGGCTTTGTTGGGGCTGTGTTTTCTCCAGGTCCCTAACAAGTAGGCCCCCTTACTTATATATGTGATAAACCATTGGATGGGCTCGGATACTTCTGTTTGTGGACCAATTGATCCATGTGGTACCACATGTCGGCGCTTGATTGGCTGGAATGATATTTTATAGGATTGCACCCCCTCTTTTACCTCATTTCCTGCTATAAATGTATGCATGCACTATTTCTATAAGGACAAGTGGAAGTCGGTTAAATAGAATGGTGATGTGTGCAAGAAATGGTATTTCCTTCACATAATTGAGTTATGTTAACGGGTGAAACTGGTATATAATAGCTGTCAACAAACTCCCCCAAGCTTATCCTTTGCTCGTCCCGAGCAAAGTCAAGACTTTAGGTTGATGATCAGGAGTTGCTACAATATTCTATTTTTCAAAAGTACCATATGCACAACAAAATACTCTACTTAGTATTGCAAAAATTGGCATGATACTTAACTCATCTTAAGTTATTATGGGGCTTATGTCTTCTCCTATTCATGGGTGGTTGAAAGATAGAACAACAAATGGAGCAAGCATACGCTAGAGATCAAGTTCCAATCAAATCCCGGAGATTTCAATTTAGATTTTAAGTACCTCAAATTGATTCTTTTAATCACTCTTTTTGTGTGTAGTGGAAATATGGAAATTTTTTGAGTTGGTTATGATAATATTTCATGTGGGTCATGGATTTGAGTTGTTTTAGGAATGTGGTATACGTTCCTAAGGTGTTTGGAAGTCTTAAGATTGGTTCTATCTGCTTATAGAAGAGTCTTGAGCAGTTATGGAAAGTTTTGATTCGTGAATTGAGTAGGATTAGAGTCCTAGTTAAGTTTGGGTTGGCCTAAGGGCTGGTTATATAAGCAAGGGAGGCCAGAGCTCTTGGTGTACGACTTTGAGGTTGTTTCTATTGTGTTTTGATCAATAAAATTCATAGTTTGAAGGAAATTTCGTGCCTTGTTCGTCCGACTTATTTTGTTCAAGTCTTTCTCGTCGAGTTTCTGCACAACACTATCTTGCTTCGGTGGTTTTATCATAACTCGAGTTTTACAGATCCGATTGATGTGATTATTTTTGGGTTGTCTTCACAACTTGATTTTATATCATCTATGAAAATTTCACGGTCATTAGATTTGTGGTTTTTGATCTACACGAGTTTCTTTGCAATATTCCATAACTGTTTTTCTCGGGTAGGATAGATTGACCTTTGTTCGATCTTTCGATCGTAACTTGAGTTTCTCTTGACGGATTTTCGTGATTCTTGTTGTGACATCTTTGTGACTTGATTCTCTACAATCTATACTTGTTTTTTCATAGTTGAACACATTTAGATTAGTCGCACACACGATTTCTTTAATAGATCGGTTTTCTGCCGAGGGGTGTTTTGTTGCTTCCGCCGAAAAAATTTAATCTACCATTCACCCCCCCTCTAGTAGCTTTGCACGTGCTCTTCAATCCTACAATTGGTATCAGAGCTAGTTGCTCTAATCTTTGTGATTTGCACGTGTTTTTGACTAATTATCATGGAGAAATACTCCACAAAACCTTGTATTTTAGTGGTATTGATTTTCAGGTTTGGAAAGCACGTATGGATGCTTTCATTCAGGCACAAGGCTTTGCAATATGGGAAAAGGTGTACAAGACTTACGACATGCTGCTGAATGATCAAGTCATGGCTACAAACTTAAGAGATGTCAACAACAACAACAAAGCCCGCAACTTGATAATATAAGGACTAACTCAAAGCGGCTTCAACCGTGTTGCACACCTCCGATCGGCGTACGATGTATGGAGAGCACTTTGTGACTACCACGAAGGATCCAACACGATCTAGGAGATATGACAGGATATGTTCAAGAAAGAATACATGCGCTTTGAGATGCAACCCGGTAAGTCCATTGATGACCTCTTTGCTCGCTTTAATAAAATTCTCAGCAACTTGCGTAGCGTCAATGTTAATTTTTCAGATATTGTAAATGCTAGACAATTACTAAGTGCATTAGACATGTCAATTTGGGAGATGAAAGTCACATCTATTCGTGAATCTACTGTCATGAGTACACTTACATTAGATGTGCTATATTCTAAATTGAAAACTCATGAAATTGACATAATCTCACGTAATAACCCCAACAAGTCTCTTGCCTTTGTTTCTCAACGTGATATGCCTAACTCCGGCCAATCTTCATCCAACAATACACTTGCTTTGCTGTCTTCACTAACCCTAGAACAGATTGAAGAATTTCCAGAAGAGGAGCTAGCACTCATCACTACTCGGTTCTCAAAAGCATTGCAAAATGTGATTACTAGAAGGAGAGGAAGCTCCAGACCTCAACGATGCTTTGAATGTGGTAAGACAGGACTTTCGTACATATTGCCCTAACCTTTCAGGTCCTTCTACCCATGATGAAAAGCGGAATAAAGTCAAGTCCTCTTCTATTAATACCAACAAGAAGAAGAAGAAGGGTTTTACAGGATGCAAACTGATAAACAGTTTCATCATCGCACTTCAATAACTTGGCTCAAGTGATGTAGACATTGGAAGTGACAAAGAGGAAGATGATCTGGCAAACTTGTGTTTCTTGGCAGGCAAATCAAGATCAAGTATGGAGGATGCAAAACACAACAGTGACAATGAAGAGGTATGCCCTACTTGTGATGAAATGTGTGATGCTATTTCTCGTGCAACTGTTATTGTTAAGAAAAAAGGACAAAAAACTTAGGGACAATGCTGTTAAAATTGAGTCACTAAAATCTGAAATTAACTGTTTGAAAACCTTGATTCCTAGTGATCATTCTTGTTCCTCATGCGATTTAATATATGAACACTTGTCCTCCTTAAGAAATGCACACTCCTTCACTCTTGATAAACTTAAGTTAGAGATTGAAAAGAACAAAAAACTTGCTGCACTTAATGATATAAAATTAAAAGATGCTTCTTGTTTTACAATTGATTTGCATTGTTCTACCTGTAATGATCTTGAAAAGAAACTAAAAGATGCTATGAATGAAATTTCAATACTGAACAATGCTTTACGTGTTCATGAAGTTAAATATTGTTCTTATTGCAAATTAAAAGGAAAAACTTCATGTGAAAACTGCCTAGAATTATCTAAGAAACTTGATGACATGAATAGGACACTAGAGCAATTTTGTATTAAGAACAAAAATCTAAACTTGCTATTGAATTCATCCAAATCTTGCAATGATAAAACTGGTTTAGGTTTTGATTTCATGCTCATGCTAAAGCACATCCACCTAAAACTGTAAAGTCATTAGGAAGTGGTTTGATTAAAACAGTTCCTAAACCAAAAGAGGTGGTTTTTAAATCTGCAGGAGTGTTGTCATGTTTGGGTTCAAATAAACATATTGTATGCTCATCTAGACATGAACACAAAGTTAAATTTCATTGTACCTATTGTGGTAGAGATGGTCATGACATAGATTTTTATTATAGACTAGCTAAACAACATAAAAAGGAAAGAATGCAAGCTAGATCTTATAACTCTCATGCAAAATTTGCTGAACATACTAAACCAAATGTCAGGAACATGCAACATGCTATTATGAGTCAAAAACATTCGATGTTTACCTCTGGAGCTTCAGTTTTTTCCTCCAGACCTTCTGTTGTTACCTCTGGACCTTCTATTTTTGCCTTTGGAGCTACTGATTTTTGTGCTATACAAATAACACCTTATAGGTCAGTAGTTAAGAACAAAAAATCTCAAACTTTAACTCATAAACCTGCTCTTTTATATCAGCTTTCGCGTGTTTTTCCTGCTGCATGTCGTGTGACTCAGTACTGTATTCCTAAATGCCTTTTGACTAAACTTTAGTATTAAGTCATCGACGTATTGTTCTTCTATGTAGGTTACACGCTTGAGGAAGGAGAACATTTGGATTGTGGATTCAGGTTGCTCACGCCACATGACCAATAACAAAGAATGGTTCTCCTCCCTCTCTTTTGTGTCACGTGTAGAGAATGTTACTTTTGCCGATAATTCTTCAACTACTATAATTGCTAAGGGTTCGGTTAGAGTAAATGATCACTACACTTTGAAGGATGTGGCACTTGTTAAAAATCTGAAATACAACTTGTTTTCTGTTTCACAACTGCTAGATGAAAATCTGAAAATTATTTTCACTAAAAATTGCTGCAAAGTTGTAAATTCAAATAGTGAGCTTATTTTTAACATGTCTCGGTTTGGAAGAGCTTTTAAAGATGATTTTGATATGTATTCCTCTAAGCATAGGTGTCTAGTTGCTAATGATTCAAAGGACTTATATTTTTGGCATCGTAGACTTGGTCACATAGGCTTTGAGCATCTAACGCGTGTTAGTGCACTTGATCGCATACGTGGGCTGCCTAAGCTTAAAGGGGACAAAGAAATTGTGTGCTCTTCTTGTAGACATGCTAAGATGGTTGCAGTTTTACATACTCTGCTCACAATGATCATGACAACTAAACCGGGTCAACTTTTGCACCTTGACACTATAGGACTTTCACGTGTTCAATCCTTCGGAGGTAAATGGTATGTTCTTGTGATTGTTGATGATTATTCTAGATACTCTTGGGTTTACTTTATGGCATCTAAGAATGAAGCTTTTAGTCACTTTAGAACTTGATTTCTTAGATTATCAATTGATCACCCAGAATCTTTAAAAGCAATTAGAAGTGATAACGGAACTGAATTTAAAAATCAAACTTTTGATCACTTTTGTGCTGAAAATGGAATATATCATCAATTTTCTTCACTATATGTACCTCAAAAAAACGGTGTTGTAGAAAGATAGAACAAAACCTTAGTTGAGATGGGTAAGACTATGCTTGATGAATATCAAACTTCTAGGAAATTTTGGGCTGATGCGATTGCAACCGCTTGTTATGTCTCAAATCGTGTTTTCTTGCACGCTAAGCTAGGTAAAACACTATATGAGCTTCGGTTTGGACATAGGCCTAGTGTTACACACTTTCGGGTCTTTGGTTGCAAATTCTTTGTTAAGAAACATGGTAATCTTGATAAATTTGAACCTAGATCCATTGATGGCATGTTTCTTGGTTATCCATCTCATACTAGAGGCTACCGTGTGCTTTTACTTGACAATAACAAAATTGTGGAGACTTGTGAGGTGTCTTTTGATGAAGCTAGCCCAGATACTAGCTCAAATATTGCAGGTCCAGATCCATATCCTCAGGGGGAGGGTATTTTCGAAGAAAAAAGAAGAGTCGGTGATATGGTCTGATAGTTCTGAAGCTGACACGTGTCCAGCTCTGAACTTTGAACAAGCTCCGTTTACAATCTCTGCTGGTCCTGATCGTCCACAAGGCACAAGCTCATCAATCTGCGATCAACCTCATGAAGAAGAAACTTGTGAGACATCTGTTCCCCTACATATTTACAAGAATCATCTCCCCACAACAAATAATTGGGAGCTTGCATGAACGAGTTACAAGATCCAGGTTTTTCGATCCCAATCTCATGCTCATTCTGCTTTTGTTGCTTCCTTTGAACCCAAAGATATATCACACGCACTCACTAATGAATCTTGGATTATTGCCATGCAAGAAGAGTTAAATTTTTTTAAAAGAAATAATGTTTAGAAACTTGTACCTCCACCTCAAGATCACACTTTAACTGGAACTAAATGGGTGTTTAAAAATAAACAAAGTGAGGATGGGGTTGTGATTAGGAATAAGGCTAGATTGGTTGCTCAAGGTTTCACACGAATTGAAGGTCTAGATTTTGATGAAACTTTTGCTCCTGTTGCTAGATTAGAAGCCATAAAAATTTTGTTAGCTTTTGCTGCATCTAAAGATTTGAAGTTATATCAAATGGATGTAAAAAGTGCTTTTCTTAATGGCTACATAGATGGGGAGGTTTATGTTAAGAAACCACCTGGTTTTGAAAATCCAGATTTTCCTAATCATGTTTTCAAACTGACTAAAGCCCGGTATGGTCTAAAACAAGCTCCTAGAGCATGGTATGCTAGGTTAAAAACATTCTTACTTGAAAAGGGGTTTTCCATGGGCAAGGTTGATAAAACTCTTTTTGTGCTTAAGCATGGCAATGACTCATTATTCGTTCAAGTGTATGTGGATGATATTATCTTTGGTTGTGCTTCTCATGATCTTGTGTCCAAGTTTTCAACAATGATGAGTTCAGAATTTGAAATGAGTATGATGGGTGAACTCACTTACTTTTTGGGGCTGCAAATCAAACAAAGCGAGGAAGGTACCTTTGTGCATCAAACGAAGTATACAAGGGACATTCTCAAGCGCTTCAACATGGACAAAAGCAAGCCTCTTCAGACACCAATGGGAACAACATCAACACTTGAACTTGATGAAGATGGTGAACCCGTGGATCAAAAAGAATATAGAAGCATGATCGGATCACTTTTGTACCTCACGATATTAAGATCGTACATACAATTCAGCGTATGTCTTTGTGCATGGTTTCAAGCTTCCCCACGTGCTTCACATTGTCAAGCCGTCAAAAGGATTCTCAGGTACTTACAGGGAACTCAAGAATTTGGCATTTCTCTTCCTTCTTCCTCAACCGTTACTTTGAAAGCTTTTTCGGACGTTGATTTTGGGGGTTGTAGGATTGATAGGAAAAGTACTTCCGGTTCATGTCATTTTCTTGGTAATTCACTTGTTGCTTGGTCATCTAGAAAACAAAACTCAGTTGCACAATCCACAGCTGAATCTGAATATGTAGCTGCTACTTGTGCTTGCTCACAAATTCTTTGGATTATTCAAACACTTAAGGACTATGGGATTGATCTAGATAGTGTTCCACTGTTTTGTGATAACACTAGTGCTGTTTGCATTGCTAAAAATCCCGTGCAACATTCTAGGACTAAGCACATTGATATTAGGTATCACTTTATCCGTCATAATTTGAAAAAGAAAACATTGTGCTTCACCATGTAGATATCAAACAATAATTGGCTGACATTTTCACAAAACCTTTGGATTTCACTCGTTTTTGTTACATTCGTAGTTAAATTGGGGTTATGCATCCTCGTGGCTTAAATTGAGGGGGAATTTTGAAACTTGGGAAGTCTATGTGTGAATCTGAACTTAAAATAATATGAGCATAGTATTTCATACATATATGACTTTGTGATTCCTTTTATACGCCGAAAGTTCTTACTACATTACTCATGTTATACATTTTGTAGTTTTTGCCATGACTAGTAATTGAAATAATCACTTACGCTAAATATGGTCATGATCGAACTTTCTTGCTGTTTTGAACTTGTTGCATGATCACAAGTGATTTTAATCATAATGATTTAATCAAGTAATCAACTCACATGTTGAGTTTTATGAACAAATATAAATTGAGAAAAGATCAAGAGAATATGCATGCATCACACTTCTTCTTTTGAGATGGCTTATCATTGCACTTAGATATGAACTTGGAAGAAGTTGTGTATGACTAAAACCATGTCCTTAAGCTTCTGATTGTCAAATGACATAGGCTTGACTTGGTTGGTTAGGATAAGGCAGATGCGCATATAATCTCTTGCATATATCATATGATCTAAATTTTTGCTTTGAAAAAAAATAAAATGTGGCAACAAGTGTCATGCTTTCAGGTTTTGAAATAGTTAAGTTTGCGAGATCATGACTTGCTAAAATTGAAAATTACATTTGATCTCTAGCATGGCTTACACTACTTTATGTATCTCATTGTTGTGATAGTGTAAGTTACTTGATAGTATGACTTGGATGAGCTTTGTTTATATATATATATATGTTATAATGTGCTCATAACAAATTAAAATTTCTCTTTTGTATGTTGCTGAATACATTGTCAAAGAGGGAGAAGTATGCAATAGGGAGAAAAATTTATTTCTATCTCATTTGACTTTCAAAAAAGGGGAGAAATTGTTTTCAAAACTTTTCATGTCAATGTTCGGATTTTAAGTGGTGTTGCCAATACATTCATCAAGGAGGAGATTGTGAGACCTATGTGTGCTGAACACATTGGCTATGGCGATAAAAGTTTTGAATACTACCAAAATACCTTTATCATCAAGGTCTGACTCTAGGTCCGAGCTCCAGCAAGGTACGACGATAGGTCCAACTTGTTTTGGGTAGCTCCGGCAAGGTCCGAAGTAAGGTCTGACTTGCTTTGGCTAGGTACGACTTCTTTGTCTAGGTCCGACTAGCTTTAGTTAGCTTCGGCTCTAGGTCCGACTAGCTTTGGTAAGCTCCGACGCTAGGTCCAACTAGCTTTGGTTAGCTCCGGCGCTAGGTCCTGCTAGCTTTGGTAGGTTCCGACGCTAAATCTTGTTAGTTTTGGTAAGCTTCGGTTCAAGGACCAGTTAGCTTTGGCAAGGTTCGGAGCTTGATCTAGTGATTCTGCTTTTAATTTGCAATGTTTCGAGCTTGTTTTTTTGGATTATGGAAAGTTTGCTTAGTTTTCTTTTACTAAGTTTTTGGTATGTTTTGGTGGTTATGGTTGATATCTTTTTGCTAAGGTTTGCAACATACTTATGTGAGGTGCTCACGTAAGGTGTTGTGATTATTGGAACTCACGAGAGTCGAGTCGTGGACTTGTACTCGGAAGTATTGGTTGTTTATTCATGTGCAGGTGATGCTTGAGTTCAAGACATGGATGATGATGGGATCCATTGAACTAGTCTTAGGGAGAAGATGAGGTTCAACAATCAAGTTCGGGAGGAATTGTGTTGAGTTGATCGGGAGGTCGCGCAGCATGTTTGAATCAAGAACAATGCATATGAAGGTATCGTGGACGTCATTGGAATATGTTTGCACGTATGCAAGGAGTGGATGGACATGGCTACATGGTTCTGAAGCGTGATGAAAAGATGTGGACGTAAAGAATTGGTCGAAAAAGTCCAATCGACTAGGTTATGGACTCGGGCTGCAGCTGAGTCGTGTTTGACTCAAATATGGAAAGTTTTGAGTTGGTTATGATAGGATTTCATGTGGGTCACGAATTTGAGTTGTTTTAGGAATGCGCGATACATTTCTAAGGCGTTTGGAAGTCTTAAGATTGCTTCTATCTGTGAAGAGTCTTGAGCAGTTATGGAAAGTTTTGATTCGTGAATTGAGGAGGATTAGAGTCCTAGTTAAGTTTGGGTTCATGAACTGAGTAACCTGGTGGATTGACAGTAGAGCCAAGGGTAAACATTTGGCAATAGAGAGAGACAACACCATTGGATGGTACAGAGGGGAGCCCTCGGGCAGACGCCGGGAGACTCGTTGCAGCCACTCTCCATCACCGTCTAGATCTCGGAGACTATTGACGTTTCCTATGGCACATATAAAAATATGCAAGCGCACGGAAACTATTGAAGTAGCATTTCCCCTTAAGAGTATTCCCAAAGGTGTCATTTATATTTTCCCAAAGGAAGGCTAAGTGGAAGCATAGAAATCATCAAATGAAGAGGGTAGATTGGTCTAGCTAGGGTTCTAGTGAGGATGGTTAATAGATATGTGGAGGTAGTATGACACACACAAGAGCATCCTATTCTAAGGGGGTTAAAAGGGTCAAAGAGAGATTAGGCTAATAGTTAGGGAGTTGCTCCTACAATGCTTCTAGTATATATATACATAGCCTAGGTTAGATACTAATGAACATGTCAATGATGAATTCTTATGCTAAGTTGTTCAACACATTAGGCACGGTTTTACCCCTAGCAATACTAGGATGACTCCCGCAAAGAGCCTGCAGCATAGCCGAACATGGAGGATTAAAGGACAGATAGGGCTGTCACCACATACTGCCTACCTCTTCAATTCGTGGGTATACGAGACATCCAACGCTACTTAACTATCCTAACACCATGCTAGGATATTAAGTAAATACCTTAGGAGCCTAGGCACAATCCATCCTAAGGCAATAACTAATCTAAATATCGTTGAACAAATGTTGGAACATAGCATAAGTTATTTATATTAACATGGTCATGTCATAACTAATTAGACTACAGTGGGGGTTTATAATGTTCATGATGATAATATAATGATATTAAGGCATGATCATCAAGACTATTCCTACCACATACATAGAATCCATAGTCAAACAAGAAACACTTCATCCAAGTGTATGAATAAAAGAAGACTAAAGATAACATCATTATTAAGAACAAAGTCACAAATACAAATAGGAATATGAGATTTATACCTTTCCCAATTTGTAATTGGGAAGAGAGAGACTCCTACTCCTTCCTAACTTGGAATAAGGACTAGAGACTCTCCTCTCTACAGCCTAACCTCCTCTAAACCTATGTGGTGTGTGTGTGAAGTGAGGTTAGGAGGTCCTATTTATAGGTGGAGAAGGGTCGGTTCCCGCCACCAAATGCGCGTGAATCAGTCATAATCATCTTCGGGAAGCCGGGAGGAGCCAACATGTGTCGATTGATCGAGTTTGATGCTAGAACCAAGTCGACCAACCTGGTTAGGGCTCCGTTGGGACTGTGTTTTCTTCAAGTCCCTGACAAGTTGGGCCCCCTTATTGATATAGGTGATACACCAGTGGGTGGGCTCGGATACTTCTGTTTGTGGACCAATTGATCCATGTGGTACCACATATCAGCGCTTGATTGAATGGGATGATATTTTATAGGATTGCTCCCCCTCTTTTACCTCATTTCCTGCAATAAATGTCTGCATGCACTATTTCTCCAAGGACAAGTGGAAGTCGGTTAAATAGAATGGTGATGTGTGCAAGAAATGGTATTTCCTTCACATAATTGAGTTATGTTAACGGGTGAAATTGGTATATTACAACCGTCAACAAACTCCCCCAAGCTTATCCTTTGCTCGTCGTGAGCAAAGTCAAGACTTTAGGTTGATGATCAGGAGTTGCTACAATGTTCTATTTTTCAAAAGTACCATATGCACAACAAAATACTCTACCTAGTAATGAAAAAATTGGCATGGTACTTAACCCATATTAAGTCATTATGGGGCTTATGCCTTCTCCTATTCATGGGTGGTTGAAAGATAGAACAGCAAATGGAGCAAACATACCCTAGAGATCAAGTTCCACTCAAATCCCGGAGAGTTCAATTTAGATTTTAAGTACCTCAAATTGATTCTTTCAATCACTCTTTTTGTGTGTAGTGGAAATATTTCCTCACCAAGATATTTTTGCCTATACTCATCCTACCACTAAATAAGGCTTGTATGTGGAGCTTGGTAGTGAATGTAGTAGGCATATTTGCAACACATAATATTGCTAAGTCAAAAAAGCAATCCTTTGGAGAAATCAATTCTAAACTATTTGATTCAATACTTGTGCATGTGTGATGGAGTGGAAGTGGATGTGGATGTTTGAGATGACTTCTATTTATGTAGACTCCTTTATTTTGCAGGGATGAAACATGGCTACTTTTCTTTTTTCTCTCATGCTTATGATGTAAGCATGCATTTTCTTTTTTCTTTTTCTTGTAGCCATGTCTTCTACTCCCTTTTTATGCAATAAACTTGGAGAAAGTACTAAGCATTAAAGGTATTGAGTTTCTCTTTTTATTGTGGAATGATGGAATTTTGCTTACTTCTAGTGTAGAAGTATAGCATGTGCAAGTGAGGTCTTGAATTCAAAAAGAAATGAATGAATTCTCACATAGGTCTATACTAGTTTGACTAGGCTCAATGTGAAGACAAATAGCATATGCATAAGGTCTATCAATGCAAAAAGCATATATCATATGGCTTTGGTAGATATTTCCAATCAAATGAGAGTAACATAAATCTTTTTAGAATTTCTCCGGAAATCTAAGTTCCACTTTCAAACTAGAAATATCAGCCCTATCACTATATCATATTTCACAACAACTTAGAATTGGATTAAGCTTTTGCTACCCATAATTTCTAAATCAAGGCAAAAGTAATTTTAGCCAATTAAAGCAATATTTTGGAGAGTAGTAAGTTGTAAACTAGGGACTTAGGAAAATTAAGACAGAGCAGCTATTCATCATTTCATCTATGTGAATTCTAAACCATTCTTACCACACATCTTTTATTTTATTTGAAACCAAATCTACTCTACTTTTTTTTATATGCAAGGTGAATGTTGGATGAATGGAAAATAAATATGCAAGGGGTGTGATACAATTTACCTCAAGTGGGGGTCCTCTTCCAAGCTTGTTCTTCAATCACCTCCGTGATGAGGGTTGAACCCTTGATGTCGGAAGTATGCCGCGAAATCGCCGTGTTGTTGTTGTTGTAGCGTGGAGTTGAAGTTGCTGAATTGAGAGTCCATGTGTTGTTGCCAATCTTGGGTACCTTGGACATGCTCTTGGAGTGTGTTGTAGATGTCACCCGACCTTTACTTCAAGGTTTTCCATAAGTATAGGGAGACCCGTCATTTCTTGGCTATAGTTGAAAGTGCATCTAGGCATACCTTGTGGGTTTTGGTTGATTCATGACAAACAAATGAGATCCTAACCAAATTGTTGAGATGAGCGCATATCTTAAAAGAAATTATGAAGAAAGCACAAAAAGAAACGAGAATGAGGATATATATGGAAAAGAGCTCAAGAGCTGAATAGATTAGATCATTGTGTATGGAGTGTGTTGGAGAAACACACCCCAAGAGCTCAATCACAAGAAAACTCAATCACTGCACTAATTTATACAGGTCTGGACTAGTCCGATAATATCCGGACTAGTCCGTGGACTAGTCTGATATCACCACGGACTAGTCCGATATCTTTCTAACTAAGATCGGACTAGTCCTCCCAGTGCGGACTAGTCCTCAACACTTCACAACTTTGCACAACGTCAGACAAGTATGATAATATACAGACTAGTCCGATAACCTCTCTGACTAAAATCGGACAAGTCCTCTAAATGCGGACTTGTCCCAATTCACTAAGGGATCCACCACAGTCGGATTAGTCCGATAATAATCGGACTAGTCCGAACTTTTCCAGAACCTAAATCGGACTAGTCCGCACTAAGCCGGACAAGTCCGATCTTCCTAAGAACTTAGGGTTTCCTACACGTCGCACACCGAACTAGTCCGGACTCCACCTCGGACTAGTCCAGACCCTCGAAACCCTAACAGTAACTTTTGGAAACACCATATAAATGGATGTGCACGGCCCTACTTTCAACTCTCTCGACTCCCAGCGCCGTCACACCCTTTAAGAGATTAGAAAACGCATCTCTCCACGCAATCCAATGCAAGAAAGATCAAATCCTTGAGGATTCACTTTGGATCAAAGGAGAGACATGATTTCACACGTTTGAGCTCTGGGTTTGATCGCTAACACACTCCTGTTGTTTCATTGTTGATCTTAAGAGTGTGTTCTTGGTGGTGTTTGATTTTTAATCTTGGGGAGCCCTCAACTTGTGTGAAGGCCCCTTGAACTTGGTGATTACCCCTGTGATAGTGAAAGAGAATTGGCCTTCGTGGCGATTCGACGAGGTTAGGGTCAGTGAAGACCCGGTCCTTTCGTGGGCTCCTCAACGTGGATGTAGGTTGCCTTTGTGGGAACCGAACCACGGGATAAAAATCTTGTGTCTTCACTTTGTGCATTTTGTTCTTACTTTTTATTGATATCTTCAGTTTTACTTGATCTTGTTCGTATTACGTTAAAACATTAAATATAAGGTTAACTTGTGCAACATCCAGTTTCATAGAAGTATTACACTCTAATTACAAGTATATTTCTGCTGCATAGAGTCTAGGATCAAGATAATCAATCAAACTTGATCGATCTAGTCCGCACGCACCAGACTAGTCCGCACTCTACCGGACTAGTCCGATTTCCTGGTATTTGATCAAGTTGCTAAGTGTTGCAGGTTCCGACTAAAAATCAAAAAGGCCTATTCACCCCCCCCTAGGCCACATTCAATTGGTATCAGAGCAGGACTCTTCACAAGAGACTAATCGCTCGAAGAGAACATATCAGATATGAAGGATGTGCACAAGAGTCTCAACCAAGAGAATGTTGAAGATGAAAAAGCTCAAAAATTGGAGAAGCTCCTCGATGCCATTCAGGAATTCAAGGATGACGATGAGGAGACGCTTGAACTCAAGGCGCTCCTAAGGAAGAAAGCCCTCTTCAAAGGGAAAGTGAAGATCGAAGACAAGAAGAAGGGGAGTAGTCACACCGACTACTCCCGATATCCTTTCAACTATGATCGTTTAAATTCTAACAATAGCCATTATTTATCTATTCCTTTAGGAAAATCCCCACACTTTGACGGCAATGATTACTCAATGTGGAGGAAAAACATGAAAATGCACTTAATCTCACTCAATCCCAGCTTAATCCCACACTTTGACGGCAATGATTACTCAATGTAGAGGCAAAACATGAAAATGCACTTAATCTCACACAATCCCAGCTTGTGGCATATTGTGTGTATAGGAATAGATATTCCGGACGACGATGAAGATCTTACACCAAGCCAAGAGCAAACAATTCATCAGAATGCTCAAGCTGTAGCAGTCATCACATCTTCACTAAGTCAGGACGAGTTCACCAAAGTGGATGGACTCGAGGTTGCAAAGGAAATTTGGGACACATTGCAAACTGCACATGAAGGCGATCGTCATATGTGAGAGGCAAAGATCGAAATGATTGAAGGCGAATTGGGAAGATTCGCCATAGAAGAAGATGAGTAGCCGCAAGACATGTACAACCGATTGAAGACGCTCATCAACAAGGTTCGAGAATATGGAAGTAAAAAATGGAACGATCATGAGGTGGTGAAGCTCATCCTTAGAGTCTTCATGCCTCGCAACGTTACCCTATGCTCGATGATTAGAGAAAGCCCTGGGTACAAGAAAATTACCTTGGACGAACTGCTTGGAAAGATCATCAACTTTGAGATGATGGAGAAGCAACCTAAACATGTAAAGGAAATTGCCGACCTCACCTCGGCAAAGAAGAAAGGGGTCGCCTTGAAGTCCACTTGAAAGCCCTTGTCAAAAGAAGCTCGAGAAGCTCAACAAGAAGAGGATAGCGATGACAAGAGGAGCGATATTGACGAAGAGGACATGATCCTCTTTATGAAGAAATTCAAGAAAATGATGAAGAAAATACAAGGGGGAAAATCAAGTGAAGGAAAATACAAAGAGAAGTCAAGACCTATGTTGAGGCGGGCATGCTATAACTGTGGTGAATATGACCATTTTATAGTTGATTGCCCATATGAAGAAAACAAGAAGAAGACCAAGGAAACAAAGCCTCAACCCAAGAAATTCTTCAAGAAGAAGAAGCAAGCTGGACAAGCGCACCTAGGAAAGGAGTGGGACTCAAACGATGAGTCCTCATCCGAAGAGGAAGAGGAGATGGCTAGCATAGCCATCGAGAAGACAACTAAGAAGTCCACCCTCTTCCCAACTCTCGGCGCATGGAATGGCAACGGCACTTGACTCATGGCGAAGGAAGGTAAATGAAAGGTAACAACAAAATCTACCTCGTCGCGCTCTTTTGATAGTGATAGTGACACCTATAGTGATGATGAGGACATGATAGCTGGCTTAGACAAGAAAACTGCTGCCAAAATGAAATTCTTGATGGATAAGCTTGTTGATAGGGAGGGGCTGATTGATCGTCAAGAAGATATGATCATCCTCCAAAAAGAGGAGCATCTCAAGATCAATGAGCTCCTTGAACTTGAAAAGGAGTGAAGCAAATCACTTGAACTTGAGTTAGCTTCAAGCAAGGAAGCTTGTTTGAAGTTAAGCGACTCAAATGCAATCATCAAGGAAGAACTTGTTAACTTAACCAAAGTTAACAAGATCCTTGAAGTGCAAGGTGAGTCACTCAAACAAAGTGACCCTTCATCCTCTTCAAGCTTGCCCTCTCAACCCCTTAAAACTGACACTAGCTTGAAAGACAAGTAAACCTCTACCAAGGACAAGCATCCTTCCCAAAGTGGCATATTTGACAAGGAGAAGGTCAAATATGCACGTAGTGCATACTTGGCCACAAGACCTCCTAATGTCAAATATGGCATTAGGTATTCCTATGGTGAAAAGCAAAATGCTAGAAAACATAAAAATAACAAGGAGTGCATTGCCTTTGTGAGGGGAAACTCCTCTCAAGCTAGAAAGACTAATGATACTAATAAATCCAAGATAGTTAACACATATGAAAACCGGACTAGTCCGATCCCTACACGGACAAGTCCGGTCCTCCGGACAAGTCCGGTTTCCTGGACTAGTTTTGTTCATGAACAACAACAACTATTGTTTAGGACTTTTGATGCATCATATATTCTTATGAAAAGTTTTGGTAAAGTTTATGATCATTATGTTGGGCCACGCCATGGGAACACCAAGTCTCATGATGGGTGCCCAAATCTCTTGTAACTAACCTCAAAGGACCCAAGCAAGCTTGGGTACCTAAAACCAAGGCATGATTTGATCTTGCAGGCCTATTCCTACGGTGGATCGAAATGGGTGCTAGACAGCGGATGCACCAACCATATGACCGGAGAAGGAATGATGTTTGTTGAGTATAAAGAAAATTAGGATCCAAGCGAGGGCATCTATTTTGGAGACAATAGTCAAGGAAGGGTGCTCGGTACCAGTAAAATTGACATATCATCTCAACATACTCTTTCTCACGTTTTACACGATTCCTTAGATTATAACATGTTGTCCATATCTCAATTATGTGACAAAGGTTATAATTGCTTGTTTACTAATGAGGGTGTGACCGTCTCTAGAAGGAGTGATGACCCGGTTGCATTTGAGGGTGTGTTGAAGGGAAAGCTTTATCTTGTTGACTTCAACAAAGATAAAGCCGAACTTGACACATGCTTGATTGCAAGGACCAACATGGGTTGGCTGTGGCATAGACGGCTAGCACATGTTGGTATGAGGAATCTTCAAAAACTCCTTAAGGGTGATCACATCTGAAGTTTGAAGGATGTTGTTTTTGAGAAAGATAGGTCTTGTAGCGCGTGCCAAGTCGGGAAGCAAGTAGAAGCACCCCATCCCGGGAAGAACGTCATGACTACAACAAGACCACTCGAGCTACTTCACATGGACCTATTTGGTCCA
The DNA here is from genome assembly GCA_036927565.1 of Tuctoria greenei. Lineage (NCBI taxonomy): Eukaryota > Viridiplantae > Streptophyta > Magnoliopsida > Poales > Poaceae > Tuctoria > Tuctoria greenei. The sequence continues at coordinate 287,225,582 of JAYESD010000001.1, forward strand.
ATTGCTTACATAAGCATTGGCGATAACAAATATGGCTTAGTAATTGTTGATGACTTTTCGCGCTTCACTTGGGTTTTCTTTTTGCATGATAATAAAGAAACTCAAAGAACCCTCAAGAAGTTTGTGAAGCGTGCCCAAAATGAGTTGTCATTAAAGATCAAGAACATACAAAGCGACAATGTCACGGAGTTCAAGAACACTCAAGTTGAGGAGTACCTAAACGAAGAAGGGATAAAGCATGAGTTTTCAGCACCTTATTCCCCTCAACAAAATGGAGTTGCCGAAAGGAAGAAACGAACCCTCATAGAGATGGCAAGAACAATGCTCGATGAATACAAGATCTCGGATCAGTTTTGGGCGGAAGCAGTTAACACCGCTTGCCACGCCATAAACCGACTCTATCTTCATCGACTACTCAAGAAGACGTCATATGAGCTACTCATGGGTAACAAGCCTAATATTTTGTATTTTTGAGTTTTCGGTTCTAAGTGCTATATTTTGAAAAAGAAGCCTAGGACTTCAAAGTTCACTTCAAAGTTCGATGAAGGTTTCTTGCTTGTTTATGATTCAAACTCTTACGCCTATCGTGTCTTCAACAAGACCTCCGGACTTGTTGAAGTAGCACGTGACGTAGTGTTCTATAAAACTAACGACTCTCAAGAAGAATAAATTGATCCATGTGTGTTAGATAGAGAAGAAGCTACATGTCAAGCATTGAGAAGAATGGCGTTGGGCGATATTCGACCACAAGCGCCACCTCCAAATGCAAATGAAGAAGATGAACCACAAGAGGAGGTAAACGATCAAGGGGGAGCTTCCACACAAGATCAACATCAAGAAGATGAAGATGATCAACAAGTCAATGAGGGCAACCATCTAGGGGGAGAAGAAGATGATCATGAAGACTCAAGACCAAAAGTGCCACACCCAAGAGTACACCAATGCTTCCAAAGAGATCATCCTGTCGACAACATAATCGGGGACATTCAAAAGGGAGTTACGACTAGATCCCGCATAGCTATTTTTCGTGGACATTACTCCTTTGTATCCTTTATGGAACCGCGTAGGATTGAGGATGCATTGAAGGATCCAGATTGGGTGGTGGTGATGCATGAAGAACTCAACAACTTCAAATGGAACGAAGTGTGGGAACTCGTCGAAAGACCCAAGTTCAACGTTGTCGGCACCAAATGGGTCTTCCGCAACAAACAAGATGAACACGGGGTGGTTACAAGGAATAAGGCGCGACTTGTGGTCAAAGGGTATTCACAAGTCGAAGGTTTGGATTTTGATGAAACCTTTGCTCCCATAGCTAGGCTTGAATATATTAGAATACTACTTGCATATGCTACTCACCATGATTTCAAGCTCCATCAAATGGATGTGAAAAGTGTCTTCCTCAATGGACCAATCAAGGAGGAGGTGTATGTGGAGCAACCCCCGATTTCGAATATGAAGAGTTCCCCGACCACGTCTTTAAATTTCGTAAGGCTCTATACGGCCTCAAACAAGCTCCTAGAGCTTGGTATGATTGTCTTAGAGATTTCTTAATTGAAAATGGTTTTAAGATTGGCGAAGCAGATTATAAGTTATTCACAAAGCAATATGACAATGATCTTTTTATTTGTCAAATTTATGTTGATGACATTATCTTTGGTTCAACTAACAAATCCTTTTGTTAAGAATTTAGTAAGATTATGACAGATAGGTTCGAGATGTCTGTGATGGGAGAGCTGAAATACTACTTAGGATTCCAAGTGAGGCAATAAAAGGAAGGGACATTCATAAGCCAAACCAAGTATACTCAAGACATACTAAAGAAGTTTGGAATGGACAAGGTGAAGCCCATAAAGACTCCCATGGCAACAAATGGACACTTGGATCTCAATGAAGACAGACCAAGCGTGGATCAAATGGTATATCACTCCATGATTGGATATCTATTTTACTTATGTGCATCTAGGCCAGACATTATGTTGAGTGTATGTTTGTGTGCAAGGTTTCAAACCAACCCAAAAGAGTGGCATTTGACAGCCGTAAAAAGAATCTTGCGGGATTTAGTTCATACACCCAACCTAGGTCTTTGGTATCCTAAAGGTTCCAAGTTCAATCTCATTGGATACTCCGATGCAAATGATGCCGGATGCAAAGTAGATAGAAAAAGCACCTCTGGTACATGCCAATTTCTAGGTAGATCCCTAGTTTCTTGGTCCTCCAATAAATAAAACTCCATTGCCTTATCCACGGCCGAAGCGGAGTATGTTGCAGCCGGGAGTTGTTGTGCACAACTCCTTTGTATGCGATAAATTCTAAGCGATTACAATTACAATATGAGTCGTATTCCAATTCTTTGTGATAATGAGAGTGCCATTAAAATTGCCCATAACACCGTTGAGCACTCTAGGACCAAACATATAGACATACGGCACCATTTTTTGAGAGACCACCCAATGAAAGGAGACATAACCATTTCCCACGTCAACACCGAAAAACAATTGGCCGACTTATTTACCAAGCCACTTGATGAAAAACGTTTTTGCGAGCTCCGGAATGAACTAAACATCCTTGATGCTCGGAATGTGGCTTGAAAACTTGCATACCTGTATGGCTTCTTGAAAATATGTTGATTGTGTTGCGAAAAACATCTCTCTCAATTTTCTCCGAAAAACTATTTCAACTACTTGATCTTGATAAATTATGGTCATTGCTTGATTGTTGTATGCTTACTGATCATATTCATCAAGATTACTTGATTGTTTTGGCCCCTAGTTTTCTTTAAAAGAACCTTCGAACATATACGAATGGACTAAATATATCTGTTCTGGTGACCATGGACTAGTCCATGGTTATCTGGACTAGTCCGCACACAGCTCCGATTTTTTGACTCCATAATCCTAGCCGCCGCCAAAACCTAATCTTCTTCATCCTCACAAATCGCCCCATGCTCTCTCTCCTCGCTCGAGTGCTCCCAAGGCAATTTCCTTCGTTCTCCATCAAATCCCTCCAAGTTTAGGTGGAAATCGATCTCCATTGCATAGGGATTGAAGACCACAGACTTGTCCGCACCTTCAACCCCTCCATCTCCAAGAATCAAGGATTTTTGGTAAAATTTCCTCCCAAACCCTAGAAATCATGATTTTATTCATTGTTGACCAAATAGCCTAGTTCCTGTCGGTTAATACATCCCTCCTTGTTGTATTACATTTACCTTGAACTAGTTTTGCATTGGAAATCATCATTGGTCGTCTAGTTAGGGTTTGAGGTGATGAACACCGGACTAGTCCGGTCCATGTACGGACAAGTCTGGTCCCTCGGACCAGTCCGTACCTGTACACCGGACAAGTCCGATTTTTAACTGATATCAACCCTAATTTCTCGTTCCTCAATGCACCTCCTGGCCATCAATTCTTATCCATACATTGTGCAATGCTCTCTCAGGACAATGTCGAACGAGAACATCTTCGACTTTGAAGATGAGATGGAACAAGACTTGTTGTCGTGTGCTTCGGAGTCTCGCGCTCAAAAGAGGCAAGAGCGTCCCTCCGAGCCTGCACCTTCCCCACCTCAGGTGCGATGCAAGGTGCTCGCCAAGAAGCATGCGTCCAAGGCCAAGGACACAGCTGGCTCCAGCTCGGCGGCTCTTCGCCAAGTGAAGGGCAAAGGAAAAGGAATTGCTTCGGGCCCAGTCGGCCCTCTCAAGATGCATGCCTCGATGCAGGGAAACAGAGATCCCTCCGAGGAGAAGTTCAACGGCAAGGGAAGCGATACGGCTTCAAAGCTCAGATTTGTGGATTGCTACAGTCGACCCAGGAAGGCTGCAGATGTTAGATTTTGGAGCAATTTTCATGCAAATTACTACAGCTCGGTGTACCTCACCATGAAGACTCCGGTGGTTCGCAACCAGTGTATCGACTGGAATCACTTTGAGAGAAAGAGCTGTGGAGCATTTGATCAAGTGGTAGAGGCTGCTGCCAGGCATGGACTGAAGGACCTGTTTGCCTTCAAAGATCACTGGAATGATGAGATTATTGCTCAGTTCTATGCCACTTGTTTCTTTGCTAGTTATGAGGAGGAAAGGGTGACTTGGATGACTCATGGATCCAAGTACACCATTACTACTTATGATGATTTTGCAAGACTCCTTCACCTTGAAGACACCAGCAACAATGAGTTGACTATTCACAACATCAGTGTCTTGGGAAAGGATAAGATGGAGTTCCTCTATGACACCAGCCTGAAGTACAATCCCCCTCAACCAAGAACATGAAGCCCTTCTTCATGGTTCTCAACAGGGTGCTGAGGAAGGCAATAGCACCAAAAGATGGGTATGCAGGAAGTGTCCAAGGTTACTTGAGGACCTTGATGAAAGTGATAAGCAAGAACAGGAAGTTTGACATCTTTGACTATATCTGGAATGATATGGTTAACATCTCCTGCACGTCGAACAGATCCTATGGCTATGCCCCCTACTTGATGTTCATAATTGAGAAGGTCACAAGGATCGAGTTTGTGAAGGATGTGGAGCACACTCCTTTGAGGCCCCAGAAGCCTCCCCAAGCTACTGTCCAAGCTGCTCCATCCCCTGCATCCAGTGAAGAGGCTCCAAGGAGAGCTAGAGGAGATGAGAGGATTGCTCCCACCACTAGGGCCCCTCCCCAAAAAGGGTCTCCTAGTGGAATCTTGAAGTACTTGGCAACAATCTTTGCCTCATGCAAGAAGGCCGAAGTGAATACTCACAAGCTGAACAAGGCGAGGAAGGCAGATATGAGGTATGTCAAACAAAATGTCAGGCATATTTGCCAAAAGCTGGAGATCGAGCCTATTGGATCCTCAGTCATCTCTGAAGATTCAACCTCTGATTTCACTGAGCTCGGATCTTTGACTCCCTTCGAGCTTGCCTACTTTGGCATTGGGGGCACTTCAAGTGGATCTGCTCCTCCTCCTCCACAGTCGGGAGATGAAGTTGAAGATGTGGAGAGAACCGACAGCAAGGAATGAGCCACTAGATCCCTCTCCTCCTTCTTTTTGGTGTCTTGATGCCAAAGGGGGAGAGGTTGAGGGGGATTCACTAGATTCTAGCTGTAGGTTGGGAGATGAGTGCTTCATTAATGTATCTTTTTGTGTCTCTCTTGGGTTGTAAAACTTCTTTGGTATTGTGGCATGATGGAATGACTTTGCTTATGTTATGAAACTTGTGTTTTGCCTTGAAATTGACATATTTGCTTGATATTGGTATTTTAATGTCAATCACTTCATTCTCATCATGATTATTGCTCACACTCACATAGTTTTACACCCCACCATAAAGAGTGCACATATGACCTATGTTTTCATTGCTTAACTTGTACCTAACTCATATGTGCACACTTTATGAAAATTCTGTATTTTTATCATATTTTTTGAAATCTCAATTGGTTGTCATCAATCACCAAAAAGGGGGAGATTGAAAGTGCATCTAGGCATCCCTTCTGGGTTTTGGTTGCTTTATGACAAACAAATGAGATCCTAACCAAATTGTTGAGATGAGCGCAGGTCTTAAAAGAAATTATGAAGAAAGCGCAAAAAGAAAGGAAAATGAGGATCTATATAGAAAAGAGCTCAAGAGCAGAATAGATTAGATCATTGTGTATGGAGTGTGTTGGAGGAACACACCCCAAGAGCTTGATCACAAGAAAACTCAATCACTACACTAATTTATACAGGTCCAGACTAGTCCGATAATATCCGGACTAGTCTGATAACCCCTCTGTTCAAAATCGAACAAGTCCTCCCAGTGCGGACTTGTTTGCACAGTCCAAGTCTACACAGACCGGACTAGTCCGATATCTTTCTCACTAAGATCGGACTAGTCCTCCCCAGTGCGGACTAGTCCTCAACACTTCACAACTTTGCACAACATCGGACAAGTCCGATAATATACGGACTAGTCCGATAACCTCTTTGACTAAAATCGGACAAGTCCTCTAAATACGGACTTGTCCCAATTCAATAAGGGATTCACAACAGCCGGATTAGTCTGATAATAATCGGACTAGTTCGAACTTTTCCAGAGCCTAAATCAGACTAGTCCGCCCTAAGCCGGACAAGTTCGATCTTCCTCAGAACTTATGGTTTCCTACACGCCGCACACCGGACTAGCCCGGACTCCACCTCGGACTAGTCCGGACCCTCGAAACCCTAACGGTAACTTTTGGAAACACCATATAAATAGATGTGCACGACCCTACTTTCAACTCTCTCGACTCCAAGCGCTGTCACACCCTCCAAGAGATTAGAAAATGCATCTCTCCACGCAATCCAACGCAAGAAAGATCAAATCCTTGAGGATTCACTTTGGATCAAAGGAGAGACATGATTTCACACGTTTGAGCTCTTGGGTTTGATCGCTAACACACTCCTGTTGTTTCATTGTTGATCTTAAGAGTGTGTTCTTGGTGGTGTTTGATTTTTAATCTTGGGGAGCCCTCAACTTGTGAGAAGGCCCCTTGAACTTGGAGATTACCCCTGTGATAGTGAAAGAGAATTGGCCTTCGTGGCGATTCAACGAGGTTAGGGTCAGTGAAGACCCGGTCCTTTCGTGGGCTCCTCAACGTGGATGTAGGTTGCCTTTGTGGGAACCGAATCACGGGATAAAAATCTTGTGTCTTCACTTTGTGCATTTTTTTCTTACTTTTCATTGATATCTAGGGTTTTTCTTGATCTTGTTCATATTACGTTAAAACATTAAATATAAGGTTAACTTGTGCAACATCCAGTGTCATAGAAGTATTACACTCTAATTACAAGTATATTTCTGCTGCATAGAGTCTAGGATCGAGATCATCGATCAAATTTGATCGATCTAGTCCGCACTCTACTGGACCAGCCCGATTTCCTGGTATTTGATCAAGTTGCTAAGTGTTGCAGGTTCCGACTAAAAATCAAAAGGCCTATTCACCCCCCCCCCCCCCCCCGTCTAGGCCACATTCAGTAGTCATGATGACTTCTAGCGAAGAGGAACGACATCTTCTCATGGACATTGGAGGCAAGCTGCTAGAGCTTGAAGTAGATAGGGGTGACTCAGAAAGAAATTTTCTGCATACTGCATGCATAACCACCCCTGTGCATACCCATCTGAGATTGTGACAGGTGTCCCCTCAAAAATATCGAACCATCCATCGAATGCGCTCGCGCCCTCACCCGATGCGCAAGCGGCTCCCGCAACTCCGCTTCGGTTGCTCGGTTCCGTCGTTCGTCAGCTCCACGATATGCTCGTCCGTCTCTCCGTGCAGCTTCCGGAGACATACACAGATCATCGTCTCTGTCTTCTGCTCGAATTTCATCCATGCTTTTACAAGACAACAAAACTCCTCGTATTTGTTGTAATAATAAAATTTTGTTTGGCCAGTGCTGGATCTCGACTCCCGTTCAAGTATTCGATGCCAACGGCCCCCAGGATTAGAGTCTTGTCTCTCTACAAAGTGGTCCATGGGGGAGGCTCGCATCATCTTTACAGAGAAGCTTAGGAGGAACGATGGAGCCAAGAACCCGACGCGGAGCCTCCGGAGCCGCTCGCGCACCGGGTGAGGGCACGAGCGCACTAGATCAATGGTTCGATATTTTTGAAAGGACACCTGTCACAATCTAGGATGGGTATGCACAAGAGAGGTTATGCATACAACATGCAGAACATTTCTTTTTGGGTGACTCCCACGCGACACCTGGCCATCCATGCCAAGACGGATCTTCGGTCTCATACGATGGAGGTTGAATCCATTCGGGTGCATCACCCATCGGGTTCTCCTCCTCTTCGTACTCATGGACCGTGAAAGTTGTCGGAGGCATGGCTTCTCTCCTTGCACGACTTCTAGTTACCCTGCCAAAGATATTACTTCTTCGGGATTACTCGATGGGAAGAAGATCAAAGGTTAGCCTTCGGCATTTTTACAAATGATAATCCGGGTTAGGTTACCGAATTTCATTGACAAAGCCGCGATAATGAAATATCAAAGAGCCATCTTGATCATGTTTAAGGGTATGTCCTTGCACTAGATAATCTTTATTAATTAATTCTTGTTCATTTTCAATATATTCAAATGAAGTATATTCTAGTGCTCCTACCCTAATAGCAATACGGGTAATCAATGAAGTGCTTTCAATTGGCCCTGTCATTGAAATGTAATCTAACCATTGTGTCATCATGACAATAACTGGAGTAACTTTTATTTTTTTAATCATGGCAAATAAAATTCTCAGCTCATCATCACGCACTATTCTAACATCTCTAGGGAACATAGTCATAGCCACCCATCTATGCATGAAGCGTAAAGTAGGATTGTGCAAGTGGCTATTCCTAGGAGCACTACATCTGACCTCACTAGTCAATTCATGCCAAAAACTTTGTTTGTTAAACTTAAGAAAATCATCTAAATCTAGTAAAAAATGTTTATAGAAGCCTAGGATTTCACTTACTTTTTTCCATAGGATGTTATATTCTTTTTGAAATAATCTAAAAAAATACCATCAAATCCTATCTTGAGGGTGAAAAGCAATTGCATGGAGAGAAGCCGTGAACCTCTCTCCCCATCCTAGTGCATTCCAAATGGAAAAGAAATTGGAATCCATACCTATTTTGGAGATCAAATTCGGATCATAAGTTTTTGTATCAGAAAACTCACGATATTGGAGGAGCTTGTGTGCTTGATCTTCAACTTCACTTTGTATGTCGAGGTCATCATCGTGGATAAGTTGTCGCGGGTTGCTCCTCTCACCCATGGGAGTCTCCTCACATACACTCCTCCTCTGTGAACTTGGTGTAGCAATGGAAGAGGGACGTACACTTGAGTCTCCACCATGGCTTGATCTTGCAGCCTCCTTCCTCTTCCCAAACAACCTCTTCATTCCTTTTATGGCCACAACAAGCAAGAACACAACAAAGCAAAAACTCAAAAGAGGTGATATTAGTGAAAGTAAAACCCCCGACGAATTTACCTTGAAGAGCTTGAGAGCAAATTGCAAATGCAAAGAAAATCAAATTATTTTGGGTTGGATTTTGAGCAACAACGCTTCAATGAAGAGCAAGAAACATAATGTGAGCAAAGAGTGACTTTGGGGAGGTGTGAAATAAGGTGAAGTGTGTAGAGGAGTGCTTCTTACGACCACCTTTTATAGTGTACACTCCCCAACGATCACAAGGGAATCAAATGTAGTCATTGGAGGAGAGAGAGCCAAAATGCCCTTTCCCCTAGTCAGCCAAAGAGGGGGTCGGCCAAACTGACATGTGGGCCCCCCCTGTTCCCCCTTTTGGCAGGTGGCTCCCCAATGGCTATAAAATTAGCACGTTGGTGAAATGTCACATTTACAGCTCATAAAAATTGTTTTTCGAATAAAAAACCATTTTTCAAAACCCAACAATTTTCTTTTTATGAGAAAATAAAGAAATAAAAATAATAGGAGAATATAAGATTCTCAACTTGCTAAGAAAATTCAAATATGCAGTGGCGAAAATCAAACTAAGTGGGGAAAAACAAATGAAGAGAAAAGAAAAAAAAAAGATAACTACCAATTTAACCTATTGGCTAGGTCTCACCACCGTCCGATGAGATAGACATTCCTCCTTCCTCATTTCTTGACATCCGGACCTAGAGGGATGGACTCGAATGACTTGTCTTGCTTTGTGGACTTGGGCCTTTGAGGAGGCCCAGACTTACCCGTCTTCTTCGGGTGTTGGCGTGGATGATAAGACGGGTTCTCCACATAGATTAATTTCCTCATAAATGCAATGAGCGAGTCCACCTTTGGAGATGTGACTTCAACCTTTTGAATGTGTCTAGTTTCAGTCCATACTTGATATGAATCATGGAGCATTGCTTCAACTTCGGGCAAAAGTTAAACTTTTCCACCTTGCCATTGATATGGAAGTGGATTTCTCCAACTTCCACATCTAGGCGAGCCTTCGTGGTGCTAAGGAATGATCGCCCAAGAATGAGTGGTGTATCCTTCTCAACCTCCATGTCGAGCACCACGAAATCCATGGGTATGAAGCAATTTCGGATTTTCACTGGAACGTCTTCAACAATACCCTTCGAATAACAGACTGAAGAAGTAGCCAGTTGGAGCTGCATTGGTGTTGAATTAAGCTCCGTGAAGTTCAGTTGGTCGAAGAACACCTTGGGCATTACACTCACACTTGCTCAATGGTCATAAAGTGCCTTGTTGAAGTAGTGAGCCCTAATTGAGCAAGATATGATGGTGTATCCAGGGTCCTTCAGCCAGTTGCCTTCCCATAGAGAAATCATGTTGACATTTTCCACGGGAGGTTTGAACTGTCCTGACATCTTGCCATTCTCCACTGGTGGAACAACAGCTGCCAGTTGAGCCAACTGAGTTTCCAGTATCTGGTTGAAGCTCAGTTGATTCTTGAAGGCCGAGGATAGTCCTTCAATCTTGGCATTGATGCATTCTAGAGTCTTGTCATTAGCCGAAAGCTTCTTTGATAGGGCATCATTGATCTTTAGTTGGATAATGGCAAGCTCTCTCAAGTTGGGTTGATTTCCATTGTTCCCATTGTTGTTGTACCCTCCTTGAAAGAATGGGTGTGGTTGGCCCCACCCTTGACCTCCTGGACGATAGCCATTATTGTTCCTATTGTTGGCTACATATAAGGCATCATCATGGGTTTCTGGGCAGTCATTGCCCAAATGGCTCGTGTTGCTGCATACTTCACATGTGATGTGAGAGTCTAGGGCATAGGCATTGCTACATACGTCACCACCAGCTTGTCCATCAATCTTCTTCATGAGGAGGTCCAATTTGGCAGCGATCATGTCCACCTCCTTCAAGTTGAGCATGCCTCGCTCACGGGTATGGAGACGCTTGTCGCTCCAACCCATGTTTGACACCATCTTCTCAATTAAGTCTTTGGCTTTGGACAACGTAAATGAGAAGAAGGCACCTCCAGCAGCAGCATCCACGTGGTCACAGACGGAAGGGATCAGCCCGTTGTAGAAGTTTTGAATAATCAACCAGTCATCCATCTCATGGTGGGGACAGGCAAGGATGTACTCCTGAAGACTTTCCCAATCCTCGAGAATAGACTCCTTGCCATCTTGCTGGAAGCTGGAAATCCTTCCACGTAGGGCATTAGTCTTGCCCAATAGAAAGAACTTGGCGAGGAACGTAGAACATTTCTCCCAAGTGTCTACATCACTTTGGTTCACATAGAACCACTGCTTTGCCCTTTCATGAAGGGAGAACGGAAACAGCCTAAGACGACCGACATCATGTGATACGTCCTTGATCTTAAAAGTGTTGCATATCTCAAGGAACAGTTGCAGGTGAGCACTTGCATCTTCGTTAGTCTTCCAACAAAATGGGTTGGCTTGCACCATAGTGATCAGGCTAGTCTTGATTTCAAAGTTCACGTCTCCCGTGTTAACAGTGGGCCCAGCAGGCACATTGTTAGTAGAGGGAGCCGAGAACTCACAAAGGGGCTTCTGGGCTATTGGCGTTTTGGTTGTTGGTGCAGTTGTGCTGGCTTGCTTTGCCGCTCGAAGCTTTTGAGGAGTAACGACACGAGGTCAATCTCTCATAAGGGATTCGGGATCTTCAACAAAGTTTTCCGGCAAGCGGAAACCATACATACACTACCCTGTTTTTGCATAAAATGTGAAAATAAAAAGGACTATCCTACTAAAACCTATCCAGGGTCCTATCCTATTCACTCAATCATGCAATACTTTAGCTGGCTTCCCCAGCAACGACATCAGAAATGCTTGTTGATGTTTCTTACATCACAAATAAAAATCCACAAGCGCACGAAAACTATCGAAGTAGCATTTCCCCTTAAGAGTATTCCCAAGGGTGTCATTTATATTTTCCCAAAGGCAGGCCAAGTGGAAGCACAGAAATCATCAAATGAAGAGGGTAGATTGGTCTAGGTAGGGTTCTAGTGAGGATGGGTAAGATATGTGGAGGTAGTGTGACACACACAAAAGCATCCTATTCTAAGGGAATGGGGGTAAATGGGTCAAAGAGAGATTAGGCTAATAGTTAGCGAGTTGCTCCTACAATGCTTCTAGTATACATATACATAGACTAGGTTAGATACTAATGAACATGTCAATAATGAATTCTTATGCTAAGTTGTTCAACACATCGGACACGGGTTTACCCCTAGCAATATTAGGGTGACTCCTGCAAAGAGCATGTGGCATAGTTGAACGTGGAGGATTTCAAGGACAGACAGGGTTGTCACCACCTATTGCCTGTCTCTTCAATCCATGGGTCTATGAGACATCCAACGCTACTTAACTATCCTAGCACCATGCTAGCATATTAAGTAAATACCTTAGAAGCCTAGGCACAAGCCATCCTAAGGCAATGACTAACCTAAACATCGTTGAACCAATGTTGGAACATATCATAAGTTATTCATATTAACATGGTCATGTCATAACTAATTAGACTATATGTGGAGGTTTGTAGTGTTTATGATGATATAATGAGAATGATATGGCATAATCATAAATACTACTCCTACCACATACATTGAATCCACAATAAAACAAGAAACGCTTCATCCAAGTATATGAATAAAAGAAGACTAAAGATAACATATTTATTAAGCATAAAGTCACAAATACAAATAGGAATATGAAAGTCATACCTTTCCCAATTGGGAATTCGGAAGAGAGAGACTCCTTCTACTCCTTCCTAACTTATACTATGGACTAGAGGCTCTCCTCTCTATAGCCTAAACTCCTCTAAACCTATGGAGAATAGTGGATACAATTGAATGAATACTCAAGTGGTGTATCTCTAAGTTAGGGTAGGGGGTCCTATTATAAGTAGAGATGGGTCGGTTGCCGCCACCAAATGCGCGTGAATCAGTCATAATCATCTTCAAGAAGCGGAGAGGAGCCAACACATGTCGATTGACCGAGTTTGGCGCCAGGACCAAGTCGACCGACTAGGGGGGTCGGTCGACCTGGTCAGGGCCCCGTTGGGGCTGTGTTTTCTCCAGGTCTCTGATAGGTGGGCCCCCTTACTGATATATGTGATGCACCGTTGGATGTCCTCAGATACTTCTGTTTATGGACCAATTGATCCATGTGGTGCCACATGTCAGCGTTTGATTGGCTGTGATGATATTTTATAGGATTTCTCCCCCTCTTTACCTCATTTCCTGCAATAAATGTATGCATGCAATGTTTCTCCAAGGACAAGTGGAAATAGGTTATATAGAAAGGTATTATGTGCAAGAAATGGTATCTTTCACATAATTGAGTTATTTTGACAGGTAAAATTGCTATATAACAGCCGTCAACAGAGCCCACCAGAAGAACATAGGGCACTTCGCAGTCTATGGATGGCCAAGGGCCTGAGGAAGGAGCATGTCCCGACTCAGGATAAACTCGGTATTGGTGGCCAAGTGCACGACGCCATAACAATGGCAACACGTCAGCCTGGTGTAGCAGCTTGCCATGATATAAGAGAAATGGACGCCATACTCATCTCCGAATGTGGAGGAAAGACCCTCGCTGGAGGAATCCATGGCCAGCTCGGGTTGGAACAAATGGAAATATCAAAATACCTGGACACCTTCCACCTCGGACGCGATCGTGATGCCCCTCAGAGACTTTCTGGAAATTTTTCTCATGAAGACTGGAGCCCTAGCTGTTGCAGGCCAGGAAGATGATATGGCCACCACTGAGTCAGCCCCACAGACACTGACTCAGGTAGTCACTAGCACCCAAGGTGAGGAGGCACCAGTACAGGATGTACCGATTGCAGGAGAGGACAAAGGACGAGATGATCCAGAAAGAGCCCCACAACCGGAGATCCCAAGAAGCCCAACCGTGGGAGCAACCAACTCAAACAATGATCTCATTGAGGCGATTAAAGTGCCACTTGTTCAACCCCTGCTAAATGAACCACTACTGAAGATACTAGAGAAGAAGAAAAGTAAGAAAGCAACATCCCAGGCGACACGCCAAAGCCCTAGATTGAAATGGATCAACAAGAAGCCCGAGACATGTGTCAGGAAAGTTCAGGAGGTGCTGGCCCGGAAATAGGGTATCCTAGAAGACAACAAGGAGCTTGAAAACATAAGACTCTGCAAGTACCTAGACCTCTACAAGAAGCCACTGTCAGACACGACAATGGAAGCAATCAACGCCCTCACCAAGGTGACACTAGCGAAGAAGAAGAACAAAAAGGGCGGCACGGATGACAAAAGCAAGAAGAGGAGTCGCAAGATGGATGGGCAGCTAGTCAAGTCAAGTAAAGCCGCTGCGGGTGAGGTGTCAATGCAGGCACCTTAAGTTGATCTAGGATGACACACAATCGATCATATTGTGTGTCCATGAGTAAAGTAGTTGTCCCTCATGTATCTTGGTCCCCATCAGAGGTATGGAAGGGGATGGTAACTTGGGTTGTGTGGTGGCGAAGTCGAAACAGTCCAGCTAGGACGTGGCATGTATTTTGGTGGCGTGTATTTTGCTTAAACCCAAGTGGGGGCAGGTTAGAGTATGCCCTGGGTGCAAGAACTACCTTATATCGATAATTGTCGCTCTTCTCTTGTTCAATGGATGAAACAATTATATACTACTCCTGCTTGTCATGGAATGTGAGAGGATTAAATAGCATCGCGCATCGCGAGGAAGTCAAGGAGATCATTCAACATAATAGACCACTTCTGATCTGTGTTCAAGAGACAAAGTTGGGAGACATCTCTTGCTACGATATCCGGAGCATACTAGGCAAAACTACGAAGAACAAATTTGCTTCCTCCCGCCATAGGGAACAAGAGGAGGCATCCTCATCGTAGCTCACAAAGTCCACGATGACATGGACGATGTGCATAAAATGGAATAGAGTCTCAGTTACAGTGCGGGATCTCAGAACCCATCAACAATGGACACTATCGGGTGTGTATGGCCATAGAACATGATGAAAAGCGGTTCATCAGGGAACTAAAGGGACTCAAGCAACATGCAAAACCCGAATGGATACTGATCAGGTACTTTAATCTAATCTATCAAGAAAGTGACAAAGACAACAACTGTTTGAATAGAAGGTTGATGAATAGATTTCAATGAGCGTTGAATCATCTGGAGGTCAAAGAAATACCCATCATTGGTAGGAAATTCATGTGGTCTAATGAGCGCAATGCCCCGATGATGACACAGATTGATAGGGCATTCACAACCTTAACATGGGATGAGATGCATAGGAATGCGGTCTTACACCCACTGGCCACCTCCATTTCTGACCACTTCCCCCTGCTACTCCAACCTCTTGCACAACCACCTCTAAAGGTGCACTTTCGATTTGAAGCGCAATGGTCGAAGATGGAAGGATTCAGAGAATGTGTTCAGCAGGCATGGGAAGCGCCTTTAGCTACATTTCATAACCCCTTCCGAAACCTGCACATAAAGCTCGGAAGAACAGCGAAAGCGCTAGCAAAATGGGCCAAAACACTGATCCCTCAAGATACATTTGCGACAACAATTTGTAGGGAGGTGATATCGCAAGTAGAGGTCATGCAAGAGAGTAGAGCACTCTTTGAGAGCGAGTTGGAGCTCCGGCAGACACTCAAAAGTCGACTCTTGGGCCTGACCGCCATAGAGAAGTCACGAGCAAAACAAGCTTCTCGACTGACATGGTTACGAAAAGGAGACATAAAGACAAAGTACTTCTAGGTTATATCCAACACCTGCCACAAGAAAAATTACATACACTCTCTTCAGACTGAGGATGGATGGATAGTGGACCATCGAGGAAAAGCGCAAGCAATCCTCCAACATTATCAGCAGCATCTAGGCACATAGACACCACGGAAGGCAGCTCTCAACTTCACGGCATTGAGGTGGAAGCCTAGGACCTTAGATCACCTTGAACTTCCTTTCTCGACACAAGAGGTGGAAAGAATCATACATATATGGCAAAAGGAAAAGGCGCCAGCCCAGATGGGTTTGTTGGCGCGTTCTTCCGATCATGTTAGGATATCATCTAGGAAGAGATTATGACGGCTCTTAACTACTTCCACAACATGAACCAACAGGAGATTCATTGGCTTAACCAGGCCTACGTGGTTCTAATACCCAAAAAAATGTTTCTAGAATTGGGGACTACAGGCCCATCAGCCTCACGCATACTTTTCCAAACTGGTCTCCAAAATTTTAGCAAAATGTGTGTCACCGGAGCTGCACCACTTGATCTCAATGAATCAAAATGCTTTCATCAAATCAAGATGCATATACGACAACTTCTTATTCGTGTAGGCGCTCATTAGAGACACCCACCGCAGAAGAACTCCAATGCAATTTATAAAGTTGGATATATCCAAAGCATTTGATACTATTGCGCTTTGATTATTGTGTTGTCATCAATCACCAAAAAGGGGGAGATTGAAAGCATCTAGGCCCCCCATGAAGTACGGTTTCAGTGATTAATGACAACCATTGAACTTTACTAATGAATTTGTGAATGCAAGGTCCCCATAATCACTCATAAAATGAAATGAATATGTCATTGGAGACCCATATACAATCAACTTTTGAGATCAAATCAATGAGATAAAGACAAGAAGTGAAAGCTCTTATGTCTAAGTCACTCAACCATAAGTTGACAACATACAATGATTGAAGATCATCAGAGAGCCTTGTGGAACAAATGTCTAAGAGGTCATCTGAGCAAGACACAAAAGATTCACTCAAAACAAATCGAAGCAAACAAAATCAACTCACCGGATCAACCGATGACTTCAGAAATGTACACATCGGTCGAGTTGGTTCAACTAAAGAAGAAGACCTCAGAACAATGTACTCACCGGATCATCCGATGTGAATGGCTCAGTGACATCGGTCCATCAGTACAGTTTGCAATACCATTGGACCAAGTGAAGCACTGGATCATCCAATGTACAGACTTACACACATCGGTCGATCACTCCAGTAAGCATCAAGATTAAGCAAATTCTGGAGGAAGAGCCACCGGATCATCCGATGAGAAGACAGGGGCAACATCGGTCTAACAACGGTCATATCTGACACAATGACGTCAGCCGAAGTAATTAGACCGATGATAACTAAAGGGGAGACATCGGATCATCCGGTGTTCACAGTAAAGTTCTGTCAGCCTACTTTTCCAACAGCTATTTCGGGGAGGTTGGCTATAAATACCCCCTAACCCTGTCATTTCGTCAAGTCTTGATCACCAGAAGCTATCCACACATCCACAAGTGTTCAAGGCCAAGAGCAATCACTTCCACACCTTTTCGATCATCTCTACACCAAGGTTTAGGCTAGAACTAGCTAGAGAGAGAGCTTGTGTGCCACCATTCTGGGTGAGTGGACTCTCTAGGTTAGTGTGAGAGCCTCAAGGGTGTGCCCTTGGTGTTGTAATCGTGAAGAGACTTCCGGAGCTTGCCAAGGCGTTTGTGGAAGCCCGGAAGGTCGAAGTTGTACAAGGCTTGAGCTCCACCTTGCCAAGGAGGCGAACGGAGAGGAATAGTGAAGACCCCTCGTCTCGGTGACTTGGGTGTGGCAAAACCCTTTGATGGGTGCCACAACGTGGATGTAGGAAGATCTTCACGATCTTGCCGAACCACGGGATAAATCCTTGTCTCCTCGGGAGTTTGCATCCCTTCTCCTTCCCTTACTTTTATGCATTTTACATTCCGCAAAGTTTCTATCTACTAGAATGCATAGATAGTCGCGTAGGGAATTGGGCTTTAGAAATTAAGTTTCATTGCTTAGAATTTTTCGAAGAAAGCCCAATTCACCCCCCGCCCCTCTTGGGCGTTCGGTCCTTACAATTGGTATCAGAGTAAGGTTGCTCATAGGATCATTCTAGCTTCACCGCTAGAGAGCTAAAATGGCCAAGGTTGGGGGTTCGGTTCCTATCTTCGAGGGCAAGAACTTTGCCTATTGGAAAGCACACATGTGCGCTTACCTTGAGGCTATTGCCCCCGAAGTATGGGAAGCGACCCACGCGGGGTTTGGAGAACATAATTATGTTGGTGATCAACTAAAATGGGATGCTAAAGCTAGGAATGCAATCTATGAATGTATTAGTCAAGATGTGTTTTCTAGGATTGCTAGCAAGGAAAAGGCTTGTGAAATTTGGGCTTGCTTGATAGAAATTCATGAGGGCTCTTCTCATGTCAAGTAATTAAAATATCACATGCTTAAAGCCAAATGTGATGAATTTAAAATGCTTCCTCATGAAAATATCAATGAAATGTTCTCTCGCTTGAATGTGCTTATTGAAGAAATCAATGCTCTTGACATTGCTTCTCTTGGCAAGGGACTCATCAACCGCAAGATCCTCATGCTCCTTCCCAAGCCAAAGTACAACATCATCAACTCCATGCTCCAAAAAGAGTCACTTGACCACATTGAAGTTTCGGAGCTCATTGGAGAAATACACGCTCATGAGATGAGTGTACTTGGGATGATGGAGCAATCTTCATCAAAAACAATTGCTCTAAAGGCCTCCACCAAGAAAACAAGCCACAAGAAGAAGAAGGTGGTTGAGCCTAGCTCAAGTGAAGAAGAACAAGCGTCAAGTGAAGATGATGATGATGAGCTTGCATTGATGATGAGGAAGTTCTCACGCTTGAACTCCAAGATCACTAAGAAGGGATACACATTTGATCCCAAGAAGAGGGCATTCCTACCAAGGAGAGATGATCACAAGACATGCTACAATTGTGGTGATCAAGGCCACATCTCCTATGATTGTCCAAGACCGGACAAATGAAGAGAGAACCAAAAGAGCAAGCATCGCAAGCTTGAAGGAAGTGATGATGATGAAGAGGAAGCCAAACCAAAGCCAAGATCCTTTGGGAAGAAGAAACATGACAAGGGCAAGAAGGCAAGGCTCTTCCCAAAGAAGAGAAATGGTGCACAAAAGGTGTTCATGTGTGAGGCAAATGAATGGGTCACCGACGAAGAAACAAGTGATGAAGAGAGTGAAGAGGAAGAAGAAAACTTGGCCGTCCTCACCATCGCCAACAATGATAATGCACCTCTTCATCCACCGCCCATGTGCCTCATGGCGAAAGGTAACACCAAGGTATGTGATGACTCTAGCGATGATGAGCTTTCCCCCGATGATTTAACTTCTTTGATAAATGAATATCATGCTATCATTAAGAGGTAAAAGAGTAAGGTCAAAGTGCTTGAAGAAACTCATGCTAAACTTGAGAGTGCTAACCTTGATTTGATTGACAAGTATGAAAGCATACTCAAAGAGCATGACACGCTCAAATTCCATGTCAAGCAAATTGAGGAAGAAAAGGCTAAAATCAAGATAGATAATCATGAACTTGACTTAGCACACCAAACACTCTTGGAAGAGCACAACAAGTTAATACAAGAACATCAAACACTTAACCTTGCTCATGACATGCTTGATCAAGAGTTGAAAAATATGAAGAAGCAAACTCTTAATGATAAGATATCCATTACTTCTCATGCCACTAATGCTTTGCACAAGTATTTGCCTCTGAAAGCTAATGCTAGGGAGAAGGACTTGTTGGAGGAGATTGAGAGTCTCCGCACTAGTGTGGCTAGACTTTCAAAAGGAGAAGTCAAGCACAAGGAAATTCTCTTCCAACAAGCAAAGGCCTTCAACAAGAGAGGACTTGGATCCTTCCCGGTGCCTAACAAAGGAAAGGTGCCCTCACCGGAGCTAAGAACAAGCTTCATCAAGGAAGTTGGTTCTTATTGCCAACATTGTGAGGTCACCGGTCACCACACAAGGGATTGTCCTCTTCCTAACCGACCTTCTCCTAAATTGCCTACTAACTATAAATCTACTTTCAATGATCATTATTATCTCTTAAGTAAAGTAGGTGGCAAGGTGAAGGCTAGATTCATTGGCAAAGACATGAAGGGCATGAAGGGGAAGCTCCCCAAGCAACTTTGGGTCCCAAAAACACTTGTATCACACATACAAGGACCTAAGTTGGCTTGGGTGCCTAAAGTCAAAAATTGAATTCATGTGTGTAGGTGAACTACAAAGCTAGAGGAAAGCATTGGGTACTCGATAGCGGGTGCACTCAACATATGACCGGCGATGATGGTATGTTCACCACCATAGAAAACCCCGGCAATCATGAACAAGTCACCTTTGGTGATAACTCTAAGGGAAAGGTAATTGGGTTAGGTAAAATTGCTATCTCAAATGACTTGTCTATTTCTAATGTTTTGTATGTTAAGTCACTTAGTTTCAATTTACTTTTTATTGCACAACTATGCGATCTTGGACTAACGTGCACATTAAGCAAAAATGATGTTGTTGTGAGTAGTGAAACTAGCCATGACATAGTCTTCAAAGGATTTCGGCATTGACATCTCTACCTAGTGGACTTCGCCAACAAGAATGCTAGCTTGACCACTTGTCTTTTCACTAAGACAAGCTTGGGATGGCTATGGCACCGACGCATAGCGCACATTGGAATGAGCATACTCAAGAAGTCATTCAAGCTTGGGATGGTGAGCGGCGTGAAGGATGTCATATTTGAGAAGAACAAGCTTTGTAGCGCTTGTCAAGCCGGGAAGCAAGTTGCTTCACACCACCCAATGAAGACAATGGTGTCAACCTCCAAGCCACTTGAACTACTCCACATGGACCTCTTCGGACCGTCCACATATCAAAGCCTTGGCGGTAACCTCTATTGTCTCGTTATTGTTGATGACTATTCTCGCTATGCTTGGACTTTATTTCTAGGTGACAAGAGTGAAACTCCGGAAGTGTTCAAGACCTTTGCCAACCGCGCTCAAAGGGAATTTCAACTTCCCATCATCAAGGTCCGGAGTGACAACGGCACCGAATTCAAGAACTACAACATTGGGGAGTGGCGTGACCGTGAAGGAGTGAAACATGAGTTTTCGGCCAAATACACTCCTCAACAAAACGGTGTCGTTGAAAGGAAGAACAAGACACTCATCACTCTTGCAAGAGCAATGCTTGATGACTACGGCACGTCAGAGAAGTTTTGGGCCGAAGCGATCAACACGGCGTGCCATGCCGCAAATATGGTCTATCTCCGTCGACTACTTCAAAAGACCCCGTACGAGCTTCTCATTGGGAGAAAGCCCAACATCTCCTACTTTCGAGTCTTTGGATGCAAGTGCTACATCTACCGCAAGAAAAGGCTCGGTAAGTTTGAAAGAAGATGTGATGTTGGTATATTCCTTGGTTATGCATCAAACTCAAAAGCATATCGAGTATTCAACCAAATCTCTGGTTTAATTGAGTAAAGTTGTGATGTTGAGTTTGATGAGACTAATGGCTCCCAAGAGGAGAGTTTTGGTCATGATGAAATAGATGATGAGCCTCTACGAGAAGCCATGAAGAACATGACCATTGGAGACATCAAGCCCGAAGTTGAGGAGAGCCATGATCAAGGGGGAGCCTCAAGTTCCAACAACAACACCTCAATGGCACCTCAAGTTGACGAAGAAGAGAAGGATGATCCATTGCCAACTCAAGACTCACAAGCACAACAACATCAAGAAGAAGAAGAAGTCTATGATCAAGTCCAACCACAAGAGGAGCAACACGCATCACCTCCGCCAAGTGCTTCACAACCGCTTATCAGGCATGGACGCATCTCCAAGGCACATCCAATGGACAAAATCATTGGAAGTCCATCAAGGGGTGTAAGTACACGTTCTCGCCACGTTGCTTCGTTTTGTGAGCACTACTCGTTTGTTTCGTGTGTAGAACCCACTCACATTGAGGAAGCACTCCAAGACCCGAATTGGGTGATGGCCATGCAAGAAGAACTCAACAACTTCATCCGCAATGAAGTTTGGGTGTTGGAGGAGCGACCCAAGGACAAGAACGTCATCGGAACAAAGTGGGTGTACCGCAACAAACAAGACGAGAATGGCGTTGTGGTCTGCAACAAGGCAAGACTTGTGGCCAAAGGGTTCTCGCAAGTTGAAGGACTAGATTCTGGGGAGACATTTGCCCCGGTCGCCCAGCTAGAAGCCATCCGTATACTTCTTGCCTTTGCGTCACATCATAGTATTAGACTTTATGAAATGGATGTGAAAAGTGCCTTTCTTAATGGTTACATTAACGAGCTTGTTTATGTTGAACAACCTCCCGGGTTTGAAGATCCGAGGAATCCTAATCATGTGTATAGGTTGCACAAGGCGCTCTACGGGCTCAAGCAAGCACCTAGGGCATGGTACGAACGACTACGGGATTTCCTCATCATGCAAGAATTCAAGATTGGGAGGGTGGACACTACACTCTTCACCAAGGACATCAACGGAGATTTGTTCATTTGTCAAATTTATGTTGATGATATTATTTTTGGTTCAACTTACGAAGCTTTTAGCCATGAGTTTGGCAAAATGATGTATAGGGAATTCGAGATGTCAATGATTGGAGAGCTCAACTTCTTCCTTGGATTTCAAATCAAGCAACTTCAAGAGGGGACCTTCGTCTATCAAGAGAAGTACACCAAGGACCTCTTGAAGAAATTTGAGATGGGAGATTGTAGCTCAAGAAGCACTCCAATGGCAACAAATTGTCATCTCGACGCGGATAAGGACGGTAAACCTATTGATCAATCTAACTACCGTTCTATGATTGGTTCATTGCTTTACCTTACCGCATCTAGGTCCGATATCATGTTTAGTGTATGCTTATGTGCTCGCTTTCAAGCGGCACCTAAAGAATCGCATAGGAAGGCGGTCTTTAGGATACTTAGGTATCTTAATCATACTCCTAGTGTGGGCTTGTGGTACCCTAAAGGTGTCAGATTCCATCTTGTGGGATACTCGTATTCGGACTTTGCCGGATGCCGTATGGATCGCAAGAGTACCTCCGGTGGGTGCCACTTGCTTGGGCGTTCCCTAGTTTCTTGGTCAAGCAAGAAGCAAAATTCCGTCGCTCTGTCCACGGCGGAAGCGGAGTATATTGCGGCCGGTGCATGTTGTGCCCAAATTCTTTATATGAAGCAAACCCTTTTGGACTTTGGTATTAAACTTGGTTGTGTGCCTCTCCTTTGTGACAATGAAAGTGCGGTTAAGATAGCTAAAAACCCTGTTCAACACTCCCGCACTAAGCACATTGATATTCACCATCATTTCTTAAGGGACCATGAAGCTAAGGGAGACATCTCTTTGAGAGGTGTTAGGTCCGAAGAACAATTGGCGGATATCTTCACTAAACCACTTGATGAGAAAACTTTTTCTAGGCTAAGGAGTGAACTAAATGTGCTAGATGCATCAAACGTCATGTAAGTTGCCATGATCATGTAAGAATGCACATCATATAGGTCTTGCCTAACTCTCAAAGGATAGGGGTGAGCTAGGGTTAGCTTGGGATGGTGGTTCTTTTGGGTTTTCCCAAGGCTTGGAGAGTGGTTCTCCCTGAAGAAGCCTTTGAAAGGTTCAAACTTGGCAAGATAGATTTACTTTATATCTTGCATGATGCCTGCCATACAGACTTGCACTTATATTTAAATTTCTTGCACTATAATTTGTTTGGCACTGCATACGGTAGATTGTCACAAAGGGGAACCCACCTCATGAGAAAGAGACTTGTTTGAAATGCAATATCTCAACTCATATAAGGTGGAAAAAACAACATGTTAGGTGCGTTAATGCCTAGAGGAACATGCTTCAAAGAGATAGAAGTCTTCATACTCTACCTCACAAAGCATGGGCCTTACATTTTATTTGGATATTTTCCTCCTATTTTTTCGATGTTCCATTTGCCTTAAGCCCTAGCCAAGTTATTGGCATATTAGTATCTTTGAGGGGTAAGGGGTTGCCCAAAAAGTCCTAAGACATGAGTTTCAAGTTGCTTGTTTGTTTTGGTCAAAGGACATATATGGGATGTTGTTGTTCTGTAGTCATCGGATTATCCGATGCCTAGGTCAGTCTCTCATCGGACCAATAGGTGTTCAATCTCCAAGGGCCAGTTCAGTCAGTATCTCAATTCAACCGATGCGTTCATTCTGAAAAACACCGGTCCATCCGGTGTTTACAATTCTGGAACTATGGTCAAATCCATCGATGCTACCTCCTCCATCGTCGGACCATCCGGTGTGAACATTCCTCTTTTGAACACCCTTACTGTGCCTTTCGACCGATGATCCAAACCCTAAACGTCGGTCCATCCGATGTCAACAGTAACATTTTGAATATCCTTACTGTGGCGTTCGACCGATGTATATCCCATCTAACATCGGTCCATCCGGTGTTAAAAATACGGCTAGGGTTTGGGACCCTCTATTTAAACCAGTCGTACCTCTTCCCCTTTCTCTCTCCCGATCCCGACGCCGCCACCGCTTTCCCCTCGCCGCGCCACCACCGACTGCCGCCACCGTCGGCAGTGCCCCTGCTCCAGCAGCTCCTCCACAGCAGGCACCGACGGTGGCTCCTTCGGCTCCGGCAGCTCCCTCCACTGCTACTCCAGCCAGCAGCTCCGACGACAGCAACGGTGACCAGT
Source organism: Tuctoria greenei (assembly GCA_036927565.1). Taxonomy (NCBI): domain Eukaryota; kingdom Viridiplantae; phylum Streptophyta; class Magnoliopsida; order Poales; family Poaceae; genus Tuctoria; species Tuctoria greenei. Next base: position 287,250,050 of record JAYESD010000001.1, read on the forward strand.
TCGTCATCGCGCCCAGCACTCAGGGTCCTTAGGCGCTCGGATCCCTTTTTGGTGTCTTGATGCCAAAGGGGGAGAAGAGTTAGAGGAGTCAGGGGGAGAGTCTTAGTGTCAGGGGGAGTCTTAGTGTCAGGGGGGTCTCTTTTATCATTTATCGTTTATCATTCTTGTAATTCAGTGTGTTTGCTACATTTGGTGTGTTTGCTACTCATTTGCTACTTATTGAGAGTTATTAATCGATTGGGCTCATTTTGTGTTTATCTATGTTTTTGATCACTTATTTCTCACACTTGAGTTGTTAATTGATGCTTAAGCTTCAAGTGTGACATCCTGTATTCATTGCATACTCTTTTAAGTTTCATTCTATCAAATTCATTACTATTGCGCTTTGATTATTGTGTTGTCATCAATCACCAAAAAGGGGGAGATTGAAAGCATCTCGGCCCCCCATGAAGTATGGTTTCGGTGATTAATGACAACCATTGAACTTTACTAATGAAGTTGTGAATGCAAGGTCCCCATAGTCACTCATAAAATGAAATGAATATGTCATTGGAGACCCATATACAATCAACTTTTGAGATCAAATCAATTAGATAAAGACAAGAAGTGAAAGCTCTTATGTCTAAGTCACTCAACCATAAGTTGACAACATACAATGCTTGAAGATCATCAGAGAGCCTTGTGGAACAAATGTCTAAGAGGTCATCTGAGCAAGACACAAAAGATTCACTCAAAACAACTCGAAGCAAACAAAATCAACTCACCGGATCAACCGATGACTTCAGAAATGTACACATCGATCGAGTTGGTTCAACTAAAGAAGAAGACCTTAGAACAATGTACTCATCGGATCATCCGATGTGAATGGCTCAGTGACATCGGTCCATCAGTACAGTTTGCAATACTATTGGACCAAGTGAAGCACCGGATCATCCGATGTACAGACTTACACACATCGGTCGATCACTCCAGTAAGCATCAAGATTAAGCAAATTCTGGAGGAAGAGCCACCGGATCATCCGATGAGAAGACAGGGGCAACATCGATCTAACAACGGTCATATCTGACACAATGACGTCAACCAAAGTAATTAGACCGATGATAACTAAAGGGGAGACATCGGATCATCCGGTGTTCACAGTAAAGTTCTGTCAGCCTACTTTTCCAACAGCTATTTTGGGGAGGCTGGCTGTAAATACCCCCTAACCCTGTCATTTCGTCAAGTCTTGATCACCAGAAGCTATTCACACATCCACAAGTTTTCAAGGCCAAGAGCAATCACTTCCACACCTTTTCGATCATCTCTACACCAAGGTTTAGGCTAGAACTAGCTAGAGAGAGAGCTTGTGTGCCACCATTCTGGGTGAGTGGACTCTCTAGGTTAGTGTGTGAGCCTCAAGGGTGTGACCTTGGTGTTGTAATCGTGAAGAGACTTCCGGAGCTTGCCAAGGCGTTTGTGGAAGCCCGGAAGGTCAAAGTTGTACAAGGCTTGAGCTCCACCTTGCCAAGGAGGCGAACGGAGAGGAATAGTGAAGACCCCTCGTCTCGGTGACTTGGGTGTGGCAAAACCCTTTGGTGGGTGCCACAACGTGGATGTAGGAAGATCTTCACGATCTTGCCGAACCACGGGATAAATCCTTGTCTCCTCGGGAGTTTGCATCCCTTCTCCTTCCCTTACTTTTATGCATTTTACATTCCGCAAAGTTTCTATCTACTAGAATGCATAGATAGTCGCGTAGGGAATTGGGCTTTAGAAATTAAGTTTCATTGCTTAGAATTTTTCGAAGAAAGCCCAATTCACCCCCCCCTCTTGGGCATTCGGTCCTTACAGTGACCCTCTGCGCAGATGCTCTTTTTGCTTGCTATGGAGCCATTACATCGTCTTTTCAACTTGGCGCAATCAATGGGTGCCCTCTCACCAATCCATAAGGAATGTATGCACTTTCGAGTGTCCTTATATGCAGATGATGCCGCGGTGTTCATCTGGCCAAGCGCACAAGAGTTTGGGGTCGCAAAAGCAATCCTTGACGTCTCTCGTGACACGTGGGGCCTCAAAACAAATCTAGACAAAACCCATATATTCCCGATCCGGTGTCAGGGTGTTAATCTGGCTGTTGAGCTGGGAGTTCATCAGAGCTTAGGTGTCGAATTCCCCACAGGATACCTAGAGTTGCCGCTCCTCTATAAAAGACTACCCAAATCAAGTATACACCCATTAATCTAGAAGATCGGCAACAAGCTTCCAGGGTGGAAGAGAAGACTACTATCATATGCTGCCATGCTGGTAGGGAAGTCCTAATCAAATCAGTACTATCAGCCATTCCGACATACTTTCTCACAATATTCTGACTACCCAAGTAGGAAATACGAAAGATCCATGGGTTCAGGTGAAGTTTTCTATGGCAAGGAGATGGCCCATACTAGGTGGCGAACGGGCATTTCCTGGTGAACTGGTCTCGTTGCACCAGACCCAAGAAATGGGGAGGACTGGGACTAAAGGACTTGGACAAATTCGTAAGAGCATTGTGTTTAAAGTGGTTCTGACTAACATGGAGTCAACCGGAGAGGCCGTGGAAGCCATTTATCAAGAACCAGGATCAAACAGACAAGGAGCTCTTCTTTGGCTCCACGGTTGTCAGAATTGGAGATGGGCAATGTACACCGTTCTGGGAATTCAATTGGTTGCACGGCACATCATCGAAAAACATAGCCCCACCGCTGTACAAGGAAGCAAGAAGGAAATATCGCACTGTACAGGAAGAGATGAGCAATCAAAATTGGATCAAGAATATACGACGACGTGACACGGAGAGATTGCTAGACGAGTTTGTTGCCCTCTACGCATCCCTCTCAACCATCCACCTCAGCGATCAACAATATCAAATTGAATGGAAATGGACAGGCTCTAGAAAGTACACGACCAAGTCGGCCTATGACACACAGTTCCTAGGAGCCACCATTAACTTCAATGCGATGACAGTCTGGCAAGCTGCTACGGAACCGAAATGCCGATTCTTCGCTTGGCTAGCTGCACAAGAAAAGGCTCCAATGACATACAATCTACTCAAGAAAAACTGGCATGCGGATCTGGTTTGCTCGCTCTGCTCATAGCAACTTGAAGATGTCACACATCTACTATCGGCTTGCCCCTACACCAAGGAAGCCTGGAACTTGCTGCGAAATAAGCTTTGCTAGAACCCGCCTCTGCGAGCACACATACAACCGAACATCAAGGGAGTGATTGAGGAATAGTCTGCTGGGACAGCAAAACAATGGCGCCAAAAAGCGGGTATTTTGTTCTTCTTCTTGTGGTTTATTTGGAAAGAAAGAAATCAAAGAGTGTTCCAACATAAACACGCAGAGCCATCTAGGTTAGCACGGCTAGTCTGGAACAAAATTGGCCTGTTTTTTGTTTCTTAGAGTGAGCTTTTGTTCCATCCAACAACGAGGTTTGCCTCTTGTTGGACCCGGGTTAGCGTGATGATCCCGGGCTAGACGCTCTATCAATTACGATGTAACTATATTATCTTCTCAATGAACGGGTAGAGCTCCTACCCTTTGTTTCAAAAAAATAATTGCTTCCACTTTAACAACTATTTGGAGACATCGGATAATAAATCGAAACGATACAGAGAAGATTAGCACGGCCTGTGAGCAAAGATGACACATACAAATTGAGAAATGGTCCAAACTCTTAGATTTTTTTTAAAAAAAAAAAAACAAGTCGGGCCTTCAAAAAACGTTTCATGCCTTTCCACTCTTGATAAAAGGTGGACTTCTGCATACCTAGGCAGAAGGACCACATATTCAGGCATGCTGGAGATTTTTTTTTCTATTCTACATTTTTTCTTCACTATTCCACCCTTTTTATTTGGCCTATCTAGGAAATTCATGATCTTATTTAAAGTGCTAGTCTTTTCAGATTTTGATAAAATTTGAATAGGCACACTTGTATCCAGAGCTTACACGAACTTTACCATGGCAGAAAAATGTAACAAATAATCGAAGCAAGAATACAACCCTGCTACAGGGAACCCATGAACCCATTGCCAATAATAGCCCCAAGTAGTAAAGCTGGGCAAAAAGATCCATATGATGTCTGCAGAATATGCATACGATTCCACACTAACATTTAAAATGTTACCTCAAAATCGCTAACCCAATGAGTACGGATATAAACCACAAGAATTCATTTTTAATATTGTCCACAGGTTATTTGTTTAGAAACAAACCACATATGTATCTAACATATTTTAATAATTCTAGGAAATATAGAACGACAGACAGTTTTCACAACACAAAATCCACCAGTATAACAACAATTAAGAAATATAACTTCCGCAGAATCCACAGATGCATTATCCAACCACTGTTTTCCTTGAACATACGGAAAAGAAGTATCAGGGACATTTGGTCTCCCTTCTTGAATGTTTAATACTTTTTGAAATTGTGTTCCCTGCAAAAAGTCTTTGGTAAAATCATTTTAATGGTTCCTTTGCTTCTGTTGAACGTTTAAGTGGTCTCATTCTTGTGCCTCCTGCTGCGGAGCCTGCTCCGGTTGGGCCTCTGATGTCTGATTCTGCAGTTGCAGCAGCTGCTGTGGAGTCATTTGGCAGCCCATATGCTGTTGTGAACTGTTTGGTGCGCGAGGATCACTGGCCTCACCAATAGCATGTTTCAGGCGTCGGACCTCAGCACTCATTGCTTCACTCAGAGCTGCATACACAATATTCACGTGTCAAAGATCCGTCAGTATTTAGTAATTGCATAATTAAAAGAAACAGTATGACTATCAGACTAAGCAACAATGCAAAATAAGGGGCATCAAGCCTAGAAACACATGAATAGTAGGAACCCAGCACATGAGTCGTATAACTGCTGAAAGTAACATTTTTAACAGTAAAAGACACGTGTTTTGCCGCTGTCATTAAAGGAGAAGGAAATTGAAACAATACAAATAGAAAAAATAAACAATGTCAGAAGTAGCTTTAGCTACTCCGAAGAAGATCAGGGTAGATTAGCCAAGCATCAAGGAGATGCTAAAAGGAAACTAAAAAAACTAAATTGGATAGCATATGGAAACGCAGACACCAAAGCATTATTTAATCTGACATATTCAAAATAACTATTTTACAAAATTCATGTCCTACATCCATTTATTCATATTAACCAAGCATAGATGAATTACAAAAAACTTCCCAAAAATGATGTGCAGTTTACGTAAAAAAATGATGTACAGTTCATGCACAGCTTCAGTAATTAAAAGTTAAATATATGATTGAATTCAACGTCATTGGGAAATATATGGCATCAAATAAGATGGACATGTGCCAACTTGGAAGTTTTGTGCTAGATTTAAATTTCAAAAGCAACACATTCAGTATTATCCTCATGCTTATATTTTTTAAAAAAAATAATCAGTCTGTTATTTTACTCCTCTTCCTTACCTATTTAACAGTGACATTGATAGAACTAGATGTATTATGGTTGTATTGCATTGTGACTCTCGGCCGGTATATTTTATATATATATATATATATATATATATATATATATATATATATATATATATATATATATATATATATATATAGCAGTCAATCTATTCTACCAAATATATTTGCAATATACATGACAGTCTACCTGGTTTGTCAAATATACTTAAAATATATATGTCAGTCTATTTAGTCTACCAAATATACTCTAACACCCCATCAGTCACAACAGGAGCATTGTAGACATAGAGATCGGAGAAGTCAAAGATAAAATCCGACAAGCTGACACCCCTGTCAGTTATAGTGTCAATATGTAATGCTGCGGACACTATGGCTAGAGTAGAAACTGAAGAATAGCATATGCAGAAGATAGCCCTTTGATGCCAATGTAGCTGAGGTTGAGGTGAATGTGATCATTGCCTTAGAGGAGGGTGTTATTTCAAAATCATCTAGGCAAGTAGACAATTGCACAAGATCAGTTGTGTCCTACCGAAGAACTCACTGGATGGCATGCTAATCACGCGATGGTGTGGGTGATGTGGCACTTGGACCATTGGATGTATCAACAAGCTGGCCTACTTGAGCCCATCTGCTACATTTGTGGTGCTGATAGTGAATAACGATGATGTCTTCGATGACTAGTTGCATGATGAGGAGGAACATACTATTATGAAAACCTGATGTGTTGGGCAAAGTTTAGGCTACATGTCGGATGGGCCTAGATGCCTAGGAGCTATTCAGGATAAGAATCTAATAGATAAGGTAGGAAATCAAGAGATAAAGTAGGAAATCAAGCTTGCCATTTAGATCAGGAAAGAGAGTCCTAAAAATTAGAAAAAGAGAATACTATTTGGGGAAGAATCGGGGTGTATAACCGGCTAAATAAAGTCGGCAGGTCATTTGAAATAAATCACCTCCTCAAAAATTACTTTTTTACGGTTGAAATTTCAAGATTCTCAGATCCAAAGATTGAAGATCGTATCTCGCGGCCCCTGGGAGGTGTGCTCCTGGGAGCAACAAATCCAGCCCGCAATGAGGGTTTGGCCGCCAAGACACGCAAGAACCAGTCAGGAGCTGTGTGCAGGCATCTGGAGCCGCTGATAGGAGCATGACAACGAGAGAGCGGGGCTCGGGCAGAGATCGGCGAATCCTGGTGAGCCCGATGCGAATAGACGCGAATTGTGGGCGAATCCCTTCAGCTTGGCTGCCAATTGGAGGTTTGACAACACAAACCTCACTGCTTAGAGGTTGCGGAACCGCGTCGCTACCATGTGAGGAGGTCACAATGCTGGTCTAGTGCGCGGGACACACGGGCTGGAAAGGAAGGTGCAGCTCTGACACAAAGAGAGCAGCAGTTCCAGAGGCGGAGACGCTCAGAACAGAGCATGATGAAGAAGAACCAGGTGCAGGCAGCAGATCCGTGCCTTGGCAGCCGACAGATAAGACAACAAATTAAGCCTGCCATTTAGATTAGGAAATAACAAAAGGAGAAAAATAACAGTCTCAATGCTAGAATGTGTAATGCAGAGAGGCTGAGTCGAACCCAAGACTTTTTGGCATAAGTAGAATGACTTAACCACTGTACCAGATCTAGATGCTAGGAGCTATTTAGGATAAGTATCTAATAGATAAGGTACGAAATCAATAGATAAAGTAGGAAATCAAGTCTGCCATTTAGATCATGAAAGAGAGTCCTAAAAATTAGAAAAGAAGAATACTATTTGGGAAAGAATCAAGGCGTATAACTGGCTACATAAAGCCGACAGGTCATTGGAAATAAATCACTCCCTCAAAAATTCCTTTTTTGCGATCGAAATTTCAACATTCCCAGAGACAAAGATTGAAGATCTAATCTCGCTGCCCCTGGGAGGATGTGCTCCTGGAGGCAACAAATCCAGCCCGCAATGAGGGTTTGGCTGCCAAGACGCGCAACAGCCAGCCAGGAGTTGTGTGCGAGCACCTGGAGCCGCTGGTAGGAGCATGACAGGGAGAGAGCGGGGATCGAGCAGACATAGGCGAATCCCGGTGAGCCCGATGCGAATCAACGCGAATTGTGGGTGAATCCCTTCAGTTCGGCTGCCAATCGAAGGTTTGACAACACAAACCTCGTTGCATAAATGTTGTGCAGTCGTGTCACTACCACGTGAGGAGGTCGTCACGCTGGTCTGGTGCGGTGCACGGGACACACGGGCTGGAGGAGGAAGGTGTGGCTCTAGCGCGAAGGGAGCAGCGGTTCCAGAGGCGGAGATGCTCAGAACAAAGCACAATGAAGAAGAACCAGGTTGCAGGCAGCAGATACATGCCTTGGAAGCCGACAGATAAGGTAACAAAATAAGGAAACAAAAAAGGACAGACCCAATGCTAAAAATGCGTAATGCAGAGAGGCTGAGTCGAACCCAAGACTTTTTGGAATAAGTGGAATGACTTAACCACTGTGCCAGACCTATCTTTCATTTAGATTAGGAAATACCTCCTATAAATTAGGAAAGGGAATACTATTTGAAACACAATCAGGGTGTACAACCGGACTAGTCATTGAAAATAAATCATCCCCTCAGAAATTACTTTTTCCGCAGCTGTAATTCCAACGTAGACATGGGTAGCATAACCGTTTGAAAGAACGGTGGGTCCAAAAAAATAGATTGATCATGAGCCAATTGTCGGTGTTCGTACAGCCGACGAGTATCGATTTCGCCATGCGTTCATCCTCGATGTGGCTTAGCTACGTAGACAGAAGTGTTTATACTGATTCGGGCAAGTGCCCTTCGTCAAGTATCGATCTCCTGCTCTTTGTTGATCGAAAGAGGAAAATACGGTTACAAAGATTACAAAAAATTTGTGTCTACATGTTATCTTGTGTTTCCTTCTCTGTGAGTCGCCTTGTGTGAAGGTGGCCTTCGGGCCCCTTTTATAAGCAACTCGGTCATGTTCTGTCTAATTGCCCAATCTACCCCCGATCTCCTCATAAATAGGATGGGGGTTACAATACTTTTTACTTCTACAGTGTGCCTTCCGCTGTGCCTCGGCAGATCGGGTTGTGGAAGTCATCATCGTACCTCACCCAATCTTGTTGCCTGCCAACACCTATTGCAACGCACGCCCGCTGTTGTGCCGGATGGGATGGGACACGGAAGGCATCAGTAGGGTCTGTAGCCTGTGTCAGGATGAGCTCGAGTGTGGTTGTTCTTTTGGCAATGAATGTGTCCGTTCTGCCCACTTGCTTATTCAACACCATCATCATCTTTCGGCTCCTGAGCTCGATCTCGGGCGAGTTCGCTACTAACCTTGACGATCGGGGCTCGGAAAGATTTGTCAGATACGGTCGCGCGTCATATCTTGTCAGAGCTCGGTCATCGATCCACGCTCTTCGATAACCGGTGTATAGAATTCGGTCAATAGCCCCCGAGCCTCTGGTCTAGCAGTCTGGTCGGTCGGAGGCGGGTGCAACGCGGCATGTCTCCTAAGGAAAAGAAGACAAACATTGAGTTTGTAGCTCACTTAAAATTGCCACGGGGCTCGAGTGGTCGGAACGACAGGGTGTCGACCGTGGTCGCGACCCCCAATCTCTGCGGCGAGCCCCCGTGCTCTCTTACAAGAGTCGGGTTAATGTTTTCACGAATCCGCTTCGCGCCCCATTTGTGAGCTATTCGCAGCTTGGAGGAGTTGCGCTCGTTAGGAATTTTCCTTGATGGTTGAATTCCTGAGCTCAGTGAGATGCTTTATCAGGTAAATCCGAGTGAAACCAATTGCCTGTTTCGTATGGGTGAGCTGAATAAGTTATACTGTTTCAAAGGATTGTCTTGGTCGGGGCTTGGTGCTCGCGTTCCATTAAAACCCACTCGGGACACTCGCGCAGTTCCCGAGTCATTTGGGGCAAGAGCGGCTCGGTGCTGACCCTTCGAGAGGCTACAGCAAAGTCGTCAAGCTGGGACTCAGATACGAACTTGAAGATGTCGAGGGTGTTCGATTCCCCTCGACTCAGATATGAACTTGAAGATGTCGAGGGTGTTCGATTCCCTCGAGTTCACCTCTAGTGGGCCATCTCGTGTTGTCCATCCCCCGCTCTATATCGTATCGGGTGGCCTCGAGACACCATGGGTCGGCACTCGAACCCAGGACTCAATCGGACCGGTGTCGTGGGAGACCGGGGGGGTTTGCACGATGCGACATCCACATTAGGGTATTTTGGAGATCGTGGGACAGCGTGCAACTTCAAGTCGGGTCATTCGCCCGCATTTAACCAGCGCCGGTTATGAGGGGTCGTGGGTGATGACGCACCTTTTGACTACATCAGGGTGCCAGTTGTCGTTCCAGCTTTATAAGCCACGGCAACACGCCTCCTCCTATGCACGCTCCTTCCATTACCTCGCGCCCTCCGACTCCCTTCCGCTCTCTCGTGCAACGCTTCCAAGAGGTTAAGTGAGGTGAGTTCAAAGAGAGAGCATCACAACGCCTCAGTCTCCTTCCTTTATCATGATGTCATCGTGGACGAAGTCCCACGCCAGCTCAGTCCGTGTCTTAGGCCTTGTACGCAAGGGGATGTTGTCAGGACGTGACTCCCACACCATCCGCCTCGCTGAGGGAGAGTTCGTTCCCCGACTGTGTCGCGGCGAGGTGGTGTCCTTCATCGGCTTCCATGCACAGGGACTGGGGCTTCCGGCGCACACCGTTTTCATGGGGCTCCTCCATGAGTACGTGGTGGAGCTCCATCACGTGACGTCGAACGGCGTTCTTCACATAGCAGTGTTCATCATACTATGTTAGGCATACCTGGGATAGATCCACACTTCAACCTATGATAGTTCTTCATGTGCTGCTTCGACCTTCACCTATTGTCATCCCTCAAGGGATGGCACCAGGACTGGTTTATATTCAGAACGAGGTGGTCGGCCTGTCACCCTTCACCGAAAGGCCCTCGGTGTTTAAGGAGTCTTGGCATTGGGGTCTCGGATAAGGAGATGGGTCAGCTGAGGCTTGTACTTCACCAGGTGGTGGCCCTAAAGGCGGAGGGGCTCACTTATGAGGCCATCCTCCGCACCTTCGAGGCGCGGTGGACCCAACCAATCCACGTCCGAGCGCACCCAATGTGGCTCTACTCGGGCCCGAAGGACCCGATGAGGGAGTTGGAAACTGAGCTCACCTCCTCTGAACTCTCTCAAAGGATGCAAAACCTCATGGGAGTATCGTTCATGGGGGGCACCTGGCCCAGACCCCCCTCGTTGTCCATAGACCAACCTAGGGGGCTCAGCCAACTCGTTTGTCTTCCAAAGTTTTTGGAGGATAGGGAGGAGAGGGCGGCCAGGGCCGCTCGCGTCGAGGCGGAAAAACGAAAAAAGGACGAGCATAGGGCTTGTCGACTGGAGCACTAGAGGGCGATACAAGCCGCGAGGGCGGCCGATCGATCTTCTCTGGAGACAACGACATCCTCCGCCTCGAGCGACTCCATCTTGAGTGGGTTGACATCGTCGGCGGGTGTGGCTGGTCGGAAGCATGTGGCAGGACTTGTCTTCAATCTGGCCTCAAAGACGGTGAGGGATAGCGCCGAGCGGACCCTCCCTCAACGGAGGAGCCGACCACGGGTTTGTTCGGGCATTGGCCCCTCCCCTGCTGGTGGTGGCCCCGGGCTCGGGAGCCCAGCTCGCGCCTTCATCGGGCACGAGCAGCTCGCCTGCCGCCCCAGCAGTGCCTCAGCAGGTCGAGATCCAGCTGGAGGGTAGGCAGCGATTCTCCGCTGCTCGCAGAGGTGAGCATCTTATTTTTTTCATTTTTGTTCCTAAAATAAGGCTTGTACGATTTTTTATGAGTGTCTTGCCGCAGGAGGTACGAACATGGAGTTGCTGCTTCGGCTTGGGGCCCGGAGGGGGTGGCCCTCCCACCTTCAGCGGTCATGACAGAGGAGCAGTTGCCCTTCCTGTCGCCTGTTCCGTCAGGCATGGTGTTGGCCTAGCTCACCATCGTTGGGGTCGTCAAAACACTGGCCGCCTCGACGCCTTCGTCGCCCGTCGTCGGAGTGATTGAGGTGGTTCCGGGGAGTATGGGGTCTCCAGCGCACCCCACCTCGAGGGGTGGGGTGATCAATGTGGGGTCGTCATCGGAGCTGGCCCCCCTCCCAACTGAAGGAGGGAACTTCCCGTCGCTGCCTTCAGAAGTCGGTGTGGTGCCGTGTAACAAGGCGCCTGCGATGATGGCCGATCAGGGTCCGGGCTCAGGCGTCGCCCCCGAGGTCCCTGCCTCAGCGGTCTATGTGCCCGTGACGGAAGCCATTTTGGGCTCGGGCTTGAGGACCTTATCTCGGTGGTTGAGACGCCCGCGGCGGAGGCTGACGAAGACTTGGGTCGGGGCGTCGCCTCTCAAGGCCAAGGTCCCAGTAGTCGTGCGCCCGTTGCTGACGCTGGAGTGTCCCGAGGCGTCGACAGATGGATGGGCCGGATCCGAGCTCAGAGGTGTTGCAGAGCTCGCCAAGTGGGAACACGTCCATGAGAATGTCTCCTACTCCTGCTCCCAGCTCATCAACGCCCGGGCCAACCTTGATGATGCGTTCTAGTGACTACGGAGGACGGTTCCCAGGGTCGGGTAATTCCTTTGCCTCTTCTTCATTGCTCTTCTTTTTTGTGTGCTGCTCTTTGTGGGCCTTGAAATGGCCTCTTCGCAAAGGCTGGCCCAGTGGGCTGCCGAGAAGTTGTAGCTTCTCCGCAAGAGTGAGCTCCATAAGAGCCTTGTGAAAGTCGAGCTGCCAGGAATGCACGCGGAGCTCGAGTGGGCTCGGTCGGACACGGCGAGGGCCGCTCGGGGGGATGTAGCCACGGCTGCGATGGCGATGGAGTTGGTCACCGAGCATGTTGGGACATAGCCTGAGGTCGAGACTGCTCGAGACAACATGGCTCGGGCAACTGCCAAATCGGCAGCCAATGCCAAGAAGGCCTTGGTGGCGTTGAATAATGTGCTCGTGACAGAGAGTCGGATCACAGTTAAGTTCCCTTTCCTTCCTGTCCTCCCTCTTTTAGTTGTGCGTTGTCTTAGCCACTTCGAGGGCTCTTTATGTAGAGGCGCGGGGGCTTCTAACACTGGCGGAAGACTAGGTTCAGGCCAGGATGACGAGCTTAGGGGGCTTCAAGATGTGGGGATGAGGATCTGCGATGCAATCCTTGGGTAGTCTCGAGATTCGGCCCATCTGGGCTCCCGCCTAAAGGAGCTTCTCGATCGGCTCTTTGCTGCTCGGAGGGAGGCGGAAGAGATACGGGATGCGGCTGCAATGGCTTACAACCTGGTGCTTTAGGCGACAGAGGTGACCATGTCCTCGGTCGAGGTCTCCTGGAGACTCGACTCCAAGGGATCCCCAGGAGTTCTGGGCGCTCCAGAGCTCGAGGGGCTCGACTCCAAGAGATCCTCCAGGAGTTTCGGGCGCTCTAGCAGGAGCTTGAGGGGCTCCGAGCTACCGAGCGCTTGGTTTGCCGCTTGGTGCTAGGAGACTCCTCCACGTCATCGCTTGGAGCCCAGTCTAAGGAGGTTTTGGGTCGGGTGACAGCTCGGTTGTCGGCCACCGGGGGTGCCAGGGCTATCTACGGAGCATGAGTAGCCCTGGTCGTCGTGGTTCCTCACTACGACAACATCAGTCTCCAAGCCGTTGAGGAGGGCATCGCGGTCGGTCGCCTAGACGAGGACCTCGACAGGATCGTTAACGGGGTCGAGTCTACTGCATCCTCCTTTGTGGAGCTCGTCCCAATTGACGCCATCCGGGAGATGGTGGAGCGAGGATGAAGTCCCACCTAGAGTTGCAGATGTAAAAACTTTTTATTTTTTCTTTGGAGTTGCAGATGGTAAAGATGTTGCCTTGTGACCATGAGGTCACGGGTTCAAGTCCTAGAAACAGCCTCTTACAGAAATGTAAGGAAATGTTGCGTACAAAAGATCCAAATGAGTTGGACCCTTCCCCGGACCCTGCGCAAGCGGGAGCTACATGCACCGGGCCGCCCTTTTCTTTGGAGTGTAATGGAATGGAGCCCTTCTGGGGCCTTTTGTTAGTGAAAGAGGATGGTTGTGATTCCTTTCTGCTTTGTCCCCATGTCTCGCTCGAATTGTAGCTTTTAGAACCTTTGCCTTTCTTAGCCGTAGGTTACAAGGTGTGGAGGGAGTATTTAAAAGGAAATGTTTTCGAAAACAAGAAGTACAAAGCGTATAGTCGAGTTCTTATCGGGTGAGTAGCACCCGAGCGTTGCAGGGCGGTTGGTCCGAGCCTTCTGTCGTGCGGCGCTTGAGGAGTTCGCAACGCCGAGCCCTGACCGTCGAGGTTGGTGTCAGGACCCTGACCAAGGTCGAGCCTGGAGTCGGTATACTTTTGTCACAAAATAAACATTAAAAAAGATAAGGGAGAAACAACTTAGCTTCTTTTCTTTTTTAACATCCTTGGCTTTACATTGTATGCATGAAGCTCAGGGCTCTCATGCATAAAAACGCCTAAGGTGCTCTATGTTCAACGCATTGAGGAAGACGTTGCCATTGACTTCCTTCAAATGATAGGCGTGGGACGTGTGACGTCTGCCACCATATACAGACCCTCCCATGGGGAGGACAACTTGTGCTTGTCCTTGTTGGTATGGATCCTTCGTTGGACCAGGTCGCCATCTTGGAAAGCTTGGGGTTGTACCCGTTGGCTGTGCTAGCGTTGTAACAACTCGTGGAGTTGGTTGATGAAGTTTTGCCATGCTTGCTCGAACTAGGCCTCCTCGTAGGCCTTGATCTAGGGCGAGTCATACTCTAGCTCGGCAGGCAAGACGACGTCTGAGTTGTACGCCATGAAGAATGGCATGAAGCTAGTTGAGAGGTTGGGCGTAGTGCACAAGCTCCATAGCACGGATGGAAGCTCGACGTCCCAACGCCATGCGAACTTGTTGAGTTGGTCGAAAATGTGTTGCTTGAGCCCTTGCGGGATCATGCAACTGGCGCGCTCAACTTGCCCGTTTGTTCACTCGTGTGCCACCGAAGCCCAGTCAACTCGGATATTGAAGCCATCGCAAATTTCGAGGAATTTATTCCTCGTGAGTTACATGTAGTTTTTGGTGATGATGGCATTGGGCACTTTGAAACGATAGTCCATGTCGCGAAAGAAGCTTGTCAATTGCTTGGATTTGACCTGACAAACGGTCTCGCCTCTACCAACTAGGTGAATTTGTCGATCGCGACGAGTAGGACGGTGAATCCCCCGGGTGCTTTCTTGAGGGGGGGCGAGATGGTCGAGTCCCCACACAGCGAAGGCAATGTGATGGGGATGGCCTGGAGACTCTGAGCCGACAAGTGTGTCTTTTGAGCGAAGTACTAGCAACCTTTGCGGGTGCGTATGATTTGCTCAGCGTTGGTGATTGCAACCGGCCAATAGAATCCATGTCGGTATGCCTTCCTGACCAAGGATTTGGAGGCCACATGATGGTCACTAATCTCTTCGTGGATGTCGTAGAGGAGCACCCTTCCTTAAGCACTCGAGATGCATCACTGTAGTATTTCCGTGGCGCTGCATCGGAAAAGTTCACTGTTGACAAAGATGAATGACTCTGCTTGGCGTGTGATTCATTGGGCTTCTGTCTCGTCAGCTGGCAGTGTTTCGAGCCACAGGTACTCGATGAAGGGGGCCTGCAAGCCAGGCACGGCGATGAGCATAGTGAGGTTGGGCCCGGGCTCAAGTCCGGGAGATCCTCTTCGGCGCAGGTCGAATGCTGGTGGAGGTCGATGACAAAGATCTCGGGAGGCGGGGCTTTGCGGCTGGAGGCCAGCTTGGCCAAGGAATCAATCGCGTCATTGTCCCGCCTGGGGACGTGGTAGAGCTTGAGCCCTTCGAACTTGTCCTCAAGTTTTCATGCCTCCCGATAGTTGGTTGCGATGCGCGGGTCATGGCAGCTCTACTCTGTTTGACCACCGGCTCGAAGTCACCGCACATGTAGAGGTGTCGAACGTCGAACTCGACGATGACCCGAAGCCCGTTGAGGAGCGCCTCATACTCGATGATGTTGTATTTTGACTTAGAGTATAGTCACCACGCATATTGAACTTGAGCTCCTTCCGAGGAGATGAGGATGATGCCACTCCCTATGCCATTAAGGGATAGCGAGCCGTCAAAGTACATCGTCTAGTACTCGCGGTCGATCGGCACAAGCGCGACTTGTTTCTCCGTCCATTCAGCGACGAAGTCGGCGAGCGACTGGGATTTGACCGTCGTGCAGGGGTCATAGAATATGTCAAACACCATGAGCTCAAGTGCCGAGTTGGCTATCCTGCCTGAAAAGTGTCGGTTGTTGATGATAGCACCGAGCCCATGCGCAGTGACAACTCGTTTTGGACGGCTCTCAAAATAATGAAGGAGGTTGTGCTATGTATGATGTCCATGAGTTTTTTAACATGGGGGTAGCGCATCACGCAGCCAAACAACACTTTACTAACGTAGTACACAGGCCTTTGTACCCTATGAGTGTGCCCAGGCTCCTCTCACTCTACTACCAGGGCGATGTAGAGGAGGAGCGGCTCGCTTGGCTCCGGGGACGCCAACATGGGGGGTTGGTGAGTAAGGCCTTCTGCTTGTCGAGATCTTCTTGCGCTTCCTCTATCCACTCGAAGGGTTGAGTCTTCCTCAGGAGTCTATAGAGTGGCAGACATTATTCCCTGAGCCGAGCGACGAAGGGGCTAAGGGCCACAAGGCAACCCATTAGTCTCTATATCCCCTTTATATCGCGGACGGGCCTCATGTTGGTGATCACCGTTATCTTCTCGGGGTTGCCTTCAATGTGCGCTCTGAGATGATGTACCCGAGCAACTTGCCCTAAGGTATTCCGAACGCGCATTTCTTCGAGTTCAACTTGATGTTGTTGTTCTGGAAATTGGTGAAGGTTTCCTCGAGGTTCGTGAGGAGGCTTGATGCCTTCTGTACTTCACCACGATGTCATCGACGTAGACCTTGAGGTTCCATCCGATCTGTTGCTGAAAGCCCTTCTGCATGCAACATTGATATGTGGCTCCCATGTTCTTTAGTCCAAACGACATCCTTACATAGCAATAGGAGCCATAAGAGGTGATGAACGCAGTGGCTAACCGCTCCTCCTCGGGGAGGGCAATTTGATGGTACCTCGAGTAGGCGTCCAAGAAGCACACAAATTCGCTCCCTACGGTCAAGTCAATGACCTCGTCGATTCGCGAGAGTGGGAAAGGGTCCTTGGGTCACACCTTGTTGAGGCTTGTGTAGTCCACATAAATTCTCCACTCCTCGCTCTTCTTATTCATGAGGATGGGGTTGGCCAACCACTCCAGATGTTGGACTTCCTTGATGCAGCCAACCGCCACAAGCTTCTCGAGCTCACCCCCACTAGCTCGACTCTTATCCTCGTCGAAGCACTGTAGCCGCTGCTTGACAGATCGGGAGGCCGACCTGACATTGAGGTTGTGCTCGGCTACCTCCCTTGGGATGCTCGGCATGTCGAAGGGCTACAAGGTGAAGACGTCCCAGTTGGAGCGCAGAAAGTCAACGAGTGTGCTTTCTTATTTGTCGGTCAACGCAGTGCCTACCCGAACTGACTTGGTCAGATCCTCAGGGTTGACCTAGACCGGCTTTGTATCCTCTGTTGGTCTGAAGGCAACGGAATTGGAAGCCTGATGGAAGTCGAACGAGCCCTTCGTTGTCGTTTGACGGTGCTCACCGAGCTCTAACACCGCTGCCATCGAGGCTAGCTCGTAGCTGCTCTGCTCACACAGAAGGCCTCACTAGAAGTTTTCTTCCATGGTGATGACACCCCTGGGGCCGAGCATCTTAAACTTGAGGTAGCTTGTAGGTTGGGATGGGCATGAACATTGCGTAGCATGGACCCAAGATGGTGTGATAGGAGCCGTTGAAGTTGGCGACCTCAAAGGTGAGGGTTTTCGTGTGAAAGTTGGTCTTATCCCCGAACGTGATGGGGAAGTCGATTTGCCCGAGTTGCATCACCTGCCTGTTCGAGATGACATTGTGGGATGGCGCTTGGGTCGAAGAAAGGCGAGAGTGTGACACCGTCATCATGTCGAGGGTCCCAACATACAAAAAGTTGAGGACACTCCCACCAACCGTCGTCCATTAGCACCTTGGTCAGACGCTTTGGACCCACGATTGTGTTCACAACTAGGGGGAAAATCCCAAGTTGCGGGACGCGGTCGGGATGGTTCGACTGGTCGAACGTGACAGCCGTTTCCGACCATCAAAGGAAGGTCGGGACAGCCACTACGGTGACATTGACCTCCCTGACCGTTAACTTCTACTTACGACGACTTCCATAAGCGTGGCCGCCAATTAATATAATGAGACAACCTTCCAATGCAGGGAAGGATGACTCATCAAGCTCGGGGCTCAGGTTGGCGGCCCTCTTGCCTTATTCGCCTGAGGCACTCTGCTCCTTGTCAAGGAAGCCCCTCATGTGGGAGCAATCCGTGAAGGCGTGGTTGCTGCATCGCTTCTCGAGGACCTTCTCAAAGTAGTCAGTCGGCGGACCGGCCTGCTTCTTGCCATCGCGGCACTTGGCAACCACGACTAGGTCCGAGCAGCCCTCAGCTTGGTGTTGGCACTTGTTGCCCCTGACCTTCTTGTTATTGTCGTCGTAGTTGGGCTTTGCGATCTTCCTGGTGTTGGGGGCTATCTGCTTCTCTTTGTCGAAGATAGCTCTGATCGCCTCATGGTCGAAGGCGTGGATGGTGGTGATGTTGAGCAACTCTCTGATGCTTCTTGGTTTGACGCAACCAAGCTTGTGCACCAGGGACTCGTAGGTGGTCTCGAAGAGGAATGTCACGATGATGTTAGCGTCAACAACATCGGGGAGTCGTTGCACTTCTTTGAGAAGCGTTGGATGTGCTCACGAAGGTCCTCGCCCAATCTTTGTCGGCACCCCTTAAGGTCCCACGAGTTACCAGGGTGCACGTACATGCCCTCAAAGTTGTCAATGAACGTGTTCGGGATCTCGGCCCAGCTCCAAATGCTATCAAACGAGATATACTCTAGCCAGTACCGTTCTGACTCATCCAGATAGATGGGGAGGTACTGGATTATGAAGTCATCATCTACCCCGCCAGCTCTGCATGCTAGGCAGTAGTCCTCCAACCACACACTAAGGTTCGTCTCGCCGTCATACCTCTCAATGTTGGTTGGGGACAGAAGCGAGCCGAGAAGGGGGCGTTACAAATCCTCCTCCTGAACGCTTTGGGCTCGGAGGAATCAGGGCTTGGGATTTGAATCTCATCATCGTTGTAGCGGCCACCGCGGCTGGGTAAACGCTGTTAGTGCTTGGGTCGTGGGTCCATAATGCCTTCCTGGGCTCTATGCTGAGCCACGAGGTTTCGTCGGAGGTCAGACGACCCCAGACGCTCGTGGACCGAGTTGCACGAGGGGGTTGATGATTCGGCCCTCTCGACCTCGATCACCCGGCTCGGAGAACGAGGGGGTTGAGACGCTCGTGGACCGAGTTGCGAGGCACATGCCGCTGTTGATGTGCCCTCAGCTCTTGTCGGTGGCTGATGAATCTGCTACTGAGCTAGGGAGATCTTCGCCTGCTAAGCAACGACCCTATCCAACAAAGTCCAGAGGCTCCAATACGTGCACCAGATGTCGGGATCAGCAGGCCCAGGCATGCCGCGTAGCATCGCTGTCGTGGTCGCCATGTTCTAGCTCGCCTGCTCGAAGTGCGGGGGGTCATCGACATCGATGGTGATGTCGGCCTGGACTTGGTGCGCTCCACCCGTGTTGGGGAAAGGGCCCGATTTTGTCGCGAGTGGGATCGCGTCAGCATGCCTCGAGCTGGTTGGCCAGCTCGCGGAGCCATGCCTCCTGCTGCTCGGGGCTGAGTTGTGGCATGGTGTTGGCAAGCATGTTGATGTTGGAGCCGTCGTCACCTTCGAAAATGTGGCCTCCCGAGAGGGATGCTCACTCCCCACGATATCATCGTTGGAGCTGGAGTCGAAACCGGTGTCGCCCTCCAGGACGTGGTGAAGGAACATCGACGCATAGTCGACCATCCCCGTGAAGGAAGGTGTCGAAACACCATTGGCGTCATCTGTGTCTACGTCGCCAGTCGTCTTGCCCGTCGGAGGCTAGACGGTGGATCTGCCATTGGAGACCCGAAGGGTGCCAGCATTGCCGGTGAAGAAATCTAGGCTCCCAAAACAGAGGGTGTGGTGCTTGGGGGAGATGAAGCTGGATTCAAGATAATTGCCATAGGTGACGGTGAATTCAAAGTCGCTGGAGCGGACCTTCGCACCGGGCATGAAGGCTGAGCATGGTGAAGCCATCGAAGAAGCAAAGTGGAATGCACGACCCTACCTGGCGTAGACACAAGTGTTTATACTAGTTCGGGCAAGTGCCCTATGTTCAGTGTTGATCTCCTGCTCTTTGTTGATTGAAAGAGGAGAATGAGGTTACAATGATTACAAAGGATCAATGTCTGCGTGCTATCTCGCGTGTTCATCTCTGTGAGTTGCCCCGTGCGAAGGTAACCTTCAGGCCCTTTGATAGGCAACTTGATCATGCCCAGTCTAATCACCCTATCTAACCCCGCTCTCCTTATAAAGGGGTCAGATGTAACAATGCTTTTTATCTCTACGGCGTGTCTTTCGGCTTGCCTCGGAGCGAGGTCGGGTTGCAGAACACGCTATCGTATCGTCCACAATCTTGTTGCCTGTCAGCGCCGTATTGCAACACACGCTCGCCGTTGTGTCGGATGTGACGTGGTGTGGAGATGTCAACAGGGTCTTTAATCTTTGTCAGGATAAGCTTGAGTGCAGTTCTCCTTTCAGCAATGAAGGCGTCTTCTCTGTACGCTTGCTCGTTGAATGCCCCCATCATCTTTCAGCTCTCGGGCTCGAGCTCGGGAGGGGTTCTGTTTGTGTATGCCCATCCTCGCGCCGAGAAGGATGGGACGGGTATGGTATCAGCGAGCATCGTGCTCTCTTTGTATGGTGTGTGGCCGTCCTTGCAGCATTGAATGTGTCCATATCAACCTATGTTGTATTGAATGTCGTTTCCTACATTGCTCCCGAGCTCGGGCTCGGGCAGGTTTACTGCCGACCTCGACGGTTGTAGCTCGGTCAGGTTTGTCGGATACGACATCACATCGTATCTTGTCAGAGCTTGGTCGCCGATACATGCTCTTCGGTAGCCGGGGTACAGAACCCCGCCACTAACATTGCAGCCTATGATGACACAACGACAACTCATCTTCAGGAGATTCCATATTCAAACGTCGACGGACAGCAAGGCGACTCAACAACAACAACAAATCATAAAATCTTCGTGTGCAACACCATGTGAATGTAAGCAGACCATAGCCACGGGAACATGAAGATCTAATTTGATTGCCATGACACAACAACAACGACAGAATAGTAGATGGATCAATTCTATCCATTGTGTAAAAACAAGATGTTGCTCCAACGGAGATCATGAAGATCAGACTTCAGAGGCGCGAATGCCAAAGAGAGCAATGGCTACGGTTTGGCTGATTGTAACTTTCTTGTGATACCATGGTAGAATTGGATGTCTAATGGTCGGATTGATGAATGTACTGCATTGTGACTCTCGACAGGTATATATAGAGTCAAAAGATCAATACATGTGACAACCGTTCTATCCTACCAAATATATTTGCAACATACATGACAGTCTATCTAGAATGTCAAATATACTTTAATTATATATGTCAGTATATCTTGTCTGCCAAATATACTCTAACAGATATGCATTCGCTCCAATAGCACACTTCTGAATGTTGCCATAGAGTTGGGCAAAACCAAACTTGATAGCTCAAGTCATAAAAATTATTGAAAATACAACATGAAGAGAAATATAAATGACCCATGGTTCAAAGAAAGCTGAATGTAATCCGATGGCGGAATGCTACAAGAATATAAACCGAGAAGAGTTGAGGTATTTATCATTTACATATTATCCTTTCCTTCACGGTTTACTATATCTATTGCATATAGTGAAGTATTACTGAAATCCAAAACCCAGAGCTATGGCTATAGAAAAAAAAAGCACAGCTTTGCACTAGCCGTTTACATTCACAATAAGACACATAAAGCTAATGGACAGTGGGACAAGAAATGCTGAAAACAATGAATACAAACATACCGCTTTTCAGCTGTGCTTGCTGCTCCAGTGCCTGCACCCTGATCCTCATCTCATTGTTCAGAGTTTTAAGCGCGTCAGATTCCCTCTGCAAGGAGATACCACAACGATGACTAGGATCGTCGAAACTATCTGAAAACGATAGGTTTACCATTTTCAGAGACAGACCAGCTCTCTTTCCACTTTTGCAGATAAAGTAGATGTCTCCATCTGCATCACACGAACTCTACGCTCCAGGTCTGCCGTGTACTTCACCTTGCGCTCCTTTGACTTCGCAGCAGACATCCTGTTAGCAAGGATCCTGGAAATTTTGCAAGAAAAAGATGAACTTATTAGCAGATAAACCACTCCGGAACCCCCAGATGATTTCCAAGACAAAGCAAACCTTTTGACCCTCTTAGGATCAGTCAGCGCCATCTCGGCAAGGTGATCACTGGCCATGATCTTCTTCCTCTCATCCTCAGTGAATTCTCCGCTGGCAAGCTCAGAAGAAAAGAGTGCAGAAGGACCGCCCGAAGGCCCACTTCCAGTGCGCGAGAGACCGGCACTGGTGCCAGCCGCCAACGACGGTGGCGGCAATTTCGGTGATTCCTGTCCCATGGCCCCGAAGTTTAAGTTGCCCATGAAGCTGTCCACGGATAAGCTGCGGCAATGCCGAAGGTTGCTTGGGCCACCGCGGACGCCTGCCTCTGCCCAGTTCTCGGTCACGTTCTGGCTGCTGCCACCGGGGCTCCACGAGTGACGGCCACGCGCGTGGTCGGACCGCTCCTCGGCCCCTTCCACGATGGAGCCAAGTGCACCCATGACCCTGTTCGGGCCGAATACGCCGTCGAGGGCGGCGGCGTCCGCCGTTGGTGGCATCGCAAGCGACATGCTTGGATTCGAGAAGCTGAAATGGAAGTCGCTCCGCGACCGCCGGTGCCCCGCCCCGCTCGGTGGCAGGTCCTGCACGGCGCCCAGCGACAGAGGGAAGCGCGTGACCGCCGCGCCGACACCCGCGGAAGGGCCAGAGTACGGGAGCGGGGCGAGCTGGTCCGTCGATAAGAGATGCGATCCTCCGTCGCCCGCCGCGGGAGCGAGCGCCGGCGCGCCCTGGTAGTAGCCGAAGGGCGAGCTGGAACCGGACGCCGCGGAGGAGAAGCGCGGCACCATCGGAGGCAGGAAAAGCGACTGCGAGAATCGGCGTTGGAACTGGGAGAAGAGGTCGGTGGCGGCGCGCGGGAGGCGGCTCTGGCCCTGGCCGCCCGGCGACGAGAAGAGGCGTTCGCCAACGGGATCGCGGCGGTCATCGGCCATGGTCGCGGCGCGAGGGGATGGCAGGTGGAGGCGCGTCTAGGGTTTTGGCGTGGGGAATGGACAGCGGGGAGCCGGCGGCGAGAGGAGGGGGGTCACGACGAGAGCAATGGGAACGCGAAAGGAATGCAGGGAACGCAAAAGAAAACAAAACGTGAAGCGGGGCGGGGCGCCAAAAAGGAAAGTGGCGTGCGCGTCGGAGGAGGTGAGAGCAGGCTTGCGTTTGTCTTGTTGCTACCGGGTCTGCCACCTGGGCTTTTCAGTTTCAGATGGGCCTTTTCACGTGTGCACTCGTCCGTCAAAGCAACCTAATACTCCTTAGACAGCAATGTCTAGTTCTTTTTTAATTTTTTTAGTTGTCGGAAACGACAATTAGTATGAAGTGGAGGTAGTAATAGAGATAGAAGCGGTCAGAAACAAACATAAAAAATTAGATCGTTTTTCGGAATTGGAAACGGTTACAGATATCGGAAATTTTGGAAACATTGAATTGATATATTAGAATGGGAAAAAACAACACCTAAAGTGTTGTCATCATTATTTTAAATAACATAAGCTATAACTTCCACATTGGTTACCACAAGAAATTAATGATATGCAATGCAAATCAAATCTCAACTAAAGATTGATAAAAAAATATCATTAGTATAATACATTCAAACATAGTACATAAGTTTATATATCAAATTTAATTAAAAATAAAACATGCATATCAATTTTTTTCATACATACACATCAAAATTTAACGTATTCGTAAATTGTCCAGAAGTTGTTCAGAAATTTTCGAAAAAAATCGGAATTCCGAGTATTCGGTCAGAAATCTATCCAAATATTTTTGTTCCGACTTCTGACCAATTTTCAAACAATAACGATAAAATATTGTACTTGGTTTGGCTATTTTCGAATCAGTATTGGATGATCCGGAAAATTACCGTCCGTATTTCACCCCTATCCAGTAATATAGCCTCCCAGATGGCCCACATATAATATTGTTTATTTCAATTGACCAGTATTTCAGTATGTATATTTTTCTGATGGGAAATTTTCAGTATGTATATTGGGTAAACAGAAAAATATTACTCAATTCTTGTTCCGTTCCGGTTTCAGATGAATATGATGGCCACTGTTTCCTTCAGTACCATTCTTGATGCTCAAACCTCTGTTAGGTCGCTCTGAACTTCTTCAGACATCTCTGTTGGGAGTGTTCCGTTCCTGCACTCCAAGTGAGCACGTTTGGCTGATAGCGAGTTCAGTCAGCTCCCCGTCGACGCGCTGTGATCTTCATAGCAACCTCGTCAACAATGGCCGCCGCAGCGTCAGGGAACCTCGGGGACAGCACGCTGCCAAGCAAGCAAGAGCTCGACGTGTCCAGTTTGATTGAAATCGAGCTCTTGCGCGTTTTTCGAGCCCAGTTTGATTGTAATTTCTGATCCATGCAGTTTTTCTTGCGCGTTTTTCTAACCCAGTTTTATTGTAATCGAGCTCTTGGGCTTAGAAAACTCTGAACATGAGCCAACTTGGTCTTTGCGTGTTTTTCTAGCCCAGTTTGATTGTAATTTCACAACTATTGTAAAATCATTATAATCCACATAATTGACATAAAATCTGTATATTTCAGTCAGTAACCTAAGATTTGGAAAGACGGAAGATTCCATACACAAGTTCACTCCCGGATGATTGTGGCCAGGTGGACTAAAGATTACCTAAAAACGGATGGTACCTCACACTACCACTACCTGGTGTAGTTTTCATGGAAAGGAAGTTTTTGCAAATGAACAACTCGCGTGTTGCCACTAGAAAATTAACTACATTACATAACATTGTGCTTCCAACTGTTACAGAATATATACATCGAAGGTATTGCCACAAACTCATAAAGAAACAAATTGGTGAAAATGGGCACAAATATTTCCACCATCGGGTAGCTTTGCTTTATGAAAACTATTGTTCAGCATTAGATTGTTCCAAGATGCCACCTCATGCAGATATTAGACCATCAGGAATGGCGAGGCCCCCCTCTCCATCTCCTGAAATAATTTTCCGGCACGCGTAGAAAACAGCCGAGTGGAACCCCGAAGGGTTATCTATAAACACAAAATGTCCTCCCTGCAGTATATAAAACCATTCAGGTTTAATGTCCTTGATGCAACATTGCAAATTTGTAGTTTGTAATTATGCAATACTCCCTCCGTCTTCAAATACTTATCACTTCTTAATTCATTTGAACTAATAAGTGATAAGTATTTAGGGACATAGGAAATACTCAGCAAGGAAGCCTGACCTGTGGGACCCTGATTATTTCACAAGGAACATTCATGTCCTCCCGTGCTTGCTGCGCCCCTTGGTAGTTCATCCAATCTTCTTGCCCATATATGAAAGTAGTCGGCACTTTCCAATCAGATGCACTGTTGCAAGTTAAATCATGACAGTGAGGCATTATTAAAACTCACATAGACTCCACTTACTCAATCCAGATTTGTTTAGGGGCATTTGTTGATTAGAATTCACTGTATGAATTAAAGTGGTAATGTGATTTCCATGTGAAAGCTATGTTAAGACAGATACCATGCAGGCCCTCAGTCGCTCCCATCTCTGCTCTATTGTTTATTACTAAAGGGATAATTACAAGAATTGAGAAACCAATACTTCATTGCACACAATCACCATCATCAGCGAATAGTTTGACTGTATAAGGAGCTCACCACTGCAGAAGAGGTTTCCTAGTGAACGCACCAAAGGAAAATATATGCTTCAAGCACAGTTCTCCACTAGCTTTGGCAGCTAATGTATGATAAATATAATCTTCGTACATGAAAAAAATGACACTAAGGATCAGTTGCATGCATTATTTGAAATAATTCGCTTACTGGAATAGTTAAGCAAAAGAATACCTGTCAGCAATGTCGATTCCTGATCTGTTAACAATTCACCGGTTGAATGTGAACCAAACCTGGCACTGGTATATCTTTGCACTAGACCTGGACCCCAAGGACCCAACCCTCTGTTTAATGAAAAGAGATCCGATTAAGGAAAAATGTAGAGAATATACAAAAATATGATAAAAGCATTTTCCAGCAAAAGTGCAACAAAATCACCTTTACTAGCAAACGACCCTCATGTTTGGTTTGAATGTTACTCACCCCCTCTACTTTATTTGAGTAACCCAGCCATCTGCCCACTTTTAGCATGGCTATTATTTGCAGCGGGCATGAGTGACTGCCACTCTAGAACATATCATGTTTACGCACATAAACTTATGAGGGATTAAAATAAAATCAAACGCCAATTAATGGTATCCTGATTTTATATTGTATGAGGTTGCAGAAATGACAAGGTGGATCAAAGTGGTGACAAGAGTCACCGAACAACATCGATTTACGAACATTTTGTGACCTTGAAGGACCTATATTATCCAGATTGCTTCGACATTTAAATTAAAAGCAGATATTTTTGTGCAATGTTGTGTTTCAACATGTTAGGCAAAGCAACTGAACACAAGAAGTAGAGTTACTTGATATTTGGAATTATAATGAGCATTTTCCAAAAAGAAAAGGCATGATATACTTAGCTTACCTAACAATTCTTTGAGGAGTAAAATTGGACTCCCAAAGATGATTTATTAGCTTGCCTTTCCAGGTTGCTCGAAACTTGGTTAACCACTCAGAGCTATGTTCTGTTTCTGACGAGAATCCAGCAGGACCAACCAAAATCAAGTGCTGGACATGTTCAGGGTGCTGAAATATAATGAAATTGTTAGTAACAATTTGCATCCATGGAGATCCTTTACTCACTAAATGTTTTTTAGCAACATACCTGTAAAGCATACTTGGCTGCAACATATCCTCCAAAAGAATGACCAAGCAATATGAAATTACTAAGGTTCTTGGCCTTGCGCCATTCCTCAAAAGAATCTATGAACCATGCCTCAGTTTCTGTTTACAAGCACAGCGGCAAGTCAAAAGAAAATAAAACTTGGTACAACAGCACTCATAACAAGCATTTGCTAGAATTTAAATCAACATAGAAATATGATGGAATAAATCCAGGGTTCTAATAAAGTGCAGCACCAATAAAATTAAACAGAAAAGAGCATCTTAGAATATCCCATCATAAAATTAGAGCCAGCCGCATGTTGAATGATGGACAAAGTAAAAAATTAATGGCATTTATGGGTCATCAGTAAAATAAATAATTGGCATCAGATTTCAAAGTTGTAAAAGAAATTGTGAACAACCTTCAGTACTTTTACATGTGAAGTCAGGTCTGCTTGAACCACCCCAGCTGAAAAAGGAATCGAAGAAAGTTAATGCTAGTCATAAAACACATGAGAGAAATGTAACCGTGGCAATCAATTCCTCCAATCCATATTCAAGAACAACATAAAGTTTCAAGAACCAGATTAACTACATGAAACTATGTATGCATTGTCTTTCTTTTGATAATTTCTTAGTGATCAAAGATCCAAACTGGTTAACAAAAAATATTGTGTCATTTTTATCAAAACTTACCCAAGCTGATCAATTGCAATCACCCTGAAATGATTTGTGAGGGCATCAAAGTTTCGGAAGAAGAAACCTTGTGAGGCCCCGTAGCCATGGACCATGACCAGAGTGGGGGCATTATCCTTGCTATCAAATGTCACAGTGTTGATGAACCTTGGTTCATCACTTGATGACCTAAACCATCTTACATTTGACCCAGGTGGAGCAGAGCCAATGTTCACTCGTTCCTGGACATATCCAGTTCTGTGCAGAGAAAGAGAGGTGAATTTATCAACAAATGAAAAGGTATGACACATCTAAGATAGCCGCCTAATTACAAAAAGAAAGAAAGAAAAATTGAAACCCCACACAGTCCATTATCAGAAAACAGAAAAATATATTCACATGTTGGATCTCAGAATTAAGACATAAGTACGGATGACTTAGTTTTATATGCCGAGCCAAGCTGTGTGCCGCCAGCCTCTTTCAGTACAATGACAAGAAACTATGCTCAGGATGGAATGAAGTTATTGCATACATTGAAAAGTGTGTTTCATAAAAATCTCGGCTTAGAAAGACATAATGGATAATTACCAAGGAATAGACCAAAGAGTTAATCAGTAGATAGCTGCTCAGCTAATATGGTACCGCATCACTTAATAATTCAATCGGATTTGATTAATTATCCTGAAACAAATCTTAATGGTGCCAATTTATGATCTCACAGGTACCAAACATGAGCAAAATTGCACTCGCTAGTCAGTGACTAAAAATTTGAGCCCAAGAAGTACTTTGTAATCAAAGGTGGCAAAATTATATTTTTTTCTGAGATTTGTTATGAATTCCATTCCCCAGCAATCAGCTAATAGCATTCAGACAACACGCCTGCAGCACTCTGCCTGTCAGCCTTCATGAAAAGGGGGCAATTGCCAACAGCTCCGAAGTCCGAAGTTTGGCTAAATATTAGGAGTTTAATTGTAAGTTTTGGCTAAATATTAGGAGTTTAATTGTCGCGAGATAGATTGCATATGAACCCAGCAACCAATCGCCCAACTAGTAACGATCCAATTCTAAAGTAAAACTAGGACCCCGAGCTAATTGCTCCGATCAAAAGGTTTAGCCTTTGAGCGTTTTAAAAGGCAATTTGGTAAAATGGAGAATCGGAGGGGGAGGAAGAGGGGCGGAAGGCCGTACTTGATTACCGAGAGCAGGCGCTTCTCGGCGGCGATGATGCGGTCGGTGGAGGTGGGGATCCACCGGAGGGCGGACGGCAACACCCGCGCCCACCTCGACCCCGCGGGCGCCGACGG
Source organism: Tuctoria greenei (assembly GCA_036927565.1). Taxonomy (NCBI): domain Eukaryota; kingdom Viridiplantae; phylum Streptophyta; class Magnoliopsida; order Poales; family Poaceae; genus Tuctoria; species Tuctoria greenei. The sequence goes on from JAYESD010000001.1 coordinate 287,278,749, forward strand.
CGGCGGCGTCGCCGCAGCCTCGGCCGCCTGTCTCATCTCCTCAGCCGCCATCCTTGTCGTCGTCGTCGTCGCGGTGGCAACCCGGTGCATGCGACGCGCGCAAGGGACAGCCACAGGCGCGGCGGTGGCTTTCTCTCGCTGGTCTCCCTCGCGACGGCTCTGGAACCGCGGCACGCTAGGTCAAGCTTTTCTCCGTGCGGCCCTGCCCTGCCCGTGCGCGCGCAGCTCGTTTCGACGTGGTTTTAAGGGCACGACACGGCGCAGGCAGGTTCGCGTCGCGTTCCCCCGCCCCGCGCCTGGACGAGAAGAGACGAGGCGGCGACCGCGCGTCGGCAGCGTCCGGTTACGTCAGGGCGGCGACCGCGCAAGCAAGGGAGCAAGCCTTTGACCGCGCGCGCCTGGCTTCTCGGAATCTTGGTTGGTTTCGGGCGTCGGACTCGTCATGGGACGGAGAAAGGATGCGCGATTCTTCCGCGGTTCTGATGTATCGGCGGGCGGCAGGGGCTTGCGCGAGAGGTGACGCAAGATGGCTGGTGCGCCATGGGATAGTTACACTTATACATCTGACATCCATGTGGTGAGCCGACTGCGAGAGCGAGAGCGGGAGCATGGGATCGAGCTTCGCGAAGCACGGCAGCGGGAATGGGATACGATAGTCACGGCAACATCGGATATGCATGGCTGCGCCCGAACATGATGAATTTCGTTGCGTTTTTCGGTTTTTATAATCTTTTCCTCAAGTAGATTTTTCTTAGAATTTTTATTATTATTAGCTTAATATTATATTAAATTATATAAAATAGCTGATGATTTTTTTTGCAAAACATGCCGAGCTGTCGCACTTTAAAATGACAACTCGCCTATTAGAAGTGCGAGAGAGTGTCATGTAGCAAAGAATGTTGACACTGACATCCAGACCCGCCATGTTGCTCTTCTAAATGGTGACTCGCCCTGTTAAATGGCGAATTGCCCAGCTGAAAGGCGACCCGCGTAGCTAAACAGCGACTTGCCAATTAGAGGTATTATGTTTTTTAATAAAAAAATTAAAGTTGGTGTCCTATTCGTGTTTATATATTTCGTTTAGTATTCGATTTTGGAGGGAAGTATAAAAATAGATACCGCGAAGATCTCAATATTATGATCATATTAAAAAAAATTTGGCGACTAAAAAACAGAAATTACAGAGTTTAAAAAATAGGTATATATTCTATGTCTCTCTAGTAGCATGGTACATAAAGCAAAGCTCACCTATCTATAAAAAAAACATAAATTTTACAATACATATAGTATGTGTATGTTGCATTAAATATGTAATGTACGTCTGCTCCTAACACACCTTAGTTTAATTTCAAATTTTTGTTGGATTTAGTATCTTTCTTGGTGGACCAAATTTAGATAAATATACATCATTTGGATGAATATTACCACTCCATCTCCAAAATAAATTTGAAATGGTCTCTTATCTACCATACCTACTGAACAATGTATGTAGTTAATAAATTTAAATTATCTTACAATTATATAATTTTAACAATTTTACATATTTATTGACATTGTTTAACTTTGATAATATTATTTTTACATATTTCATGTATTTAAAACTTTATTATATTTAAATATCAATTATATATCTTTCCTAATTACTCTAACATATTTTATATTATTTTGTTTTTTAGTATAATTAGTTATTTTTAATTATTAGACCATGGTTTCTATTTTCTTTAACATTTTTAATTGATTTTGCATTTTATTACTGGCTGCAGAATAATTTGATTAATTTACTATGTGTAAACTTAATCTTAATGAATTTTATGTTATATTCTAATATTAATACTAATCAATGATATATGTTAATTATGATTAACTACCAATACTAAAAATCAGTTATAGTAAAAATAACTACTTTATAAACATATTATTATTAACGCAACACCAATAAATATTTAACATACAACATTTGACAAATGAATATTAATTACTAAAAAATTATAATAATTTTACTAATTAATATATACTAATTACTTCTATTTAATAATGCAAAAAATGAAATACTTACTACTACAGAGTGATTTGCTGTGCTATAATACTGTTCACCGTCTCACGAATTACTGTGTGATTTGCTACAGTTTTCTGAATTTGTTGAAGCACTGCAGAGGACATAGATCCCCGGCGGAGTAGGGCTGCAGCTGCACCGAGGGCTCGCCGTAGCTAGAGCCGCTCAGCGCCTGGGTCCGACAGTGGAGCCGAGCAGTGCCCAGGACCCGCCATGGAGTTGCGCAGCGCCGGAGCAGGGCTACGCCGTGGAGCGCGCAGCAGCAACCGTCGCTCGGTTGCCCGCCCCGCGCCGCCGTAGAATCAGCGACCAGCAGCTCATCCGCCCACCCCTGCATTGCGTCTGCAGTGGTCCCCTGCCCGGCTAGATCTCTGCATCCCGCTGGCACTTGCTCGTCCTAGACCCTGCAAGAAAGAGGAGCGTGGCCTGACGGGAGTGTTGGCCGAACCGGAAGAGAGATGAGATGAGCTGAGGGTAAAATTGTCAAATTTGAATTTGTGTTTTCAGTGAAAAAAACAATAAAAACGACTTTTAGATGAACAAAACCTAACGGAATGCTAAAATCCTGAACGTGATAAGTTTTTGATGGTATGCAATTTCCGGAGCCACGACCGTTTTCATGGAATTTTTCATAACCGGTGATCTTTCACCGCAACGAAACTGATTGTTCCAACAGGCTGGAGTAAAGTCCACAGCCTCTCCCAACTTCCCAATCCCATCCCAACCGCAGCCGTTACACATCCTCTCCCCGCCGTTCCTTTTTGTTCCCTTGACCCTTGCAGCAGTCCAGCCGCGCGGAGATCCATCCGGGCGTGCATCGATTTGTTTCCCTTTGCTGGTAAGGAATCTGTTTTTCGGCCATGGATCCCTTTTGTTTCGTTCTCAATTAAACTGAATCTTATTTTCTCCGCACCCGTTTTGGCTCTGGATTTGTGTTAAAATTGGTGCCATGCTAAGGGCCTGTTTGTAACGGAGGAACGAAAAATGAAGGAACAGGGAAAAATGCAGGAACGAAGAAAACATAGAAATGAAGAAAGTGGGAAAACTGTAGGAAATAGAAGCGAAGGAATTGAAAATTTTGTTGTTGGGATCGTAGACATTTATAATGGAGGATCACTAAATAATGATAATTATAGAAGAGTCTCAACTAATTACACATGACCTTATATCTTACTTATATTTGGACTCATCTTTCCCTCACAAGAGTTCTCATTCCATCGACCTCATCCTCTTGCTCTCGTGTCTCATTTCTCTCTATTAGCTCAAGCACTACCTCTCCCTCTCTAATCTCCACCTAACAGATTCTCCTTAATTGCCATCATGAGCAGGTAAAGCAAGCGGTGGTGACTGCAAGCATCGCAGGAAATTTTCCCATGAGGTCAGACCTCATTTTTTTTCATTCCTCCAAAAGTACAACCTTTTCAGCCTTTCCCCTGGAAAGGAATAGTGTCTTTCCTCCATTCCAAACACGTTAGCAACATTCTTTCCTATGGAAATGAATCCTTCACTTTTTCCTTTGTTTTTCCCTTGTTCCAAACGAGGCCTAATCCAATCTTTGTTTCATTGGTCGGATTAGGTTCTTCATCAGCGCCAAAAATATCGAGCTTAGTTGATATCTGAGAACGTGTTTGCCTTCTTGGTACCCACTACCCAGGTAAGGTGCGGTTGCAGTTCCATTGAATCCAGTTCCCCACTCTGTAATGCGTAATCGGTTGATGACCAAGGAACAATCCTTGAACTGCATTCAGGATTTTATACCAAGGAACATTCCTTGAACTGCATTCACCATTTTACCATATCAAAAATGACCCCACAAGATGACGATCCTTTCTTGTTTGCCCTGTTTCATGCCATGTATTTGAGTTCGCAAATATAATATTTAACTGTCGTAGAAATAAAACCATGCTTCATTTAGGATTGTACCACTTGCTTAGGATGTGTGCAGCGATCAGAACGACTAGTTTTGGGCATGCCTTGTACCGTTGGGTCATTTATAGATTTATGTCGCTAGTAAACAACCTGGTTTGCAGAATGTGTTCCAGACTTCCAGTCATGCCAGTTGTACGGCCACAAGTGACCTTGTACGACGAATGGGATGCTTTTATAGTTTTATCAGATGAATAATCACTCAATTTCATCTGACTATATGCAATCATGCTAAGTGTTTTGTGAATACGATGAGATGACTGGGCCAATGTTTCACTGCCTACGGTAATGTACTTATTAGTTAATGATAATGAGACTGATATGTTGATTCTTGAACTGCTGGATCATGCATGGTGTTCTTCATCACAAGTTTTGTGCTGGTTTGTTTTTTCAAGAACAAGTTTTCTGCTGCTTCAAACTGAAGATTTAAGAAGATAAGCTCGCAGTTCGCACATGCAAAAACAAGGTGCATGGTGGACAGAGGACGTGGGCTCTGAACTTATGGCTTTCTAATAGTGCTCGATATGTATAGTTTATGACATATGCCACCACTGAAGAGAAAGAAAAACCGTAATTCCAGGGTAGTTTATTTTGAATTGACAGGTAAACACTGTTAGGACTGAAGAATTGATAACCATGGCGTCTAGTGGTGTGAAAGGTTTTTACCGGCAGAAAAAGAAAGGTGGTGTGACAAAAGAGTCACGAACTTCGAAGAAGACACAGCAGTACACTGGAGGGGCCTCTGTTGGCGCCTCAGATATTTCACAGACGTCAGCACTGGTTTCTCATGGATCTTGGGATCTCAAAGGTACTTGCAGGAGAGATTGAGTACTCCCTCCGGGCTTAAAAAGTTTGTCAGCTTTTAGTACAAAAATGAACTAAAAGGTGATAAATTTTTTAGAACGGAGGAAGTACTGATCATCGAAGTTTTCTCCACCCAGCTTGTTTTTCTCAGTCAGATACCATAACCCTTTTGCTTGCGGTAAACTTGTCGCAGATGATTTTGGTGGTCAAGAGGAGCAGTTGCGGCAATTTGACATGGACATGAAATTTGGCCCTTGTATTGGTGTTACTCGGCCTCAGCGCTGGGAGCGTGCTTTGCCATGGGCCTCCAGCCACCACCTCATCTTCAGCATATTTTACAACTTGTTACGTTAACGAAGGATCGTAGTAATGGTGTCCCCTCCCCTGAGGGCCTCTGGGAGGGTAAAGTCTAGAAGGAAAATCCTCTGTAATAGGCATCGTCTTGTTCATACTCTTCTTATAGTTGGGGGTCTAGTAGTTTACTTGTGGCATACTATACGACCCCCTGTCGATGTAAGATGATAGTTCTTTTCTTTCTGTTGTATCTATTTGGTCCCAATAGATTGCTAGACTTGCTCAACTTTTCCTGCAAAGTTTTTGTCATTTTGGGCTCCAGTTCTGTGCATCAATTCTCTGTTAGAATTATTGGTTTCCCCTGCCTAAATGTACTTTAGGTTTCCATACATACACATGAAACGTGTTTCCTGTTAGCTGTAATTGCATTTGAACTGACCGCCTCGGGTGCTGTGATGTTACTATATGCTTACTGACTGCCTCAGATCGACGAAGGGGAAAATGACCCACTGGATGTCTATTTCTAGTAAGATTATTATGCTCTTTTGCTATAAATCACACCTGACCTGCCTACCGAATACCAATACACTCACTCAGATTTATAGTGTTCAGAAGGATATTCTGCTGCTGTGGATTTTGCCCCAGTTGCCTATAGAAACTCATAAATTATTGCATGAATTTTGTTGTTACGTTTAAGAAACCCACTGACTTGCCTACAGAACTTGAATCTAAAATTGAGAAACAAGTACCAGAGATGCTACCTGGTGGTTTAATTCAAGTCAGCGCTGGTGCTCTCTCCACCTATGATCTTAATCCCAAAGAAGGACAAGACATCGCCACTTTTTGTAGATTTCAGACACTTGAATGCCTTGACCCTGAAAAGAAAGCTTGCAGTTCCCAATCATGGAAGAAATTTTGTTCGTTTACCATTCTTGATACATGACTTGTAGATTGTCAAACAGGCGGCCCAACACGACACAACCTGAGAGGATTCTCAGTGAATGAGGGGCTTCTACTGTTCAAATTTTCTAGAGTAAATTTCGTAAGACTTCATTTTTTTTTACAATACAATCACAACTGTTGAATTTAGGTATCTACTTCAAAAACTACAAATTTGACATTGAATTTATCGCAGATTCACAGTACTATACCGTGGCGCCACCCCACCGCGAGAAATCACATCTTCAGTCCAGGACCTTGCGGTCCGATTGAAATCTTATGCGAATGTTGGAGTTAACGTAAATCGATCTGTTTGATATCCATGGAGAGCAGCTGAGAAATCGATCGTGTTGATCTTAGACGACGGCGGGCGGATGGCCGCTGGCGCATAGCGTTTTCAAAGCTTTAATGTGATTATAAAGCTTCTCGTCCGGTTCATCACTACAGGATGCCAATAATTTACAACGGCCACAGACTGTTAGAAATAAGCGGGAAGGCGTCGTAAATAAGCTATTTACAACAGTTTACACTTATTTATAATAGTTTTTTGCCGCCACCGACGTAAATAACTAATTTATGATGGTCGTCCCTGACCATCGTAAATAATTAAACTAACTAATCAAATATCTAAACTAAACTAACCTTCAAACAGCGGCGAGAGGGTGCAGCGGCGTGCGTGCGGCAGGGGCGCCTGGCGAGCGGACCACAGTGTGGCGGTGCACGAGGGTGACGACATGGCGCGCGCGGGTGACAGGGCGGCGGCGACACGGACAACAGCTCAATGGGCGTGGCGCGGGCGAGCGGTGGCACGAGCGACGAGTGGGCGCAGGCGCGCGCGGGCGGAGGCGGCGCTAAGCGGGTGCCAGCGCGGAGACGGGACGTGCCCGGCCAATGGGTGGGTGGCGTGGGTGGTGGCCCGGTCGAGTGCTGATGTGCGCGAGCCGAGGTACAGCTGAGCGGTTGGCGGCGCAAAGGCGGGACGCGCGCGACCGACGAGGCGGTGGTGCGGGCAGTAGCCCAGGTGGGCGTCGACACGCTTGGACAGAGGCGGAGGTGCGGCCGAGCGGGTGGTGGTGCGGAGGCAGAGGCGCGGAGTGGGTGGTGGCGCGTGAGGAAGAAGACAATCAACTCTAAAACCGTCGTAAGTTACTTTCATGCATTTTCTTGTAGTGCATGGCCTGCCGAAGACGACCCTTCTCCATGGACGGAGCAGTCGAATTATTACTCGTGCAAAACCAAACTGTTAGGAAATCGATGGTACGCTACTTTAGCAATTATATTGCATCACTCAGGAAACATGCAAGTACAGAGGTCATATATCATTAGCACTAGATGCGCAGCGCAGCGGAACGTAAACGCGTGTCGGTGTAGATAAAGTAGACAATCTCGTTCGTCTCCTCCTCGTCCTCGTCACGACAGCAGGTAGACGATCACGTTCGTCGTAGCCGATCAACGCAGCAGTAGTAGCAGCGCCTCCACGGAGTCCACACTTATGGGGAGGAACGTCGTGCGTCGTTGTGCTAGCACTACATGCACGGTAAGGGTCTCGGCGTGAGGCCTGCGAGGGATGGCGGCTAGGACCGTCACTTGGTGGAGTAATCAGCCCCTAATCCTACCACTAGTATTTATAGGTGTACTAATGAGCTTTTAGGTTGCAGACCCATTAGTACCCTAATTTTTTGTGGATCAAATATTCCACAGGGCTTAACCCAAATTGTTATGATTGCCTCTTCAGCATATCACTAACAATCTCTCACTTGCACTAGAGACAATCATCTAGTCAAACTTTTCGATATTCCAACCCCTTAAGTGTGTAACCCGTTAGGTTCATGTGCAGTCAGTTGTGAATGGAAACCGTTTCGAACCACAAGTCAGTAGAGGTACCTAGCACATACTGACTCCCGAATGTACATAAAGATCATATCGGTTGAACCTAGATACATTCAACATGCTAATCCCTTTGCCTCACGATACCAATTAAGCTCAAGACGAGATGCGTGCCATCCTTGTGATAGCTCGACCATTCACTCGATCAAATAGTGAATTTATTCTATGACTAACTTTTAGTCACTGTGATTAACCTTTAATCACCTTGGCATGACCATGCACTTTCAAATCCAACTATCTTGAGGGGCCCAAAGATATCTCTCCTATTATTAAGGAGGGGCAAATCCCATCTTGATTCGTGCACATCCCATTATATGTTTCATTATATACCCGAAGACTACTTTTATGACTACCTAGTTATAGAGTAGTGTTTGGTAGTCTCAAAATGCATAACTACACACAGTGAGAAACAATGGCGATCTCAGGTCTAAGGATCTAGCAGGTGTATGACTCAAGACCAACTGATGGCACATATAGAAATAACAATCCCAAAAGTGCCTCGAAGTGGGTCAATCCAACACCATGTTCATTAACATATGTTCACATTATTAATTTGATATCTCCATATCTATCATCCATGAAACGTAATCATCAATTAATACATGTGCTAGTTTGTGTGACATCATTATCTCATATTGTGATATAGACTAGAGATCATTTAGAGTAACATTAAAATTAATAAAGAGTTTCACAAACAAGTCACATACTTGATGATCAATATAAATAATGGTTACTCATATAACAATTTATTTAATAGTATATAAATATAGCTTTGACACAAGTCTCCCACTACACACTATGATCACTGATGTAAGTATCTAATACTTATAGATCTCGTGTGCGCCTCATGCTTTGATTGCGGAAGAGGCCCTTGTCAACGGATGTGCAAGATTCAAATCCGTGTGAACCTTGCATATCTTCACATCACCACGATCGATGATCTCTCGAATGAGGTGTGAATGTGGCCTAGAGGGGGGGGGGGTGAATAGGCTTTGAAAATTTCTTGCACACATAATCAAACTGTCAAATACTTGAGTGACCAGACTTGTCCGGTTGGAGGTGCAGACTAGTCCGGTGAGGTAATGTGTAGCAAGTTAATTGAGTGTTGATTCAGGAATTAAATGTTATAGCAGCAGAAATTGAACAACTATTGAGATCACTTGAATTGATAATCAATATTGCAAAGTTACACATGGAAGGCAATTGTAATTCAAGTTACAATATCGATCAACTTAATGCCCTAAGTAACGATGATGCAAAAATAAAGAAGCACACGGGACACAAATTTTTACTGAGGTTTGATCTCACCAAAGAGATCTTCTCCTCATTAGGAAGCCCACACAAAGCCGGGTCTCTTCAAACCCTTTCTCTCGTCAAGTCACCACACAAGGTCGACTTGATTTCACTATCACGGGTAATCACCGAGTTTATGGACAAGCTCACACGTTGAGGGCTCTCACAAGAATTACAACAAAAAGATGATCAAATACACTCGAAAAGATTACAAGTAAATGCACGAGTGTAAAGAGATCAAACCTGAAGAGCTCAATGAAGCGTAGACACCGATCTCCCAATCCCAAATCCGAATACTCAAAGATTTTCACTTTTGAGGACCTTAGATGTGTGGGGCGATGTGTTTTCATGCTCTTGGGACAAGTGGCGACGCTAAGGTTTGAGTTGCGAATAGTAGAATACATGTGTTGTATTTGTGGGGTCGTGAATATCCTATTTATAGTGTTTCCAAAATTGTTACCGTTAGGGATCCCGATAGCCGGACTAGTCCGTACTGGGGACCAAACTTGTCCGGTGTGCTATGTAAAATCGGTGTGAAATGTGCAGCACACTAGAAACCCTAAATTGTGTGAGGTATACCGGACTAGTCCGGTAGGTGTCTGGACTTGTCCGATGTCCTGTGTATTTGAGTTCCAGAGAGTTTAACGGACTATTTCGGTCCACGAGCAGACTTTTCTAGTGCTATTTGTTATAGAACATCAAAGAGTTCAATGGACTAGTCCGGTCCTATAGATGGACTTGTCCGGTGCACAACGTAATAGGTTTACAGAAAGTTAAATGGACTAGTCCGGTCCATGAACGGACTAGTCCGGTGCACGGTAAAATGTGATTCCAGAAAGTTAATCGGACTAGTCCGGTCCATGAGCGTACCAGTCCGGTGCACTGTGAATTTGGACAACGGAGAGTTGAACGGACTAGTCCGGTCCATGAACGGACTAGTCCGGTGCTCAGTGAATTTTTAGATTGATTTTAAGCCCTTACCCCTATGCAAAGACTTGAGCTCTTGGGATGTGTCTCTCACACACATCCTATAAATTAATTCTACTTTGAGATTCAATCATCAGTTGGGTTTTTCTCTTTTCCTTCACCACTTCATTTTTTATTCTTTGAGTGCACCAAACTATCTCATTTAAATTGACCTGCAGTCATCTCAACGGGTTCATTAGGATCTCATTTGTTTGTCGTCAATCGTTTAAAACCCACAAGGGATTGCCTAGATGCACTTTTAGTCTCTCCCTTTTTGGTGATTGATGACAACCAATTGAGATTTCACAATTAAGAGTAAAAAATGATTTTCATAAAGTGTGCATATATGAGAATGATAGATGAGTAATAAAAACTTTTCACATATATGCACTCTTTATGGTGGGGTGGCTAACGATTGTGTGATCAAAATATGTGATGATCAAAAGATAATAACTTAACTATTATAGCAACAATCATCACATTATCATCAAACTAGGAATCACACATTAAGTAAAGTAAGCACATCCAAAATAAATTACAACAATTTGAAATTGAGATACATGTCCTTGATCACAAGTCCTTAATGGCTACAAAATAGACTACTAGTCTCAATCTCCCCCCTTTGGCATCAAGGCACCAAAAAGGGAAAAATTGAGTGGAATCACTCATCGCCACTTCCTCCCTCATTCTTAGTCCTATCTTCATCATCTTCTTCATCTTCAAGTGCTTGCAGAGGAGGAGGAGGAGTAGATGAATGTGGCCTAGAGGGGGGGGGGTGAATAGGCCTTTTTGAAATTTAGTCGGAACCTGCAACACTTAACAGACTGATCAAATCCCGAGATATCGGACTAGTCCGGTAGTGGGCGGACTAGTCCGGTGCGTGCGGACTAGATTGATCAAGTCTGATCAATGATTTCAATACAAGCACAGTACACAACAAAATATAGTATGTAATTTGAAAGTATTGACTCAATGAAATTAAGTGTAGTACAAATTAACTTTGATTTGAATGTTTTAACGTAAGATGGACAAGATCAAGCAAACCCTAGAATATGATATGAAAAACTTAAGAACATGTTTGACACACGATTTTTATCCCGTGGTTCGGTTCCCACAGAGGCAACCTACGTCCACGTTGAGGAGCCCACGAAAGGACCGAGTCTTCACTGACCCTAACCTCGTCGAATCGCCATGAAGGCCAATTCTCTTCCACTATCACAAAGGGTAAATCACCAAGTTCAAGGGACATTCTCACAAGTTGAGGGCTCCACAATATTATAAAGCAAACACCACCAAGAACACACTTTTAAGATCAACAATGAACAACAGGAGTGTGTTAGAGATCAAACCCAAGATCTCAAATGTGTGGAATCGTGTCTCTCCTTTGATCCAAAGTGAATCCTCAAGGGATTGATGTTTCTCGCGTTGGATTGCCAAGAGAGATGTGTTTTCTAAGCTCTTGGAGGGTGTGACGGCGCAAGGGGTCGAGAGAGTTGATATTTCGGCCGTGCACATCTATTTATATTAGGGGTTTCAAAATTTACCATTAGGGTTTTGAGGGTACGTACTAGTCTGTGGTGGAGTCCGGACTAGTCCAGTGTGCGGCGTGCAGGAAACCCTAAGTGTCCAGAAATATCAGACTTGTGCAGTTAGGAGCGGACTTGTCCAATTTTAGTCAGAAAGGTTTTCGGACTAGTCCGTGGAGAGCTCGGACTTGTCCGTTTCCGTGCAAATGTGAATAATTGAGGAATAGTCCACACAAGGGAGGACTAGTTCGTTTTTAGTCAGAGGAATTATCGGACTAGTCCGGACATTTTCGGACTAGTCCGGTGCGGACAAGTTCGGACTGGCAGGACTTGTTTGAACCTATACAGAGAGGATATCGGACTAGTCCGGTGTATATCGGACTAGTACGTTTTTCCTGTGAAATGTGAAGTGTGTGAGGATATTTTGTGCTTGAGCTCTTGGGATGTGTTACACCAACACACTCCAAACACAATGATATATTCTATTCAGCTCTTGAGCTCTTTTCCGAATTGATCCTCATTTTCCTTTCTTTTTGGCGCTTTCTTCATTCTTTCATTAAAACATGCGCTCATCTCAATAATGTGGTTAGGATATCATTTGTTTGTCATAAATCAACCAAAACCCACAAGGGATGCCTAGATGCACTTTCAGTAGAGGCACTAGCCAATCCGAATGAAGCCAACTCTTGCTCGGGAGGGGTGACATCTCAGTGATATCTTCTTCAAAATCTTCTGAGATTTGAGGTGACCCCACTGGCTCCATCTCCAGCTTCTCATAGATTTCTTTGATGTTGGCCTTCACATATCATTGATGCTTCTTCCTGGCCAGACTCTCCTTGTACAGCTTAATTTCCACTTTGCGGCAGGATGCAAAGATGGATGAGGGCATCTTCAGCACACCACTGGAGGACTCTCTAGGAGGTGGAGGAGCAGTAGTAGAAGCTCCAGTTATTGTGCCTTCATGAGCCCTCTTAGATCTTAGTTCCTCTGCAGGTGAGGTAGGAGCAGAGGGGATAGTATAAATTGTAGGCTTCTGAGGCCTAAGACCAGTGTGAGGAACATCCTTTACATACTCAAGCTCTGTCACCTTCTCAATCATATACATGATATAGGGTGCATAGCTACAGGACCTGTTAGAGGTGATGGAGATGTTCACAATATCATTATAAATGTACTCGAAGACATTGAAGGTCCTTCTCTTGCTTATCACCTTCATTAATGTCCTGAGTGTCCCCTGGATAGTCCCTGCATCTCCCTCCTTAGGAGCTATGGTCTTCCTCAGGATTCTATTCAGCACTGCAAAAAAAGGCTTCAAGTATTTGGTAGTTGGAGACTTGTATATCATTCTTGTAACATAGAGAAAGTTAAACTCATATTTCTCCAGAGGCTTTATGTTGTGAATGATGATGTCATTCTCCAAAGAATGTTCAAGGTGAAGAATTCTTGCAAATTCTTCATATGACACTGTACTTCGCTCCATCTGTCATCCATATTATTTTGTCTCCGTCATTACAAGAAACGTAAAGAGTGGAATAGAATTGAGTGATGAACTCAATGTTCCAGTCCCACTGGAAAGAGACAAGATCCTTCAGTCCATGTCGCTCCAATGCCTCTAGTACCTCTTGATACGCTTGGTATCTCTTGGACTGGAGGTAGGTGATATCCACCCACTGACTTTCAATCACTGGGTTCCTCATCTTCAAGTAGACATGCTCATAATATTCAACATGGAAATTGCTCCAAAATCTAGGGTCAGTTGACTGTTTGGGCTGTTCATAGACTTCCAACTTTCTAAACTTGTGATCCAATTCACTCCTTTTCTTGTAAAGTCATCACTAGAGGGCTGCCTATTATGATGAATAGGAGCCTTCATCTTCAATGGGCCAATAGGACCACTGGCCAATCCTTTGCTCTTGTTGAGAGTTCTCTTGGGTGCCGATGAACTCCCAACACCTTCCTTGCTTATTGGTTTCTTCACCACCACTCTCCTCTTCTTGGGAAGTACATCGTCAGGAGGAGTGGAGTGAACATTGTAGTCGTGTATTTTCTTCATCACCCTCACTTTGGCTCTTTGCACTCTAGCACAATTACTCTCTTCATCATAATCAAAAGAGTTGTCCTCGGAACCTGAAAACATCGTGCCTGACAAAGGAATTCAAGGATTGATAAGAATGGATTTGAGACTATGTGCAAATAAGAATTTAGAGGTTCAAATTGTCAGGTACCGGACTTGTCCGTTTTCAGAGTGCGGACTTGTCCAGAGTACGGGACTTGTCCGCACTTGAACACCGATCTAGTCCGGTCTGGCATAAGAACCCTAATTTCCTATCTTAAACAAATCTAGCTCGAATCGATTCACAATGAGAGGGAAATAGTAGAAGTACATCTAGAGGAGTAATGTATGCCCTAGAAATCAAGAAAAATAAGCAAGAATTAAGAAAAGATGAGACCTAGGGTTCAAGTGAGATTTTATCAAAAAATTGAAGATTTGAGTTGAAGGAGCAGAGTATGGTCCGGATTAGTCCGGAGTGGACAAGCTCCACGATGAGGAGAGGATTTCCCTTGGAAAAATATGCAATTTTGATGGATGAAGAGAGAGAGAGAGAGAGAGAGAGAGAGAGAGAGCAAAAGAGATTATGAGATGTGGTGGATGAGCTCCTGGCGTCGGGCTAGGGTTAACCCCAATATATACGGACTAGTCCGGTTGACACTGGACAAGTCCGCTATGACGGATGTGGGCCAGACTAGTCTGAGGCAACGAACTCGTCCGGTGTCAGCTGGACAAAACAGAATTTATCAACTTGATTTTGGGTTGATCTAATAGTGATCTAAAGTATATCATTTCACAAATAATCCTGTTGAATATGACCAATAAGCAATCAACAATCATACAATGGCCATAATTCACCAAGATTCACTAGTTTAAATAGTTTTCAGGAGAAAATTGAGATAAGGGACACATTTTCACAAAAAATGAGTAAATTTTTAAATCACAATCAGGTATGCAGTGTTTCAAGCCACATTTCGAGAGTCAAGTATATTTACTCATTCTTAGCTCATACAATCTCTTTTCCTCTAATGGCTTGGTGAAAAGGTCTGCATATTGTTTTTCAGTCCTAAATGTGAGGTTACAATGTCACCTTTTAATGAATGATCTCTTAAGAAATGGTGACAAATATCTATGTGCTTAGTTCTTGAGTGCTCTACTGGGTTGTGTGCAATTTTTATAGAACTCTCATTATCACATAGGAGTGGAATATGATTCAGATTGTAACCATAATACCTTAGAGTTTGTCACATCCAAAGTAGTTGTACGCAACAACTACCGGCTGCAACATACTCCACTTCGGCTGTGGAAAGAGCAATGGAGTTTTGCTTTTTAGATGACCATAAAACTAAGGATCTTCCAAGAAATTAGTAAGTCCCAGATGTGCTCTTTCTATCGACTTTGAATCCTGCATAGTCGGCATTGGAGTAACCTATCGGGTTAAACTTGGATCCTTTGGGATACCAAAGGCCCAAGTTGGGTGTGTGCACAAGGTATCTTAAGATTCTTTTTACATCTTAAATGACACTCTTTAGGTGCAGCTTGAAACCTTGCACACATAAACACACTAAGCATAATATCTGCCCTAGATGCACATAAATAGAGTAATGAGCCAATCATAGACCGATATACCTTTTGATCCACATTTGGACCATGTTCGTTGAGATCGAAATGTCCATTAGTTTCCGTGGGTGTCTTGATGAGCTTGGACTTGTCCATATTGAACTTCTTGAGGATGTCCTGGGTGTACTTGGTCTGACTTATGAACATGCCTTCTCTTAATTGCTTCACTTGGAATCCCAAGAAGAACTTTAATTCGCCTATCATCGACATCTTGAATCTGTCTGTCATAATCTTGCTAAATTCTTCACAAAAAGACTTATTAGTGGAACCAAAGATGATATCATCAACATAGATTTGACATACAAATGGATGATCATCAAAGTGTTTTGTGAACAAAGTATAATCATCTTTTCCAATTTTAAAACCATTTTGAGTTAGAAAATTTCTAAGACACTCATACCAAGCTCAAGGAGCTTGTTTGAGGCCATAGAGAGCCTTACGCAGTTTATACACATGGTTGGGGTAATCTTGATCTTAAAATCCTGGTGGCTGCTCCACGTACACTTCCTCCTTAATTGGCCCGTTGAGGAAGACACCTATGACGTCCATTTGATACAGCTTGAAATTATGGTGAGTAGCATATGCCAATAAAATACGAATGGACTCAAGTCTAGCTACGGGAGCGAAAGTTTCGTCGAAGTCCAAACCTTCGACTTGTGAGTAACCTTTTGCCACAAGTCACGCCTAATTTCTTGTTACCACTCCATGTTAATCTTGTTAATTTTTTATGAAAGACCATTTAGTTCCAACGATGTACGCCTTTGGCCTTTCCACAAGTTCCCATACTTCATTTATCTTGAAGTTGTTTAGCCCCTCTTGCATTGCAATCACCCAATCTGGATCCTTTAGTGCTTCTTCTACCTTGTATGGTTCCAGAAAAGAGACAAAAGAGTAGTATTCACAAAAATTTGCTATGCGAGATCTAGTGGTTACTCCCTTAGCAATGTCCCCAATGATGTTGTTGACGGAATGATCTCTTTGTATACTTTGATGTACTCTTGGGTGAGGAACTTGTGAAGTTATTTGCACTTCATTTTCTTCATTGTCAATGTATCCCCCTAGATCATTGCTTTCTTGATTATATTGATCTTCTTGATCTTCCTGATCTTGATCTTGTGCATGAGCTCCCCCTTGATCATTGCTTTCTTATTGAGGTTCATCTTGTACACTTGTGTCTTGTGGTTGTTCTTGAGGTCGAATATCACCAAGTGCCATCCTCCTCAACGCTTGACTTGGGGCTTCTTCTAGATCTAACACACACTTATCAACTTGCTCCACCTGAGAGCCGTTAGTTTTAGTGAACACTACGTCACGTGCAACCTCAACAAGGCCAGAGACTTTGTTGAAGACACGATAGGCATAGGCATTCGAATCATAACCAGCAAGAACCGTTCATCAGATTTCGAAGCGAACTTCGAAGTCCTTGGTTTCTTGCTCAAGATAAAACATCTGCAACCAAAATACTTTAAAATATGAAACATTTGGTTTGTTACCGGTGAGAATCTCATATGGTGTTTTCTTCAAGAGTTGGTGAAGATATAACCGGTTTGTAGCATGACAAGAGGTGTTCACCGCTTCATCCCAAAATTGGTATGATGTATTGCATTCATCTAGCATTGTCCTAGCCATCTCAATGAGCGTCCTGTTCTTCCTTTCGGCCACCACATTTTGTTCAGGGGAGTAGGGTACCGAAAATTCATGCTTTATTCCTTATTCTTCTAGGTAATCCTCAACTTGTGTATTCTTGACCCCCGTTCCATTGTCACTTCTAATATTCTTCACGGTTGAAGAGAATTCGTTTTGTGCCCTTTTCAGAAATTTCTTGAGGATTCCCTGAGTTTCTTATTTATCATACAAGAAAAATACCCAGGTAAATCTAAAAAAATCATCAACAATGACCAATCCATATTTGTTACCGCTGATGCTTATATAAGCAATTGGACCAAAGAGGTCCATGTGTAGAAGTTCCAGTGTCTTGAGGTAGTCATCACGTTCTTGCAGGATGTGGTTCTCCAACTTGTTTTCTCGTCTGGCAAGCGTTGCATGGCCCGTCTTTCTCAAAAACAACATCCTTTGAACCTCGGATGTGACCACCTCTTAGAATTTTCCGCAGATTTCCCATCCCAACATGGGCTAGCCGTCTATGCCACAACCATCCCATGTTAGTTTTATCAACCAAGCAAGTCTTGAGTTCAGCTTTATCTTTATTGAAGTCAACAAAATAAAGCTTTCCCTTCAACATTCCCTTGAATGCAATCGAGCCATCGTTTCTTCTAAAAATTCTCACACCCTCATGAGTAAATAAACAGTTATAACCTTTGTCGCACAACTAAGATATGAACAAGAGGTTATAATATGAAGAATCTACATGCAAAACATTTGAGAGAGAATGTTGGGAAGAGATTTCAATTTTACCACTACCAAGGACCTTTCCTTGGCTGTTGTCTCAAAAGTATACCCCTTCACTTGGATCCTCGTTGTGCTCATACTCTACAAACATACTCCTCTCTCCGGTCATGTGATTAGTGCATCCACTGTCTAGCACCTATTTTGATCCACCCAGTGTTTTTGAGGCGTCGCCTGGCGCCTAGGCGTCTAGTCGTTGCAGCATGGACGCCAGAACCGTTCGCCTCGCCTGGAATGACCTAGGCGGCCGCCTAGGTGCCTAGGCATCCTGTCTAGGCGGATGCAGGCGGATGCCCAGGGCCGCGACAAGGCAGAGGCATGCCGGGATGAGGGGAGGGGGATGCGAGGGCGTTGCGCCGCACTGGGAGGTAGAAGACGAAGGCAGCAGAGGCCCGCGGGCCGGCTGGATCCATACGATGGGGAAGATGGAGGCGTCAGCCGCTCGATGGAGGCGGGTTCGCTCTAGGAAGACGGGTGCACTCTGGGAAGATGAAGCATTACATATTGTTGGATCTGGTTGATAGAAAATGAATGGTAGGATGGAGCTGGTGTGATAAAACCTAGGGTTATAACTTTATTGGGCCTGGCTGGGCCTTCTCCTCGCCGCCTCCTGCCTCTGGTACGGCTCGCCTCCTGCCTCCGCCTCCTGTATGGCTGTACTGCTCGTCTCTTCAGCTCCATTCGCCGGCGACTCCCGCAGCTCTTGCTCTGGTGTACATCCCCCTCGCCTTTGCTGTCGTTCCCTCACCGGATCCCTCGTTTCTGCCCTCCCCTACCCCGACGCCCCTCTTCTCTGGCCTCTGCTGCCCTTCCTCTGACTGCCTCTGCTCCCTTGTCTGACGCTCGCCTAGGCGTCCAATCGAGGATTCAAAACACTGGATCCACCAGAGGAGTAGGTCCACAAAACAGAATTATTTCTTATTTTTAGGTACCCAAGCTTGCTTGGGTCCTCGCAGGTTAGTCAAAAGAGTCTTGGGCACCCACACACAAGTTTTTGTGTTGTTGTGGCTAGGCCCAACATATTTAGCAAATACCCGTTCAAATATGTCTTTCATGAGTACATATGAAGCATCAAAAGTATGAACTAATATTTGCAAGTCAGATTCACATGATGTTTCCTTAACAAAAATAATTTGCTTCTTAGCATGAACATTGGTGGACATGTGTTTATTCTTGTTAAACCCAAGACTATCTTTGATGTTAGGAGGTCTAGTGGTCATATATGCACTGCGTGCATATTTGATCTTTTCCTTGTCAAAGATGCCACTTTGGGATGGATGTTTAGCATGAGAAGTAGGAGAATGTAACACCCTCATTTTCATGCATCATGCCCTGCATCCATCATTAAATATGTTTAACATTGAGCAACATAAAAAGAAATAAGTTTAAAATGACTTTAGAGTAAAACCGCACTTAAGAATTCTGGGAAGTGCAGACTAGTCTGATTTTGGTGCGGACTAGTCTGATTTCTCTCTGACTTCCATTGAACTTGTCCGTTTGCTGCGGACTAGTCTGTTTTTCTCTATGGACATTTTCGGACTTGTCCGGTCCATAGCATACTAGTCCGATATCCCAAATTGCTTGAAATTTTGCTAAGTCCCTGGACTTGTCTGGACTAGTCTGGTATTCCAGCGGACTTGTCCGGATTTCCTCTGACTAAAGTCGGACTTGTCCGATTTTGGTCAGACTTGTCTGTTTTTCCCCTCTGGATAAGTTCGGACTTGTCCGATGTCCAGTTCAGACTTGTCCGATTTCCCTCTGTCTAACTTTGGACTAGTCCGACCATTTTTGGACTTGTCCGGTAAATCGCGACTCCGAGTTCATCTTTGTTTCATGACTTGTTTCTTGGGTTTTACGTTAAGTGGGCCTAGGGACGTCGTGCCTAACTCTTTTAGAGCCCATGTGGGACTCTAAACCGACCCCTACTCATCTCAAACTCGAAATCCACCCAACCCTAGCCCTCCACCTCTATATAAACAACCCCACCCTTGGATTGACATCTATTTGCCACTTTTCAACCACACCCGAACCCTAGCTCGTGAATAGCCGCCACCAAGGAGGGAGAAGGAGATCTCGAACAAGAAGAAGAGGAGGAAACGAAAGAGGATCAAGATCTCCATCAAGCTTTCGTTCTCCATCAACAAGTCACCATCAAGTTCTTCATCAACCTTAGATCGTCAAGATCCAAGTGTTGCCTCCAATACCCTTGATTATTTGGAGTCTTGGACAGCTGGTATACCTTCTACTTCCTCTTCCTTACGTGAATTGAACCCCAAATCTCCAGATTCACATCAATCTAGAAAACTCTAGTTTGCTAGTTTTGCGATGTGCGGACTAGTCCAGTCCCTAGCGGACTAGTCCAATTTTCCTGGTTAAATTGTGTTGAACTAATTCTAAAATTAGATTGAATCAACTCCAAACCTGTGTAGACTTCTGAATAACCGTTGTAATTGATTAATAAACACCACTAGCAACTCATTAACTAGTTCTGCTTCTTATTTGCATTAATCATGCATGTCATGTCATATTGAGTAATATTTGTGCACTCTTTGATTATCTTTCTCTTGTATGTTTATTGTGTGGATTAGACGGATTTGCGCTAGAGAGTGCTGCATAGGATCTCCAACACCAAGAGTTTGAAGTCTTTGATCCAAATCAAGCCCAAGAGCAAGGCAAGTGTCCTTGAACATATTGATCGTGTTTGACAATAAATGTTTTGTTTGCAAAGCTGCATGCTTGTGTCAATTTGATGGGAATCCTATGATAAGAAGTTTACTAGCTTTGTTAGCCACCCTTGTCGTCTGGAATTCATGGTAGAGAGTCGGGAAGAGCTTTTTACCTTTTTGCTTCGCTTAATCAATTGGGATGGAAAAACAACTATATCACTTATTTATGCATTTATGAGATTATGATTAACATGAACTGGTTATTATGATGTGGTAATGGGTGATCTGAACAAGCCTGGTATGCGGATGGGTCAGATGTTATTGTGGTTTCTCTTGCTTTAGATCTAAGGACCAGTTCGTGGAGCGAACATCCAGGATTTACAGTGCCACCACGAGACCAAGTATGGGTGCGACGTAGCTAATTAATTAGGGTATTGCTAGTATTGAGCGAATCATTTGGCGCACCGGGGAAGGGGAATTGGATTGGGATTGGATATGGTTGGCGGGACTCCCTGGGATCCGAATGGCACAATAGGGGGCCCTTGGTTGAAGATATGCTCAGTTGGAGACATCGCCATCGGTGAAACCTTAGTGGGCCCGTACATGCTAGTAGTCCCTTTGTAAAGGCTTTTTTGTGATCTCTTGGCCACACACCGATGGAAGTGTGAGATGACATAATAGAGGTTCTAGTCACAGAAAGTTGATGAAATCACAAACACGTGGGTAAAGTGGTACAACCTATACAGAGTATCTAAAAACTATCATGATAGCCGTGCTCTCGACCGTGAGCAACCTGGATCCTCATAGGATTAGAGAAAACTTGGTTTTGGGATGGTTATGGTTTGATACTGGTTACGACTGGTTATGGATTAAATTCTGATATTGGATATGATTAATGGTAATGATGAAATCTGGAATTTGGATGATGGTAATGAAATATGGATTGATACTATGTTATTACTTATGGTTTATGATGAGTTTACTTCACATACATATAATATATTGCTTTTCAAATCTTTTAATGTACTTTTCAGCACTTTGCCTCTATTATATTCGTCATTTGAGTCAGCTACATGTCATACATTCCACACTTGTAGAGTACGACATGTACTCACCTTGCAATTCCCCCACCAACAGTTGCAGGTCAGGATTGGGAGTATAACGATGATAATACGGAGTTCTAGACCATGTCTGTCGTCAGCTTTGCCTGCGGTGTTGGTTGGAGCTGCACTATACCCTATTTGCTCATGCTGCTTAGTCGCTTAGTTGCTTATTTAGTTAATTTCCGCTGCTTTAGTTGAAACTTGTCATTAATATTCGTTAGAGCTTGTATTCAAGGATATTATGAATTGTGTAATAAAAGTGGTTAATTAATCTTGTTCTGTGATAATTTTTTGTATATCCTTTGTGAATGCACTCGTGTATGTGTGTTGAACATCCTGGGCACACATATGCGTTCACTTGGTTCATTTTCAGAACCGGGTGTCACAGAGAATCAAGTTTAACATCATTTTTTAGTAATCGAACATGTGCAAGTTACAATTGTTGTCGGACTTACACCTTTGGAAGGTGAGCTTTTAGTAATCGAACATGTGCAAGATACCTACTCGTAATTCTTAGAGCATAGGATACATCTAAGCGTGTACATAGCATGAAATACATGATGAATCCAATAGCCAAAGCATAAGGAATCACTCTCATCGTCTTTTGCTCATCAAATTTTGAAGGACACTGAGTCTTGCTTAGAGTAGTGCCATGTGACATTGGCAAGAAACCTTTTATGGAATCTTGTATATTGAACCAATTTAATATCTTGTCAATATATGTACCTTGGCTTGATCTAATTAGCCTTCTTGATCTATCTCTATAGATCTTTCTGCCCAAAATGTACGCTGCCTCTCCTAAATCCTTCATTGAGAAACTTTTTCGTAATGAATATTTTACATCATCAAGCATTGGAATGTCATTTCTGATCAATAATATGTCATCTATATATAGAACCAAAAATACATGTGCGCTCCTACTAAACTTCTTGTAAATACAAGGTCCTTCTATGTTTTTGATGAAACCAAACCCTTTGACAACTTCATCAAAACGTAGATTCCAACTCCGAGATGCTTGCTTGAATCCATAGATAGACTTTTGAAGCTTGCATATTTTACTAGCATTTTTAGGATCGACAAAACCCTCAGGTTGTGTCATGTACACATCCTCAGTCAGACTTCCATTAAGAAAGGTTGTTTTGACATCCCTCTGCCATATTTCATAATCAAAATATGTAGCAATTGCTAGGAGAATACAAACAGACTTTAGCATTGTGACGGGTGAGAAAGTTTCATCATAATCAACACCTTGAATTTGTTTGAAACCTTTCTCCACCAATCGCGCTTTACAGATGTGAACATTTTCATTCATATCAATCTTTTTCTTGAAAATACATTTACAATCGATAGGTCCAACACCTTTGATTGGATCAACCAAATTCCAAACTTGATTCGTGTGCATGGATTCAATTTCGGATTACATGGCTCCAAGCCACTTCTCAGAGTCGGGTCCCTTGATTGCTTCGATATAGGTTGTGGGCTCATTATTGTCCAACAATACCATGTCATGCCGCTCTGTAGTTAGAAGCGTTAACTTTTCAGCCGCACGACGTGCCCTCATAGACCTTCGTGGGGCTGGTGTTTCATCAACTGGTTGCACAACATATTGTACATCCTGTATAGGATCATTGGGTGCCGAAACATTTTCAGGTATTTCTTGAATATCTTCAAGATGCACCTTGCTCTCACTAACTCCTTTTGAGAGAAACTATTTCTCCAGGAAGACACTATTGCGAGCGGTAAACACTTTACCCTATGTTTTGTTATAAAAATAATATCCTTTGGTTTCCCTAGGATATCCCACAAAGAAGCATTTGTCTGATTTGGGAGTGAGTTTGTCTGACGTCAAACATTTGACATAAGCATCACACTCCCAAACTTTGAGGAAAGACAATCCGAGACATTTCTCAATCCACGTCTCATATGGTGTCTTCTCAACAAACTTAGTTGAGACTATGTTTAGTGTAAATGCAGCAGTTTCAAGAGCATAACCCCAAAAGGATAATGGAAGATCATCTTGGCCCATCATCGACCTAACCATGTCTAACAAGGTTCGGTTCCTCCGCTGGGACACCCCATTCCATTGAGGCATTCCAGGTGGAGTCAACTGTGGAACACACTTTGTTTTAAATGATCATAAAATTCATGGTTCAAATATTAACCCCCATGATCAGATTGTAGAAGTTTAATCGTGTTGCCCAATTGATTTTGTACTTCATTCTGAAATTCTTTGAACTTTTCAAAGGATTCAGACTTGTGCCTCATTAGGTAGACATAACCATATCTACTAAAGTCATTAATAAAAGTAATAAAGTACTGGAAACCACCTCTGGCTATTGAACTCATTGACCCACATACATCTGTATGTATAAGTCCCAACAAGTCAGTCGCCCTCTCACTTTGATAGTTAAGGGTGCTTTGATCATCTTCCCAAGCAAACAAGACTCGCATGTGTCAAGTGATTCAAAATCAAATGAGCTTATTAAACCATCTTTACAGAGTGTTCCAATGCATTTCTCATTTATATGACCTAAGCGACAATGCCAAATAAAAGTGGAATTCAAATCATTTTGTCGAGCTCTTTTGGTATTAATGTTAAAGATTGTTTTATCCTCAATATCAAGAACATATAGTCCATTCACTAATGGACATTGAGCATAGAAACTATTATTATAATAAATAGAACAACATATGTTCTTTATTACAATCTCATAACCATCAACCTCTTCTAAACATGAAGAAGAGATAATGTTCTTGCTTAAAGTAGGAATGCAATAACAATTATTCAATTCCAAAAATAATCCTGAGGGTAATGATGACAAGTGGTACATCCCGACATCTATGACCGCAACCTTTGCTCCATTGTCGACACGAACATGCAACTCACCTTTTGCAAATCTTCTAGTCTCACTTAGACCTTGCAACGATTTGCATGTATGAATCATTGATCCAGTATCAAATACCCATGATTCACTAGAAGATAATGCAATTTTAATTTCTATAACATTTATACCCGAAGTGGAAATCTCACTTCCTTTCTTCTTCTCCAGATCCTCCAAGTACTTCTTGCAGTTCATAGACCAATGCCCTTAGCATGACAGTGAAAGCATTCATCATTAGGAGATGGGCCAGATTTGCCCTTTGGCTTAGTGTTTGACCTTGAGGGCTCATCAAGAACCTCTGCCTTGACTTTGCCTTTAGGATGCATCACACACTTCCTCTTTTTATTCTCCTTTTGAACCATCATCACATGAGTTGCATTTTTCTTAATGCCTTCTTCGGTTGTTTTAAGCATCCCATACAATTCAGCCAAAGTTTTCTCTATGCCATTCATTTGAAATTCAATATAAATGGCTCGTAGATCGATGGGAGCGACTGGAGAACAACATCAATATCCAAATCATCCTTGAGTCCAGAACCAAGTTTTCCCAAAGTCTCAATGTAACCAGTTATTTTGAGTACATGAGGGCTGACCGGGCTACCCTCTGCCAGCTTGCATGAGAACAAGGACTTTGAGATGTTGTATCTCTCAGCCCTAGCTTAATTCTCAAACATTGCACACAATCCCTCAATCATAGAATAAACATCTATATGATCATACTCTTTTTGCAGATCACGGGACATAGTGGCGAGCATGAGGTAGCTTACATTAAGTGCATCATCGCAGTGCTTCGTATAAGCTCTACGTGCTGCAATATTTGCATCAGCTGGAAGGTCATCAGGGTATGGCTGCAAAAGAACGTACACAATTTTCTCTTGTCGGAGAATGATTCTCAGGTTGGGGTACCAATCGATAAAGTTAGCTCCATTGAGATTTTCCTTTTCAAGCATAGATCACAAATTGAAACCGAAATTGTTACTAGCAGACATGATCTACAATAGAAAATAAATACGCAAGGTTTTAGCACTATGTTATGTACCAATATTCTATTAATAGTTTAATAAAAGACATTACCACTATATGAGTACCGTCCTCCCTCTAACGACATATAGTGGTCCAAAATCCATATTCACTAATTCCTAGTGAGCTTTGGCTTCACTGCTAGGAAATTAGTGACATAGGTAAACAATAATTGTTAATCATATCCCTATATGACTCTTGTTTGGTGGGTGACATCCAATGCCCCAACTCCCAGCTCTATGCCATAAAGCCCAAAATTGTTTTGATAGCTTTGTTGAGTAAACCAACACTATGCATGTGAATGTCCAACATTCACCCTATACATTATGATAGATGATGGTACTTTGCTTTGACAAACCTACCACACAACAATAAAAAAAACATAGGTGCAACTCTTTGTAAATGGTATCAAAGACTCAACTTTTGCGAGGGAAGCTATTCTATCATCACAAAACATCCACCATATGAAAAGCATAAAAAGAATAGTAATACATAAACATCACAGATTGATCATATCGCATTGTGAATAGTATGGTGTTTAGAATCATAATGGTCTCCATCGCCATGGTTCCATCATGATCTGAGCTGGCATGCCTCCCTTCTTGTGGTGATCTCCATCACCACCATGCTTGAAGACATCTCCATGATCATAAAAGAAGCTAATACAGCTAACAACTACTAAATAAATTACATGAGAGATCAAACATTACAGGTCGACATGCAGGTCATTATACAATTATGAGACAACCTCAAACCGGTTGTGTTAAATTTGCAACACATAGGCTGCACGAATATTACACACAGATCATCACATCACATTATGGCCATACCGTTCACATCGTTCCCTGCAAAAATGAGTTAAGCGTAGAACGGTTTCTAGCGCCAAACAATATTATGTAATCACTACAACAGACAGCAAACGGTGGTCCCGATGGTTATTCATGAGAATCTCATCGAGTTGATCAAATCAACCGAATTTTAGTCATTCAGAATGCCTCAATTTCCAATGTGACTGGTTATTCATGAGAATATCGTGACTCATGATCGTGGTCTATTGGCTCAATCTTTTAGCTATGTACGCGATTAGTCCCGATGGTGATTCCAGCCGGTAGGGACATGTTGCGTACACAACATAGAAGGAGCACGAATTGACCCTTTAGTCATATACGATCGCAATCTACTCTAACCAATTTCAAACCCCAAAAACCGTGCGATAAAATTCATCATATGAACATGTCTGCAGCAGATCCCATCTACTAATAAGATCTAGACCAAAAACTATGCAAGTCAGCTTTGATACTGCTGTTAGGAAATCAGCGGTACACTACTCTAGCAATTCTACCGCATCATCCAGGAAACATGCGAGTACAGAGGTCATAGATCATTACCACTAGACGCGCAACACAATGGAAGGTAGACGTGCGTCGATGTAGAGGAAGTAGACAATATCGTTCGTCTCCTCCTCGTCCCGTCACGGTAGAAGGTAGATGATCACGTTCGTCATAGCTGATCAGCGCAACAGTAGTAGCAGTGCCTCTACGGAGTCCACATGTACGGGGAGGAATGCCATGCTCCAGTGTGCTAGCAATGCGTGTGCGGCAAGGATCTCGGCGTGAGGCCTGCGAGGGATGGCAGCTAGGGCTGTCACGTAGTGGAGTAATCAGTCCCAAACCCTACCCCTCATATTTATAGGCGTACTAATGAGCTTTTAGGTCGTAGTCCCATTAATATCCTAATTTCTCACTACAGGAATCTCGAAGATTTGCGACGGTCATGGCCGTCGCAAATAAGCAAAAAACCATCACAAATAAGCTATTTGCGACAGCTTTCCTTATATGCGACGGCTTTTGACCGTCACAAGTTACTCATCACAAATAAGCTTATTTGCGATGGCCAGTGTCACAAATAACCCTATTTGCAATGTACGGCAGTAGCCGTCACAAGTTATTGGCAAGGGGCGAGTGGGCCCCACTTATTTATTTGCGATGGTCAGGCCGTCGCAATTTGGGCCCTATTTGCGACAGCTGGAGCATCGCAAATAAGTTCAGCCGATGGGTCCCACGCGGTCATCTGACAGGGCCCACGCTGCCATTTGCGACAACCTGGCCATCTCAATAAGGCCCTATTTGCGACGGCCAGGCCGTCGCAAATAATAGAGGCTAGTTTGCGACGGCCTGGAGCCTTATTTGTGACGATACTGTATACAAAGCCGTCGCAAACAAGGTTTTTATTTTAAAAAAAAACAAAAAATGCTACCCGGCTCGATGGCCTGAATCACAGAACAGAAAACACAATATATCACAATCACAAACAACATCAAAATATATCACAATCACAAACAGCATTCTCGATAAATCGCACATCACTATCAACAAAGCAAACAAGGGCTCGCTCGCCCGTCTGACCTTCGAAGCCAACTCCGAAGCCACCTACGAAGTCGAAGTCGTCGTCGCGCCTCATTCCAGGTGGCAGTAATGATGGCGACGAAGTTTGAGCAGCCGTCACATATCCCTGCAATTAATGAAACTTAGAGTTAGAATATAAATGCATCAACATCTCCCTCCCTCCCTTCCTCTCCCTCTATCTCCATCTATATCCCCTCTTCCTCTCTCTTTTCATTCCTCTCTCTATCTTAATCTATCTCTTTCTCTCTCACTCTATCTCTCAATTGCTATCATTTTCCCTCTATTTTCCTCCCTCTATCTCCTTCTACATCTCCCTCTCTCCATCTATCTTCCTCTCCCTCTATCTCCATCTACATCTCCCTCTCTCTCTTCATTCCTCTCCCACTCTATCTAACTATCTCTCACTCTTTCTTCTATCTCTCTCTTTCTTCTATCTCAATCCTTTTCTTCTATCTCAATCCTTTTCTTCTATCTAACTATCTCTCTCTTTCTTCTATCTCAATCCTTTTCTCTCTATCTTCCTCCCTCTTCTAACTGTATCTCTCACTCTATCTAACTATCTCTCACTCTCACTCTATTTCCTTGCTTTATTTTGGTAAAGTTGAAGTAAAACTAGAATTGTTAAGTTGACATAGAAAATTACCTCACACGTAGAAGAAGGATCGCCTAGAAAGACCAAAAGTGGCGGTAGCTGGATCCCCAAACCTTGCGCCTGAGCCATGACCTGTCATTGCAAACATTAAATATTACATATTAGTAAGTCATTTACGCTGAATTAATGAGAACTTCAGTTTTCATTTTGTTACCTCCATTATCTCCCGCATCTGCGCCATCCAGGCTGCCTGTGAAGAGATCGTGGTCTGCAACACGATCCTTTGTTGTTCTGCCTCCCTCATTTTCCTCCTCCTGTCGCCTGATGTTCTCTTCTACAGTTTGCCAAAGAGACTGCATCTTGATGTATCTCTGCGAGATGCGGCGACCTGACATGCCCACCAACGAAGCCTGCGTGGAGCTACCTCTCGCAGATCTCGCCGCCCTCGAGTCGACAACTCCGTCGAATATGGCGAGCCTATAAAAAAGAGAGTAAATAATATGAAATTGAAATATCTTCAATACTTTTAATTGAAAATGATAAAATGACTTATGAACTCACCTTCTGTGTGCTTTTCCACCTCCGCTTACATACGCGGCTTGAGGACCGATTGGTTCACGTTCCCAATCGTAATCTTCGTCGTGTATCTTCCTAGCATCCTCCCCGTACTTAGCCTGGAAAACAAGAAAACCATGTAAGTTCAACAATCCATATAGTTATATTTAATATGAATGATTTCTAAACTTACCAATCGCTCGACTGCAGCCTGACTGCACCCCCGAGGCTGAGAAGGGTCCCTGTGACCTCTCTTCCAGATCTCAGCAGGGGTCGGCGGCACCCCCGTCTTGCACTCCTGTCAATACGTGTTAGTATGAACAATATATTATGAATATATAAACATAAGTTACATACACTTACCATGCGTTTAGCTAAACGCAAGCAGTTATCTTGGCCGTGCCTGCTCTTCCCCTCGACCCCTCTGCACTCTCGAGCCTTCTCGGACTTAGCCTTAAACTCATCGCTAGCCCAGTAGCAACAAAGGGCCCGAAATACATTGAACCGACCCTACAACCAGCTCACGTGGCCCTGCACATAGTTGTAGATCGTTAAAAATACCATCGAGGAAATTATCAGAAAAAATACTTACTACACCCCACGTACCTGCGCATACTCCTCCTCCGTCAAGTGCCTCTCGCTCTCTTGCCGGAAGTGTAGCACATGGTGCTGGTTCGCCTTCAAGTGCTCATTAATAATTTGAACACGAGCATTCGACAAAGCTTGTTGAAGCGCCTTGACAGCATTGTAGTGAAACACTCTCCTCGCATCCTCAACCATGCGAGGGTCATTCGGATCCACTAAAGTATACCTTGCCTGTGATAAAGAATATATTGAGGAGATGTTCATTAAAATAGTTTAGGAGTTAAAACTTAGAAACTATTTTTAACATACTTACCATAAAACCGGTCCATACGACCTCCTGAAGGTTGCCGTGCTCCTGGTGATGGACGCGTGCGTAGTCCTCCCACGAAAGAGCAGGCACCCCGTCGATGACCCCGGGATAGTGCAAACACACTAAGGACCCGAGGACACCGTTCACCGGTCTTTGGTGTCTCTCACCGGTGAAAGACGTGTCGTCTCAAACCCTAATATATTGATTCATTACTTAAGTGACCAAAAGAAACCTGAATTGAACACTATAATTTTATTACCTGTCTCTGACCAGACGAATCACAATCCTCTGTGAAGGGACCGCAGGAGGACTAACAAAGTGAGTCATCCTCGTCCTCCGCGTCTTTTGGGGTGCTACGTTAGGTGACCCAGAAGGCTCGTCACCAGCGAGTCAAAAGGCTCAGGAACAGAAGGATCGCCAGCAGAGGGCTGGCTCACGGAAGGGTAGCCAAGCTCAACTGGCGCTGTAGCCTCTAAGTCAGTCGGTGAGGACTACAACATTCAAATGATTCATAAGTAAGTTTAATTGGAAATTGAATTTGAAAAATTTGTCAAAAACGAGTGAAATTTACCTGTGACGAAGCTCTAGAGCTGATCAGAACGTGCCCCAGCAGCTGAGAGCGTCTACTCCCGGTCGACGAGGCACCAACGAAAGCGTCCTCAGGTCTAGAGGGGTAGAACCCCCTCGTCGGCGGCACCTTGATGCCATCCCGTTTTAATAGATAATCAATAAATATGCAAATAAGATATACAAAATTCATGTTACTATCTTCAAGAAAACATTACTTGTAATCACTTTGAAAAGTCATCAACATCATTATCATGTGCCCTACTCCTTAAACCAGCCCAACAATATTCCATCGTGGCCTGTTCTAATTTCTTTTTTCGCATATCATCTGGCTCTACATCTTCAACATCTCCAACTAATAGATCGAGTCCTGCACCAAGCTCAATGATAAAAGTGTCTGGCAACTCTTCTTCTTGGTACACTTCTTCAACGTCTTCGCTATCATGGTAACCATCATCCCCAGGAGTATATAACTGCTCACAAGTATTCACCTTATATACCACCAACCAAGCACTGAGCTTCGTGCATGGATAAGGTAGATAATACACTTGTTCCACTTGATGTGCAAGAACAAATGTATCGTAACCTCATAGTCGGTTCTTATGTTTCACTTCCACCATTCCAAATTGGTTTCCTCGAGTTCCATGAGTGCGATCAAACCAGTCACAGTCCAAGAAGACAACTCGAAGGGTCTTATTTCTTGTAAAAGTACTTTCTTCCTTCGTCGATGCAATCTCGAATGAAGTGGTAGCACACATCAACATGCTTGCTTCAATCATGGAAGACAGGATTCTTGCTCAATGCTATCGCTGGCAGGCTGTCGACCTTGCGTTCCAACGCCTCAACTGGTGCTCCAACCATGTCCGTCAAGAGACGTGCCAACCAAATGCCTGGACATGCTGTCGTGGCCGCTGCAATGTATTTTGACTTGCAATATGAGAGCGCAATAACTCTCTATTTTGATGATTTCCATGAGATTGGATTACATCCAAAAAGTAGATGACGCCGCTTGTGCTCTTGCGAGAGTCGATGTCGCCAGCTATGTTGGCATCACTATAGCTGACGAGTCTTGGAGGGTTTGCTTCATGCCTGGTGTAGTACAGTCCACCCTTCCATGTTCCAGTGACGTACCAAAGAACCCACTTGGTCTCAGTGAGGTGATCCCCTCGAAGTTCCTCCATGAACCGACTGAGATATCCAATAGCGAAAGAGAGATCAAGCTTTGTGTGGAGCAGGTAACGCAATACACCAATGATGCTCCTGTACTCCAAGGCATCCACCTTCTCTTCAGGGCTTGTTTTGCTTAACTTGAGCCTGCTTTCCATTGGAGACAGACTCGGATTGCATGTCCCCAGTCCACACAGATCCAGGAGCTTCCCAGCATAAGCAAATTGACAAAGAAAGAGGTCATCGGGTTTCTGAGTTACCTCAATGCCTAGATGGTATGAGAGGAGGCCGAGATGACTCATTTGAAACTTGCTTTGCATCTCCAACTTGAAGGATTTGATGTCATTCACACTAGTGCCGGTCATGATCAGGTCATCCACGTAGACGACGATGATCGGTTGTCCACTACTCCTGTTCCGAGTGTATACGCCATACTCGAAAGTGCTTCTTCGGAAGCTAAGCAAAGCCAGCATGGCATCGAACTTGGTTCCAGGCCCTGGGAGCTTGTTGTCACAGGTTGTACAATGCTTTGCAAAGACCGAACATTTGTGCTCGCTGTCAGGGATGAAAAAGCTGGGAGGTTGCTGGACGTAGATTCTTCCTTGAGCTCACCGTTGAGAAATGCACTCTTAACGTCCATTTGATGGACTTCCCAGTGCTCCCGTGCCGCTAGTGCCAACAACATTCACAACGACTCAAGGCGTGCCACCGGTGTGAAGACCTCGTCGAGATCTATGCCAACTCTCTGGCGTAGCCCTTCACCACGAGTCAGGCCTTGTACCGCATGACATCGCTGGACTCGTTGCGCTTCACCTTGTACACCCATATGAGGCCGATTGCACGATGGCCGACTGGTTGTCAGCTCCCATGTCTTGTTGCTCTCAATCGCCCGCATTTCTTGGAGAATTGCCTCACGCCATGGTCCCTCCTTCTCTGCCTCCTTGAATGAAGTTGGCTCTTCGTAGAGGTGAAGTTGAGCTCATCGCCGTGCGCGCCACGCGCTAGCCCGGGTGGAGATGCTTCACTGAGAAGGGCATCTACAACCCTAAAGCGAAGTGGAACATAATTGTCGAGGTCCACATCGAGATCCTCATTGTTGAGTTTGTGTGGCAGCGATATGAACTCAACTCCTCCGTCATTTGCTGGTTCCGCTGGTACCACAAGTGGCGTTGCCGCAGGTGCTGGAGTCGGGGACATGGATGCTGGGGCATATGAATGCTCGGTGGTGACCTTGATGGTGTACTCGATGGTGAAAGACTCACTGTTGCTTGATGTCCCATCAGCTTTGGACTCCCAACTCCATCTGGCCGCCTCGTCGAAGATGACATCGCAGGAGACCACGATGCTCTCACGCACGGGGCCGTAGTAGCGATACGCCTTGGTTTCACTTTCGTAGCGGTTGAAGATGGTTTTGATGCTGCGGTCTCCGAGCTTCTTGAGGTTCGGCCGCGTGTTCTTGACGTGGGCGACACAACCAAACGTGCTGAAGAAATGCACCGCGGGAGCCTGGCCATGTCAAGCCTCGTAAAGAGTCTTGCCATCGAGTGCACAGTCGGTGCGTGATTGAGGATGAACATCGCCGTCGTCATGACCTCGTCCAAGAAGTAGCATGACATAGATTTGGCCTTGAGCATGTAGCGTGCTATGCCGACCATGCTCTGATTATGCCGTTCAACCACCTGTTATGGTGTGTGGACTTGGGGGCGGTCAGGCGCCGTTCCACGCCATGTTCGGCGCAGTATCACCCGGAGTCCACGGAGGTGAACTTCCCCCACTATCTATGTGGAAGACCTTCAGTTTCTGGCCGGTCTCAGTTTTGATGGATTCCTGGAAATTATTGATCTCTTTTTGGGCTTGATCCTTGCTTGAGAGAAGGCGTAGCCACATATATCGACCCATATCATCAACGAGTAATAGGATGTATTTGTTACCGCTGGTTGTTGCCGGTGAGATGGGACCACAAGGTCACCATGAAGGAAATTGAGGAGGTGCTCTACTCGTCATCGGACCTGAGTCAGAAACAAATTCCAGTGCGGCTTGCCGACAAGGATACCTCACATAACTGATCCACCTGGTCAAGTGGAGGTAGTCCACACCATCTGGTTGTTCGCTAGCTTGCTTAGAGATGCAAAGTTGAGATGCCTGTTGCGTGTGTGCCACTGTCAGGCCGCCTCGAAGCTTCTTGTCGTTAGACACACCGGGCGCCCAATGTTTAGCTTAAGATGATAGAGTCGGGAAGGAGCTCATTGTGCCTTGGCAAGGAGGCATCGGTCTTGATCGAAGATGTGCAGTGTGCCACCTCCAATGTTCATGCTGCACCCTCTTTCATCGAGCTGGCCGAGGCTAATGATGCTAGCCTTCAGCATCGGGATGGAGTACACCCCGACGAGCGTGTGGTGCTCACCTTTCTTGCACATGAAGACAATGGAGCCGCAACCTTTGAAGCGTGTGACGGAGCCATCACCGAACTTGATAGAGCCGACGATGTGGGTGTCGAGCTCGATGAAGAGCTCCTTGGAGCTGGTCATATGATTTGTTGCAGCGGTGTTATGATAGTCCCGCTCCTCCTTTGGTCCCAGGTCTGCGAAGAGCCCGTGCTCCTCGATCTCCACATGCTGGCGTGTAGCTGGGCTCAAAGGGGAGTGGAGTGCTGGGGAAGAAGAGTCGACCGTTGGAGGCGATTCAAGTATGACATCATGGGCCAGAAGCAGGCCCTGTTCCTCCTCCCCGGCCTGGGCCATATTGGCCTCCTCGTCGCATTTTTTCTTCATGCATTCTCTGGCCCAGTGGCCTTTCTTACCATAGTAGGCGCACACATCGTTGCGGCATGCCCGGATGACAACTTGCTTCCTTTCCGGCCACCGTCAGTCTTGCAACCTCACCCCTTGCCATTGCCTCCACCGTTCTTGGAGCCCGAGTTAAACCTAGTCCCCTCGCGAATCTTCATGTGTGCCATCCACTCCTACTCTACGAGAAGTAGTTGGACGCTGTTGTCCTTAACTAGAGAAGGTTTCTTGCGTTGTTCCACAATGCGTAGATACCCGATGGCCTCCTTGATTGACATGCTATCAAGGTTGAGGAGCGTCTCGATCGAGATCGCTACCTGCTCCAGCTTGTCAGGAACGGAGTGCAGGAGCTTCTTGATGACTTCCTTCTCGGAGATGTCATCCCCGATGACGCGCAGCTGGTACGATAGGGTGGTGCGGCGTCGGTGAATTCCTCCACGGACTCGCTAGACTTGAAGGCGATGTCGCTTAATTCTCAGTGCAACTTCTTCGCGTTGGCTTCACTGACTTGGTCGACGCTGATGCGAACCTTCTGGATCGCCTCCCACGCTTCTCGAGCAGTTGATATCACCACCATTCCAGCTTGTGTCTCTGCTGGCACTGTTGTTTGATGATCTAAATTCAATTGAAGACAAATAGGTAGGATTTATGTAGTGAATCGGAGGAAATCTGCCCATAAGGTGGGCCGCACCCTGCTCAGGATGCCGAGGGGTGCGAGGGATGGAGCCTCCCACGGTACAAATCATAATAGAATAGGACACCAGGTCGCCACCTATAAATATTCCTTGTAATCCATCGGGACAGGCGCTGGAAATATTGTAATCTCTCACATTTGTAAACTTCCGGATATAATGAAGATTTGTCAGCCAGTGCCCATGGTTTTTCCCCTTTGCCTTTGAGGGGTTTTCCACATTATATCTTTGTCTCCTATGTTTTGATCTACATTTTGTTCGTCGTTCGATTCTAACAAGTGGTATCAGAGCTAGAGTTTCGTGCTGCCAAGCATATGGCTTCAACGAGATGAAGTATGATCTTCTGCTATTGGATTTTGACACAAGATTTTCATTGTGGCAAGTAAAGATGCGGGTGGTGTTGGCGCATCATGATCTAGACGAAACCCTATATGGTGTCGGGAAGAGTCAAAAGGATTGACACCCGAAGAGAGAAGAAAAGATCGTAAGGCCCCATCTCAGATTCATTTGCAACTTTCAAATAATGTTCTGCAGGAGTGCTTGGAGGAGCAAACTGCTACTGCAGTTTGGTTGAGGCTAGAATTGATCTGCATGTCAAAAGATCTAACTAGCAAGATTCACATCAAGATGAAGTTGTTCATGCACAAGTTGCAAGAGGGCGGATCTGTCCTGACACACATATATGTGTTCAAGGTGATCGTCGGCGAGGTTTTTAAGATGAAGACCTAACTCTTCTTCTCCTCTGTTCACTTCCGCCTTCATATTCAAACTTTTGAGATACTATTCTATATAGTCGTGATACTCTAACTGTGACCGAGGTCTATGAGGCTTTCATAGCAAAAGAAAAGATGAAGCAGATGGTAAACTAGGAAGATGCTAGAAATTCAATCGGTGAGGCTTTGAATGTTCGTGTCCAAAGTGAACTAAAGAAATCAAATTAGGAAATAAAGGTAGCAACAAGAAAAATCAAAGAAGTTGTTCTAAGTCCAAGGGATGACAAGATGATAAAATTTGCCGGTACTGCAAGAAGAACAATCATGTCATCGATGATCGTTATAAGCTGCAGAACAAAGAAAAGAGGTGATATGCCCACACCGACCATACCATCAAGTATACCGATTACATCAAGCAAGATGGAACAATCATCAAGTCAAGCTGCACCAGCTCATGTTGTCGATGGACTAATTACTCGTAGCCGAGCTAAACAGCTACAACAAGAGGTGCACGCGCTACTTTGTGAAATTCCATTTATTAATGAGAATTATATACTTCCTAAATCGTACATGTTTCTATTACTCAGGTTCACCAAGGAGGATGACAAGGACACGCCAAGACTGAACCAGAGAGGAGAACTACGTCGAACCAGTTCGGCCTGGCAGAACTGTCATGAAGAAACAGTCATATCTCTTGATTCATAGAAGCTGTGAAGGTCCATGAGTACTTGTTGGAAAGGTGTTGAAGTCAACTTTCAAATGCCACTAAGTGCCGAGTGCTTTAGAGGTTCCAGCTTGGCAGCCGAGTGCTTTTGGTGCAGACTGTTCAGAAGATCAACAGTCAGCCTGATATCCAAGTTTCCGTGAGAAACTGTATCACTATACAATATTTCGTGAAGCATTCTACACATTGTGTGAAAGGTTATCAAATTATCTTTCCAACGCATCTGGTCCCATGTCTTTTGGATGTCTCTAGGTGGAGTTATGATTAAAACACTGAAGACCACCCAGAAGGCCAGAAGACATGCGGGAAATTGATGACCACTGCATGAATGATCAAGCCAGTTGGCCTTCCACCTTCCCACGTGGATTTTTCAGTTCACATCTATTCTTAGACTAGTTGTTGGTATAAATATCCCTCTTTTGTAAGCCAAGGGCAACTCTTTGATGAATTAAGATTATTCCAGTGAAATTTGCAGCCGAGCTGCTTGAGTGTCTTACTCAACCCTTGTTCTTCCTTGTTCTTCTTGAACTTGTGGGGAGATCTCTCTGAGATCCACTAATTCGTGCTCTGCGGGTTCCAGTACGGCTGCCCCGTCTTGTGTGGATTAGCTCCGGTTGTGGTTCTGCGGTCGTTCGGAGATCGAGTCGAAGTCTTCGCGGTTTCGGTGTCTCTCTCCCCGTCGCTTGGTCGCATCCAACCTTGGTCAGGTATAAAGCTAGTTATCCGCGCTGTTTCTACAGCAAGTTATCTTTTTCTTGAACCTCCTGTCGTGAAGATTGGACCACCCTTCGCCGAACCAAATTCGGTGCATATCAAGAGGAATGGTAAAAAGGGTAAGCCTGAAGCTACCGCCTCAGTTGCCTCTAAAGAGAGTTCTGGTAATGATACTGTACTCACTGCATTTGCTGGCTGTATCACTAATGATGCTCAACAGATACTTTATTCTGCTTGCTCATGTCATGTCTGCAACAACAGAGATCTGTTTAGTTCTTATGAGACTATACAGAAAGGTGGCATTGTGAGGATGGGTGACAACACAGCATGTGAGTTCATTGGCATGGGTACTATTCGAATCAGAATGTTTGAAACCATGTCGAGGAATCTCATCTCCCTCAGTACCCTCAATGTGAAAGGGTACAAATATTTCGCTGAAGGTGGAGTTTTAAAGGTAACAAAGGGTTCTCTTATTGTCATGATAGGTGATCTAAAATCTGCCAATTTATATATGCTTTGAGGTAGTACATTTACTGCTAATGCTGTGGTTGCATTTGATCAGTCTAATACTACTAAAATTTGGCAGATGCGTCTTGGGCATATGAGTGCACTCGGTTTGGAAGAGTTAAGCAAACGAGGCCTACTTGAAGGTTGCGAGGTATACACACTTGATTTTTGTGAGCACTGCGTTTTTGGTAAACATAAAAGAGTTAAGTTTAATACTGCTTTCCATAATACTAAAGATATCCTTGATTATTTGCATGCTAACTTATGGGGTCCCTCTCGCAAAACATCTCATGGTGGAGCTAGATACATGTTAACTATTATTGATGATTACCCACGTCGAGTTTGGCCATATATTCTTAAGCATAAGTCAGAAGCATTTCGATCTTTCAAGGAGTGGAAGGTTATGGTTGAAAAGCAAACGAAGATGAAGGTAAAAGTGAATGTGGCCTATAGGGGGGCAGGGTGAATAGGCTTTGAAAATTTCCTGCACACTTAATCAAATGGTCAAATTCTTAATAGACTGGACTTGTCTGGTTGGAGGTGCGGACTAGTCCGGTGTGCTAAATGTGTGTCGATTTGACTAAGTGTTGATTCAGGAATTAAACTTCATAGCAATGGAAATTTGAACAGCTGTTAAGATCACTTGAATTAACAATCAATATTGTGATGTTACACGTGAGAAGCAATTTGCAATTCAAGTTATAATATTGATCAACTATGTGCCCTAATCAATTAAGATGCAAAAACAAAGAAGCACGCGAGACATCGGTTTTTACCGAGGTTTGATCTCACCCAAGAGATCTACTCCTCATTGAGGAAGCCCACACAAAGACGGGTCTCTTCAAACCCTTTCTCTCATCAAGTCACCACACAAGGCTGACTTGATTCCACTATCACGGGCAATCACCGAGTTTATGAGGCAACCTCACACGTTGAGGGGTCTCACAAGAATTACAATGAAAAGATGATCAACAAGTGAGAAGATATCAAACCCCAATAGCTCAACGATGTGTAGACAACGATCTCCTAACCCCAAATCTAAATACTCAATTGATTTTCACCTTTGAGGACTTTAGATGCATGGGGAGTCGTATTTTTGTTCTCTTGGGACAGGTGGCGACGCTAGGGTTTCTGAGTTTGATAGTAGGAATAAAAAACTGTGATTGTGGTGTTGTGGATCTCCTATTTATAGGGTTTCCAAAGAAGTTACCATTAGGGATCTCGACGACCGGACTAGTCTGTACTATGGACTGGACTTGTCCGGTGTGCTGTGTAAAAGTCAGCGTGAAATGTGCAGCACACTCGAAACTCTAATTGTGCGAGGTATACCGGACTAGTCTGGTAGGAGTCCGGACTTGTCCGGTGCCAAGTGAAATTGAACTCACAAGAGTTGAATAGACTAGTTCGATCCTAGAACGGACTTGTGCGGTGCTATGTGTTATTGAAAATCAGAGAGTTCAACGGACTAGTCCGGTCCTATGGATGAACTTGTCCGGAGTGTAGTGAAAAGGGTTTATAGAGACTTGAACGGACTAGTCCGGTCCAATATCGGACTAGTCCAGTGCACTGTGAAAAGTGGTTCCAAAAAGTTTATCAGACTAGTCTGGTAAGTGATCGAACTAGTATGATGCACAATGTATTTGGACAACAGAGAGTTAAATGGACTAGTCCGGTCCATGAACGGACTAGTCTGGTGCTTAGTGAATTTTTAGGTGTTAAGACCATCCGCACCAGTATACTCTAAAGCATACTCTATACACTATTCTCCTTCAGCTTTTACAGTACGTACTCTAAATTACACTGCAAAACAGTGTATCCAGTATGCTTTACAACATACCACTGCGGATGGTCTAAGCCTTTACCCCTACGCAAAGACTTGAGCTCTTGGGATGTGTCTGTGACACCCGGTTCCGAAAATGAACCAAGTGAACACATATGTGTGTCCAAGACGTTCAACACACATACACGAGTGCATTCCCAAAAGGATATACAGAAAATTACCACAGAAATGGATTAATTAACCACTTTTATTACATAATTCATAATATCCTCGAACACAAGCTCTAGTGATTATGAATGACAAGTTGAACTAATGCAGCGGAAATAAACTAAATATGAGATAAACGGAACAAGCAAGCTAAGCAAAAAGGGTAGCGCGGCTCCAAGAAACACCACAGGCAAAGCTGACGGCAAACACGACCTAGAACTCCGCATTATCAATGTTGTACTCCCAATCCTGACCTGCAACTGTTGGTGGGGGAATTGCAAGGGTGAGTACATGTCGTACTCAACAAGTGTGAAAAGTATGACATGTAGCTGATACAAATGACGAATATAATAATAGCTAAGTGCTGAAAAGTACATAAAAACATTTGAAAAGCAATATATTGTATGTATGTGAAGTAAACCCATTGTAAACCATGTAGTTATCATAATACCAGTCCATATTTCATTACCATCATCCATGTTCCAGATTTCACCATTACCATTAATCATATTCAATGCCATAATTCAATCCGTAACCAGCCATAATCATATTGTCAACCATAACTAGTACCAAACCGTAACCAAACCATCCCAAATCCCAAGCTTCCCTCTAATCATATGAGGGTCCCGGTTGCTCATGATCGGGAGCACGGTTATCACGATAGTTTTTAAGACACTATGCAGAGGTTGTACCACTTTACCCACATGTTCATGATTTCATCATCTTTCGATGACTATGGAACCTCTATTATGACGTCTCACACTTACTTAGGTGTGTGGCCAAGAGATCACAAAATAGCCTTTACAAAGGGATTACTAGCATGTACGGACCCACTGAGGTTTCACCTGTGCTGATGTCTCCAACTGAGCACATCTTCAACCAAGGGCCCCCCCCTCTTGTGCCTTTCGGATCTAAGAGAGTCCCGCCTCAAATCCAAACCCAATCCGACTTCCCTTCTCTGGCACTGTAAATCCTGGATGGTCGCTCTACGAACCAGTCCTTAGATCTAAAGCAAGCGAAACCACCATAGCATCCAACCCAATCCACATACCATGCTTGCTTAGATCACCCATTACCATATCATATTAACGAGTTCATATTAACCATAATCTCATTAATGCATAGTTAAATAGCATAGTTCTTTTCCCGTCCCAAGCAATTAAACGAAGCAAAAAGGTAAAAAGCCCTTCACGACTCTCTACCATGTATTCCAGGTGACAAGGGTGGTTAAACAAAGCTAGTCAACTTCCTATCATAGGAATTCCCATCAAATTGACACAAACATGCAGTTTTGAAAACAAAACATTTATTGTAAAAATAGGATCAATATGTTCAAGGACACTTTCCTTGCTCTTAAGCTTGGTTAGGGTCAAAGTCTTCAAATTCCTGGTGCTGGAGGTCCTCCAGAGCACTCTCTAGCGCAAATCCATCTAAACCGCGCAATAAACATACAAGACAAGAATTACAATCAATAAGTGCACATATATTACTCAATATGTCATGACATACATGATTAATGCAAATGCAAAGCAAAACTAGTTAATGAGTTGTTAATGATGTTTACTAACTAGTTCTAATAGCTTTTAACAAGTTTGGACAGGTTTGGAATTGATTCAAATCATTTTTTAGATTTAATTCAGTAGAAAAGAGACAGCAAGATCGGACTAGTCCGCTGTAGGGTCGGACTAGTCCGCCCTTCACAGAAACAGGGAATTAGGGTTTTCTAGATCGACGTGAATTTGGAGAAACGGGTTGAATTCACGTTACAAAGAGTAAGTAGAAGGTATACCAGGTGTTTAGAATTCCAGTGAATCAAGAATTGAAGGCAACACTTGGATCTTGACGATCTAGGATTGATGAAGAAAACTTGATAGTGAATTGTTCATGAAGAATGAAAACTTGATGGAGATCTTGATCACTTGATCCTCTTTCGTTTCCTCCTCTTCTTCTTCTCGCTCGGAATCTCTTTCTCCCTCCTTGTCGGCGGCTATCCCCGAGCTAGGTTTTGGGTGTGGTTCAAAGGTGGCAAAAAGATGTGAAAATAGGGTGTTGGGTCTTTTATATAGGGGTTGAGAGTTAGGATTTGATGGTTTTTGATTTTGGGGTGGGTGGAGGCCGGTGTGGGGCCCCACATGGGCTCCAAAAAGGGTTTGACACAATGTCCTTAGACCCACTTAAGGTAAGACCAAAAAACACGTCGTGGAACAAAAGATCAACTCAGAATCGCGATCACCATACCAGTCTGCAAGAGGTCGTACTAGTCCAAAGTTAGTCAGAGAGATATCGGACAAGTCCAGACTAGACATCGTACAAGTCCAAACCAAGTCAGAGAGGAAAACGGACAAATCCGCAAGACATCGGACAAGTTCGGGCAAGTTCAGGGACTTGGCGAAATTTCAAGGAATTGGAATACCAGACTATTCCGCAATGGAACGACAAGTCCAAAAACACTATAGAGAGAAAAACAGACTAGTCCGTAGCAAAAACGGAAATGTCCGAAGGAGGTCAGAGAGAAAACGGACTAGTCCGCACTAAAAATGGACTAGTCCGCACTTCTCAGAACTTTTGAGTGCGGTTTTGCTCCTAATTAATTTTAAACTCATTCCCTTTTATGTGGATTAATGTTAAACATGTATATGAACATATGCAATGCATGATGCTTGAAATGAGGGTGTTACAAACCTACCCCCTTAAAATTAATCTCGCCCTCAAGATTCAACGCAGAAGAGAAGAGATAGGAAAATTCCTTCTTGAGATCATCCTCCAGCTCCCAAGTTTCCTCTGATTCTGTGTGATGCTTCCATTGAACTTTACACCATCGAATCACCTTGTTCCTTGTGACCTCTCATTGGTTTCTAAGATCTTGACCGATTGCTCGACATAAGTCAAATCTGCCTCTAATTCCAATTCTTCCATTGGCACTTGTTCTTTCAGTACTCTTAAACACTTCTCAAGTTGGTAAACATGAAAGACATCATGAACATCTGAAAGATGAGATGGCATCTCCAACTTATATGCTACTTCTCCTTTTTTCTCCAAAATCTTGAATGGTCCAATGTATAGAGGTGCTAGCTTGCCTCTTATGTTAAACCTCTTATGACCTCTCATTGGCGACACCTTGAGGTAAGCAAAATCTCCCACTTCAAAGGCTAGTTCCCTTCTCCTACTGTCTGCATATCCTTTTTGCCTTGATTGAGCAGCCCTCAAGTTTTCACGAATAATCTGAAGTTGTTTCTCAGCTTCTTGCAGCATGTTAGGTCCAAACACTTGATTTTCTCTTGTCTCATTCCAGAACAAGGTGTCCTATACTTCCTCCCATATATTGTTTCATAGGGTGCCATTTTCAAGCTTGCTTGGTAACTATTGTTGTATGAGAATTCTTCATATGGCAAGCTCTTGCCCCAACTTTTTCCATGCTTCAAAGCACAAGCTCTTAACATGTCCTCCAAAATCTGATTGGTCCTCTCAGTTTGTCCATCCGTTTGAGGGTGATATGATGAGCTGAAGTTCAACCTTATTCCCAATGCTTCATGGAATTTCTGCCAAAACATGGAGGTAAAATGAGAACCTCTATCCGACACTATCTTCTTTGGGACTCCATGCAAATATACTATTCTTCCCATATACAGTTCAACCAACTTCTCCCCATTAAAGGTGGTCTTGACGGGAATAAAGTGAGCTAACTTAGTTAACTGATTCACGATTACCCATATGGAGTCATAATCGAACTGGATACGCGGTAAACCAACTATAAAGTCCATCCCGATTTCTTCCCACTTCCATTCTAGAATCTTCAATGGTTGCAATAATCCAGCTGGCCTTTGATGTTCCGCCTTCACTCGTTGGCATACATCACACAATGCTACAGATTCAGCTATGTCCTTTTTCATGCTAGCCCACCAATAACATGTCTTTAATTCCTTGTACATCTTTGTACAACCGGGATGAATTGAGTATGGTGAGTCATGTGCCTCCTTTAATATTGTTTCCCGAATATGCTTCACATTAGGCACGACAATCGTTTTTCCAAGCAAAAAGGTACCATGGTCATCCTCATCAAACCTAAATTCTCCTCCCTCTTGGGTTCTTTCCTTGATCTCCTGAATTTCCTCATCCCTTTTTTGACCCTCTCGAATTTCTTGCTCCAAGGTCGGATTTAACTCCATTATCCCCATCTCATTCACAAATCCGAGATTCAATCATTCAAACTCCTTGCATAACTCAGATGACAACTCTCGAACCGTGACCTGGTGACTTACTCCCTTCCTACTCAAGGCATCAACCACTACATTAGTCTTTCCTGGATGATAGTTGATTCCCATATCATAATCCTTGATGAGCTCCAACCATCTTCGATGCCTCAAATTCAGGTCCGTTTGTGTGAATATGTACTTTAAACTCTTGTGATCCGTATAAATTTCACACCTATGTCCAAGGATATAGTGTCTCCAAATCTTCAATGCATGCACCACGGCTGCAAGTTCCAAATCATGTGTTGGATAATTCTGCTCATGTTTTTTCAACTGTCTTGATGCATATGCAACCACTTGACCTTCTTGCATGAGCACACATCCAAGTCCTTGTATTGATGCGCTACAATATATATCAAAACTTTTGCTTACATCTGGCAGAACCAAAACTGGGACTATGGTTAATCTCTTCTTTAACTCCTCAAAACTT
Organism: Tuctoria greenei; assembly: GCA_036927565.1. Classification (NCBI taxonomy): domain Eukaryota; kingdom Viridiplantae; phylum Streptophyta; class Magnoliopsida; order Poales; family Poaceae; genus Tuctoria; species Tuctoria greenei. Next base: position 287,323,167 of record JAYESD010000001.1, read on the forward strand.
TCTTGGCAAGCATGAGTCCATTGGAAAGATTTCCCCTTCATTAGCAACTCCATCATGGGCTTGGCTATCTTGGAAAAGTCCTTGATAAATCGACGGTAATATCCAGTCATTCCAAGAAAACTCCGGATCTCCTTTACATTCTGTGGGGGTTCCCATTTCAAAAAGTCCCTCACTTTTCCGGGGTCGACCGATACTCCTCCTCCTGAGATAATATGACCCAAAAACGACACTTCCCTTAACCAAAACTGGCACTTGCTGAACTTGGCATACAATTGATGCTCCCTCATTTTCTGCAACGTAAGCCTTAAGTGTTCCTCATGTTCCTCTTCACTCTTCGAGTAGATCATAATATCATCAATGAACACCACTACAAACTTATCCAAGTACTCCATGAAGACCTTATTCATGAGGTACATAAAATAGTTAGATGTTTTTGTCAATCCAAATGACATAACTGTATACTCATAGGATCCATATCGAGTACGAAAAGCTGTTTTCGGTATGTCCGATGGTCTAATCCTCATTTGGCAGTAGCCTGACCTCAAATCAATCTTGGAGAAGACACAATCACCCTTCATCTGATCAAAACAAATCCTCTATACGGGGCAAGGTATACTTGTTCTTGATGGTCAACTCATTGAGAGCTCAGTAATCCACATACATCCTTTGTGATCCATCCTTCTTATCCACAAAAAGAACGGGCGCTCCCCAAGGTGAAGAGCTTTGGTGAATAAAACCCTTCTCTAGTTGCTCTTGAATATGCTTCTTGAGCTCCGTTAACTCCTTAGGAGACATCCTATATGGCCTCTTAGCTATAGGTGCAGTTCCAGATATCAATTCAATAACAAATTCTATGTTTCGATCAGGTGGCATACCTGACAACTCATCCGGAAACACATCGAAAAATTCGCACACCACTGGAATTTCCTCAATTGCGGCACCATTTATATGATTCAACTCCAATTGCTTCAGTGTGTGTTGAGATGCTTCAAATTTTATGGTGATCCCTTCCTCATTGGTCAACTTCACCGTCTTTGTGGCACATTCAATGACTCCATTGTGCTTCCTCAACCAGTCCATACAAAGTATAATGTCGAATCCTTGAGAATCCAAAACAATGAGGTTGGCGAAGAAGTCTACCCCCTTATTCTAAGGCTTACTTTTGGACATACTATATTTGTCCTCATCTCTCCTGCAGGAGACTTAACCAATAGAGTATACTTCATATGAGAGATAGGCAAACTATACTTGGCAACATATTTTGATGCAGTGAATGAATGCGATGCTCCAAAATCAAATAACATAGTCGCCGGGTTGGAGTTTGCGAGAAACATACCAATAATCACGTCATCCGCTTGTTGCACTTCCTCCGTAGAGACATGGTTCACATTGCCACGAGAAAATTCTATTGTCCATGGTTACCTTGTGGTGCTCCTCCATTGGGTCTTGGGTTTTGTCTTGGAGCATTGCTTCCTTGACCAAGGCCTGACTTAGGATATTGAATTGCAAAGTGTCCTGCTTCTCCACATGTATAGCACTTCCTAACTGGACCAGAATTTGGACAGACTTGATTCTGAACATTTGCACCAGGAAGGTTGGCATGAGGTGCAAAAGGCATTGGAGGCCTAGGTGCTTGCATGGAAGGGCATTGTTGAACAAACTGAGCTGGGCGCGGTGCATAACCAGGGCGCTGTACAGGATCGGAAGAGTTGTAATAAGGCGCATTAGGTGGTGCAAAGCGAGGGCACACATTGCTTCCTTGTTGCTGTCCTTGATATGGCGCCTTCCTCTTGTTATCTAGCTCCATCTCACGAACCTTGTTCTCCACCAAAATTGCTTTGTCCACAAGCTTCTGAAAGTTGGCATAATCACAATTCAGCAATTGTACTTGGATTTCATTGTTCAAGCCTCTCATGAACAAGTACGGCTTCCGGCTGTCCCGACTCACATCCTCAGGCACATATCTTGAGAGTTGAGTGAATTTGTTGAGGTATTCACCCACACTCGATATTCCTTGCCTCAAGTTCTCAAATTCTTGCCTCTTCAGGATCATAACACTTTCCGACACATAATGAGAACGAAAGCTCTCCTTGAATTCAACCCAAGTAATCCTCTCATGGTTCTCATGGGCATTGCATAAAGAGTCCCAACAATAGGCAGCTGCTCCAACAAGTTGATGAGACACAAATAACACCTTCTCTCGGTCACTGCATTGGACTATTGCAAGTTTCTTCTCCACAGACTTGAGCCAATCGTCAACATCCATAGGGTTAGCAGATTGAGCAAAGATCGGTGGCCTGGTTTTCATGAATTCTCCCAATCGGTTATGAGGAGGTGGTAGTGGTGGTGGAGGCATGTGGGGCTGATTGTTGTTGTTACCATCCTGCAACTGTCCCATAGTCTGTATCATGGTCTGCATGAGCTGGTTTTGCATGGCCAATAGCCACTCCAGATTGATAGCTCCCTGGGCAGGTCCTTGTCCATTGTTGTTCTGAGGTGCTCCATTATACTCCTCCTCATCATCAGCATCCCTCTGGTTGCGAGTCCTCACCATATGAAGAAAAGCAAGAGAGAAGAATTTAGAAAACGTCCCCAACTATATGCATCAAGGGATATGAAACTAAGCAACTACCTATACTAGCCTATGTGGACATGGCAATGCTAGAGCATCCCAAAATCCTCTGCTAAGCAGACAAGCAACAATACATAGCAAACATCACATCAAGCAAAAACACATCGATTCTTGAGTGCTCCTATGTGCTCTAAAGTGTCCCTTCTATCTAGGCTGCGTCCTACGGTCAACCTGTGGCTCTAATACCAATTTGTGACACCCAGTTTTGAAAATGAACCAAGTGAACACATATGTGTGCCCAGGACGTTCAACACACATACATGAGTGCATTCGCAAAAGGATATACAGAAGATTACCATCGAACAAGATTAATTAACCACTTTTATTACAAAATTCATAATATCCTCGAATACAAGCTCTAATGATTATTAATGACAAGTTGAACTAATGCAGCGAAAATAAACTAAATATGATCTAAACGGAATAAGCAAGCTATGGAAATAGGGTAGTGCGGCTCCAAGCAACACCATAGGCAAAGCTGACGGCAGACACGGCCTAGAACTCCGCATTATCAACGTTATACTCCCAATCCTGACCTGCAACTGTTGGTGGGGGAATTGCAAGGGTGAGTACATGTCGTACTCAACAAGTGTGGAAAGTATGACATGTAGCTGATACAAATAACAAATATAATAATGGCTAAGTGCTGAAAAGTACATTAAAACATTTGAAAAGCAATATATTGTATGTATGTGAAGTAAACCCATTGTAAACCATGTAGTTATCATAATACTAGTCCATATTTTATTACCATCATCCATGTTCCAGATTTCACCGTTACCATTAATCATATTCACTGCCATAATTCAATCTATAACCAGCCATAACCATATGATCAACCATAACCAAACCAAACCATAACCAAACCATCCCAAATCCCAAGTTTCCCTCAAATCATGTGAGGGTCCAGGTTGCTCATGACCGGGAGCACGGCTATCACGATAGTTTTTAAGACACTCTGCAAGGGTTGTACCACTTTACCCACGTGTTCATGATTTCATCACCTTTCGATGACTATGTAACCTCTATTATGCCTTCTCATACTTCCTTATGTGTGTGGCCAAGAGATCACAAAATAGCCTTTATAAATGGATTACTAGCATGTACAGACCCACTGAGGTTTCACCCATGGCGATGTCTCCAACTTAGCACATCTTCAACCAAGGGCCCCCTCTTGTGCCTTTCGGATCCGAGGGAGTCCTGCCTCGAATCCAAACCCAATCCGACTCCCCTTCCCCGGTGCGCCAAATGATCCGCTCAATACTAGCAATACCCTAATTTATCAGCTATGCCGCATCCCTACTTGGCCTCATGGTGGCACTGTAAATCCTGGATGGTCGCTCCATGAATCGGTCCTTAGATCTAAAGCAAGCGAAACCACCATAGCATCCAACCCAATCCACATACCATGCTTGCTTAGATCACCCATTACCATATCATATTAACTAGTTCATATTAACCATAATCTCATTAATGCATAGTTAAATAGCATAGTTGTTTTCCCATCCCAAGCAATTAAGCAAAGCGAAAAGGTAAAAAGCCCTTCCCGACTCTCTACCATGTATCCCGGGTGACAAGGGTGGTTAAACAAAGCTACTCAACTTCCTATCATAGTAATTCCCATCAAATTGACACAAGCATGCAATTTTGAAAACAAAACATTTGTTGTAAAAACAGGATAAATATGTTCAAAGACACTTGCCTTGCTCCTAAGCTTGGTTAGGGTCAAAGTCTTCAAACTCCTGGTGCTGTAGGTCCTCCGAAACACTCTCTAGCACAAATCCGTCTGAACCGCATAGTAAACATAAAAGACAAGAATTGCAATCAATAAGTGCACATATATTACTCAATATGTCATGACATGCATGATTAATGCAAATGCAAAGCAAAACTAGTTAATGAGTTGTTAATGATGTTTACTAACTAGTTCTAATAGCCTTTAACAAGTTTGGACAGGTTTGTAATTGATTTAAATCAATTTAGATTTAATTCAGCAGAAAACAGACAGCAAGACCGGACTAGTCTGCTGTAGGGCCGGACTAGTCCGCCCTTCGCAGAAACAGCGAATTATGGTTTTCTAGACCGACGTGAATTTGGAGAAACAGGGTTGAATTCACGTGAGAAAGAGGAAGTAGAAGGTATACCATGTATTTAGAACTCCAATGAATCAAGAAATAAAGGCAACACTTGAATCTTGACGATCTAGGGTTGATGAAGAGAACTTGATGGTGAATTGTTGATAAAGAACAAAAACTTGATGGAGATCTTGATCGCTTGATCATCTTTCGTTTCCTCCTCTTCTTCTTCTCGCTCGGAATCTCCTTCTATCTCCTTGGCGGCGGATATCCACGAGGTAGGGTTTGGGTGTGGTTCAAAGGTGGCAAAAAGATGTGAAAATATGGTGTTGGGTTGTTTATATAGGGGTGGAGAGTTAGGACTTGATGGATTTCGAGTTTGGGGTGGGTGGAGGCTGGTGTGGGGTCCCACATGGGCTCCAAAAAGGGTTATACCCGACGTCCTTAGGCCCACTTAAGGTAAAACCCAAAAACACCTCGTGGAACAAAGATCAACTTGGAATCGTGATCACTGGACAAGTCCGCAAGATGTCGGACTAGTCCGAAGTTAGTCAGAGAGATATCAGACAAGTCTAGAGTAGACATCAGACAAGTCCGAACCTAGTCAGAGAGGAAAATGGACAAGTCCGCAAGAGATCAGACAAGTCTGGACAAGTCCAGGGACTTGTCGAAATTTCAAGGAATTGGAATACCGGACTAGTCCGCAATGGAACGGACAAGTTTGAAAACAGTCTAGAGAGAAAAAGGGAATAGTCCGCAGCAAAAATGGACATGTTCGAATAAGGTTAGAGAGAAATTGGACTAGTCCGCACCAAAAACGGACTAGTCCGCACTTCTCAGAACTTTTGAGTGTGTTTTTGCTCCTAATTCATTTTAAACTCATTCCTTTTTATGTGGATTAATGTTAAACATGTATATGAACTTATGCAATGCATGATGCATGAAAATGAGGGTGTTACAGTGTCTCTCACACACATCCTATACATTTAAATCTACTTTGCGCTTGAGTTGTTAGTTGAGCTTTTCTCTATTGTACACCACTTCATTTTTCACCTTTTCACCTATCTCATTTAGCTTAACCTGCAATCATCTCAACAAGTTCATTAGGATCTCATTTGTTTGTCATCAATCGTCCAAAACCCACAAGGGATTGCCTAGATGCACTTCCAATCTCCCCCTTTTTGGTGATTGATGATAACCAATTGAGATTTCACAATTAAGAGTAAAAATTGATTTTCATAAAATGTGCATATATGAGAATAATGAATGAGTAACAAAAACTTCTCACATATATGCACTCTTTATGGTGGGGTGCCTAACAAGTGTGTGATCAAAAGATGTGATGATCAATACATAAGCACTTGACAGTTATAGCAACAATCATCACATTATCATTAACTAAGCATCACACATTAAGTAAATTAAGCACATCCAAAATAAATTACAATAGTTCAAAATCGAGTACATGTCCTTGATCACAAGTCCTTAATGGATTAATAGCTGCAAAATAGACAACTAGTCTCAATCTCTCCCCCTTTGGCATCAAGGCATCAGAAAGGGAAAAATTGAGTGAAATCACTCATCGCCACTACCTCCCTCACTTTTAGTCCTCTTTGTATCTTCTTCTTCATCTTCAAGTGCTTGAGGAGGAGGAGGAGCAGAGGCACCAACAGTCCAAATGAAGCCATTTTTTGCTCATTTAGAGGTATCATCTCTGTGATGTCTTCTTCAGAGTCTTCTAAGTTCTGAGGTGACCCCACTGGCTCTATTTCAAGCTTCTAAAGATGGCATTGATATTGGCCTTCACATATCTTTGATGCTTCTTTCTGGCTAGACTCCCCTTGTGTTGTTTGATTTCCATTTTGCGACAGGAAGCAAAGATGGATGAGAGCATCTTCAGTATTCCACTGGAAGACTCTCTATTAGGTGGAGGAGCAGGAGCAGCAGCCTCATATCTTGTGCCTTCTTGAGCCCTCTTAGATCTTATTTCCTCTGCAGGTTAGGTAGGAGCAGAGGGAACAATGTAGATAGTGGGCATCTGGGGCCTGAGTCTAGTATGAGGCAGATCCTTGACAAATTCTAGTCCAGTCACCTTCTCAATCATATACATGATGTAGGGTGCATAGCCACAGGACCTGTTAGGAGTGATAGAGATGTTCACAATGTCATTGTACATGTACTCAAAGACATCAAAAGTCCTTTTCTTGCTGATGGCCTACATCAATGTCCTGAGGGTCCCCTGGATGGTCCCTGCATCTCCCTCCTTGGGAGCTATGGTCTTCCTCTGGATTCTGTTTAAAACAGCAAAGAAGAGCTTCAAGTAGTTTGTGGTAGGATACTTGAATGGCATCTTATTATCATAGAGAAAGTCAAGCTGATCTTTCTCCAGAGGCTTTAGGTTTTGAATAATGATGTTATTCTCCAAAGAATCTTCCAGGTGAGGAATTCTAGTAAACTCTTCATATGTGACACTGTATTGTGCTCCATGTGTCATCCAAATCATTCTGTCACCATCATCACGAGAAAAGTAAAGAGTGGAATAGAATTGAGTGATGAACTCAATGTTCTAGTCCCTTTGGAAAGAGACTAGATCCTTCAGTCCATGCAACTCCAAGGTTTCCAGAACCTCTTGATAGGCTTGACATCTTTTGGACTAAAGATAGGTGATGTCGACCCATTGACTTTTAATGACAAGATTCATCATCTTCAGATACACATGCTCATAGTAGTTATCATGGAAATTGCTCCAGAATCTGGGATCAACTGACTGTTTAGGCTGATCATAGACCTCTACCTTTCCGAATTTATCAGCCAACTCACCCCCTTTGCGAGTGAAATCACCCCTAGATGGCTGTCTATTGAGGTGAGTAGAATCTTTCATCTTCAAAGGTCCAATAGGACCACTAGCAAGTCCTTTGCCCTCGTTGAGAGTTCCGTTGGGCCCCGATGAACTCCCAGCAGCATCCTTGCCCTGTGATTTCTTCACTACCACTCTTCTTCTCTTAGGAAGGGTGTCATTAGAAGGAGGGAAGTGAACATTGACATCATGCCTTTTCTTCATCACCATCTACTTGGCTCTTTGCACTCGAGCACGATCTACCTCTTCATCATAGTGAAAGGAACTATCCTCTGAACCTAAAGACATCGTGCCTGACAAGGAGGTTCAAGGATTAGATAAGAGTTTATTTGAGACTATGTGCAAATAGGAATTTAGAAGTTCAAAATTTCAGGTACCAGACTTGTCTGCACTTGAACACTGGACTAGTCCGGCTGGCATAAGAACCCTAACTTCCTATTTTCAACAAATCTAGCTCGAATCGATTCACAAATACTAGGAAACAGTAGGAATTCATCTAGAAGAGTACTTCATGCCCTAGGAGTAAAAAAGAATAGGCAAGAATCAAGGAAAGTTGAGAGCTAGGGTTTGAGTGAGATTTTATCAAAAAGTTGAAGATTTGCATTGAAGGAACGGAGTGAGGGCCAGATTAGTCTGGGGTGGGCAAGCTCCATGCCAAGGAGGAGATTTCCCTTGGAGAAATTCACGTTTCTGATGGCTAGAAGTGGAAATCACCTTTGGAGCTCACAGAGGAGGAGAGAGAATGCAAGGGACATTGTGAACGGAGGGTTAACCCCCACAAATCCGGACTAGTATGGTCGACACCAGACAAGTTCGATGTGTTGGACTAGGGCCGGACTAGTCTGTGTCAATGGACTAGTCCGATGTTGATGCCGAATAAGTACGGTGTCAACAGGACATAATTGAATTGAATCAACTAGATTTTGGTTCTTTGATTTTATAGTGATCTCAAAGACATTATTTCACAAATAATCTTGATAACATGACCAGTAAGCAATCAACAATCACACAATGGCCATAATTCACCAAGATTCACTAATTTATATAGTTTTCAACAGAAAATTGAGATAAGGGACAATTTTTCGCAAAAGTGAGCAAACTTTGAAATCACAATCAGGTATGCAATGTTTCAAGACACATTTCTAGCGTCATGTATATTTAGCTCGTTTCTTAGCTCGCAAAACCTCTTTTCATCTAGTGGCTTGGTGAAAATGTCCGCAAGTTGCTTTTCAGTCCTAACATGTGCGATTACTATGCCACCTTTTAATGAATGATCTCTTAAGAAATGGTGAGAACCTATTTTCATCTAGTTCCCAAGTTGGGTGTGTGCACAAGATATTTTAAGATTCTTTTTACAGCTACTAAATGACACTCTTTAGGTGCGGCTTGAAACCTTCCACACATACACACACACAACATAATATCTGGCCTAGATGCACATAAATAGAGTAATGAGCCAATCATAGACCAATATACCTTTGATCCACATTTGGACCATCTTCGTTGAGATCGAGATGTCCATTAGTTGCCATGGGTGTCTTGATGGGCTTGGACTTGTCCATATTGAACTTCTTGATGATGTCCTACGTGTACTTGGTTTGGCTTATGAATATGTCCTCTCTTAATTGCTTTACTTGGAATCCTAAGAAGAACTTCAATTCTCCCATCATTGACATCTCGAACCAGTCTGTCATAATCTTGCTAAACTCTTCACAGAACGACTTATTAGTAGAACCAAAGATGATATCATCAACATAGATTTGACATACAAATAGATGATCATCAAAGTGTTATGTGAACAGAGTATAACAAGCTTTTCCAATTTTAAAACCAATTTGAGTCATAAAATCTCTAAGGCACTCATACCAAGCTCGAGGAGCTTGTTTGAGACCATAGAGAGCCTTACGCAGTTTATAAACATGGTTGGGGTACTCTTGATCTTCAAATCCTGGTGGCTGCTCCACGTACACTTCCTCCTTAAATGGCCCATTGAGGAAGGCACTTTTGACGTCCATTTGATACAACTTGAAATTATGATGAGTAGCATATGCCAATAAAATACGAATGGACTCAAGTCTAGCTACAGGAGCAAAAGTTTCGTCGAAGTCCAAACCTTCGACTTGTGAGTAACCTTTAGCCACAAGTCTCACTTTATTTCTCGTTACCACCCCATGTTCATCTTGTTTGTTCCAAAATACCCATTTGTTTCTAACAATTTTCGCCTTTGGTCTTTCCACCAGTTCCCACACTTCATTTCTCTTGAAGTTTTTCAACTCCTCTTGCATTGCAATCACCCAATCTGGATCCTTTAGTGCTTCTTCTACCCTGTATGGTTCCAAAAAAGAGACAAAAGAGTAGTGTTCACAAAAAATTGCTATGAGAGATCTAGTAGTTACTCCCTTAGTTGCGTCTCCAATGATGTTGTTGACGGGATGATCTCTTTGTACACTCTGATGTACTCTTGGGTGAGGGACTTGTGAAGTTGTTTGTTCTTCATTGTCTTCATAATCATTGTCTCCCCCTAGATCATTGCTTCCATGGTTGTGTTGATCTTCTTGATCTTGATCTTGTGCATGAGCTCCTCCTTGATCATTACTTCCCTGTTGAGGTTCATCTTGTGCACTTGAGTCTTGTGGTTGTTCTTGAGGTCGAATATCACCAAGTGCCATCCTCCTCAACGCTTGACTTGGGGATTCTTCTTGATCTAGCACACACTTATCAACTTGCTCCACTTGGGAGCCATTAGTTTCATCGAACACTACGTCACGTGCAACCTCAACAAGGCCAGAGACTTTGTTGAAGACACGATAGGCGTAGGCGTTTGAATCATAACCGAGCAAGAACCTTTCATGAGATTCTGAAGAGAACTTCGAAGTCCTCAGTTTCTTGTTCAGAATAAAACATTTGCAACCAAATACTTTAAAATATGAAACATTTGGTTTGTTACTGGTGAGGAGCTCGTATGGAATTTTCTTCAAGAGTCAGTGAAGATACAACAGGTTTGTGGCGTGACAAGCGGTGTTCATCGCTTCAGCCCAAAACCGGTCCGATGTCTTGTATTCATCCAACATTGTCCTCGCCATCTCAATTAGTGTTCTGTTTTTCCTTTCGGCCACCCCATTTTATTGAGGGGAGTAGGGTGCTGAAAATTCGTGCTTTATTCCCTCTTCATCTAGGTACTCCTCAACTTGTGTATTCTTGAATTCTGTCCCGTTGTCACTTCTTATGTTCTTCACAGTTGAGGAGAATTTGTTCTGAGCTCTTTCCAGGAATTTCTTGATAATTCCCTGAGTTTTTGATTTATCATACAAGAAAAATACCCAGGTGAATCATGAAAAATCATCAACAATAACTAAACCATATTTGTTACCGCCGATGCTTATATAAGCAATTGGACCGAAAAGGTCCATGTGAAGAAGTTCTAGCAGTCTTGTGGTAGTCATCACGTTCTTGGCGGGGTGCGGTGCTCCAACTTGTTTTCCCACCTAGCAAGCGCTGCACGACCTGTCTTTCTCAAAAACAACATCCTTTAAACCTCGGATGTGACCACCTTTTAGAAGTTTCTGCAGATTTCTCATCCCAACATGGGCTAGCCGTCCATGCCACAACCATCCCATGTTAGTTTTAGCAACCAAGCAAGTGTTGAGTTCAACTTTATCTTTGTTGAAGTCAACAAGATAAAGCTTTCCCATCAACATTCCCTTGATTGCAATCGAGCCATCGCATCTTCTAAAAACGGTCACACCCTCATTAGTGAATAAACAGTTATAACCTTTGTCACATAGCTGAGATATGCACAAAAGGTTATAATCTAAAGAATCTACATGTAAAACATTCGAGAAAATATGTTGAGAAGAGGCTTCAATCTTACCGCCACCAAGGACCTTTCCTTGGTTGTTGTCTCCAAAGTATATCCCTTCACTTGGATCTGCGTTGCGCTCATACTCCACGAACATATTCCTCTCCCCAGTCATGTGATTTGTGCATCCGCTGTCTAACACCCATTTTGATCCACCAGAGGAGTAGGCCTATAAAACAAAGTTATTTCTTGGTTTTAGGTACCCAAGCTTGCTTGTGTCCTCTTAGGTTAGTTACAAGAGCCTTGGGCATCCACACGCAAGTTTTTGAATTCTTGTGGCGTGGCCCTGCATATTTAGGAAATACATTTCTAGATTTGTCTTTCATAAGTACATAGGAAGCATCAAAAGTACGAAATGGTATTTGCAAGTCAGATTCATGCAATTTTTTCCTTAACAAAAGTAATTTTCTTCTTACTAAGAAACACATCTACACCAATGTTCATGCTAAGAAGCAAATTACTTTTGTTAAGGAAAAATCATGTGAATCTGACTTGCAAATACTATTTCCTACTTTTGATGCTTCCTATGTACTCATGAAAGACATATTTGGACATGTATTTGCTAAATATGCAGGGCCACACTCTCTAATAGCCAGGGGAAGGTCCTTGGTAGTGGTAAAATTGAAATCTCTTCCCAAAATACTCTCTCAAATGTTTTACATGTAGATTCTTTAGATTATAACATTTTTTCCATATCTCAGTTGTGTGACAAAAGTTATAACTATTTATTCACTAATGAGGGTGTGACCATTTTTAGAAGAAGCGATGGCTCGATTGCATTCAAGGGAATGTTGAAGGGAAAGCTTTATCTTGTTGACTTCACAAAGATAAAGATGAACTCAACACTTGCTTGGTTGCTAAAACTAACATGGGATGGCTATGGCATAGACGGCTAGCCCAAGTTGGGATGAGAAATATGCAGAAACTTCTAAAAGGTGGTCACATCCAAGGTTTAAAGGATGTTGTTTTTGAGAAAGATAGGCCATGCAGCACTTGCCAGGCGGGAAAACAAGTTGGAGCACCACATCCCGCCAAGAACGTGATGACTACCTCAAGACCGCTGGAACTTCTACGCATGGACCTCTTTGGTCCAATTTCTTATATAAGCATCGGTGGCAACAAATATGGATTGGTCATTGTTGATGATTTTTCTATATTTACCTGAGTATTTTTCTTGTATGATAAATCAGAAACTCAGGGAATCCACAAGAAATTTCTGAAAAAGGCACAAAACAAATTCTCCTCAACCGTGAAGAACATTAAAAGTGACAATGGAACGGAGTTAAAGAATACACAAGTTGAGGAGTACCTAGAAGAAGAAGGAATAAATCATCAATTTTTGGCACCCTACTCCCCTGAAAAAAATAGGGTGGCCGAGAAGAAGAACAGGATGCTCATCGAGATGGCTAGGACAATGCTGGATGAATACAAGACATCGGACCATTTTGGACTAAAATGGTGAACACCGCTTTTCACGCTACAAACTGGTTGTATCTTCACCGACTCTTAAAGAAATCACCATATGAGATTCTCACCGGTAATAAACAAATGTTTCATATTTTAAAGTATTTGGTTGTAGTTGTTTTATCTTGAACAAGAAACCAAGGACATCGAAGTTCTCTTCAAAATCTGATGAAGGGTTCTTGCTTGGGTATCATTCGAATGCCTACGCCTATCGTGTCTTCAACAAAGTCTCTGGCCCTGTTGAGGTTGCACGTGACGTAGTGTTCGATGAAACTAATGGCTCCCAAGTGGAGCAAGTTGTTAAGTGTGTGCTAGATCGTAAAGAAGCCCCAAGTCAAGCGTTGAGGAGGATGGCACTTGGTGATATTCGACCTCAAGAACAACCACAAAACTCAAGTGCACAAGATGAACCTCAACAAGAAAGAAATGATCAAGGGGGAGCTCATGCACAAGATCAAGATTAGGATGATCAAGAAGATCAATATAATCAATGAAGCAATGATCTAGGGAGAGACATTCACAATGAAGAAAATGAAGTGCAAATAACTTCACAAGTTCCTCACCCAAGAGTACATTAGAGTATACAAAGAGATCATCCCATCAACAACATCATTGGAGACATTGCTAAGGGAGTAACCACTAGATCTCGCATAGCAATTTTTTGTGAATACTACACTTTTGTCTCTTTTTTGGAACCATAGAGGGTATAAGAAGCACTAATGGATCCATATTGGTTGATTGCAACGCAAGAGGAGCTAAACAACTTCAAGAGAAATGAAGTATGGGAACTTGTGGAAAGACCAAAGGCGAACATTGTTGGAACCAAATAGGTCTTTCGGAACAAACAAGATGAACATGGACTGGTAACAAAGAAATAAGGCGCGATTTGTGGCAAAAGGTTACTCACAAGTCGAAGGTTTGGACTTCGACGAAACTTTCGCTCCCGTAGCTAGACTTGAGTCCATTCGTATTTTATTGGCATATGCTACTCACCATAATGTCAAGCTGTATCAAGTGGACGTCAAAAGTGCCTTCCTCAACAGTCCAATTAAGGAGGAAGTGTACGTGGAGCAACCATTGGGATTTGAAGATCAAGAGTATCCCAACCATGTGTATAAACTGCGTAAGGCTCTCTATGGCCTTAAACAAGCTCCTCGAGCTTGGTATGAGTGCCTTAGAGATTTTCTTACTAGAAATGGTTTTAAAATTGGAAAAGATGATTATAATTTGTTCACAAAACACTTTGATGATCATCTATTTGTATATCAAATCTATGGTTACGATATCATCTTTGGTTCCACTAATAAGTCTTTTTGTGAAGAATTTAGCAAGATTATGACAGACAGATTCAAGATATCGATGATGGGCAAATTAAAGTTCTTTTTGGGATTCCAAGTGAAGCAATTAAGAGAGGGCACGTTCATAAGCCAGACCAAGTACACGTAGGACATTCTCAAGAAGTCCAATATGGACAAGGCCAAGCCCATCAAGACACCCATGGCAACTAATGGACATCTCGATCTCAACGAAGATGGTCCAAATGTGGATCAAAAGGTATATCGGTCTATGATTGGCTCATTACTCTATTTATGTGTATCTAGGCCAGATATTATGCTTAGTGTGTATATGTGTGCAAGGTTTCAAGCCACACCTAAAAAGTGCCATTTAATTGCTGTAAAAGAATCATACCTTGTGCACACACCCAACTTGGGCCTTTGGTATCCCAAAGGATCCAAGTTTAACCTGATAGGTTACTTCGATGCCGACTATGTAGGATGCAAAGTCGATCGAAAGAGCACATTTATTAAGAGATCATTCATTAAAAGGTGGCATTGTAGTCTCACATGTTAGGACTGAAAAACAAGTTGCATACATTTTCACCAAGCCATTAGATGAAAAGAGATTTTGTGAGCTAAGAAATGAGCTAAATATACTTGACTCTTAAAATGTGGCTTGGAACACTACATACCTGATTGTGATTTCAAAATTTACTCGTTTTTTGCAATTATTTAAACTAGTGAATTATGGCCATTGTATGATTGTTGATTCCTTACTGGTCCTATTCATTAGGATTATTTGTGAAATGATGTCCTTTAGATCACTATTAGATCAAATACCCAAAATCAAGTTGATAAATTCTGTTCTGTCCTGCTGACACCGGACTAGTCCGGCGTCAGCACCAGACTAGTTCGTTGCCTCACACTAGTCCAACCCTGATCTGTCATACCAGACTTGTCCGGTGTCGATCGGACTAGTACGTATATATCGGGGTTAACCCTACCCCGCCGCCAGGAGCTCATCCACCATATCTCATAATCTCTTTTGCTCCCTCTCTCTCTCTCTCTTCAACCGTGAGCTCCAAAGGCGATTTTCACTTTTAGCCATCAAAAGATTTCTCCAAGGGAAATCCTCTCCTCGGCGCAGAGCTTGTCCCCTCCGGACTAATCCGGACCATACTCTGCTCCTTCAACTCAAATCTTCAATTTTTCGGTAAAATCTTACTCAAAACCTAGGTCTCATCTTTTCTTAATTCTTGCTTATTTTTCTTGATTTCTAGGGCATACATTACTCCTCTAGATGTACTCCTACTGTTTCCCTCTCATTGTGAATTGATTCGAGCTAGATTTGTTGAAAATAGGAAATTAGGGTTCTTATGCCAGACCGGACTAGATCGGTGTTCAAGTGCGGACAAGTTCGGTGCTCCGGACAAGTCCGCATTCTGAAAATGGACAAGTCCGGTACCTAAAAATTTGAACCTCTACATTCTTATTTGCACATAGTCTCAAATCCTTTCTTATCAATCGTTGAATTCCTTTGTCAGGCACGATGTCTTCAGGTTTCGAGGACAACTCTTTTGATTATGATGAAGAGCGTAACCGTGCTAGAGTGCAAAGAGCCAAAGAGAGGGTGATGAAGAAAAGACACGACCACAATGTTCACTCTCTCCTCCCGACGATGTACTTCCCAAGAAGAGGAGAGTGGTGGTGAAGAAACCAATAAGCAAGGAAGGTGCTGGGAGTTCATCGACACCCAAGAGAACTCTCAACAAGGGCAAACGACTGGCCAGTGGTCCTATTGGTCCATTGAAGATGAAGGCTCCTATTCATCGCAATAGGCAGCTGTCGACTGTTGGAGTCGGCAGATCCCCTGACACTACTAAAGTGTTGAAGGAGTTTGTAGTTCGGTTTGGGCGCGCGGAGACTCAAGAAGGTGAATCACGATTGGACACGAGAGACACAGTGGTTTACGTGGTTCGGGCCGCCTGAGCGTAATACCCTACTCCACGGGTGTGTGTGTGTGTTGTATTAACTTGCGAGCTTGAGAGCGTCCGAGAGTCCCCTCCCCTCGTGTATCGTCGGTTTGTCCTTTTATAGCACAAGGACAAACCGTTACAAGTCAGCCTGGCCCGACATGTGGCCCTGGCGGTTACTAGTATTGATACACGGGATTAATTGTTGTTAATAACCCTGTAACGGCTCCGACAGTGCCGTTACAGGTGTTAAGATCGTCCGATTAAGTGTCATTAACGTGTAGTTAATGACAATTAATCGGGTCTTGAAGTCCGCGACTGTCCTTTGAAGATCCGGAGCCGTTACAATGTCTCCCGGAGGTTCGAAGCGTCCAGCTCCGACGTATGGACACGTGGCAGCTCTGGAGCTTGCTTGTGGGAAGCGGGAAGCTCCGGGGTGGCCTGGCACGTGTCAGGTCCGTAGCTTCTCTCGGTCAGGGGTTAAGTCCGGAGGTGCCGTTTCGGTACCTAGCCCGGAGCTTCACCCTTGTGGGTAGTAGCTCCGGTCTGACAGTACACGTGGCAACCTAGGGGTTAACCATGTTGGAGAAGCAGGTCCGGTTATGTCTGACGAGTGGGCCTCCGAGGGTCTTCAGTTTGAGTAGACGTCCTTCCCTTGAGATCTTTACAACCTCAGGGGGTGTATGGTTTTTAGGGTACCGACAGTGGCCCCCTGGACCTACCTCCGGGGAAAGTCACCGGGGTGAAGTCATTCCGTCGGAGGTGGGTCCACACTCGCGACTCTTGAACTGGGTCTTCAAGGGTCTTTGGAGGTGCCGTTGGCAGGGCTTTATAGTTAAGTCCCGACGCGTGGCGCACCTCAGGCGGCAGATAGGATCTTTGATGTGCGGATCTCTCGCAATTGAAGGTCGCCGGTTCCCGATACGAAAACCGTATCGGTTCCGCGCGCCTTGTCAGGTCGCCGCCTTTGGGTTTCCCACCTCGTGATGACAACTGTTCGTCTGGGTAAGCACCTCGACTTGATCGTCAGGGTGGTCCCGGGCCCTCTTGTCATCGGTAGGGTTGAATTCTTGAGTAGTATCCTTGACTCTCCTGCAGTTTCCATCCAAGCGTTGCGAGGGCTTACTTAAGAAGGAAAACGCACCGTCGGGAGTTCTTTACGCTTTCCATCTGTTCTTGCGCTCAGACTCCCGACTTGTACTTTGCTCCTCTTCTCTTGCCTAGCTATGCTGCGATGGAGTTGGGTCTGCGTGAGAGTCGCTTGAAGACGGACAGTGATCTGAAGAAGGTCCGGGCCCTCATGGGGTGGTCTTCGGACTTCTTCAACCGTTCGGTCCGCGCCGGCGGAGAGCTTCCCTTTAAAAAGGAGCACTCTGGCGAGATGGTGTACTTTTCCTCGTACGCCATGGTGGGGCTGATCCCACCGTTTTCTTCTTTCTTCTTGATGCTGCTGGACTTCTATGGTCTGCAGCTGTACCACCTTGGCCCTCACTCCATTCTCCTTGTGTCCATCTTTGTCCACTTCTGCGAGATGTGGGTGGGCATCCCTCCCTGCATCGAGCTCTTCCGAACCTTCTTCACCGTCCAAACCACCGGCCGAAGCGATGAGTATCTTGGCTTCTACTACTTCGTGAAGCGCAAGAAGTGCCCATTCAAGTACCTCCGGTCATTCCCTTCCGGGAAGTGGGATGACTGGAAGAAAGATTGGGTAGTCGTCCGGGTGGAAGAGCATGAGCGGTTGGAGCTGCCAGACGGTCTGCCCGGCATTGACACGTCGGTATGGAGCGAAGTTCCGGTGCTGGCGGGAGCTTTCGACCCTGTCTTGACCAGAATCCGCCAATGTGTGGAGGGAGGATTGACTCCCCAGGCGGTGTTCTGCAATTTCCTGTCCAACAGGTGGGCGCCGCTGAAGAGGAGGGAGAAGCTCGCCTGGGCCCTCAACAGCGTGATGGACGAGGACCGGGTTGAGACCGGGTTGAAGTCCAGCATGGTGGGGAAGTCCTTGGAGTTTCACCTCAAGAAATTCCAGCACGGCATCGACGTTGACGGAGATTACTTGACTCCGCCGCCGGCTTTCCTCCCCTGAACGTGGAGGTTGAGTTCAGCAGGGAGCTCCGGCGGAAGATGCCCGCGCTTGACGACCTTGGTGTCGTTGAGAGAAGATCAACTACCCGGTTGGCGATCCCCGGGTTGTCTGAAGGCGGCTCCGCCCCTGTCTCTCAGCCAAGAGCTGAGGTCATCGGCAAGGGCAAGGAGCTGGCGGAGGAGCCAGAGAGCCGGAAGAGAAAGCTGCGACATGCTGACGGAAGGTCCGTCGGGCCTGCCACCTCCCCCCCAGTTCCCCGTCCTCAGGAAGGAAGATCCTCCGCCGCCGTGGCGGCTGTCCCCGTGGTGGGGTCTTTCCGGAGCGCTACTGTTCCGGCGGTGGGATCCTCCCGGAGTGCGACTGTCCCCGTGGTGGATCCCTCCGGAGGTGCCAGCTCCGGGCACGCGACTCCGGCACGAGAAGCGGTGAGGGCCTCCAGGTCCAGGAGTTCCTCCCAATCAAGGAGAGCTCCGACTCGGGAAACGCCCGCGGCTACGGCAAGTCCTGGGAGTCCTCCCGGAGCTCCTATGCCGACCGTGGCCAGCCCGGATCGTCCGGGAAAGAGGTTCCGCGCAAGTTGGTGCGTGAGCCTCCCAAGGTAATTTTTCTTTCTTACCTCCATTAACTTTTAATTGTTGCATCTGTTTGCTCAATTTCTTCGTTCTTTATCTGCAGCGTTCCCAAGAAGGGGAGTGAAGCTCCGCCCTCAGCCACAGTGTCTGAGGCTGCGAGGGCTTCTGCTCCAGCTCCGGTGCTGCCCCAAGCGGAGGCTGCGACAGCTCCGGCGCCGGCTGTCGTGGTCATGGACCTCGACTCGTCTCCAGAAATTCCCGTGGTAGCGCCGGACCACGGGGTTGAAGATGCGCCAGCGGCACTCGTTCCGGAGGCGGAAGCTCCGGGTCCTGGTGCTGCAGAAGTAGAAGCTCCGACTATTGAGTCGGTGGAAGTAGCGGTCCCGGCTTCGGAGCCGGAAAGTGCTGAAGCCCCGGCGATTGAGCCGGAGGTGGCTGAAGCTCCGGCATGCGAGCCGGAAGTTGAAGTAGTTCCGGCAGTTGAGCCGGTTTCTTCTGAAGCTCTGGTCGCAGAGCCGGTGATTGTTGGAGCGCCGGCCGCAGAGCCGGCGGTTGAAGAGGCGAGGGAGCTTGAGCCTCCCTCAGAAGAAGTGTCCCGGCCGGAGCCAGTGGAGGCGACGACGTCGATGGTACCTGTGGCAGAGCCAGAGTGCCTGAACGAAGTCGCCGGCCCCCAGCCTGAGGGGGCAAATGAAGACTTGGTGGCGGGACCTCCTTCGATGGCGACTGAGGCCATCCCGGAGGAGGGCCCTAGCACTTTGGAAGCTCGGGGTTCCACTCTCGTAGAGTGGGACCCAATTTTTGTAAGTGAGGACCCGCTGGAACCAGCGGAAGAAATCCCAGAAGGTCCGGAGCCCATCTTGCTGTCGATGTCCATCAACAACGCCTGCTCCAGTCTACGTCAAGTCCAACTGGCCTTCTTCCACGACAGCAAGGCTCTTGAAGAGGAGCGCCAAACCCTTAGGCGGTGGCGTAATCGGCTCCACTTTGAGACTAAGCTGGCGCAGTCGAGGCTGGCGGATGACAAGGAGTGGATCAAGCGGGAGAAGATCCGCCTAGAGCTCTGGGACAAGCTGCTGGACGAGAGGGAGAGCATGACTCACGCCCTTGACGCTCAATCCCGGGAGTTCCACGACCAATCTAAGGCTGCTAACAACGCGACCAATGCTAGGTTTGATCAACTCGAGGCCATCAGCACCGCACTCATCAAGCGCCGAGAGGCACTTGAAGGAAGGGAAAGACGGCTTGAGGATGAGGAGCAAAAACTCCTGGAGCTACGGGATGACGTCTTGCGACGGGAAGAAGAGCTCGCCGAGAAAACAGCGCTGGCGGACAAGGGCCTCGAGGAGCGCACTAAGAAATTGGAAGAGCGCTGCCTCGAGGAAGAGGAGAAGACCTGGGTGCGGGGGCAGGAACTCTACGAATACGAGTGTGCCCTTATCGCCCGGGAGAAGAAAGTGGAGGCTAGGGAGAAGGACCTGGTCGACCGCCGGAACAAGATCCATCTCCGGGAGGAGGAGCTCGGAAGACTTGAGAAGCGGGTTGCTGCGAAGATCCAGCAAAACGCCAAAGAAGTTGAGCGCCTCTCCCGCGAGAATTCGGAGCTGATGGCGGCCCGGAGATCCCTGGAAGAGATGAAGAACCTGAGGAAGACGGACTCCCTGCAAATTTGGGAGTTCCTGAGCAAGGCCGACGATGCGCTGGCGCCGATGGGTTTCAGCCCCGTGCTCCCGGATGATCCGGAGCCGGAGCCGGACCTTGCGTTGCAAGCGTTGAGCGCCGCGGGCAGCAAGCTCTCCAAGGTGGGCGACGTCATCGCGGACCAACTGGAGGTCGAGGGGCAATCCCTGGCTAGGAACGTCACAGAATATGTGTTGACGTGCTACACCAGCCGGAACCCTCGATTTCCTCTGGACCCGGTGCTTGAAGGCCCCGTCGAAGGAGAAGGCGAAGCTACCCGAGCCAGCGTGTCGGAGATCGCCCAGAAGGTCACCGAGTTCTTCCATAGGGTCTAGGACCGTCTCTATTAGCCTTTACTTGTATCTTCTCTTCTTCCTCAATTTTGTAATCCCTTGTCTGCAGATGTAATCTCCGGTCTTCAAATGAAATGAAATCCCCAATTTTTTGTGAATTTCATTTTTTTTCATTTTTTTGTCTTCAACATCTTTGTCTTCACTTGGCCCCCTGGTAGATGTGCACAATTTGATTGTGGACATGTACCAAAAGTATGTTGAGTTTTGTTGAAGACGAATTTGCTTCGAACTTGTGGAATCTATGTCCGAAGTTTTTGATAGTGAAGGTCCCCTGAAGTTGTCGGAGCTTAGAAGCTCCGGCACTGTCCATCGCTGGAGCTTAGTAACTCCGGCAATAGCCTCTATCAACACGTTGAGCGTCGATAGTTAATACTCCAAGGTGTCGGAGCTTAGTAGCTCCAGCAATGACCCTTGCCACGCTTGGTTTGTTGGCAACAGACTCCAGTAACGGGGTCTTCTCACCATCTTTTAGTCAACGCCGACGGTTGACGCCCTGGTGGGAGTCGGAGCTTGGTGAGCTCCGGTTTTTCTCCATCAACGTAGGGTTCATTTTTCCTGCACACTTAAGCCAAGAAAAATAGTAAAATTCGTTCCTTGTCTATAACTTCGTCGCGGCTTACGGTTCTCAAGAAAATTTTAAGTTGAACACGATTTTTAATACGACTGGATGAATTGTCTTTTCTTTTGGATCCAACTGTCCATGGACCCACCTTACTTTGGCCTGCCGGGATGTAGGTAGAGTGGCGTACTTAGGGTGCTTGACCAGGCTAAGTCGATAGCGCACTCCGGCCCTAGAATGGCTTGGCGGCTTTCAGGCGAGTTGGCCACAGACGATATTTAAATCCAAAAAATCCGACAATTCAACTCGAATCGTACGTAAACCGGTCAAACTAGAACTTCTTAAGAATTGCACGTTTCTGTTGTAGACAAGAAAGAGAAAAATAAAAATGTCGAGCCTATGCAAAAATGAATGCACGTGGAGTCTATTTCACATGAAGATGTCTTTCATTATAGGTCCGGGGTACAGGGGAAACAAGTACACTCTTAGGGTACGGAACCAGGCTAAGTGTGTTTGGTTTCTCGTTTGACCCAGGGTAGTTAGCCACACTTCTAGTCCGGAGACTGTATCAAGTGTTGCATGAGCTTTTCAAACCTTTCGGGAAAGGTCCGGCTGCTCTCCCGGAGGAACTACCCGACTCTGTACAATGACTCTATAACATACATTTCAAGTTACTTAAGACTCACCTCCGTGGAATTAAGTGTAGAACTTACGGAGGTGCTCGATGTTCCAAGGATTTGGGAGGGGTGTCCCATCCTCGGTAGCCAAGCGAACGCTTCCGGGACGGGATACTTTGATCACTCGGAAGGGCCCTTCCCAGCCGGGGGAGAGTTTGTTTTGCCCTTCTCTGGATAGTATTCTCCGTAGCACCAGATCGCCTTCCACGAGCTGTCGGCTGTGTACATGCCGCTGGTGATAGCGCCGTAGAGCTTGGCGGTATCGGGCATTCCGAACAGCTGCTTGGCACCTTCCCTCCTCGAGGAGGTCTAGGTCTTCACGCCGGAGCTGGTCCTGCGCGGCTTCGTCGAAGGTCCGGACTCGGAGGGAACCCAAGGTGATTTCCGGAGGAAGGATCGCTTCAGCTCCGTACACCAGAAAGAAGGGTGTCTCTCCGGTTGCCCGACTTGGAGAAGTCCTGTTGGCCCATAGAGTGGCCGGAAGCTCTTCGATCCAATTGGCTCCGTGCTTTTTCAAGCGCTCATAAGTGCGTGTTTTGAGTCCTTTAAGGATCTCTGCGTTTGCTCTCTCGGCTTGTCCATTGCTGGCAGGATGAGCTACGGAAGCGTAGCAAACTTGTATGCCGAGGTCTTCGCAATATCCTTGAAATGCAGAGCTTGTGAATTGAGTCCCATTATCAGTGATGATCTTATTTGGGACTCCGAATCTGCTCACGATGGATTGTAGAAAATTGATTGCAGATTGTTTGTTGATCGTCACAACAGGAGTAGCTTCCGGCCACTTGGTGAACTTGTCAATGGCGACGTACAGGAACTTGTAACCTCCGACGGCTCTTGGGAAGGGTCCCAAGATGTCCATCCCCCACACAGCGAAAGGCCATGTAGGAGGTATCATTTGTAAGGACTGAGCAGGTGTATGAATTTGCTTTGCATGGAATTGGCAGGCTTTGCATTTCTTCACCAGCTCAGTTGCATCCTGGAGCGCTGTAGGCCAGTAGAAGCCGTGCCGAAAGGCTTTTCCGACCAGCGTGCGGGAAGATGCGTGGTTCCCACACTCGCCTCCATGGATTTCTGCGAGGAGCTCGCAGCCTTCTTCCCTTGTGATGCACCGCATTAGGATGCCGTTGGCACCGCGCCGGTAGAGATCCCCTTCTACCAACGTGTATCTTTTAGCCAATCTGACTACCCGGTCAGCGGATACATCATCGTCAGGAAGGATGTTGTCTTTCAAGTAGTTCCGGATCTCCGAGATCCATGCATCGGAACTGACTTGAGCATTTGAGTCTTGCGTGCTGGGTTGCTCGGAGCTTCCGGCAGCACCTACGACCCTTGATGGCTGCCATGGTAACAGGGCCATCGGGACCGTCAGCTTCGGAATGCTGATCTCGCCCCCTTTGTTCAGTTCGGCAGGCTGAACTGTGGGTTTTGACAACCTCCGGACAAAGGTTCCGTCAGGAGCCGGAGCTCCAGTTGACGCCTTGGTCGAGAGTTCGTCAGCTTCAGCGTTGTGAGTACACTGAACATGATGAAGGTCTAGGACTTCGAAGTCCTTCTGAAGCCTCTGTACTTCAAGGAGGTAAGCAGCCAACTGGAGATTATTGCAGGAGCATTCACCCTTCACCTGCTTGATGACAAGTTGTGAATCTCCTTTGACCAGCAGTTGCTTGACACCGTATGATAGTGCCACCTTTAATCCATAGATGAGTGCTTCGTACTCCGCCATGTTGTTGGTTGCCTTGAAGTCAAGGTGTACCATGTATTTCACCTTCTCCCCAGTTGGTGCGAGGAGAAGGATTCCAGCTCCGGCTCCCTGCTTCTGCATGGAGCCGTCGAAGTAAAGGGTCCAGTGAGGCTTAGTGAAGGTTGGAACTTGAGGTTCCGTCTTCTGCTCGCTGGGGCCCCCAGGGTTTAATGGAGAGGGAGTCCATTCTGCCACGAAATCTGCCAACGCTTGAATCTTGATTGCTTGTCTCGGAATGAATTCAAGATCGAATTCAGCCAATTCCGCTGCCCACTTTGCAATATTCCCAGTTGAATTGGGATTATGCAGGATCGCTCGAAGTGGATATGAGGTCACCACCGAGACTTTGTGAGCTTGGAAATAGTGTCGAAGCTTCCTTGAGGCAATAAGAACTGCATAAAGCAGTTTATGCACCTCTAGGTATCGAGTCTTGGCATCATGTAACACTTCACTGATGAAGTATGCCGGGCGTTGAATGGTCTGGACCCTCCCGGAGGGGTCCGGAGCTTCCTCTTCATTGATCCGGACCCTCTCGGAGGGGTCCAGACTCTCTTCGGGGACCTCCGGGTTCTGAGTGGAGGAACCCAGAGCTTCTTCAGGAATGACCTGGATCCTCTCGGGGGGATCCAGGTCCTCTGAAGCGGCTTCTTGTGGGTTCAAGTCTGGGAGATGGGACCCAGACCCGCTTTCAGGAACCTCCGGACCCTCCCGAAGGGGTCTGGATTCCTGAGTATTGGGTAGTTCCGGTCTCTCCGCAACTAGAACCATACTGACGACTTCGTCAGTAGCTGAAATGTAAAGCAATAAAGGCTCACCAGGGTTCGGAGCTACCAGGACTGGTAGGGTGGTGAGGAATTGTTTCAGCTCCTGGAATGCCTTCTCTGCTTCTTCAGACCATTGGAATGGTCCGGACTTCCTCAGTAACTTGAAGAAGGGAAGTGCCCTTTCCGCCAGTCTTGAAATGAACCGGCTGAGGGCTGCTATACATCCAGTTAACTTTTGGACGTCTTTAATGCGGGTATGTGGCCGCATGTCTTCAATGGCTTTTATCTTCGTCGGATTAGCCTCTATGCCCCGGTGACTTACCAGGAAACCAAGAAGCTTTCCGGAACTAACCCCGAAGACGCACTTGTCTGGGTTTAGCTTCGTGCGGGTGGCCCGCAGCTTATCGAAGACAGCCTGCAAGGTGTCCAAGAGGGACTCCTTGTTTTTGACTTTGACCACGATGTCATCGACGTACACTTCCACTATGTCTCTGATGAGTTCTTCGAAAGTTTTGTACATAGCTCGTACAAAAGTTGAAGCTGCATTCTTGAGACCAAACGGCATGGCTGTGTAACAATACAATCCATCCACTGTGATGAATGAAGTATGCTCTTCATCCTCCCTAGACATCCTGATTTGATGATATCCAGAATATGCATCTAGAAAACACAGTAACTCGCACCCGGAGGTGGAATCCACTATCTGATCTATTCTAGGTAGTGGGAATGGATCTTTTGGACATGCCTTATTCAGTGTGGTGTAGTCGATGCACATCCGAAGTTTCCCGCCGGCCTTGGGCACAACGACTGGGTTTGCCAGCCATTTTGGATGGTAGACTTCTCGGATAAATCCAGCTTCGAGCAACTTCTTCACTTCTTGTCGGATGAAGTTCTGTCGCTCTACAAATTGCTTCCGAGGTTTCTGATGCACAGGCCGAGCGTCGGGGTAAATCTTCAGATTGTGCTCAATCACTTCCCTGGGGATCCCAGGCATTTGTGACGGTTGCCAAGCAAACACGTCAACGTTAGCCCGGAGGAAAGTGATGAGCGCGAGTTCCTATTTGTCGTTCAACCCTCCTGATATACGGGTGGTTTGAGCGGCATCGGAACCAATTTGGACGACTTTGACGGGAATGTCGGTGTCGCCGCTTGGCTGCACACGGGGTGCAGAGGTCGAGCCTCGTTGACGAATGCTCGGGGGTTTCGAAGCTTGCTCCTGTCTGGAGTCCTCCTCTTGCGCCGTGGTGAGTGCATGGAGTTCCTCCAGAGCAGTTACTCCGGCAGTGCGATCTCTGCGGATCCGGAGAACGCCTACTGGTGTTGGCATCTTCAACACCAGGTATCCATAATGAGCAGCTGCCATGAATTTGTACAGGGCAGGTCTACCCAAGATGGCGTTGAATGGTAAGTTGATCTGAGCGACGTCGAAGACCAAATTCTCGGTGCGATACTTCTCCCGGGTCCCGAAGGTAACGGGGAGAGTAATAGCTCCGAGTGGGGTAATGGCCCCCAGACCTACTCCGGAGAAAGGTCGAGAGGGCTGAAGGTCCGAAGGTCGGAGCTGAAGCTTAGTGAAAGCTTCGAAGCTGATGAGGTTAAGCCCCGAACCTCCGTCTACCATGACATGATGGAGCTGGATGTTGTTGATGGTGGGAGATACCATCAAGGGTAATTGGCCAGCTCCGACCATGCTTTGAGGACAGTCCGAAGCATCAAAAGTGATGGGTGTGTCCATCCACTTTCGATGTGGCTCCGGTCTAGCTGTAGGAGCTACAGCAGCCATATCTCGCCGCATAGTCTTGATGACACGACGAGAAGTGATGTCCCATGATCCACCAAAGATGGTGTTCATGGTTTTCCGACGCTCGTTGTCGGAGACGTCGGAGTCATCGTCGACGGAGGTGTAGACGGCTTTCAGGACCTTTTTGGGGTCCTGAAACCCTAACTCCTCTTCAGCTGGAGCTTCATCGACCTTTTGTTTTCCCTCCCTCTGTCGGAAGGGAGACCCTTCCCGGCGCTTGTGGTAGCGCTCGGCAAGGTTTTGGACCTCCCGGCAGTCTTCCAGCCTGTGGCTGCCCGTTTTGTGAATGGGGCACCACATTTTGGATTTGCCACCGTCTTCGGAAGACGGTCGAGGTCGCTTCTCGGGGCGTGGCCCCCGGCCACCAGGAGTTGCAGTGGCTGCAACGTTGGATGTGCCGGCCGACGGCTTCTTCTTGCCGTTGGTCTTCTTTTTCTTCTTGCCACTCCCGGAGGTAGCGGCTTCTTCTTTGGAGGATTTTTTATGATCCTCCAAGGCTGGTTTGGAGTGCATTTCACGGCCCTCCGCAGCTCTGGCACATTTGTCAGCCAAGCTGAAGAGCTCCGTGACGCTGGTGATCTCTTTGATCGCCAGCTTCTCCAACATCTTCTTGTCTCGCACACCCTGTCTGAATGCCACAATGACAGAAGCGCTTGAGATAGAAGGGATTGTGTTACGTACCTGAGAGAACCTCTGGATGAATGACCGCAAAGATTCTCCTCCTTTTTGCACGACCGCAAAAAGGTCCAGTTCAGTGCCCGGTCGGGTGTATGAACTCCCGAAGTTGGCAGTAAACTGACGGCACAGCTCCTCCCAACTGTCAATAGAGTTAGGTGGAAGGCTCATAAACCAGGACCTGGCGGTCCCAGTTAAGGCCACTGGAAAGTAGTTGGCCATTACAGCCTCGTTTCCTCCAGCTGCTAAGATTGCAGTGGAGTATATCTGAAGAAATTCTACGGGGTTGACAGTCCCGTCGAATTTTTCCGGCAAATGTGGCCGGAACTTCTGTGGCCATCTAACCATGCGTAGATGCATGGCTAGGGCGGAACAGCCTCCTCCTACTCCTTCCAGAGTAGAAAGGTCTTGAGCATCCCGCCTTTCTCGAGCTCGCTCGATATGGACACGGCCATCCTGTTGGCGGTATCGGCGATCAAGCTCCGCCCGGAGGTCATGTGTCAAAAGCCGAGATGCCGTATGAGTGCGTCGTGCCCCAGAGGGCAACGACATCACTTGCTGTGACACAGCGCGTCTTCGGTTGTTGGAGACATGTGGACCAAGTCTTCCAGACAACGTCCGTCGCTGCGATGGGGCCCGCCCTGAAGGAGGTGGACCCTGGTTGTTGAGGCGTTCGGCCGCTGCTGCGACCAAATGCTCAACATCAGCCCTCCATTGCTCCATGGCACCTTGAGATGCATGCGGAGGTGGTGGTCGCTGGAGAAGAGCACGCGCTGCATGGAGCGCGTGTTCTGGGTTGTCATGACTTGCCGGTGCAGTATGTGACGCCGGCGCACCATCATTTTGCCCGGCACGTCTTGCCGGAGAAGATGGTGGTGGTGGGAGTGTGACTCCTGCTGGTGCTGAGGCTCCTGCCGGCGGCTGCATGTTGGAGGGATTGCCTCCGACAGCCTGAACAGCAGGTTGCCCGTTGGATGATCCAGCCGCAGAATTCGCCATTCTTGAAAATCTCAGGCTCCCCCTACCTGGCGCGCCAATTGTTGACTGTTGGATTCGGCAGATCCCCTGACACTACTAAAGTGTTGAAGGAGTTTGTAGTTCGGTTTGGGCGCGCGGAGACTCAAGAAGGTGAATCACGATTGGACACGAGAGACACAGTGGTTTACGTGGTTCGGGCCGCCTGAGCGTAATACCCTACTCCACGGGTGTGTGTGTGTGTTGTATTAACTTGCGAGCTTGAGAGTGTCCGAGAGTCCCCTCCCCTCGTGTATCGTCGGTTTGTCCTTTTATAGCACAAGGACAAACCGTTACAAGTCAGCCTGGCCCGACATGTGGCCCTGGCGGTTACTAGTATTGATACACGGGATTAATTGTTGTTAATAACCCTGTAACGGCTCCGACAGTGCCGTTACAGGTGTTAAGATCGTCCAATTAAGTGTCATTAACGTGTAGTTAATGACAATTAATTGGGTCTTGAAGTCCGCGGCTGTCCTTTGAAGATCCGGAGCCGTTACAATGTCTCCCGGAGGTTCGAAGCGTCCAGCTCCGACGTATGGACACGTGGCAGCTCCGGAGCTTGCTTGTGGGAAGCGGGAAGCTCCGGGGTGGCCTGGCACGTGTCAGGTCTGGAGCTTCTCTCGGTCAGGGGTTAAGTCCGGAGGTGCCGTTTCGGTACCTAGCCCGGAGCTTCACCCTTGTGGGTAGTAGCTCCGGTCTGACAGTACACGTGGCAACCTAGGGGTTAACCATGTTGGAGAAGCAGGTCCGGTTATGTCTGACGAGTGGGCCTCCGAGGGTCTTCAGTTTGAGTAGACGTCCTTCCCTTGAGATCTTTACAACCTCAGGGGGTGTATGGTTTTTAGGGTACCGACAGCAGCCCTCTAGTGATGACTTTACAGGAAAAGGGAGTGAATTGGCTCACAAGTTCAGAAAGATGGAAGTCCATGAATAGCCCAAATAGTAAGTGAACCCTAGATTCTGGAGCAACTTCCATGCTTAATATTATGAGCATGTCTACTTGAAGATGAGGAACCCAGGGATTGAAAGTCAGTGGGTGTATATCACCTACCTGCAGTCCAAGAGATGCCAAGCTTATCAAGAGGTCCTAGAGGCATTGGAGCGACATGGACTGAAGGATCTTGTCTCTTTCTAATGGGACTGGAACATTGAGGTCATCACTCAATTCTATTCCACTGTTTACTTTTCTCGTGATGACGGAGACAAAATGATATGGATGACACATGGAGCGAAGTACAATGTCACATATGAAGAATTTGCCAGAATTCTTCACCTTGAAGATTCTTTGGAGAATGACATCATCATTCACAACCTAAAGCCTCTGGAGAAAGATGAGCTCGACTTTCTCTATGATACAAGAATGCCATACAAGTCACCAACTACCAAGTACTCGAAGCCTTTGTTTGCAGTGCTGAATAGAATCCTGAGGAAGACCATAGCTCCTAAGGAGGGAGATGCAGGGACTATCCAGGGGACACTCAGGACATTGATGAAGGTGATAAGCAAGAGAAGGACCATCAATGTCTTTGAGTACATTTATAATGATATTGTGAACATCTCCATCACCCGTAACATGTCCTTTGGCTATGCACCCTATATCGTGTATATGATTGAGAAGGTGATAGGGCTTGAGTTTGTAAAGGATGTTCCTCACACTGGTCCCAGGCCTCAGAAGCCTACAATTTACACTATCCCCTCTATTCCTACTTCACCTGCAGAGGAACTAAGATCTAAGAGGGCTCATGAAGTCACAAGAACTGTAGCTGCTACTCCTGCTCCTCCACCTCCTAGAGAGTCCTCCAGTGGTGTGCTGAAGATGCTCTCATCCATCTTTGCATCCTGCCGCAAAGTGGAAATTAAGTAGCACAAGGAGAGTCTGGCCAGGAAGAAGCATCAAAGGTATGTGAAGGCCAACATCAAAGCAATCTGTGAGAAGCTGGAGATGGAGCCAGTAGGGTCACCTCAGATCTCAGAAGATTCTGAAGAAGATATCACGGAGATGTCACCCCTCTCGGAGCAAGAGTTGGCTTCGTTCGGATTGGCTCGTGCCTCTGCTCCTCGTCCTTCTCTGCAAGCACCTGAAGATGATGAAGAGGATGAAGATAGGACCGAGAGTGAGGGAGGCAGTGGCAATGAGTGATTCCACTCAAGTTTCCCTTTTTGGTGCCCTGATGCCAAAGGGGGAGAGGTTGAGACTAGTAGTCTATTTTGTAGCCATTAAGGACTTGTGATCAAGGACATGTATCTCGATTTCAAACAGCTGTAATTTATTTTGGATGTGCTTACTTAACTTAATGTGTGATGCCTAGTTTAATGATAATGTGATGATTGTTGCTATAATTTTTAAATTATTATCTTTTGCTCATCACATCTTTTGATCATACACTCTTTAGGCACCCCACCATAAAGAGTGCATATAAGTGAAAAGTTTTTTTTTACTCATCTATCATTCTCATATATGCACACTTTATGAAAATCAAGTTTTACTCTTCATTGTGAAATCTCAATTGGTTGTCATCAATCACCAAAAAGGGGGAGATTGAAAGTGCATTTATGCAATCCTTTGTGGGTTTTGGACGATTGACGACAAACAAATGAGATCTTAATGAACTTGTTGAGATGACTGCATGTCAATTTAAATGAGATAGTTTGGTACACTCAAAAAGTGAAAAATAAAGTGGTGAAGGAATAGAGAAAAGCCCAACTGATGACTGAAGTGCAAAGTAGACTTAAATGTATAGAATGTGTGTGAGAGACACATCCCAAGAGCTCAAGTCTTTGCATAGGGGCGAGGGCTTAAAATCAACCTAAAAATTCACTGAGCACCGGACTAGTCTGTTCATGGACCGGACTTGTCCGTTCAAATCTCTGTTGTACAAATTCATAGTGCACCGGACTAGTGCGCTCATGGACCGGACTAGTCCGATCAACTTTCTGGAACCACATTTCACAGTGCACTAGACTAGTCTGTTCTTGGACGACTAGTTCGTTTAACTTTCTATAAACCTATTACGCAATGCATCGGACAAGTCCGTCCATAGGACTGGACTAGTCAGTTGAACTCTCTGATGCTCTATAACACATAGCATCGGACAAGTCCGCTCGTGGACCAGACTAGTCCGTTAAACTCTTTGGAACTCAAATACACATGGCACTGGACAAGTTCGGACACCTACCGGACCATTTCAGTATACCTCACACAATTTAGGGTTTCTAGTGTGCTGCACATTTCACGCTGATTTTACACAGCACACTGGACAAGTCCGGTCCCCAGTACGGACTAGTCCGGCCGTCAGGATCCCTAAGGGTAACAATTTTGGAAATACGATAAATAGGAGATACACAACCCCACAAATACAACACACACATTCTACTGTTCACAACTCAAACCCTAGCGTTGACACTTGTCCCAGGAGCATGAAAACACATCTCCCCACACATCTAAGGTCCTCAAAAGTGAAAACCTTTGAGTATTTAGATTTGGGATGGGAGATCGGTGTCTACGCATCATTGAGCTCTTGGGGTTTGATCTCTTTACACTTGTGCATTTACTTGTAATCTTTTCGAGTGTATTTGATCATCTTTTTGTTGTAATTCTTGTGGGATCCCTCAACATATGTGGTTGCCCCATAAACTCGGTGATTACCCGTGATAGTGGAATCAAGTCGGTCTTGTGTGGTAACTTGACGTGGGAAAGGGTTTGAAGAGACCCGACTCTGTGTGGGCTTCATCAATGAGGAGTAGATCTCTTTGGTGAGATTGAACCTCGATAAAAATTCATGTCATGTGTGCTTCTTTATTTTTGCAACATCATTACTTAGGGCATTAAGTTGATCGATCTTGTAACTTGAATTACAATTGCTTTCCACGTGTAACTTTGCAATATTGATTGTCAATTCAGGTGATCTCAATAGTTGTTCAATTTCCGCTGCTATAACATTTAATTCCTGAATCAACACTTAATTAACTCGCTACACATTACCTCATCGTACTAGGCTGCACCTCCAATCGGACAAGTCCGATCACTCAAGTATTTGACAGTTTGATTAAGTGTGCAGAAAATTATCAAAGCCTATTCACCCCCCACTCTAGGCCACATTCAGCACCCCATTCATGTTGTCTATTTCTCAGTGTCCAAAAACTGATGATGAAATTGAGTACATGTCAAAAGTTCCATACTCTAGTGTTGTTGGGTCTCTCATGTATACTATGGTATGCTCTCATCTTGATTTGTTAAATGCTATGAGCGTTGTTAGTAGATACATGTCTAACCCTGGTAAAGAACACTGAAAGGCAGTTCAGTAGATTTATCTACGTGGTTCTTCTGGTGCTTGTTTGTGCTTCAAAAAAAAAATAGAGATGGACTTATTGGATATGTTATGCTGATTATGCTGCTGATTTAGACAAGAGAAGGTCTCTCACAGGGTATGTATTTACTGTTGGGGGTTGTGCTGTGAGCTGAAAGCTTGTCTGCAAGCTACAGTTGCCTTGTCTACTACAGAGGCTGAATATATGGCTATTGTAGAAGCATGTAAGGAAGCAATTTGGTTGAAAGGTTTGTATTCTAAACTTTGTGTATTTTAGTTTTGCATCACCTTACATTGTGACAGTCAAAGTGTCGTATACCTCACCAAAGATGCTATGTTTCATGTGAGGACGAAACATATTGATATTCGATATCATTTTGTGCGGGATACTATTGATTAAGGCATGATTAAAATTTGCAAAATCAGCACCCATGATAATCATGCAGACATGATGACCAAGCCTGTTCTTCTTGCCAAGTTTGAGCTATGTTCAAACTCGATTGGTATTACTAATTAGTCCCTAGTGACTTTTGGGCCCGACGGTTAAATTGTTCATTGGGATGGAATTAATGCCATAAGAAGAAATTTTTCTCAAGGTGGAGTTTGTTGTTTGATGATCCAAATTCAATTGAAGACAAAGAGGCAGGATTTCTGTAGCGAAGCGGAGGCCCGTCGCTGGGAGGCTTGGGCTGTAGCAAAGCGGTATATTAGTAAGCCGCCGGAAGAGTCGATGGAAATATTGTAATCTCCCACATTAGTAAACCTTTTGATATAGTGAAGATTTGCTGGCCATCGCCTGTGGTTTTTCCCCTTCGCCTTAGAGGGGTTTTCCACGTTAAATTTGTGTCTCCTCTGTTTTGATCTACGTTTTGTTCATTGTTTGATTCTAACAGGCACAACCCGGAGCAGGGTCGCGAGAGCGTTTCTGTCATTATGGTACTCAACATCGCGTGCTCGATGGCATCCCATAAACCACCCGCTTGTAGTTTGACGCTCATTACCACTACGTAAGAAGCCCAAATAGGAGACAAAGATGGGCGATGCGCTCAAAGGAGGGCATCTTTGAGATGGTTAAGCGAGACATACCCGCTTCAGCGAGGATCTGGCATGGATCGGTTGAAAGTACAAGGACACGAGTTACAAGATAGTCCTTCTCAGTTCAGTAGGTATCTGCGATGCGCCTTCCTCTCTAACAGACAGGAGACGCGCTTCTGACAAAGCGCGTCTCCTTTTTGAAAGAAATGAGACGTACTT
Organism: Tuctoria greenei; assembly: GCA_036927565.1. Classification (NCBI taxonomy): domain Eukaryota; kingdom Viridiplantae; phylum Streptophyta; class Magnoliopsida; order Poales; family Poaceae; genus Tuctoria; species Tuctoria greenei. The sequence goes on from JAYESD010000001.1 coordinate 287,356,790, forward strand.
TATAGAAAGCACGTCTCCTTTGTTTCGGTTACAAACACACATGAACACGTCGCTGAACGATGAAACTCATTCATTCACAGTTGAATACCCAAGATACTCATCACACAGATGAACACGGATAGCACATGCATTCATTTACAATATATTGCAGAACACAAGAAAAAAGTAAAAGACACAAGAAAAGAAAAAAAAATAACATCAACTAAAAACAACAAAAAAACCTAAATCCTACTCCTCCCCCCTCCTCCTCCTCCTCCGATGGCCATCTGGCGTCGATGCAACAAGATCCCTGGCCAGCTGCTCCAATTGCACTGCCGGTTGCTCCGACTGGTGCAGATCCGACGGTGCAACCTCGCGCCGAGGTCCCTCACCATCGCCGCCACCAGGATACTGTGTCGTTTGGCTCTGAGCACCTCGACCATCGTCTCGAGCAGCCTTTGGAACCGGTCGAACAACATCTTGCGCAGCTCATTGTTGAGCCTCTCGGGGGAGCGGCAACACTGTTTCTTGCAGGGTGGCTCCATTGTAACACCCTCATTTTCATGCATCATGTCCTGCATCCATCATTATACATGTTTAATATTAATCCACATAAAAAGGTATAAGTTTAAAATGAATTTAGAGTAAAACCGCACTTAAGAATTCTAGGAACTGCAGACTAGTCCATTTTTGGTGCGAACTAGTCTGATTTCTCTGTGACCTCCATCGGACTAGTCAGTTTTTGCTGCGGACTATTCTGGTTTTTGCCTCTGAACAGTTTCGGACTTGTCCAGTCCATTGTGGACTAGTCTGGTATCCCAATTCCTTGGAAATTTTGCTAAGTCCCTGGACTTGTCCGGTATTCCAGTGGACTTGTCTGTTTTTCCTCTGACTAAAATCGGACTTGTCTGGTTTTGGCCAGACTTGTCTGATTTTCCTCTGATCAAGTTCATACTTGTCTAATATAGTCCGGACTCGTCCCTTTTCGCCTCTGTCAATCTTCTGACTAGTCCGACCCTTTTCGGACTTGTCTGGTAAATCGCAATTCCGAATTGATCTTCTGTTCCACGACTTGTTTTTGGTTTTTACCTTAAGTGGGCCTAAGGACATTGTGTCTAACTCTTTTTGGAGCCCATGTGGGACCCCACAGCGGCCTCCACCCACCCCAAACTCGAAATCCATCAATCCCTAGCCTCCACCCCTTATATAAACAACCCCACCCCTTGACTTTACATCCTTTTGCCTCAATTAAGGACCACCAAACCCTAGTTCGTGGAGAGCTACCACCAAGGAGGGAGAAGGAGATCCCTAGCAAGAAGAAGAAGAGGAGGAAACGAAAGAGAATCAAGATCTCCACCAAGTTTTCGATCTTCATCACCAATCCTTCATCAAGTTCTTCATCAACCCTAGATCGTCGAGATCCAAGTGTTGCCTCCAAAACCCTTTATCCATTGGAGTTCTAAACACCTGGTATACCTTCTACTCTCTATTTCTCACATGATTTCAACCCCGTTCCTCCAAATTCACGTCGATCTAGAAAACCCTAGTTCGTTGTTCCTGCGACGGACGAACTAGTCTGGTCCCAAGCGGACTAGTCCGATTTTGTGATCCGTTTCCTGCTAATTAATTCTAAATTGTTTCTAATCAATTCCAAACCTGTATAAACTTGTTAAAAACTATTATAACTAGTTAGTAAACATCATTAACAACTTATTAACATGTTTTACTTCACAATTGCATTCATCGTGCATGTCATGACATATTGAGTAATATATGTGCACTTATTGATTGTGATTCTTGTCTTGTATGTTTACTGCGCAGATTAGACGGTTTTCGCTAGATAGTGCTGCGGAGGATCTCCAGCATCAGGAGTTTGAAGTCTTTGATCCTAATCAAGCCCAAGAGCAAGGCAAGTGTCCTTGAACATATTGATTCTATTTTTTAAAATAAATGTTTTGGTTTCAAAACAGCATGCTTGTGTTAATTTGATGGGAATCCTATGATAGGAAGTTTACTAGCTTTGTTTGACCATCTTGTCACCCGGAATATATGGTAGAGAGTCGGGAAGGGCTTTTTACCTTTTGTGCTTCGCTTAATTAACTGGGATAGGAAAACAACTATACCATCTAATTATGCATTAATGAGATTATGGTTAATATGAACTGGTTAATATGATATGGGAATGAGTGATCTAAGCAAGCATGGTATGTGGATGGGTTGGATGCTATGGTGGTTTGGCTTGCTTTAGATATAAGGACTGGTTCTTGCGAGAATAAACCAGGACAAAGGGATTACTAGCCTATTTAGACCCCACTGAGGTTTCACCAGTGGTGATGCCTCCAACTGAGCACATCTTCAACCAAGGGCCCCCTCTTGAGCCATTCGGATCCCAGTGTAGTCCCACCAATCATCAACAAACCAAATCCGACTACCCCTTCCCCAAACATCCTTAATGGTCCAAATAGCACTGGCAAAGCCCTAATTAATCAACTATGCCACACCCATCCTTGGCCTCGTGTTGGCACTGTTGTCCTGGCTTATTCTCGCATGAACTGGTCCTTAGATCTAAGGCAAGCATACCATCATAACATCCAACCCATCCACATACTGGGCTTGCTGATATCACCCATTACCATGTCATATTAACCAGTTCATATTAACCATAATCTCATCAATGCATAATTAAATGTGTAGTGTTGTTTTCCCATCCCAATTAATTAAACGAAGCAAAAAGGTAAAAAGCCCATCCCTACTCTCTACCATGAATTCCAGGTGACAAGGGTGGTTAACAAAGCTAGTAAACCTCCTATCATAGGATTCCCATCAAATTGACACAAGCATGCAGTTTTGCAAACAAAACATTTCTTTTCAAAACAGGATCAATATGTTCAAGGACACTTGCCTTGCTCTTGAGCTTTGTTGGGATCAAAGACTTCAAACTCTTGGTGCTGGAGGTCCTCTACAATGCTCTCTAGAGCAAATCCGTCTAAACCGTGCAACAAACATACAAGACAAGAATTAGAATTCATAGATGCACATATATTACTTAATATGACATGATATGCATGATTAATGCAATTGTGAAGCAAAACTAGTTAATAAGTTGTTAATGATGTTTATTAATCAATTACAATGGTTATTAAGAAGTCTACACAGGTTTGGAGTTGATTCGACCTAATTTTGGAACTAATTCAACCAAATTTAACTAGGAAAATCGGACTAGTCCGCTAGGGACCGGACTAGTCCGCACTTCGTGGAACTAGCGAACTAGGGTTTACTAGATCGACGTGAATTTAGAGATTTGGGGTTGAATTCACGTATGGAAAAGGAAGTAGAAGGTATACCAGGTGTCTAAGACTCCAAAGAATCAAGAGTTTTGGAGACGACACTTGGATCTTGACGATCTAGGGTTGATGAAGAACTTGATGGTGAGTTGTTGATGAAGAACGCGAAGTCGATGGAGATCTTGATTCTCTTTCATTTCCTCCTCTTCTTCTTCTTTGTCTAGACCTCCTTCTTGTAGGTTCGAAGAGCACGTGAAAATCTACCAGAGGGGGGGGGGGGGGGTGAATGGTAGATTAAAAAATCTTACGTAGCGGAATCCTAACCCCTTCGGCCGAAAAACGATCTGTTAAAGAATTCATGTGTGAGACTAATCTAAGCGTGCTTCACCGTGACAAAGTGATAGATATTAGAGAGAATCAAGTCACGAAGACAACACAACAAGAATCACTCAAATCCGTCGAGAGAAACTCAAGCTACGATTGAAAGGTCAAACAAAGGTCAATCTGTCCTACCCAAGAAGAAAAAACAGATCTGTAATACTGGAAAGAAACTCGTGTAGATCAAAAACCACAAATCTAATGACTGTGAAATTTTGACATATGATATATAGTCAAGTTGTGAAGACAACCCAATAAGAATCACGTCAATTGGATCTGTAAAACTTAAGTTATGATAAAACCACTGAAGAAAGGTAGTGCTGTGCAGAAAACTCGACGAGAAAAACTTGTGAACAAGTCGGACGAACAAAGCACAAAAGTTCTTTTTGACTACGAATTTTATTCAATATAACATAAGAGGAACAGCCCCAAAGTTATGCACCACGAGCTCTGGCCTCCCTTGCTTATATAACAGGCCCTTAGGCCAACCCAATCTCAATTACAACTCTAATCCTACTCAAATCACGAATCGAAACTTTCCATAACTGCTTCGGATTCTTCTATACACAGATAGAAGCAAGCTTAAGACTTACAAACACATTAGGAACGTATCCCACATTCCTAAAACAACCCAAATTCGTGACTCACACAAAATCCTATCATAACCAACTCAAATCTTTCCATATTTGAGTCAAACCCGACTCAGCCGCAGCCTGAGTCCATAACCTAGTCGGTTGGACCTTTCCGACCAATTCTTTACGTCTACATCTCTTCATCACGCCTCGGAACCATATAACCACGTCCATGCACTCCTTTCATACGTGCAAACATCTTCCAACAACGTCCACGATACCTTCATATGTATTGTTCTTGATTCAAACATGTTGCACAACCTCCCGATCAACTCAACCACAATTCCTCCCGAACTTGGTTGTTGAACCTCATCTTCTCCCTAAGACTAGTTCAATGGATCGCGTCACCAGCCATGTCTTGAACTCAAGCAACACTTGCACATGAACAAACAACCAATACTTCCGAGCACAAGTCCTCGACTTGACTCTTGTTAGTTCCGAAACTACAACATCTTACGTGAGCACTTCACATAAGCATGTTGCAAACCATAGCAAAATAATATCAACCATATCACCCAAAATGCACCAAAAACTTAGCAAATGAATACTAAGCAATCTTTCCAACAACATAAAGCAAGTTTGAAACATTTCACAGAAAAGCAAGAACATTGCGATCAAGCTACGAATCTTGCCAAAATTAATCGGAGCTTGAGCCGGAGCTTACCAAAGCTAGTACAACCTAGCGTCGGAGCTTACCAAAACTAGTACAACCTAGCGCCGGAGCTAAAAAAACATGTCGGAGTTAACCAACATAAGTCAGACCTAGCAAAAACATATCGGAGCTTAACAAAGACATTCCAGAGTTAAAGTCGGACCTTGCTAAAAAGATGTTATGGCAGTATTCAAAACTTTTATTATCAAAGCCAATTTATTCAGCACACATAGGCCTCACAATCTCCCCCTTGATGAATGCATTGGCAACACCATTTACAATCCGAACATTGGCATGAAAAGTTTTGAGAACAACCCCCCCCCCCCCCCCCCCCCCCTATTTGAAAATCAAATGAGATAGAAATAAATTTCTCCCCCTGTACATATTTCTCCCCCTTGCATACTTATCTTTAAAATTCACCATATTATCTCTCCCCCTTTGACAATGTATTCAGCAAGGTTGAAAAGAGAAATTTTAATTGTTATGAGCATATTATAACATATACTTATAAAACAAAGCTCATCCAAGTCATACTATCAAGTAACATACACTATCACATCAATGAAATACATAAAGTAGTGTAAGCCATGCTAGAGATCAAATGTAATTTTTAATTTAATCAAGTCATGATCTCACAAACTTAACTATTTCAAGACCTGAAAGCATGACACTTGTTGCTGCATTTTAATATTTTTCAAAGCACAAAATTTGATCATATGATATTTGCAAGAGATTATATGTGCATCTGGCTTATTCTAACCAACCAAGCCAAGCCTATGTCATTTGACAATCAGAAGCTTAAGGACATGGTTTTAGTCATACACAACTTCTTCCAAGTTCATATCTAAGTGCAATGATAAGCCATCTCAAAAGAAGAAGTGTGATGCATTCATATTCTCTTGATATTTTCTCAACTTATATTTGTTCATAAAAACTCAACATGTGAGTTGATTACTTGATTAATTCTTTATGATTAAAAGGACTTGTGAGAATGCAACAAGTTCAAAATAGCAAGAAAGTTCGACCATGACCAGATTTAGTGTAAGTAATTATTACAATTACTAGACATGGAAAAAACTACAAAATGTATAACACGAGTAATGTAGTAAGAACTTTCAGCATGTAAAATGAATCACAAAGTCATATATGTATGAAATACTATGCTCATATTATTTTAATTTCAGATTCACACATAGACTTCTCGTGAAGATGCATAACCCCTATTTCACTACGAATAAAACAAAAACGAGTGAAAACCAAAGGTTTTGTAAAAATGTCATCCAATTGTTGTTCGGTATCAACATGGTGAAGCACAATGTTTACTTTTTCAACATTATCATAGAGAAAGTGATACCTAATGTCAATGTGCTTAGTTCTAGAATGTTGCATGGGGTTTTTAACAATGCAAATGGCACTAGTGTTATCACAAAACAGTGGAACACTCTCTAGATCAACCCCATAGTCCTCAAGTGTTTGAACAATCCAAAGAATTTGTGAGCAAGCACTAGCAGCAGCTATATATTCAGATTCGGTTGTGGATTGTGCAACTGAGTTTTATTTTCTAGAGGACCAAGCAACTAGTGAATTACCAAGAAAATGACAAGCACCGGAAGTACTTTTCCTATCAATCCTACAACCTCCAAAATCATCATCAAAAAAAGCTTTCAAAGTAACGGTTGAGGAAGAAGGAAGAAAAATGCCAAATTCTTGAGTTCCATGTAAGTACCTGAGAATCCTTTTGAGGGCTTGACGATGTGAAGCACGTGGGGAGGCTTGAAACCGTGCACAAAGACATACACCAAATTGTATGTCCGATCTTGTTGCCGTGAGGTACAAAAGTGATCCAATCATGCTTCTATATTCTATTTGATCCACGGGTTCACCATCTTCATCAAGTTCAAGTGTTGTTGTTGTTCCCATTGGTGTCCGAAGAGGCTTGCTTTTGTCCATGTTGAAGCGCCCTAGAAGTTCTTTTGTATACTTCGTTTGATGCACAAAGGTACCCTCCTTGGTTTGCTTGATTTGCAGCCCCAAAAAGTACATGAGTTCTCCCATCATACTCATCTCATATTCGAAACTCATCATAGCTGAAAACTTGGACACAAAATCATGAGAAGCACAACCAAAGATAATATCATCCACATACACTTGAACGAATAATGAGTCATTGCCATGTTTAAGAACAAAAAGAGTTTTATCGACCTTGCCCATGGTAAACCCCTTTTCAAGTAAGAATGCTTTTAACCTATCATACCATGCTCTAGGGGCTTGTTTGAGACCGTACAAGGCTTTGGACAGTTTGTAAACATGATTAGGGAAATATGGATTTTCAAAACCCAGTGGTTGTTTGACATAAACCTCCTCATCTATGTAGCCATTAAGAAAAGCACTTTTAACATCCATTTGATATAGCTTAAAACCTTTAGATGCAGCAAAAGCTAACAAAATTCTTATGGCTTGTAATTTAGCAACAGGAGCAAAAGTTTCATCAAAATCTAGACCTTCAGCTTGAGTGAAACCTTTAGCAACCAACCTAGCCTTATTCCTAACCACAAACCCATCCTCACTTTGTTTATTTTTAAACACCCATTTAGTTCCAATTAAAGTGTGACCTTGAGGTGGAGGTACAAGTTTCCAACCATTATTTCTTTCAAAATTTTCTAACTCTTCTTGCATGGCAATAATCCACAATTCATTAGTGAGTGCGTGTGATATATCTTTGGGTTCAAAAGAAGCAACAAAAGCAGAATGAGCATGAGAGTTTGGATCGCAAAACCTGGACCATGTGACTCGTTCGTGCAAGCTTCCAATAATTTGTTGTGGAGGATGACTTTTGAGAACCTGGAGGGGAGTGGACACTTCACAAGATTCTTCTTCTTCATGTTCATCAAAAATCGATGAGCTTGTGACTTGAGGAGGACCTGGACCAGCAATGGTGGTCGACGGTGCTGGCTGTGAATCAAAATCAGGAGGTGGAACAATGTCATTAGCTGCTGAATTTTCAGACAGTAGCTGCACCTCTTCTTCATCTTCAACGAAAATGCTCTCCACCTGCGGATATGGATCTGGACCTGCAATGTTTGAGCTATTACCTAGGATAGCTTCATCAAAAGACACCTCACAAGTCTCCACAATTTTGTTATTCTCAAGTAAAAGCACACGGTAGCCTCTAGTATGAGATGGATAACCAAGAAACATGCCATCAACGGATCTAGGTTCAAATTTATCAAGATTACCATGTTTCTTAACAAAGCATTTGCAACCAAAGACCCGAAAAGGTGTAACACTAGGCCTATGTCCAAACCGGAGCTCATATGGTGTTTTACCTAGCTTAGCGCGCAAGAAAACACGATTTGAGACATAACAAGCAGTTTCAATCGCATCAGCCCAAAATTTCCTAGGAGTTTGATATTCATCAAGCATAGTCCTAGCCATCTCAACTAAGGTTCTGCTCTTTCTTTCTACAACACCGTTTTGTTGAGGTACATATGATGAAGAAAATTGATGATCGATTCCATTTCCAGCACAAAAGTGATCAAAAGATTGATTTTTAAATTTAGTTCTGTTATCACTTCTAATTGCTTTTAAATATCATGGGTGATCAATTGATAATCTAAGAAATAAAGTTCTAAAGTGACTAAAAGCTTCATTCTTAGATGCCATAAAGTAAACCCAAGAGTATCTAGAATAATCATCAATAATCACAAGAACATACCATTTACCTTAGAAGGATTGAACATGTGAAGGTCATATGGTGTCAAGGTGCAAAAGTTGACCCGGTTCAGTTGTCATGATCATTGTGAGAGGAGTATGTGAACCTGCAACCATCTTAGCATGTCTACAAGAAGAGCAAACAATTTCTTTGTCCCCTTTAAGCTTAGGATGCCCACATATGCGATCAAGAGCACTAACACGCGTTAGATGATCAAAGCCTACGTGACCAAGTCTACGATGCCAAAATATAAGTCCTTTGAACCATTAGCAACTAGACACCTATGCTGAGAGGAAGACATATCAAAATCAACTTTAAAAACTCTTCCAAACCGAGACATGTCAAAAATTTACAACATTGCAGCAATTTTTAGTGAAAATAATTTTCAGATTTTCATCTAGCAATTGTTAAACAGAAAGCAAGTTGTATTTCAAATTTTTAAAAAGTGACACATCCTTCAAAGTTTAGTGATCATTTACTCTAACCGAACCCTTAGAAATTATAGGAGTTGAAGAATTCTCAGCAAAAGTAACATTCTCTACACGTGACACAAAAGAGAGAGAGGAGAACCATTCTTTGTTACCGGTCATGTGGCGTGAGCAACCTGAATCCACGATCCAAATGTTCTCCTTCCTCAAGCGTGTAACCTACATAGAAGAACAATATGTCGATGACTCAATCCAGTACTGAGTCACACGACATGCAGTAGGAATAACACGTGAAAGCTGAGATAAAACAGCAGGTTTATGAGCCAAAACTTGAGGATTTTTGTACCCAACTACTATCCTACGAGATGTTAGATGTGTAGCATGAAAAACAGTAGGTTTCAGAGCAAACTTTGCATGTTTTTGACTCATTACAGCAGATTGCATATTCCTATCATTCGGTTTAGCAAATGCAATAAATTTTGCATGAAAGTTATGAGATCTAGCAATCATTCTTTTCTTTTTCTGTTGTTTAGCTAGTCTATAACAAAAAATCTATGACATGACCATCTCTACCACAGTAGGTACAATGAAATTTAACTTTGTGTTCATGTCTAGATGAGCAAGCAACATTTTTATTTGAAACCGACTTAGACAACACTCTTGCAGATTTGAAAATCACTTCTTTTTGTTTAGGAACTATTTGAATCAAACTAGTTCTTAAAGACTTTACAATTTTAGGTGTATGTGCCTTAGCATGAGCATGAGAATCAAAACCTAAACCAATTTTATCATTACAATACTTGGATGAATTCAGCAGCAAGTTTAGGTTCTTATTCCCATTACAAAACCGATCTAATGTCCTATGCATGTCATCAAGTTTATTGGCCATATCAAGGCAATTTTTACATGAAGTTTTTCCTTTTAATTTGCAATTGGAACAATATTTAACTTCATGAGAACGTAAAGCATTGTTCAACATAGAAATTTCATTCATAGCATCTTGTAGTTTCTTATTAAGATCATCACAAGTAGAACAATGCAAATCAATTGTAGAACAACTAGCATCTTTCATGTTTTTATCATTAATTGCAGCAAGCTCTCCGTTCTTTCAATTTTAAACTCAAGTTTATCAAGTGTGGAGGTGTGCACACTTCTTAATGGGGACAATTGTTCATATAATAAATCACATGAGGAACAAGAATCATCACTAGGAATCAAGGATTTCAAACGATTAATTTCAGATTCTAGTGACTCAATTTTAACAGCATTGTCCCTAAGCCTTTTGTCCTTTTTCTTAACTATAATAGTGGCACGAGAAATAGCATCACACATTTCTTCACAAGTAGGACATACCTATTCTTTGTCGCTGTTGTGTTCAGCCTCCTCCATACTTGATCTTGACTTGCCCGTCATGAAGCACAAGTTTGCCAAATCATCTTCATCTTCGTCACTTCCAATGTCAACATCGCTTGAGCAAAGTTCTTGAAGTGCGGAGATAAAATAGCTCACCGATTGACATCCTGTAGAACCCTTCTTTTTCTTCGTATCTTTTGCAGAGGAGTGCTTCGTCCTTGTTTGCTTTTCATCCCAGGAAATAGGGCCTGAAAGGTTAGGGCAATCTGAACGAAAATTTCCTGTCTTACACCATTCGAAACATCATTGAGGTCCGGAGCTTCCTCTCCTTCTAGTTCTCACATTTTGCAATGCTTTTGAGAACCTAGTAGAGAGAAGTACTAGCTCCTCCTCCGGAAACTCCTCAATCTATTTAAGGGTTAGAGAGGACAACAAAGCAAGTGTACCACAAGATGAAGATTGGCTGGAGCTAGGCATATCACGTTGAGAAAAAAATTCAAGAGACTTGTTGGGGTTCCTACGTGAAATTATGTCAATTTCATGAGTTTTCAATTTAGAATAAAGAACATATTATGTAAGTGTACTCATGACAGTAGATTCACGAATGGGTGCGACTTTAATCTCCCAAATTGACATGTCTAATGCACTTAGTGATTGCCTAGCATTTTTGGCATTTGAAAAATTAACATTGACGCTACGCAAGTTGCTGAGAATTTTATTAAAGCGAGCAGAGATATCATCAATGGACTCACCAGGTTGCATCTCGAAGCGCATGTATTCTTTTTGAAACATGTCTTGCCTTACCTCCTTGATCGTGTTGGATCCTTCGTGGTAGTCACAAAGTACTTTCCACACATCGTATGCAGATCGGAGGTGTGCAACATGATCGAAGTCGCATTGAGTTAATCCTTGTATGATCAAGTTTCGAGCCTTGTTGTTGTTGTCGACATATCTCAGATTTGTATCTGTAACTTGATCGTTTGACAGAACTTCGTAAGGCTTGTATACCTTCTCCCATATTGCAAAGCCTTGAGCCTGGATGAAGGATTCCATACGTGCCTTCCAAACCTGAAAATCAATACCACTAAACACACAAGGTTTGGCGGAGTATTTCTTCATGATGATTAGTCAAAAACATGTGAAAATCACAAAGATTAGAGCACTGTGGCTCTGATACCAATTGTAGGATCGAAGAGCACGTGAAAAGCTACCAGAGGGGGGGGGGTGAATGGTAGATTAAAAAATCTTATGCTGCGGAAACAATTAAATCCAAACCCCTTCGGCAGAAAAATGATCTGTCAAAGAATTCATGTGTGAGACTAATCTAAACATGTTTCACCATGACAAAAGTGATAGATATCAGAGAGAATCAAGTCACGATGACAACACAACAAGAATCACTCAAATCCGTCAATAGAAACTCACGTTACGATTGAAAGATCGAACAAATGTCAATCTGTCCTACCCGAGAAAAAAAACAGATCTGTAATACTGGAAAGAATCTCGTGTAGATCAAAAACCACAAATCCAATGACCATGACATTTTTAAATACAATAGATAGTCAAGTTGTAAAGACAACCCAAAAAGAATCACGTCAATTGGATCTGTAAAACTCGAGTTATGATAAAACCACCAAAGAAAGGTAGTGCTGTGCAGAAAACTTGACAAAAAAAACTTGTCTGGAACAAGTCGGACAAACAAGGTACAAAAGTTCCTTTCAACTACGAATTTTATTCAATAGAAAATAAGAGGAACAGCCCCAAAGTCGTGCACCACGAGCTCTGGCCTCCCTTGCTTATATAACCATCCCTTGGGCCAACCCAATCTCAACTAGGACTCTAATCCTACTCAAATCACGAATCGAAACTTTCTATAACTGTTTAGGACTCTTCTATACACAAATAGAAGCAATCTTAAGACTTCCAAACACATTAGGAATGTATTCCACATTCCTAAAACAACCCAAATTCATGACTCACACGAAGTCCTACCATAACCAACTCAAATCTTTCCATATTTGAGTCAAACCCGACTCAGCCGCAGCCTGAGTCCATAACCTAGTCGGTTGGACCTTTCCGACCAACTCTTTACATTCGCATATCTTCATCACACCTTGGAACCATGTAGCCACGTCCATGCACTCCTTGCATACGTGCAAACATCTTCCAACAATGTTCATGATACCTTCATATGCATTATTCTTGATTCAAACATGTTGCGCAACCTCCCGATCAACTCAACCATAATTCCTCCCGAACTTGGTTGTTGAACCTCATCTTCTCCCTAAGACTAGTTCAATAGATCTCATCACCAGCCATGTCTTGAACTCAAGCAACACCTGCACATGAACAAACAACCAATACTTCCAAGCACAAGTCCTCGACTTGACTCTCGTTAGTTCCGAAACTACAACATCTTACGTGAGCACTTCACATAAGCATGTTGCAAACCATAGCAAAATGATATCAACCATATCAACCAAAATGCACCAAAAACTTAGCAAATTAATACTAAGCAATCTTTCTAAGAATGTAAAGCAAGTTCGAAACATTTCACAAAAAAGCAGGAACATTGCGATCAAGCTCCAAATCTTGTCAAAACTAACCAGAGCTTGAGCTGGAGCTTAACAAAGCTAGTACAACCTAGCGCCGGAGCTTACCAAAGCTAGTACAACCTAGCGCTGGAGCTAGAAAAACATGTCGGAGCTAACCAACATAAGTCAGACCTAGCAAAAACTTATCGGAGCTTAACAAAGACATGCCGGAGCTAAAGTCGAACCTTACTAAAAAGATGTTATGCCAGCATTCAAAACTTTTATTGTTAAAGCCAATGTATTCAACACACATAGGTCTCACACTTATCCCTACTTGGTAGCGGCTATTCATGAACTAGTGTTTGGGTGTGGTGGAAAAGTGGCAAATAGATGTCAAGCCATGGGGTGGGGTTGTTTATATAGTGGTGGAGGGCTAGGGTTGGGTGGATTTCGAGTTTGAGATGAGTAGGGGTCGGTTTGGAGTCTCACATGGGCTCTAAAAGAGTTAGGCACGACGTCCCTAGGCCCACTTAACATAAAACCCAAGAAACAAGTCGTGAAACAAAAGATGAACTCGGAGTCACGATCTATCGGACAAGTCCAAAAAAGGCCAAACTAGTCCGAAGTTAGACATAGGCGACAATGGACAAGTCCGGACTAGACATCGGACAAGTCCGAACATATCCAGAGGGGAAAAACAGATAAGTCTGGCCAAAATCGGACAAGTCTGATTTTAGTCAGAGGAAAAATGGACAAGTCTGCTGGAATACCGTACAATTCCAGGGACTTAGCAAATTTTCAAGGATTTCTAGAATACCAGACTAGTCCACAATGGACCGGACAAGTACTACATTGTCCAGAGAGAAATGACAGACTAGTCCGGAACAAAACGGACAACTCCGATGGAAGTCAGAGACAAATCGGACTAGTGCGCACCAAAAATCGGACTAGTCCGCACTTTTCAGATTTCTTAAGTGCGGTTTTGCTCTAAATTCATTTTGAACTTATTTCTTTTTATGTTGCTCAAAGTTAGACATATTTAATGATGGATGCAGGGCATGATGCATGAAAATGAGGGTGTTACAAACCTACCCCCCTTAAAATGAATCTCGCCCCTGAGATTCGACGCGGAAGAGAAGAGATAGGGAAATTCCTTCTTGAGATCATCTTCCAACTCCCAAGTTTCTTCTGATTCTGTGTGATGCTTCCATTGAACTTTACACCATCTGATGACCTTGTTCCTTGTGACTCTTTCCTTGATTTCTAAGATTTTGACCGGTTTCTCGACATAAGTCAAATCTGCCTCTAGTTCTAATTCTTCCATTGGCACTTGTTCTTTCGGTACCCTTAAACACTTCTTGAGCTGGGAAACATGAAACACATCATGTACATACGATAGATGTGTGGGCATCTCCAACTTATATGCCACTTCTCCTCTCTTGTCCAAAATCTTGAATGGTCCAATGTATTGAGGTGCTAACTTGCCTCTTATGTTAAACCTCTTATGATCTCTCATTGGCGACACTTTGAGGTAAACAAAATCTCCCACCTCAAAGGCTAGTTTCCTTCTCCTATTGTCGGCATTGCCTTTTTTCCTTGATTGAGCGGCCCTCAAGTTTTCGCGAATGATCTGAACTTGTTTTTTAGTTTCTAGCAACACATCCGAACCAAATACTTGGGTTTCTCCTGTCTCATTCCAGAACAAAGGTGTCCTACACTTCCTCCCGTATAGTGCTTCATAAGGCGACATTTTCAAGCTTGCTTGGTAACTATTGTTATATGAAAATTCCACATATGGCAAGCTCTTGTCCCAACTTCTTCCATGCTTCAAAGCACAAGCTCTTAACATATCCTCTAAAATCTGATTGGTCCTCTCAGTTTGTCCATCTATTTGAGGGTGATATGCTGAGTTGAAATTCAACCTTGTTCCCAAAGCTTCTTGCAATTTCTGCCAAAACCTAGAGGTAAACTGAGAACCTCTATCTGAAACTATTTTCTTTGGGACTCCATGTCGATACACGATATGCTCCATATATAGCCCTGCCAGCTTCGCGGTGGTATAGGTGGTCTTGACAGGAACAAAATAAGCTGACTTGGTCAATCGATCCATGATTACCCATATTGAGTCATATCCGGACTGGGTTCGCGGTAAACCAACTATAAAGTCCATACCAATTTCTTCCCACTTCCACTCCAGAGTCTTTAATGGCTGCAATAACTCGGCTGGCCTCTGGTGTTCCACCTTGACTTGTTGGCACACATCACACAATGCAACATATTCAGCTATGTCCTTTTTTCATGCTAGCGCACCAATAACAAGTCTTCAAGTCCTTGTACATCTTTGTACAATCGGGATGAATCGAATATGGCGAGTCATGTGCCTCCTTTAGTATTGTCTCCCGAATATGCTTCACATTAGGCACAACAATCCTTTTTCCAACCCTTAAGGTACCATGATCATCCTCATCAAATCTGAATTCTCTTCTCTCTTGGGTCCTTTCTTTGATTTCTTGGATTTCCTCATCCTTCGTATGAACCTCTTGAATTTCTCGCTCCAAGGTCGAATTTAACTCCATCATCCCAATCTCATTCACAAATCCAAGATTCATCCGTTCCAACTCCTTGCATAGCTCAGATGGTAATTCTTGAACCGTGAGCTGGTGACTTACTTCTTTTCTACTCAATGCATCAGCCACTACAATAGCCCTTCCTGGGTGATAATTAATTCCCACATAATAATCCTTGACAAGCTCCAGCCATCTTCGTTGCCTCAAATTCAGATCCGTTTGTGTGAAAATATACTTAACTCTTATGATACGTATAAATCTCACACCTGTGACCAAGGATATAATGGCTCCAAATCTTCAATGCGTGTACGATGGCTGCAAGTTCCAAATCATGTGTTGGATAATTCTGCTCATGTTTCTTCAATTTTCTCGATGCGTATACAACCACTTGACCTTCTTGCATGAGCACACATCCAAGACCTTGTCTCGATGCATCACAATAGATGTCGAAACTTGTTCTTACATCCGGCAAAACCAAAACTGGGGATGTGGTTAACCTTTTCTTCAACTCCTCAAAACTTTCTTGACAAGATTGGGTCCATTGGAAAGCTTTCCCCTTCATCAACAATTCCGTCATTGGTTTGGCTATCTTGGAAAAATCCTTGATGAATTGACGGTAATATCCAGCCATCCCAAGGAAACTCTTTTTTTCATTTACATTTTGCGGGGGCTACCACTTTAGCACGTCCCTCACTTTTCCTAGGTCAACCGATACTCCTCCTCCTGAGATGATATGACCCAAAAACAACACCTCTTTCAACCAAAACTGGCACTTGCTGAACTTGGGATATAATTGGTGCTCCCTCAATTTATGCAATGTGAGCCTCAAGTGTTCCTCATGTTCCTTCTCATCCTTCGAGTAGATCATAATGTCATAAATGAACACCACAACAAACTTATCCAAGTACTCTATAAAGACCTTATTCATGACGTACATAAAGTAGACAGGCGCATTCATCAATCCGAAGGACATCACGGTGTACTCATATGATACATTTCGTGTCCTAAAAGCTGTCTTAGGTATGTCTGATGATCTAATATTCCTTTGGAAGTATCCCGACCTCAAATCAATCTTGGAGAAGACACAAGCACCCTTCATCTGATCAAACAAGTCTTCTATGCAGGGCAAGGTGTACTTGTTCTTGATGGTCACCTAATTGAGAGCTCGGTAATCCACACACATTCTTTGAGATCCATCCTTCTTGTCCACGAAAAAAACGGGCACTCTCCAAGGTGAAGAGCTGGGGCGAATAAAACCCTTCTCTAGTTGCTCTTGAATCTTCTTCTTGAGCTCCGCTAACTACTTAGGAGGCATCCTATAGGGTCTCTTAGCTATAGGTGTTGTTTCAGGTATTAAATCAATAACAAACTCAATATCTTGATCGAGTGGCATACCTGACAACTCATCCAGGAACACGTCCAAAAATTTGTACACCACTGGAATCTCCTCAATTGCGGCACTGTCCATATTATTTAGCTCCAATTGCTTTGGTACGGTTTGAGATGCTTCAAACTCTATGGTGATCCCTTCCTCATTGGTCAGCTTCACCATCTTCGTGGCACACTCAATAACTCCATTGTGCTTCATCAACCAATCCATACCAAGTATAATGTCCAATCCTTGAGAATCCAAAACAATGAGGTTGGCAAGGAAGTCTACCCCCTTACTCTAAGGCTTACTTTTGGACATACTATATTTGTCCTCATCTCTCCTCCAGGAGACTTAACCAAAAGAGTAAACTTCATATGAGAGATAGGAAAACTATACTTGGCAACATATTTCGATGTAATGAATGAATGTGATGCTCCAGAATCAAATAATATAGTCACCGGCATGGAGTTTGTGTGAAACATACCAATCACTACGTCATACGCTTGTTGATATCCTTCGTAGAGACATGGTTCATGTTGCCACGAGCAAAACTCTGCTGTCCACGGTTCCCTTGCGGTTGTCCTCCATTCGGTCTTGGGTTTTGTCTCGGCGCATTGCTTCCTTGACCAAGCTTTGACTTAGGACATTGATGTCCAAAGTGTCCAGCTTCTCCACAAGTATAGCACTTCTTTGCTGCACCAGAATTTGGAGGGACTTGATTCTGAACATTTGTACCAGGAAAGTTGGCACGAGGTGCATAAGGCATTGAGGCCTAGGTGCTTGCATAACAGGACGTACTGCACAAACTAAGTTGGGCGCGGTGCAAATCCAGGGCATTGTACAGGGACTGGAGAGCTGTAATAAGGCACATTTGGTGGTGCAAAGCGAGGGCGCACATTACTTCCTTGTTGCTATCCTTGATACGAAGCCTTCCTCTTATTGTCTTGCTTCATATCATGGACCTTGTTCTCCACAACAATTGCTTTGTCCACAAGCTTCTGGATGTTGGAATAATCACAATTGAGCAGTTGCACTTGGATCTCATTGTTCAAACCTCTCATAAACAAGTATTGCTTCTGGCTGTCCCGGCTCACATCCTTAGGCGCATACCTTGAAAGTTGAGTGAATTTGTTGAGATATTCACCCACACTCGATCTTCCTTGCCTCAGGTTCTCAAATTCTTGCCCTTCAAAATCATAACACCCTCAAGCACATAATGAGAATGGAAACTCTCCTTGAATTAAACCCAAGTAATCCACTCTTGATTTTCATGGGCGTTGCATAGAGCATCCCACCAATCAGCAGCTGCTCCAACCAGTTGATGAGACGCAAATAGCACCTTCTCCCGGTCACTGCATTGGACAATAGCTAGCTTCTTCTCCACGAACTTCAACCAATCATTCGCATCCATAGGGTCAGCAGCTTGAGCAAAGGTTGGCGTCCTAGTCCTCATGAACTCTCCCAACCGGTTATGAGGAGGTGGGGGTGGCGGTGGAGGCATGTGAGGTTGATTGTTGTTGTTGCCAGCCTGCAACTATCCCATAGTCTGTATCATGGTCTGCATGAGCTGGTTTTGCATAGCCAAAAGCTGCTCAATATTGATAGCTCCTTGGACAGTCCTTGTCCATTGTTGTTCTGAGGTGCTCCATTATTCTCTTTCTCATCATTGCCATCCCTCTGGTTGCGAGTCCTCACCATCTGAAGAAAAGCAAGAGATAAGAATTTAGAAGACATTCCAAACTATATGCATCAAGGGATATGAAATTAAGCAACTAACTACACTAGCCTACATGGACATGGCAATGCTAAAGCATCCCAAAATCCTCTATTAAGCACACAAGCAACCAATATATAGCAAACAACACACCAACCAAAAACACATCGATTCCTAAGTGCTCCTATGTGCTCTAAAGTGTCCATTCTATCTAGGCTGCGTCCTATGATCAACCTGTGGCTCTGATACCAATTTGTGACACCCGATTTCGAAAAATGAACCAAGTGAACGCATATGTGTGCCCAGGACATTTAACAGACATACACGAGTGCAATCACAAAAGGATATACAGAAAATTACCACAGAACAAGATTAATTAAGAACTTTTATTACACAATTTATAACATCCTCGAATACAAGCTCTAATGAATATTAATGACAAGTTCAACTAATGCAGCGGAAATAACTAATTAAGCAAACTAAGCAGCTAAGCAAGATAAGCATAAGGGATAGCGCAGCTCCAATCAACACCACAGGCAAAGATGACGTCAGACACGACCTAGATCTTCGCATTATCATTGTTATACTCCCAATCCTGACTTGCAACTGTTGGTGGGGGAATTGCAAGGGTGAGTACATGTTGTACTCAGCAACTGTGGAAAGTATGACATGTAGCTAATTCAAATGACAAATATAATAAGGACTAAGTGCTGAAAAGTACATCAAAACATCTGAAAAGCAATATATGTTATAAATATGTGAATTAATCCCATCATATCCATCATATTAATATAGTATGAAATAATATCCAATTATTGCCATCATCACCATTATCCATGTGCAGTTATCATAACTCAAATTCATATCCATAACCATAAACCATCCATAACCAATATTAAACCATAACCATCCCAAAATCCCGAGTTCCCTCTAATCTTGTAGGTCATCCAGGTGCTCATAACCGGGAGCACGACTATCATGATAGTTTTAATACTCTGCAGAGTTTGTACCACTTTACCCACGTGTTTGTGATTTCATCACCCGTCGGCAACTAAAAGAAAACCTACATCATGCCAAAACACTACCATAGGTATATGGCCAAGAGATCACAAAATAGCCTTTACAAAGGGATTACTAGCCTATTTAGACTCCACTGAGGTTTCACCGGTGGTGATGCCTCCAACTGAGCACATCTTCAACCAATGGCCCCCTCTTGAGCCATTTGGATCCCATGGTAGTCCCACCAATCATCAACAAACCAAATCGGACTACCCCTTCCCCGAGCATCCTTAATGGTCCAAATATCACTCGTAAAGCCCTAATTAATCAGCTATGCCGCACCCATACTTGGCCTCGTGGTGGCACTATAGCCCTGGCTTATTCTCGCATGAACCGGTCCTTAGATCTAAGGCAAGCAAACCACCGTAACATCCAACCCATCCACATATCGAGCTTGCTTAGATCACCCATTACCATGTCATATTAACCAATTCATATTAACCATAATCTCATCAATGCATAATTAAATGTGTAGTGTTGTTTTCCCATCCCAATTAATTAAGCGAAGCAAAAATGGTAAAATGCCCATCCCGACTCTCTACCATGAATTCCAGGTGATAAGGGTGGTTAACAAAGCTAGTAAACCTCCTACCATAGGATTTCCATCAAATTGACACAAGCATGCAGTTTTGCAAACAAAACATTTATTTTCAAAACAGGATCAATATGTTCAAGGACACTTGCCTTGCTCTTGAGCTTGGTTGGGATCAAAGACTTCAAACCCTTGGTTCTGGAGGTCCCCTGCAACGCTCTCTAGCGCAAATCCATCTAAACCGTGCAACAAACATACAAGACAAGAATTACAATCAATAGATGCACATATATTACTCAATATGACATGATATGCATGATTAATGCAATTGTGAAGCAAAACTAGTTAATAAGTTGTTAGTGATGTTTATTAATCAATTACAATGGTTATTAAGAAGTCTACACGGGGAGTTGATTTGATCTAATTTTGGAACTAATTCAACACAATTTAACCAGGAAAATCGGACTAGTCCGCTAGGGACCGGACTAGTCCGCACTTCGCGGAACTAGCAAACTAGGGTTTTCTAGATCGACGTGAATTTGGAACTTTGGGGTTGAATTCATGTAAGGAAAAGGAAGTAGAAGGCATACTAGGTGTATAAGACTCCAAAGACTCAAGAGTTTTGGAGACAACACTTGGATCTTGATGATCTAAGGTTGATGAAGAACTTGATGGTCAGTTGTTTACAAAGAATGCAAAGTCGATGGACATCTTGATCCTCTTTTGTTTCTCCTCTTCTTCTTCTTGCTCTAGACCTCCTTCTCCCTACTTGGTGGCGGCTATTCACGAACTAGGGTTTGGGTGTGGTGGAAAAGTGGAAAATAGATGTCAAGCCAAGGGGTGGGGTTGTTTATATAGTGGTGGAGGGCTAGGGTTAGGTGGATTTCGAGTTTGAGATGAGTAGGGGTCAGTTTGGAGTCTCACATGGGCTCTAAAAGAGTTAGGCACAACGTCCCTTGGCCCACTTAATGTAAAACCCAAGAAACAAGTCGTGAAACAAAATATCAACTCAGAGTCGCGATTGAAAGTGCATCTAGGACTCCCTTGTGGGTTTTGGATGATTTATGACAAGCAATTGGGATCCTAATCCTTTTGTTGAGATGAATGCAGGAAAATTATGAAAAATGAGCAAAATGCCAAAAAGAGGGAAATTAAGAAGGAGAATGAATTTGAGCTTAAGAAGAAGAAATTAGTAGATTAGTATGTATGGAGTGTGTTAAGGAAACACACCCAAGAGCTCAATCTCATTTAATCACACACACACAATGCACAAAGCTATACAGGACCGGACTAGTCCGCTATCAGCCGGACTAGTCCGATATATCATTCTGCACCAGATCGGACAAGTCCGGTCAAAACCGGACTAGTCCGATATATTTTCTATTCCACTTCGGACTAGTCCTCCCCAGTGCGGACTAGTCCTTTTCAATGCACAAGTCACACAAAATCGGACCAGTCCGTTGTGACCCGGACTAGTCCGATATTCATTCTGATCCACTTCGGACAAGTCCGGTGTCCACACGGACTAGTCCGATATACACCCTGATCTAAATCGGACAAGTCCTCCAAGTGCGGACTTGTCATCCTAAACACTTAGGGTTTCATGTGTCCGGACAAGTCCGATGTCAATCGGACTAGTCCGAAGCTTTCCAGTGACGAAATCGGACAAGTCCGTTTTGAACCGGACTAGTCCGAGATTCCTAGACACTTAGAGTTTGCTTCACACAGCACACCAGACTAGTCCGGTCACCACCACGGACTAGTCCGATATTTCTGAACCCTAACGGTAACTTCCAGAAACCCCATATAAATAGAGGTGCACGGCCCACTTTTAACCACTCTCGAACCCTAGCGCCGTCACACCTCCCAAGAGACTCAAAAACCATCTCTCTCCACGAAGTTAAGTGAAAAATCAATCAATCCATTGAAGATCACTTCTAGATCATTGGAGAAGCACTTGGCACACGATTGAGCTCTTGGTTTGAATCTCTAACACACTCTTGCATCTCAATTTGTATATTTCGAAGTGTGTTATTGGTGGTTTTTGAAACTTGTAAATAAGGGAGCTCTCAACTTGTGAGATCGCCCCTTCAACTTGGTGATTTACCCCTGTGTGATAAGTGGAAGAGGATTGGCCTTCGTGGCGATCCGACGAGGGAAGGGTTGGTGAAGACCCGGTCCTTTTGTGGGCTCCTCAACGTGGATGTAGGCTGCCTTCGTGGTAACCGAACCACGAGATAAATCTTGTGTCTTGTTCGTTTGTGTTCATCATTCTAGTTGATCAACATTATCTAGGGTTTGATTCATTTTGTTGAATTCAAGTTAAATAGTTGAACAAGAATCATACTTGCAATAAAACTTAACATACAACTATTGAACTGTCATTAAGGTTTATATTTCCGCTGCAAACGACAACGAAACAATCAAATTGACCTAACTTGATCAACCTAGCCCGTGAAATCCGGACTAGTCCGCACTTTACCGGACTAGTCCGATATATCTAGATTTGACCCTTTTTGCTGAAGTGCTACAGGAACCGAGAAAATTCAAGAAGGCCTATTCACCCCCCCCCTCTAGGCCTACATTCAATTGGTATCGGAGCAGGTTCTTCAAGAAAGAGTGCAACCACTCAAAGAGATCATGTCGGACATGAAGGAAGTCCAGAAAATCAACAACCAGGAAGAGATGAACAATGACAAGCACCAAAAGCTTGAAAAGTATCTCGAAGCCATTCAAGACTTCGATGATGATGATGATGAGACATTGGAGCTGAAAGCACTGCTCCGAAAGAAAGCACTTTCCAAAGGGAAAGCTAAAGTTGAAGAAAAGAAGAAGGGGAGTAGTCACACCGACTACTCCCGATATCCTTTTAATTATGACCGTTTAAATTCTAACAGCAGTCATTATCTATCCATTCCTCTCGGAAAGGCCCCACACTTCGATGGGAGTGATTACTCCATGTGGAGGCAAAACATGAAGATGCACTTGATTTCCCTTAACCCACGTTTATGGCATATTGTGTGCACAGGAATAAACATCCCTGATGACGATGAAGAACTCACGCCAAGTCAAGAGCAAGCCATCCACAGGAATGCCCAAGCCGCAGCCGTTATCACCTCATCTCTAAGTAGAGATGAATTCACAAAGGTGGACGGATTGGAAATTGCCAAAGAAATCTGGGACACACTACAGACAGCACATGAAGGTGACCGGCATGTGCGGGAGGCAAAGATTGAAATGATTGAAGGCGAACTAGGAAGGTTCGCGATTGAGGAAGATGAATCTCCCCAGGACATGTACAACAGACTGAAGACTCTTGTGAACAAGGTTCGATCGTATGGTAGCAAAAAGTGGAATGACCACGAGGTTGTAAAGCTCATCCTTAGAGCCTTTATGCCTCGCAACGTCACACTCTGCTCTATGATCCGAGAAAGTCCCGGGTACAAGAAAATGACTCCGGATGAACTGCTTGGCAAAATCATCAACTTTGAGATGATGGAGAAGCAAGCCAAGCACGTCAAAGAAATAGCTGACCTCACATCGGCCAAGAAGAAGGGAGTTGCCTTAAAATCCACACTCAAACCTCTATCCAAAGAAGCAAGAGAAGCTCAGTTTGAGGAGGACAGTGATGATGAAAGCAGCGAGCTGGACGAAGAAGATATGATTTTGTTCATGAAGAAGTTCAAAAGAATTATGAAGAAAAGACAAGGAACAAAATCGAGTGAAGGAAAATACAAGGAGAAGACAAAGCCGAAGATGAGGCGGGCATGCTATAATTGTGGTGAGTACAATCACTTCATAGTTGATTGCCCATATGAGGACAACAAGAAGAAGAGTAAAGAGTCCAAGCCTCAACCGAAAAAGTTCTTCAAGAAGAAGAAACAAGCTGAACAAGCACACATCGGAAAGGAGTGGGACTCAAACAATGAGTCCTCATCGTCCGATGAAGAAGAAATGGCTAGCATAGCCATTGAAAGCATGCCCAAGAAACCCACACTCTTCCCCACGCTCGGTGCAAAGAAGGCAAATGGAACTTGCCTCATGGCTAAGGAAGGTAAACGCAAGGTAAACATCAAAACCCCTTCCTTGCATTCTTACTCAAGTGATGATGATCTAGACAGTGATGATGAAGATATGCTAATTGGTTTAGATAGAAAAACTGCTGCAAAAATGAAATTCTTGCTTAACCAACTTATTGAGAAGGAAGAGCTAATTGATCGTCAAGAAGACATGATTATCTCCCAAAAGGAGAAGCATGTCGAACTTGACAATCTTCTAGTTCTTGAAAAGGAGAAAAATCACTAACTAGAGCTTGAGCTAGCTTCAAGCAAGAAAACTTGCTTGGAGTTAACCAACTCAAATGTTGCAATCAAGAATCAACTTGATGACCAAATCAAGGTCAACAAGATCCTTGAAGTGCAGGTTGAGTCACTCAAGCTTAGTGAACCTTCCTCCTCTTCAACCCTACCTTCTCAACCCACTTTAACTAATATCGCTCATGTTTGCAAATGTGATAAAACTAACACCAGGTTGAAGGAAAATCCTACCTCCACGAAGGACAAAAATCCTACCCAATGTGTAATATTTGACAAGGAGAGGATCAACTATGCACGTAGTGCATATTTGGTCCAAAGACCTCCAAATGTCAAGTATGGCATTGGTTACTCTTGTTTTGGAAAGCAAAGAGCTGGAAATCATAAGAACAACAAGGGAAGGATCACCTTTGTGAAGGGAGGACCCTCACAACCTGGTAACTCGAAAACTAAAAATCTGAACTCTCATGAAAATCGGACTAGTCCGGTTGTGGTCCGGACAAGTCCGGTCACACAGACTAGTCCGACCCATAATCAACAGCAACTTCTGTTTAAAACATTTGATGCCTCCTATGTTTTAATGAAAAATAATGCTGGTAAAGTGTATGCTTATTATGCTGGGCCACGCCATGGGAACACAAAATCCCATGTGTGGGTGCCCAAATGTATCGTTACTAACCTCCAAGGACCCAAGCAAGCTTGGGTACCTAAAACCAAGGCGTAATTTGTTTTTGCAGGCCTACTCCTCCGGTGGATCCAAATGGGTGTTGGACAGTGGATGCACCAACCACATGACCGGAGAAAGGAGGATGTTTGTGGAGTATGAAGTGAACCAGGACCCAAACGAAGGCATCTACTTTGGGGATAACAGTCAAGGAAGGGTCCTCGGTACCGGTAAAATTGCAATATCCTCTGAACATACTCTTTCGCATGTTTTACACGTTGAATCTTTAGATTATAACCTGCTGTCCATATCTCAGTTATGTGACAAAGGTTATAATTGTCTGTTTACTAACGAGGGTGTGACCGTCTCAAGGAGAAGTGATGGTTCCGTTGCATTCAAGGGTATGTTAAAGGGAAAGCTTTATCTTGTTGACTTCAACAAGGATAAAGCCGAACTCGACACATGCTTGATTGCAAAAACCAACATGGGTTGGCTGTGGCATAGACGGCTAGCACATGTTGGTATGAGGAACCTTCAAAAACTCCTCAAGGGCGATCACATCCGAGGTTTGAAAGATGTTGTGTTTGAGAAAGACAGGCCTTGTAGCGCGTGCCAAGCAGGAAAGCAAGTTGGAGCACAACATCCCGCAAAGAACATCATGACCACGACAAGACCGCTCGAACTACTTCATATGGACCTCTTCGGTCCAATTGCTTACATAAGCATAGGCGGTAACAAATACGGTTTAGTCATTATTGATGATTTTTCCCGCTTCACTTGGGTATTCTTTTTGCATGACAAGTCAGAAACACAAGGAACACTCAAGAAATTCTTCAAGCGAGCGCAAAACGAGTTCTCACTATCAATCAAGAGTATTCGGAGCGACAACGGCACGGAGTTCAAGAACATACAAGTGGAGGAGTACCTTGATGAGGAAGGAATCAAGCACGAATTCTCAGCACCATACTCTCCACAACAAAACGGAGTTGCCGAAAGGAAGAACCGAACGCTCATAGAGATGGCAAGAACAATGCTCGATGAATACAAGACTTCGGATCGATTTTGGGCGGAAGCAATCAACACCGCTTGCCATGCCACAAATCGACTCTACCTTCATCGACTACTAAAGAAGACTCCCTATGAGCTATTCACCGGTAACAAACCGAACATTTCTTATTTTCGAGTTTTCGGTTCTCCTTGCTATATTTTGAACAAGAAGCCCAGGACTTCAAAGTTCGCTTCGAAGTCCGATGAAGGTTTCTTGCTTGGTTATGATTCGAACACTTACGCCTATCGTGTTTTCAACAAGGCCTCCGGACTTGTTGAAGTGGCACGTGACGTAGTGTTCGATGAAACTAATGGCTCCCAAAAGGAGCAAGTTGATCAATGTGAATTAGGTAAAGAGGAAGCCCCCTATCAAGCAATAAAGAGGATGGCTCTAGGCGAAGTACGACCACAAGAGTCATCGACACAAATACAAGAGGAAAGTGAACCACAAGAGGAGATCAACAATCAAGGGGGAGCCTCGATACAAGATCAATCACAAGAATTTGAACATGATCAACAAATCAACGAGGATAACAACTCAGGGGGAGAAGAAGATGAACACCAACATACGATCCCCCAAGTGCCACACCCAAGAGTACACCAATGCATTCAAAGGGATCATCCAATCGACAACATCATCGGCAACATCCAAAAGGGAGTAACCACCAGATCTCGTATAGCAAATTTCTGTGAACATTACTCGTTTGTCTCCTTTTTGGAACCCCGCAGGACTGAGGATGCATTGAAGGATCCGGACTGGGTGGTGGCAATGCAAGAAGAGTTGAACAACTTCAAGAGAAACGAGGTTTGGGAACTTGTGGAAAGACCCAATGCAAACATAGTCGGCACCAAGTGGGTCTTCCGCAACAAACAAGACGAACACGGGGTGGTGACAAGAAACAAGGCACGACTTGTGGCCAAAGGTTACTCACAAGTCGAAGCTGTACCAAATGGACGTGAAAAGCGCCTTCCTCAACGGACCAATCAAGGAAGAGGTGTACGTGGAGCAACCACCCGGATTTGAAGATGAAGAGTTCCCCGACCACGTGTATAAACTGCGTAAGGCTCTCTATGGCCTCAAACAAGCTCCTAGAGCTTGGTATGAGTGTCTTAGAGATTTTCTAATTGATAATGGCTTTCAAATTGGCAAAGTAGACTATACATTATTCACAAAAAATATGGATAATGATCTTTTCATTTGCCAAATCTATGTTGATGATATAATTTTTGGATCAACTAACCAATCTTTCTGTGAAGAGTTTAGTAAAATTATGATAGACAGATTTGAAATGTCAATGATGGGAGAATTGAAGTACTTCTTGGGATTCCAAGTGCGGCAACAAAGGGAAGGAACATTCATAAGCCAAACCAAGTACACACAGGACATCCTCAAGAAGTTTGGCATGGACAAGGCAAAGCCCATAAAGACTCCCATGGCAACGAATGGTCACTTGGATCTCAATGAAGATGGACCGAGCGTCGACCAAAAGGTATATCGCTCCATGATTGGATCTTTACTTTACTTATGTGCATCTAGGCCAGATATTATGTTAAGTGTATGTTTGTGTGCAAGATTTCAAGCCAACCCTAAGGAATGTCATTTGACAGCCGTAAAGAGAATCCTAAGATATTTAGTTCATACACCCAACCTTGGTCTTTGGTACCCAAAAGGCTCAAAATTCAATCTCATTGGGTATTCCGATGCAGATTATGCCAGGTGCAAAGTTGATAGAAAAAGCACTTCTGGCACTTGCCAATTCCTAGGAAGATCCTTAGTTTCTTGGTCATCCAAGAAACAGAATTCCATTGCATTATCCACAGCCGAAGCGGAGTATGTTGCAGCCGGGAGTTGTTGTGCACAACTCCTTTGGATGCGACAAACTCTAAGGGATTACGGTTACAATATGAACCGTATTCCTCTTCTTTGCGACAATGAGAGTGCCATTAAAATAGCCCACAATCCAGTTGAGCACTCTAGAACTAAACACATTGACATAAGACACCATTTCTTGAGAGACCATTCCATGAAAGGAGACATATCCATCTCTCATGTCAACACCCAAAAACAATTGGCCGACATATTCACCAAGCCACTTGATGAAAAACGTTTTTGCGAACTCCGAAATGAGCTAAACATTCTTGATTCTCGGAGTGTGGCTTGAAAATTTGCACACCTGTATGATTGCTTCAAAATATTGATTGAATTGTGAAAATCATCCCTCTTCATTTTTCTCTCAAAAAAACTATGTCAATTATTTGATCTTGATGAATATTTGATCATAGTATGATTGTTGTTTGCTTACTGGTCAAATTCATCAAGATTGTTTGATTTGTTTTGCCTCTCTACCCTCAATTATTGGACCTTCAAATATATATGAATGGGCTATGCAATTCTCTCCTGGTGACCACGGACAAGTCCGTGGTTACCCGGACTAGTCCGCCATTGCAGACTAGTCCGCAGTGTGACGGTTAGGCCGGACTAGTCTGACAGACCACGGACTAGTCCAATTTAGGTTTCTGGAGGACTTCGGACTAGTTCGGTCTTGTCCGGACTCGTCCGATTTTTCGTGTCCATAACCCTAGCCGCCACCAAACCCTAATCCCTTCACCCCACACTCTCACCCAAGCTTTCTCTCTCTTGCGCTCGAGCTCCCAAGGCGAATCCTTGATTCCTCCGTCGAAAAGCCTCAATCTTGGGCGGAGATCAAGCTTGAAGACTCGGGGATTGAAGTTAGCGGACAAGTCCGGCCTCCAACCCCCACATTTTCAAGCTTCCTTGGATTTCTTGGTAAATTTTCCTCAAAACCCTAAGAAATCACAAATTTCTTTATTGCTTATCGTTTGGCCTAGCATTCTTCACTAGTTGCATGTCAAGTTGATGTACTATGTGTATGCTAGACTAGTTATTTCATTAGGGATCAATTTTTATCCAGTTTGTTAGGTTTTTGCGGATGAACACCGGACTAGTCCGGTCCAGGTACGGACAAGTCCGGTCCCCCGGACTAGTCCGTGCCTGAGCACCGGACAAGTCCATTGTTTCTGAACCAAAACCTAATTCTTTAATTCCCTACTGCCTTCCATTGCCATCTTACCTCACCAATACCTTGTATAACTTGTCTTTTCTCTTGATCACTCATTCTCAGATCATGTCGAGCTTCGACAACGAAATCTCCGATTTCGAGGCCGAGTTGGACCACGAGGTGGCACCTCGGTCCTCGACGGGTCTTGGCAAGAAACGCCAAGAGAGACCCTCCGAGCCTGCTCCCTCACCTCCCCAGGTTCGGAGGAAGGTGTGTGTCAAGAAGGCCGCCTCGAAGGCTGCTCCTCCTTCAAGTGGCCCTCGCCAAGCTAAAGGGAAGGGCAAGGGGGTTGCCACAGGGCCTGTTGGGCCCCTAAAGCTGCATACTCCCAGAGAAGGGGTCCGGGACCCCAATGAGGAAAGATTCAATGGCAAGGGCAGCGATGTGGCTATGAAGTTGAGAAGTGTTGATTGCTATGCAAGGCCCAAGCAAGCAGCTGATGGCAGATTCTGGTCAAATTTCCATGCTGACTTCTACAAGCTGGTCTACTTGCCGATGAAGACCCCGGTGGTGCGCAGTCAATGGATTGACTGGGCCCACCTTGAGAAGAGGAAATGTGCTGCTTTTGATGAAGTGATACAAGCTGCAGAGAGACATGGGCTGAAGGATTTGTTTGCCTTCAGATATAATTGGAATGATGAAGTGATTGCACAATTCTATGCAACGTGCCACTTCTCAAGTGAAGACGAAGAAAGTGTGACTTGGATGACTCATGGATCCAAGTATTCCATTACCCAGGAAGAGTTTGCCCGCCTGCTGCACCTTGACTCTGAAGGACAAGACCAACTCATTATCCACAACATTGGGGTCATTGAGAGGGATGGAATGAAGTTCATGTATGAGCCCACCTCCAAGTATGTCCCTCCCTCCACAAAGAACATGAAGCCTTTCTTTATGGTCCTCAACAGAGTCCTCAGGAAGATGATTGCTCCCAAGGATGGGGATGCAGGGAGTGTGCAAGGCTACCTCCGGACCCTGATGAGGGTCATCAGCAAGAAAAGGCAATTCGATGTTGCAGACTATATCTGGAATGATATGGTCAATATCTCAAGTACCCCCAACCGATCCTGTGGCTATGCCCCTTACTTGATGTTCATGATTGAGAAGGTCACAGGAATCGAGTTTGTGAAGGATGTGGAGCACACTCCACTGAGGCCTCAGAAGCCTCAGTCCGTGAGTGTCCAGGCTGCTCCATCGCCGGCCTCAAGCCCCGAGGCGCCGGCAAGGCAAGAAGAAGCTGCTAGGGCTACTCCTCCCTCCAGGGAAGCCCCTCAGAAAGGATCCGCCAGTGGGATCCTCAAGTACTTGGCTGCAATTTTCTCCTCATGCAAGAAAACTGAAGTGAAGCTTCACAAGCTAAATCAGAAGAGGAAGGAGGACATGAGATACATAAAAGCCAATGTGAAGCAGCTGAGTGAGAAGCTGGAGATCAATCCAATTGGATCTCCAGTACTTTCTGAAGATTCTGATCCAGACATCACCGAGCTCAGCCCCTTGACTCCTTCCGAGCTTGCCTATTTTGGCATTGGGGGCTCGAGCAGCTCCGCTCCTCCTCCTACCTCTCAACCTCGTCAAGCCGAAAGCGATGAAGACGATGAAGACGACGAGAGGACTGACAGCGAAGAGTGAAGCCCTAGGACCTTCCTCTCTCTCTTTTTGGTGTCTTGATGCCAAAGGGGGAGAGAATGAGGGGCAGTCTCTAGTCTAAGCTTTAGCTGAATAGGATGCGAGGAGAGAGCTCTCTATGTTTTTTAATTGTGATTGTATTTGCTTAACTCTCTTTTCATATCATGTTTGGTCCTGTGATGAAATCTGAGTTTTTGCTCCTGAAGTGCCATATTAATTTGCAAGTGTGTAAATGAAAATTCTGTCATTCTTAATGCATTCATGCTCTTAGTATGCAACCCACCATAAAGAATGCACATATGAATAACTATCCTGTTGCCTGATGCATTTTTGAGTCATATGTGCATACATTATGAAAATCTCATTTTATACCTCATTTTGTGAAATCTCAATTGGTTGTCATCAATCACCAAAAAGGGGGAGATTGAAAGTGCATCTAGGACTCCCTTGTGGGTTTTGGATGATTTATGACAAGCAATTGGGATCCTAATCCTTTTGTTGAGATGAATGCAGGAAAATTATGAAAAATGAGCAAAATGCCAAAAAGAGGGAAATTAAGAAGGAGAATGAATTTGAGCTTAAGAAGAAGAAATTAGTAGATTAGTATGTATGGAGTGTGTTAAGAAAACACACCCAAGAGCTCAATCTCATTTAATCACACACACACAATGCACAAAGCTATACAGGACCGGACTAGTCCGCTATCAGCCGGACTAGTCCGATATATCATTCTGCACCAGATCGGACAAGTCCGGTCAAAACCGGACTAGTCCGATATATTTTCTGTTCCACTTCGGACTAGTCCTCCCCAGTGCGGACTAGTCCTTTTCAATGCACAAGTCACACAAAATCGGACCAGTCCGTTGTGAACGGACTAGTCCGATATTCATTCTGATCCACTTCGGACAAGTCCGGTGTCCACACGGACTAGTCCGATATACACCCTGATCTAAATCGGACAAGTCCTCCAAGTGCGGACTTGTCATCCTAAACACTTAGGGTTTCATGTGTCCGGACAAGTCCGATGTAAATCGGACTAGTCCGAAGCTTTCGAGTGACGAAATCGGACAAGTACGTTTTGAACCGGACTAGTCCGAGATTCCTAGACACTTAGGGTTTGCTTCACACAGCACACCGGACTAGTCCGGTCACCACCACGGACTAGTCCGATATTTCTGAACCCTAACGGTAACTTCCAGAAACCCCATATAAATAGAGGTGCACGGCCCACTTTTAACCACTCTCGAACCCTAGCGCCGTCACACCTCCCAAGAGACTCAAAAACCATCTCTCTCCACGAAGTTAAGTGAAAAATCAATCAATCCATTGAAGATCACTTCTAGATCATTGGAGAAGCACTTGGCACACGATTGAGCTCTTGGTTTGAATCTCTAACACACTCTTGCATCTCAATTTGTATATTTCGAAGTGTGTTATTGGTGGTTTTTGAAACTTGTAAATAAGGGAGCTCTCAACTTGTGAGATCGCCCCTTCAACTTGGTGATTTACCCCTGTGTGATAAGTGGAAGAGGATTGGCCTTCGTGGCGATCCGACGAGGGAAGGGTTGGTGAAGACCCGGTCCTTTTGTGGGCTCCTCAACGTGGATGTAGGCTGCCTTCGTGGTAACCGAACCACGGGATAAATCTTGTGTCTTGTTCGTTTGTGTTCATCATTCTAGTTGATCAACATTATCTAGGGTTTGATTCATTTTGTTGAATTCAAGTTAAATAGTTGAACAAGAATCATACTTGCAATAAAACTTAACATACAACTATTGAACTGTCATTAAGGTTTATATTTCCGCTGCAAACGACAACGAAACAATCAAATTGACCTAACTTGATCAACCTAGCCCGTGAAATCCGGACTAGTCCGCACTTTACCGGACTAGTCCGATATATCTGGATTTGACCCTTTTTGCTGAAGTGCTACAGGAACCGAGAAAATTCAAGAAGGCCTATTCACCCCCCCCCCCCTCTAGGCCTACATTCAGCGATTTATCGGACAAGTCCGAAAAGGGCCGGACTAGTCCGAAGATAGACAGAGGCGACAACGGACACGTCCAGACTGGACATCGGACAAGTACGAACATATCCAGAGGGGAAAAACAGACAAGTCTGGCCAAAATCAGACAAGTCCAATTTTAGTCAGAGGAAAAATGGACAAGTCCACTGGAATACCAGACAAGTCCGGACAGGTCCAAGGACTTAACAAATTTTCAAGGATTCTTGAAATACCGGACTAGTCCGCAATGGACCGAACAAGTCCGACATTGTCCATAGAGAAAGAACAAACTAGTCCACAACAAAACGGACAATTCCTATGGAAGTCAGAGAGAAATCGGACTAGTCCGCACCAAAAATCGGACTAGTCCGCACTTTTCAGAATTCTTAAGTGCGGTTTTGCTCTAAATTCATCTTGAACTTATTTCTTTTTATGTTGCTCAAAGTTAGACATATTTATTGACGGATGCAGGGCATGATGCATGAAAATGAGGGTGTTACACGACCATCCATGATTTACTGTGCCACCACAAGGTCAAGTATGGGTGCGACGTAGCTGATTAATTAGGGTATTGCTAGTATTGAGCGGATCATTCGGCGCATCAAGGAAGGGGAGTTGGATTGGGTTTGGATATGGTTGGCGAAACTCCCTGGGATCCGAATTGCACAAGAGGGAGCCCTTGGTTGAAGATGTGCTCAGTTGGAGACATCGCCACCGGTGAAACATCAGTGGATCTGTACATGCTAGTAGTCCCTTCGTAAAGGCTATTTTGTGATCTATTAGCCACACACCTAAGGAAGTGTGAGAAGGAATAATTGAGATTCTATAGTCATCAAAAGGTGATAAAATCACAAACACGTGGGTAAAGTGGTACAAACTCTGCAGAGTGTCTTAAAACTATCATGATAGCCGTGCTCCCGGTTATGAGCAACCGGAACACTCACATGATTAGGGGAAACTCGATATTTGGGATGTTTCGGTATTGGTTATGTTTATGGTTGGTAATATGGTTATGGATGGTTATGGATTGAATTATGGCAATGGATATGGTTAAATGTAATCAGAAATCTGGTATATGGATGATGGTAATGAAATGTGGACTGGTATTATGATGACTACACGGCTTATGATGGGTTTACTTCACATACATATAATATATTGCTTTTCAAATGTTTTAATATACTTTTCAGCACTTAGCCTTTATTATATTCGTCATGTGTATCAGCTACATGTCATACTTTCCGCACTTGCTGAGTACGACATGTACTCACCCTTGCAATTCCCCCACCAATAGCTGTAGATTAGGATTGGGAGTATAACGATGATAATGCGGAGTTCTAGGCCGTGCCTGCCGTCAGCTTGCCTATGGTGTTGATTGGAGCTGCGCTACCCTATTTGCTTATTTGCTTAGCTGCTTAGTTTGCTTTATTAGATGATTTTCGCTGCATTAGTTCAAACTTATCATTAGTGTTCATTAGAGCTTGTATTCGAGGATATTCTGAATTGTGTAATAAAAGTGCTTAATTAATCTTGTTCTGTGGTAATTTTCTGTATATCCTTTTGTGAATGCACTCGTGTATGTGTGTTGAACGTCCTAAGCACACATATGCGTTCACTTGGTTTATTTTCAGAACTAGGTGTCACATCCCTCGAAGGGCTTGGCGGAGGAACGTTGGCCATGGTGGGTTGTTTGCGCGAAGAAGACGAACGAAGAGAAGAGGAGAGACTGATGGTGCCCTATATAAGGTCTATGTAGAGACACAAAATGGAGACGCACTTATCACTGACGCAAAATGGAGACGCACTTATCACTGAAGCGCTGGACGGTACAGTTTAGATTGATCGATGAGAGCTTTAGGAATAAGTTTAGATTTGAAATTAGTTTAGAGGACACACAATGTGTATGAACTATGAAATTCATTGAGTTGCAAATTATCTATGAATTGCAATGTCATTACGTTTGTTTATCCTTGAATTCCAATTATATCCCTTAATTGTAATGTCATTGCGTTTGTTTATACCTACAACGAATGCTTAGGATAACGTGCGAGTGGCAACGGACGCTCACGATATCGTGCGAGTGGCAATAGGGAGATGAGTGCATGAGAGACACACTTTAAAAAGGTGCGTCTCCGATTTCTGAGATTCGACAAAAGAGAGACGCGCCTTACCCGGACACGTCTTTGATTAGTGTCGAAGATCTTATGTCCCACATCAAAAATCTGAGCGTGTTGCAATGATCATATAAGTCATTGCGCACAGTTTCCAGTTGGACAAGTGCACATGCAAAAGCTGTTGTTCGCGGGAACAACAACTTTCGCATGCGGCTTGCCCGTTCGGCCACAAAATAATGCGAGACGTGCGTTATATATAAACGTATAAGAATTTTGACCTATTTTTAGCTCTCCTGCACTCTCTGGCAAAAATTTTTACACAAAAACTTACTCACGCTCTCACGACCAAAGGGAGACATTGAAATGAGAGACGTGTGTAGAGAGGCCCGTCTCTGAGTTTTGCTATTTTTATCTCTCACGCGCTCTCTCCCAACAATTGGCTAAAATTTTTAGCTCTCGCGTGCTCTCTCGACCTAGAAACCGCAGCTCCTGAGCACGCCACCGTCGTCCCTCTTCCTCAACTCGCTCTTCGTCTTTGTCGCGATGCCGCTATCGACCCCGACCCCGACCTTCGTCATTAGAGAGTTGAGCACGCTAGAGCTAGCCGTCCTACTGTCATCAGAGAGTTGAGGAACAGCCGCTCCAACGCCTCCGCCAGCTTGTCTCAAAGCACGCCGCTACCTCGTCCCCTATCCCCGGAGCATGCCGCCGCCTTGACCCTGCCCTCAGAGCGTGCATTTCAGTTATTTTATTGAATTTGAGGATGTTAAATGAAGGCTCATCGTTAATGAAGTCATTAATCCAAAGGGAGAATTTTCATTATGGTATACATTCATCTTCCTTGTTTATTTCCAATGCAGAAGTAATGTTTTATATAATGAATTCAGATTCGCAAACCCTTGAAACTGCAGGAACTGTGGTTGACACTAGCATTTGCCATCCCAGTGAGTTTGATTTCTATCTCTGTAGCCATGCTGGAATCAAGGTACCTATGTGATAATTGGTGTTTCTATCACGAGTTTTTGATATCATGCTATTAATGCACCAGCGGAATGAAAATTGTTTGTTTTTTCAAGGGACAAGCACACCAGCTCACTACCATGTCCTTTATGATGAGAACAATTTCCCTGCTAATGCTTTGTAGATGCTCACCAACTGCCTGTGCTACAAGTAAGCTCGATTCTTCATTCAATAACAATTCCTGTATCTATTACAATTGTATACCAATTTATTCCTAAATCTTCAGATATTTGCTCCCTTATGTGACTGTTTAAGCGAATGTGACTGCAATTTGATAAAATTTTATATGATTTCAGTGATTTTATTGAATTTGAGGGTGTCTCAGTTGGAGCATTAGAGGCTATGAAGGTTCATCGTTAATGAAGTCATTGATCGAGAGAATTTTCATTACGCTATACAGGATTGGATGATGATAGTTATGATGTCTGAAATTAGTTACTTTGTAATCAGGATGAACAATGTATTTGATTTGTCAATATAATTTAAGGTGTGATCTTTTTGGCTATACATATGTTTATGTATGTGTATGTCGCTGACACTGGTAATGCGGCTGCTAAATCTTTAGGATGCAGCCGGCAACCAGGATAATTAGGGGTGGGGGGCACCTAATAGGAGACCCTGCCTGTAAACAATTCGCGACGAGCTGTAAGAGAGGACGTCTCGGATTACCTAAATAAAAGAGACAAACTTCCTTAAAGCCCACCTCAGATAAGTAAATAAATCTGTGATGCGCTTCAATAAAGAGCATCTCAGATCAGTCAATAAACCTGTGACACACTATGTTAGTGCTTGTCTCGCATGTATGCTGATGGGCGATGCGCAAAAATCACATCTCCAATGACATCGTAAAGATCGTCTGTTATGACTCAAAGAAAGGAGTCGCACTACTTTTGAGCATGTCTCACACTTTGGCTGATCGACGATGTGCTGGTCGTGCATCTCTGATGACAACGTAATGTGAGATGCAACGACAGAGACGCACTGTTTGCTCGTCTCCCTTCTTCATTCGGGCATTTCTCCGATGTGCCTTTCTTACGTAGTGTACTAGGGACCACTAGTCAGTATGGGATAGACGATGCCAGCGGTCGACTTCTCGATTGCCTACTCGACGACGACTTTGTGGCCGCCCTGGTGACGGCGATCTCAGCGTGGTGGTGACGACGGCGATTGTCGACGGAAGCAGCGCTGAGGGCTGGCTCGACATGGTCACCGGGAACAACGTGGCTCTGGTCACTACGTAAGAAACCCAAATTGGAGACAAGGATAGGTGACGTGCTAAAAGGAGAACGTCTCTAATAAGCTTAAGCGAGACGAGCCCGCTTTAGCGAAGATGTGACATGGCTTGGTTGAATGTACAAGGAGACGCGTTACAATACAACTCGTCTCAGTTAAGTAGGTATCTCAGACGATCCCTCCTCTCTGACAAGCGAGAGACGCACTTTTATTAAGCGTGACTCATATCTGTTAGGTAACTGAGACGGACTTTGGCTGCAGCTCATCTCCTTTCATAATGGAATAAGGCGCGTCTCCCATAACCATCGGGCTGGCGCGTCTCCTTTAGTTGTGGAAGCGGGCCCATCTCCCATTCCCTCTATAGAGAGATATGCTTTATATCGGCCTGTCTCGATTTCCTGTTGCCCTTTTACGACATGCTGTGGCAGAATAAGTGGCTACCAGATCTACCCTGTTCTTGCCCTGGTCTTTCCCTCTTCCATTCAAAAAGTCTTGCGGTAATTATTAGTGGATCTTAAAACAAAGGGTTAGTCCTCTCCTCCTCTCCTGTTCCTTTCTATTTTTTTACCTTTAGATCTTGACTATCAGTGGCTTCAAATTTCTTTGATTTAGCTCTTCTTTTTTTTACGTAGATGTCGTCGGATCGAAGTTGGATGTATAGGTCGTGCCTTTGCAATGAATATATCCAAGGGGTAGATGCATTTATCGCTTTCTCTAACAAAGACATGTTGGACACATTAGAGGGGCTATTTGTTGTCCTTGCAAAAACTGCAAGAACGAGAAGAGATATCGCACAAATGAAGTGTGGAGGTCACATTTGATTACACATGGATTCATGGTGGATTATCGATGTTGGAACAAACATGGCGAGGAGGGGCTTAATGAAACAGAGATGAGATATTCACATCTGGAGAGGGAGGTCCCTACCAGTGTCCAAGAAGATCACGATGAGGATGTGAACGAGCAAGATATATCAGGGTTCACCGAGGATGACATTGAGTTTCAGGTGCATAACATAGAGGAGATGGTACACAATGTCGAGAGACATGGCGAAGATGATCGGTATAGTAATAGTGAACTTGAAAATTACAAGAAGATGATCGAAGACTCGAAAAAGCCATTGTATCATGGTTGTGCGGCTAAGTACACCAGACTGTTTGTGATGGTAAAACTTTTCCAGTTGAAGGTGAGCAACAGATGGAGTGATTGTAGTTTTAAGGAATTGTTGACGCTCCTTAAGGACATGGTACCCCAAGGCAACACAGTCCCTACGACAGTTTATGAGGCAAAATAGATAATCTGTCCATTGGGTTTGGAGGTGGAGAAAACCCACGCGTGCAAGAATGATTGTATTTTGTATCCTAGACTTGAGTACAAAACCTCGAGAAATACCCTATTTGTGGAGTGGACAAATTCAATCGTAGGAAAGACGACGGTGATGACGAGAACTGCAATAGAAGAAAAGGAGGGCCTAAAAAGGTGTTTTGTTACTTTCCTATCATTCCTCGTTTGAAGTGTTGGTTTGCAAACAAGAAAGAGTTAGAATTGTTGTGATGGCACAAAGAGAAGCATAAGAAGGATGCTGGAATGATAAGACATCCTGCTGATGCCACACAATGGCGAAATATTGATTCACGAAATCCTAACTTTGCCATTGATCCGAGGAATATTAGGATTGCAATGAGCACCGATGGCATGAATCCTTTTTTGAACAGTAGCACACATAGCACATGGCCAATTGTGCTTACAATGTCATTGAAAAAGAAATCACATGATATAAGAAGCAGATCTTCTAGAGGAATATCAATTCCGCACGCCCGCGTTTATTTGGAAGGGGGCCAAAGAAATGTCTCCTCCTGCTGCCAACAATCTTTCTTCAGAACCTTTTGCCACATTTCGCTCAAAGGGTTGAAGAGATATAGTGCATCAAGCTATTCGCAAGGGACCCCTGCAGAGTGACTCGGGGCCAGCGGTGAAGTAGTATCTTACTAGGTAGAAGAAGTCGTGTTGGTCGTGGTTGGCGTAGCCTCCTCTTCGCTATCGAGCACCTCTATCAACAAAATACCAAACTTCCCCTCAGAATACCACCATTGTCTTTCTTCATCTCCCTCAACCTGATGTGCTCAAGAAACCATACCTCGTAACGGATATTCATGAGAAAAGGATTCTAGAAGGATTCATAGAATTAGAAGAGCTCTCAATTTTTCGTGCTCTTGCTACAGTTAAACGGTCCTCCTCCGATAATTCATCCAACCAATAATTGCAATAATGTCCTGAAGTTCCTTGTAACACTGTAAAGTTTCTTTAACTCTTTGCGCAGTTTCATAATGGTCCTTGCCAACAATCCGAGGGCCTATTCCCAGGTGCCAGTTCTCGAACTACGTATTGTGATCCTAGTATCGGGCCAGGATTGGCCCCGGTCTAAAAATGTGGGAAACCTGTCTATGAAGCTAAGCATATTGCCGCGCCAACCATCAAATACGAGATTGGACCCCTTCTCAAAGATGGAATGGCCCACCCCACACAAGAGCGCTTATGTCATATGGAAACTCTTGGCTGGAAACAATCCTTATGGTTTTGATATCCGGTTAGAATAATAAGAAAGAATCAAAGTTTAAACCTTCCTCCTTGGTTGTCCACCAAACAGAAGTATATTATGATGTCAGGACTGATACCGGGGCCACAACAACATGGAATGACATTGACACTTATTTCAGGCCTCTGGTTGAAGATCTGAAGCAGCTGTGGTACAACAACGGAGTGCAGGCCTGGGATGACCACAAGCGTGAGTACTTCCGCCTCAAAGCCATTTTATTCATGACTGTTAGTGATTCTCCAGCGGCACATAACTTGTCTGGACAGATTAAGAAAGTAGGTTGCGGATGTCAACATTGTTTGAGAGAAATAGACTCACAATACTTGAGCGAGTCACGAAAAATAGTGTACATGGGACATCACCGCTACATTCCAATGAAGCACCCGTTTCGGAGTATGAAGGAAAATTTCAATGGTGACACTGATAATAGGCAGCCTCCACCTCATCTCACGGGTCATGAAGTCTATGAAATGGTCAAGAATAACCATGTTGTCCTTGGTAAGCGGAAAAGGACTTGCAAAAATACTGGCGAAGATGATATGTAGAAGAAGCAATCAATTTTTGGGAGCTACCGTATAGGAAAGACTTAGACATCTGTCATTCGGTTGATGTGATGAATGTTGAGAAGAATGTGTGTGAGAGCCTACTAGGAACATTGCTTAACACGGATGGGAAAACTGAGACAATGGACATGCATGGGCAGATCTAAAGAAAATGGGAATTAGGCCTAAGTAGTGGATCGATGACTCGGTAAAAGGAACAGAACTACCAACATCATGCATCACCCTTTCAAAAAATGAAAAAAAAAAGAGTTTTGTGAGTTCTTGAAAAATGTGAAAGTACCATCCGGCTACTCGGCGAACGTCTCAAGGCTTATTTCATTTCAGAATATAAAAGTAGCTCCCGATGTGAAGTCTCATGATTACCATGTATTGCTTATGCAGATGATTGCTGTTGGAATTCGGAATATCCTACCGGTCAATGTTCAGGAGGCTATAATGAACTTTGCTTTTTCTTCAATGCAATTGGTCAAAAAGTACTATGTAAAGAAGATCTCGAGTTATTGGAAAAAGGCGCTATGAAACTTTATCCTTCCTTGAGATGTATTTTCCACCTGCCTTTTCCGACATAAGTGTCCATTTCACAACTCATCTTATTAAGGAGATAAAGCTACTTGGCCCTGTGTTCCTTCATCAGATATATGCTTACGAGATATTCAACGGCATACTAAAGTCCTTCGTTAGAAATCGAGCTTACCCTGAGGACAGTATGGTACAAGGATACTCTACAGAGGAAGCTGTGGAGTGGGCTCTAAACTACACGGACCCAAGTAACCCGATTTTTGTTCCCAAGTCTTGTCATGAGGGGAGGCTCAAAGGGAAAGGGACCATTGGGAAGAAGGCTATAACTCCAGATTCACATTTATTCTTCTGCGCTTATCTCCACGTGTTGCAACACATGTCCATTGTGTCAGAGTATCTCGATGAGCACAAGCAGGTGGTGCTTAGAGACAATCCTGGCCGCAATAAATCATGGTGAGCAAATGAACACAAGGGAAAATTCATTGGCTGACTCCGAGATCGAATTTCTCACTCATCGGATACTCAAATAAGTGAATACCTAAAAAAGTTGGCTCGTGGTCCTATATTCACAGTTATTACATATCAAGGGTACCACATAAATGGATACACATTCTACACTGTAGAACAAGAGAAAAGCACATATCAGAATAGTGGTGTCCGTGTTGATTCTTATAATGTTGCGAGCCAAGACAAAGACATGTATTATGGTCAAATACAAGAGATTTGGGAGCTTGACTTTCAAGGATTCAAGATTCCTCTTTTTCGTTGCAACTGGGTTGATGGAATCAAAGGTGTTGTACAAGACAAGTACGGTTTCACTAGTGTTGATCTTAACCATCAATGATATAAGTGGGAGCCTTTCGTGTTATCAGAACACGTTGCTCAAGTGTTCTATGTTCCAGACACAACAAATAAAAGATTTAAGGTGGTTATACATGGAAAATGACGAATTGTCAGACTCGAGAATGTCGTTGATGAGGAAGAGTTTGACAAATTTGATGAGATTCCTCCTTGTGTCACCTCGATGATCAAGCTAAGAATACCATCGGCCAACGAACTTCCTTACTTGTAGAACGGTCACCATGAAAAAGTCAAGAATTTCAAAAAACGAAGACGACAACGTGAAGTACCAAACTGATTGTGTGTAAATATGGTTAATTGAGTGAAAAATTGACTTCCATTTGAATATTTCTGTGATATATGCTCAAATGTGTGAAAATATTGCCATTTGAGTGAATATTTGACTTTCATTCGTCATATGTGCTTTGTTTCTTATGGAGAAGTACTGATGCCTTGTGTTCTGTTTTTTAAGGAAGCACAACTGAATATAGCACTTGCTCTGCCCTGAAAAATGGGATACGAAAGTGATGCGGTATGGGCCTCACAAAGGTGCGTCTGACAGGCAAGATAATGTGAGATGCATTTTCAAAAAGTGCGTCTCCAATTTACACACTTGCTCTCCCCTGAAAAAGATTTGAAAGTGATGCGAGACGCGCATCACAAAGGCGTGTCTGTCAGGCAAGATAATGTGAGACACGTTTTCAAAAAGTGCTCTCTGATTTAGACACTTCGATCTCCAGGTACTTTTAGCTCTTTGTTCCACCTCGGAACTCTGAGCGTGTTGCTACGAGCATATAAGGCGTGGCGTTGCAACGTTCGCAACAGGTTCCATGTGGACCTTCGTGATGTAAAATTAATCATGTAGGTTCACACGGAACTTGGCTTTTGTTATTTAGTTTTCGCACGGCCCCACATGTCATAGACAATAAGGTCAGAGCGCTTCGAATTCTGTGCCTGAATGGCATTATGACAACGGACGCACATTAATTCAAAAGAAAAGAGACGCGCTTTTCGAAAGTGAGATGCGCTTAGCGGTGGCTCTTCTGAGGCGTGTCTGCAATAGTTGCCCTAAGGTACTTTTAGGTCTCTCGCACGCTATCTTCACAACACTTAGCACAACTTTTCACTTTTTGCGCGCACTGATCATTTCTTGCCCTAGAAACCGCCGTCGTGTTGTCCCCTTCCCCGGAGCACGCCGCCACGTCGGTCCGCTTCACCGGAGCTCATCACCACCTTGACACTGCCCTAAGGTACTTTTAGCTCTCTCACATGCTCTCTTTGCAACACTTAGCACAACTTTTCAATTTCTGCGCGCGCTGATCACTTCTCGCCCTATAAACCACCGACATGTCGTCCCCTTCCCCAGAGCACGGCGCCGCGTCGGTCCGCTTCCCCGGAGCTCGTCGCTGCCTTGACACTACCCTCTAGATCATTGTAGCGTTGCCGCCATCGACCCTTGACTCCCCGTTGACCAGCTCGGCACTACCCTAATAAGGTTTGTTCGCGCTTTGGTTGGAGTAAAAATGGTCTACGCTTTGGTGGTTCACCGATCAATATTTAGTATATTTCTAGAGTCCTAAGCTTA
Source organism: Tuctoria greenei (assembly GCA_036927565.1). NCBI lineage: Eukaryota > Viridiplantae > Streptophyta > Magnoliopsida > Poales > Poaceae > Tuctoria > Tuctoria greenei. Next base: position 287,400,191 of record JAYESD010000001.1, read on the forward strand.
GAGTATTACTTTGGCTAAGTACCGGTCAATGTTTAGTGATTTATTTAATGATTTCTTTGTTTGGATTGTCTTTACACATGACACATAGATCTTTTTCTTATTAAGGTACAAATCCCATTAGAGAATTTGCTCCCTTATGTGACCGTCTGTGCAAATGTGACTGAAATTTGATAATGTTTTACAGGATTTCAGTGTTTTTTTGTGAATTTGAAGATGTCTCAGTCAGAGCATCAGCAGCATATTGAAGAGGAGGCTCAACAGCAAACTGAGAAGTAGAGACATCAAGAGGATGCGTCTGCCTTTGGTAACACAAGAAAGAAAAGGTCACGGATGACGTGGTCGATAGAAGTTGTGACTATTGATGAGTGCAATGATGAAGGCGTACCTCTGGACCAATGTGAATACAAGACTATCCATAATTTGTGGTCTAGCTGCTCGGGAAATGGAGCCACTGAATCTGCAGAGATTTGATCACTTGACCGAAAATGAAAGGATGAACTCTTCGAAAGCTCTATCTAACCATATGTTCAATATCCGGAATATAAGAAATAGAAGGAAAAGAAGCTAGCTATGACGATGATCTCTCATGCATGGAGGACCTACAAAACTAAGCTTCGCGAGTTTTGGAAGAATCGTGAAACACTCTTCTATAAGTATCAACATGTGTTAGAAGAGGATTGGACGAGATTTATAGAAAAGTGCAAATCACAGGAATTTGCCAAGAGCAGTGAACGTATGATGTGGCTCCGATCGCAGAACGAGCTTGACCACCACCTCGGCAACACTGATTATGCCGATAAAAAAAGGATTTGGGAAGAACAGGATTCAGCATTGGACGAGCTAGGTGTTCAGAATCCATATGACAGTTTCAGTGGACGGCTAAAACCATTTATGTGTGCTCGTTCACAGCTATCTGAATCAGGCGGTATCACCTTCTACAGTCGGAGCACCTTAAACGTCGCACAAAGAGCATGGAACCTGAGCAGCTAAGAGTCAAATAGGGAGAGGGAAAATAAAGCCCTGACCAAGGCCCTGCAAAGACCGGAGCGACGAGGCTGTGTTCGTGGTGTTTCCAGTAAGTTGACCTGGAGGAAGGATTTTGGGAACACAAAACTACTTATCGGAAGCGGAAAACGGCCTCGACATCACAGGTTGACGTCGAGGAGCTGAAAACACAGCTGAGAAGGGAGCTCCTAGGAGACGTGAATCAAATGCTGGAGTGAGCAGGTATACCAATCCCTAACGCGTTTTTAACGTCGATGAGCGTAGGAGCAGCTTTGCTTATACAGCAGCTGGGGGTGGACAACCACAAGAGGATCTTTAGGCACTAGTGTCTAGACCTTCAATTGAGCCGGACACGATAGATAACTTGGCTCAGCCAACAACATGCAGCCTTCCGCTAATGGTCGGAGGAATCGCTTAAATGGAGGTCAGAAGAGGGCTAGTGTATCCCGATCAGACCATGCTTGACAACATTCAGGTGGACACAACATCCTATGTTGTGGTCAAGGTGGACATAGTGCATGAAAATACAAAAAACCTGGAGCTTGAAGTGCCACAGGACGATACAACCCTTACTATGCGGGATGCAGTTACTAGAAGAGTTCAGTGGAGACAGAGCCTTATTGTAGTTGACCCAGCAGCAGCAGCAGCAGCTTTCGTGTCGACCCCTTAAATGTCTCCTGAGGCACGTCTGCTTCTGCATCCAAATCTAGAACAGATGGATCTGTCTCCAATTCCAGAGCTATTGTTGCCTCCGGTTATAGAGAAGCAGCAAAAGTCTCCAATTGGAGAGCAGTTGCCTCGAGTTACACAGAAGCTGCATTTGTCTCCAACTGTAGAGCTGTCGCAGAACTCTCCACTTGAAGAGTAGCCGCGTCGGTCTCCACCTCACACTCGAAGTGCCATGCACCCTACACCTGATCAGCCATCAGCAAAGCTGGCAAAGAATGTACAGGCCAAGAAAAAGAGTCTGCCGCAGCGACGATTATCGACGAAGGAAGGTTGGAGGAAACCAATGAAAGAGTTGGAACCTAACCCGAGAGCCCCGAAAGCTACCACACATGCAAACCCGAAGTATGAAAAGGGAAAGCTGATGTTAACTGCGGCCGCACTCAAACAAGTTGCTAAACCTTGTGTTCACCTTCATCAATACTACATGGGAAATTGCAACAAGTGTGATACCATACTAGTGGCTTTGAAGGATAAACACTTCCTCTCAGGTGATGGTGCTTTTGCCATCTCATGGTCTGATCTCTACGACCTTTTTAACCTCGACGCGTTGGATGTCTCCGTAATACGCTGCTTCACATTGTAAGACTCCTCAAAAACTAGGTTCTTCAATACATACTCAATACAAGTGTTATATGTGACAAATTTGACATTTTGCGTGTAGGCACCAGCAACAACATGCTCGTCATAACACGCTAAACGGGTCTGCTGCATATCTTGACCCGCAAGTACCAGCAAGACCTCTTCTCACTACGTAAGAAAGGCTCATACGAGACGCGCCCGAACGAAGAAGAGAGACGAACAAACTTTGCGTGTCCGTCGTCGCGTCTTGTATTACGTTGTCATCAGAGACGTGCGACAAGGCTCGTCGCCGATCATACTAGGTGCATGACACGCTCAAAAGTAGTGTGTCTCTCTTCGATGAGTCATAACAGACGGGCTTTGCGAGGTCATTGGAGACGTGCATGGTGCGTGTCGCCCATCATTCTGAATGAGAGACACACTCTTATGAAGCGCGTCGCAAATATGTTGATTGATCCGAGATGTTCTTTATTACAGCCCGTCGCACATTCGTTGATTGATCTGAGACGAGCTATTTAAAAGCTTGTCTCCTTTATTTAGGTAATCTAAGACAATCTCTGTTACAGCGTGTTGCAGATTGTTTACAAGCAACTGCGGCACTCACAGGAGACGCTCCCTGCTAGATGCACGTCTCCTATTAGGTGCCCCCGCTGTTGATTATGCTGGTTCCCGGCTGCATCCTGGAGCTAGCCAAGATTTGGCAGCCACATTGCCTGTGTCAGCAACATACACATATAGAAACATATGTAGCCAAATGTCTCATGTTCATCCAGCTTAACATGTAACTAATCAAATATTAACAAAGTGTACACACATTGACCAATCAAATATTAACAAGTGTAAATAGTGGTTACCAAGTAACTATTTACACAAAATTCCCCTGTTCATCCAGCTACATGTAACCAATTTACACAAAGAACAACTGTCACCTAATCATCTAGTGGGTAATGAAATTCTCCATTAGAATTAATGATTTCAGAAATGATGAACCTGCATAGGACGTCTCTAACATGCTCAATGCTACGACCTTCAATGTTCCTGAAGGCGAGTCCATAGTCCAGCCACACGATAAAATGAGATTTAGCAAAAGATTAGTAATAAAGTAAAATAAATGCACTTACACATACATTGCAATTAGGTTGCTCTCCAAATAAAGTCATGTGTAAGCAGATGTGGAAGCCACACGTATTGCCCGGAGCTTGTTGTTGGACGTCGAATGCAGTATGATGTGTTAGATGTCGGCGTTTTCCTTTTACTTGCACAAAAGCTCTAAACAAAAACATTCACAGTTAATGTAAAATTATCATGCAAGGAAACTAAAGTGAATAAGGAACTTACTCGTCAATAATAGAAGAGATATCATTCCATGACTGGGTGTTTTGCTGGCCAGTTTTTTTATTTGTTGGCCTTGAGGAGTCACAGTACCAGACCTGGTCGTACCGTGTAGATATTGCTACGGTAACCCAATGGTTACCCATGTTGAACAGTATGACTAGGGGGTCCTTATCATAGTATTGTTTCATTGCCTTCACCAAATATTGAATAACCTCTTTTCTGCCGCTCGACCTTTGTAGAAGTGCTGGTATTTGCGGGTCAAGATATGCAGCAGACACATTTTGCGTGTTATGGCGAGCATGTTGTTGCTGGTGCCTACATGCAAAATGCCAATTTTGTCACATATAACACTAGTATTGAGTATTTATTGAAGAACCTAGTTTTTGAGGAGACTTACAACGCGAAGCAGCATATTAGGGAGATATCCAACGCGTCGAGGTTGAAAAGGTCATAGAGAACTGACCATGCGATGACAAAAGCGCCATCACCCGAGGGAAAGTGTTTATCTTTCAATGACACTAGTATGGTATCACACTTATTTCAATTTTCCATGTAGTATTGATGAAGCTGAACACAAGGTTTAGGAACTTGTTTAAGTGCAGCCGCAGTTAACATCGACTTTCCCATTTCATACTTCGGGTTTGCATGCGTCATAGCTTTTGGCACCATCGGGTTAGGTTCCGACTGTTTCACTGGTTTCTTCCAACCTTCCTTCGTCGATACTTGCCGCTGTGGCACACCCTTTTTGTGGGCACGCTTTGCCGACGGCTGATCAGGTGTAGGGTGTCAGGCACTTCGAGTGCGAGGTGGAGACTGATGCAGCTGTTCTTCAAGTGGAGAGTTCTGCGACAACTCTATAGTTGGAGACAGATGCGGTTTCTCTGTAACTATAGGCAACTGCTCTACAATTGGAGATTTTTGTTGCTTCTCTATAACTGGAGGCAACAATAGCTCTGGAATTGGAGATAGCTCCATCTGTTCTGGATTTGGATGCAGAAGCAGACGTGCCTCAGGAGACATTGAAGCGGTCGACGCAGAAGTTGTTGTTGTTGTTGTTGCTGCTGCTCCACTGAACCCTTCTAGTAACTGCATCCCGCATAGTCAGCGTTGTATCATCCGGTGGCACTTCCTCTGACCATTAGCAGAAGGATACATGTTGTTGGATGAGCCAAGTTATCTATTGTGTCTGGCTCAATTGAAGGTCCAGACGCTGGTGCCTGAAGATCCTCTTGTGGTTGTCCACCCCAAGCTGCTGTAGAAACAAAGCTGCTCCTACACTCTTCGTCGTTGAATAACGCGTTAGGGATTGGTATACCTGCTCCCTCCAGCATTTGCTTAACGTCTCCTAGGAGCTCCCTTCTCAGCTGTGTTTTCAGCTCCTCGACGTCAACCTGTGATTTCGAGGCCGTTTTTCACTTCCGATAAGTAATTTTTTTTCCAGAAAACCCTCCCTCCAGGTCAACTTACTGGAAACACCACGAACATAGCCTTGTTGCTCCGGTCTTTGCAGGGCCTTGGTTAGGGCATCATTTTCCCTCTCACCATTTTCCTCTTCGTTGCTCAGGTTCCAGGCTCTTTGAGTGACGTTTGCAGTGCTCAGGCTGTGGAAGATGATACTACCTGAGTCAGGCAACTGTGAACGAGAACGCATAAATGGTTCAGCCGTCCACTAAAACTGTCGTATGGATTCTGATCTCCTAGCTCGGACAATGTTGAATCCTGTTCTTCCCTAATCCTTTTTTTTACCAGCATAACCGATGTTGCCGAGGTGGTGGTCAAGCTCGTTCTGCGATCGGAGCCACTTCATATGTTCACTCCTCTTGGCAAATTCTTGTTATTCGCACGTTTCAACAAATCTTGTCCAATCCCCTTCTGACACATGTGGGTACTTATGGAAGGGGGTTTCACGATTCTTCACAAACTCGCAAAGCTTAGTTTTGTAGGTCCTCCATGCATGAGAGATCATCTTCATAGCTAGCTTCTTCCCCTTCTGTTTCATATGTTCTGGATATTGAACATATGGTTGGATAGAGCACTCAAAGAGTTCATCCTTTTCATTTTCGGTCAAGCGATCGAATCTCTATAGGTTTAGCGGCACCCTTTCCCGAGTAGCTAGACCACAAATTCTGGACAGTCTTGTATTCACATCATGGTCCAGAGGTACGCCTTCATCATTGGACTCGTCAACAGTCACAACGTCTGTCGGCCACGTCGTCCGCGACCTTTTCTTTCTTGTGCTACCAGAGGCATATGAATCCTCTTCATGTGTCTAATGTTGAGTCTACTGCTGGGCCTCCTCTTCAATATGATGTTGATGCTCCGACTGAGACATGTTCAAATTCCCAAAAAACACTAAAATCATGTAAAAAAATTATGAAATTTCAGTCACATTCGCACAAACGGTCACATAAGGGAGCAAATTCTCTCATGGCATTTGTAACAAAGTGCAATTTCAACTCGAACCAAAGCGCGAACAAACCTTATTAGGGCAGTGTCGAGCTAGTTGTCGGGGAGTCTAGGGTCGACGGTGGCAGCGCGACAATGATCAAGAAGGCAGTGTCAAGGCAGCGACGAGCTCTGGGGAAGCGGACCAACGCGGCGGCGTTCTTCGAGGAAGGGGACAACGCGACGGCATGCTCCGGGGAAGGGGACAACGTGGTGGCGGTTTCTAGGCCAAGAAGTGATCAGCGCGCTCGAGAAAAGTGAAAAGTTGTGCTAAGTGTTGTGAAGAGAGCGTGCGAAAGAGCTAAAAGTACCTGTCAAGGCGGCGACAAGCTCCAGGGAAGCGGGCCGGCGCAACGGCATGCTCCGGGGAAGGGGACGACGCGGCAGTGGATTCTAGGGCAAGAAGTGATCAGCGTGCGCGAAAAGTGAAAAGTTGTGCTAAGTGTTGCGAAGAGAGCGTGCGAAAGAGCTAAAAGTACCTTAGGGCAATGTCAAGGCGGCAACGAGCTCCGGGGAAGCTTACCGACGCTGCGGCGTGCTCTGGGGAAGGGGATGATGCGACGGGGGTTTCTAGGGCGAGCAGTGCTCAGTGCGTGCAAAAAGTGAAAAGTTGTGCTAAGTGTTACGAAGAGAGTGTGCGAGAGAGGTAAAAGTACCTAAGGGCAACTATTGCAGACCAGCCTTAGAAGAGCCACCAATAAGCGCGTCTCACTTTCGGAAAGAGCATCTCTTTTCTTTTGAATTAATGTGCGTCCGTTGTCGTAATGCATTAGCACATAATTCGAAGCACTCTGACCTCATTGTCGATGACATGTGGGACCGTGCCAAAACTAAATAACAAAAGAGAAGTTCCGCGTGGACCATCCCTGTCAGGGACCGTCCTCGCAGAACTTCACGCAAACATTGCAATGCCACGCCTTATATGCTCGTTGCAACACGCTTGGACCACCAAGGTGGGACAAATAGCAAGTGTCTAAATCGGAGACGCGCTTTTGGAAACGCGTCTCATATTATCTTGCCTGGCAGACATGTCTTCATGAGGCGCGTCTCGCATCACTTTCGTAGGCAGAGCAAGGGTCTAAATCGGAGATGCACTTTTTGCAAACGCGTCTCACATTATCTTGCCTGGCAGACGCATCTTCATGAGGTGCGTCTCGCATCACTTTTGTAGGCAGAGCACATTAACTTACCTGACAGACGCGTCTTCGTGAGGTGCGTCAACGGTCTAAATCGGAGACGTGTTTTTTGAAAAAACGTCTCACATTTTCTTGCTGACAGACGCGCCTTTGTGAGGCGCGTCTCGCATAACTTTCCCAATTTTTTAGGGCAGAGCAAGTGCTATATTTCGGTACTTTTTCCTTAAGAAATAGAACACAAGGCATCAGTACTTCTCCATAAGAAACAGAGCACATGACATATTTTCACACATTTGAGCATATATCACACAAATATCGAAATGGAAGTCCATTTTACACTCAATCGACCATATTTTCACATATTTACACACAATCAATTTGGTATTTTACGTTGCGGTCTTGGTTTTTTGAAATTCTTAACTTTTTCATGGTGACCGTTCTGCAAGTAAGGAAGTTCGTTGGCCGATGGTATTCTTAGCTTGATCATCGAGGTGGCAAAAGGAGGAATCTCATCATATTGGTCAAACTCTTCCTCATCAATAGCATTCTCAACTTTGACGATTCGTCGTTTTCCATGTATAACCACCTTAAGTCTTTTATTTGTTGTGTCTGGAACATAGAACACTTGAGCAACATGTTCTGCTAACACGAAAGGCTCCCACTTATATCCTTGACGGTTAAGATCAACACTAGTGAAACCATACTTGTCTTTTACAACACCTTTGATTCAATCAACCCAGTTGCAACAGAAAAGAGGAATCTTGAATCCTTGAAAGTCAAGCTCCCAGATCTCTTATATTTGACCATAGTACATTTATTTGTCTTGACCTGCAACATTATAAGCATCAACACGGACACCACTATTCTGATATGTGCTTTTCTCTTGTTCTACAGTGTAGAATGTGTATCCATTTATGTGGTACACTTGATATGTAATAACTGTGAATATAGGACCACGAGCCAACTTTTTTAGGTATTCACTTGTTTGAGTATCCGATAAGTGAGAAATCCGATCCTGGAGCCAGCCAATGAATTTTCTCCTGTGTTCATTTGCTAACCATGATTCATTGCGGCCAGGATTGTCTCTAAGCACCACCTCCTTGTGCTCATCGAGGTACTCCGACACAATGAACATGTGTTGCAACACGTGCAAATAAGTGCAGAAGAATAAATGTGAATATGGAGTTATAGCCTTATTCCCAATGGTCCCTTTTCCTGTGAGACTCCCCTCACGACGAGACATGGGAGCACCAATTGGGTTACTCGGGTCAGTGTAGTTTAGAGCCCACTCCACAACTTTCTCTGTAGAGTATCCTTGTACCATGTTGCCCTCAGGGTAAGCTCGATTTCTAATGAAGGACTTCAGTATGCCGTTGAATCTCTCGTAAGCATACATCTGGTGAAGGAACATGGGGCCAAGTAGCTTTATCTACATAATAAGATGAGTTGTGAAATGGATGCTTATGTCGAAAAAGGCAGGTAGAAAATACATCCCAAGGAAGCATAAAGTTACATAGTGCCTTTTTTCCAATGACTCGAGATCTTCTTCACATAGTACTTTTTGACCAATTGCATTGAAGAAAAAGAAAAAGTTCATTATAGCCTCCCGAACATTGACCGGTAGGATATTCCGAATTCCAACAACAATCATCTGCGGAAGCAGTACATGGTAATCATGAGACTTTACACCGGGAGCTACTTTTAGATCTGGAAATGAAATAAGCCTTGAGACGTTCGTCGAGTAGCCAGATCGTACTTTCACATTTTTCAAGAACCGACAAAAATCTTTTTTTTTCATTTTTTGAAAGGGTGATGCATGATGTGGGTAGTTTTGTTCCTTTTACCAAGTCATCGATCCACAACTCAGACCGAATTCCCATTTTCTTTAGATCTGCCCATGCATGTCCATGGTCCTGAGTTTTCCCATCTATGTTAAGCAATGTTCCGAGTAGGCTCTCGCACACATTCTTCTCAACATGCATCACATTAATCGAATGACGGACGTCTAAGTCTTTCCAATACGGTAGCTCCCAAAAAATCTATTGCTTTTTCCATATGTCATCTTCGCCAGTATTTTTGCCAGTCTTTTTATGCTTACCAAGGACGACATGGATATCCTTGACCATTTCATAGACTTCATGATCCGTGATATGAGGTGGATGATGCCTCTTATTAGTGTCACCATTGAAATTATCCTTCATACTCCGAAACGGGTGCTTCATTGGAATGTAGCATCGATGTCCCATGTACACTGTTTTTCGTGACTCGCTCAACTACTGTGAGTCTGTTTCTCTCAAACAATGTGGACATCTGCAACCTACTTTCTTACTCTGCCCGGACAAGTTACGTGCCGCTGGAGAATCACTAACAGTCACAAATAAAATGGCTTTGAGGCAAAAGTACTCACGCTTGTGGTCATCCCAGTCCTGCACTCCGTCGTTATACCACAACTGCTTCAGATCTTCAACCAGAGGCCTGAAATAAGTGTCGATGTCATCCCCAGGTTGTTGTGGCCCCGGTATCAGTCCTGACATCATAATATATTTTCTTTTGTTGCACAACCAAGGAGGAAGGTTCAAAATTGTAAGCACAATTGGCCATGTGCTATGTGTGCTACTGTTCAAAAAAGGGTTCATGCCATCGGTGCTCATTGCGATCCTAACATTCCTTGGATCAATGGCAAATTTAGGATTTTGTGAATCAATATTTTGCCACTGTGTGACATCAATTGGATGTCTTATCATTCCAGCATCCTGCTTATGCTTCTCTTTGTGCCATCGCAACAATTCTGACTCCTTCTTGTTTGCAAACCAACGCTTCAAACGAGGAACGATAGGAAAGTACCAAAACACCTTTTTAGGCCCTCTTTTTCTTCAATTGCAATTCTCGTCATCACCGTCGTTTTTCTTACGATTGAATCTGTCAACTCCACAAATAGGGCATTTTTCGAGGTTTTCATACTCAGGTCCACGATATAAATACAATCATTCTTGCACGCGTGGATTTTCTCCACCTCCAAACCCAGTGGACAGATTATGTGTTTTGCCTCATAAACTGTCGTAGGGACTGTGTTGCCTCAGGGTAACATGTCCTTAAAGAGCGTCAACAATTCCATAAAACTATAATAACTCCATCCGTTGCTTGCATTCAACTAGAAAAGTTTACCATCACAAACAGTCTGGTGTACTTAGCCGCACAACAATGATACAATGGCTTCTTCGAGTCTTCGATCATCTTCTTGTAATTTGCAAGTTCACCATTAATATACCGATCATCGTCGCCATGTCTCTCGACATTGCGTACCATCTCTTCTATGTTATACACCTGAAACTCAATGTCGTCATCGGTGAATCCTGATATATCTGGCTCGTTCACATCCTCGTCGTGATCTTCTTGAACACTGGTAGGGACCTCCCTCTCCAAATATGAATCTCTCATCTCTGCTTCATTAAGCCCTTCCTCCCCATGTTTGTTCCAACATCGATAATCCACCATGAATCCATGTGCGATCAAATGTGACCTCAACACTTCATCTGTGCAATATATCTTTTCATTCTTGCAGTATTTGCAAGGACAACAAATAGTCCCTCTAATGTTGTCCAACATGTATTTCTTCGGGAAAGCGAGAAATGCATCTACCCCTTGGATATATCCATTGCAAAGGCGCAGGTCATACATCCAACTTTGATCCGACGGCATCTACGTACAGAAAAGAAAAGTTAAATCAAAGAAATTCGGAGCCACTGATAATCACCGCAAGCCAACTTCAATCAAAGAAGATCTAAAGTAAAAAAATAGTAAGGAATAGAAGAGGAGGAGAGGACTAACCCTTTTGTTTTAAGATCCACTGATAATCACCACAAGTCTTTTAGAATGAAGAGGGAAAGAATAGGGCAAGAATAGACAGATCTGGTAGCCACTTGTTCTGCCACAGCATGGAGGTCGTAGAAGGGCAACAGAAAATCGAGACAGACCAATATAAAGCACATCTCTCTATAGAGGGAATGGGATACGGGTCCGCTTCCACAACTAAATGAGACGAGCCAGACTGGTGGTTATGGGAGACGCGCCTTATTTCATAATGAAAGGAGACGGTCTGAAACCAAAGTCCGTCTCAGTTACCTAAATATATGAGTTGCGCGTAGTTAAAAGCGTGTCTCCGGTTTGTCAGAGAGGAGGGCACGTTGCGGATATCTACTTAACTAAGACGGGTTGTATTGTAACGCGTCTCCTTGTACGTTCAACCGAGCCATGTCAGATCCTCGCTAAAGCGGGCTCGTCTCGCTTAAACTTATCAGAGACGTTCTCCTCTTAGCTCGTCGTCCATCTTTGTCTCCTATTTGGGTTTCTTACGTAGTGTCTGCAAACGTCGAGCGGCAGAAAAGATGTTGTTCAATATTTTGTGAGGGTAATGAAATAGTACAGTGATAAAGACATCCTAGTGATACCGTTCAACCCGGGTAACCATTAAGTACCATAGCAATATCTACACGGTATGACCAGGTCTGGTACTGTGACTCCTCAAGGCCGATAGATGAAAAAACTGGCGAGCGAAAGACCCAGTCATGGAATGATATCTCTTCCGTTATTGAATAGTAAGTTCCTTCTTCACTTTAGTTTCCTTGCACGATAATTTTATATTAACTATGAATGTTTTTGTTTAGGGCTTTTGGACAAGTAAAAGGAAAATGCCGACAACTTACATATCATACTGCATTCGACGTCCCACAACAAGCTCCGGGCAACACGTGCGGCTTCCACGTCTGCCTACACATGGTTTTATTTGGAGAGCAACCTAATTGCAATGTATGTATAAGTGCATTTATTTTACTTCATTACTAATCTTTTGCTAAATCTCATTTTATTGTGTCGCAGAACTACGGACCCGCCTTCAGGAATGCTGAAGGTCGTAGCCTTGAGCAAGTTAAAGACGTCTTATGCAGGTTTATTATTTCTGAAATCTTAAATTCAAACGGAGAATTTCATTACCCAATAGAGGATTAGGTGACACTTTGTGTAAAGTAGTTACATATTAAGCTGGATGAACTGGGGAATTCTGTGTAAATAGTTACTTGATAACCACGATTTACACTTGTTAATATTTGATTGGTCAATGTGTGTACACTTTGTTAATATTTGTTAATATTTGATTAGTTACATGTTAAGCTGGATGAAAATGAGACATTTTGACTACATATATTTCTATATGTGTATGTTGCTGACACAAGCAATGCGGCTGTCAAATCATGGCCAGTTCCAGGATGTAGCCGAAAACCAGGATAATCAGGGGTGGGGGCACCTAATTGGAGACGTGCATCTAGTAGAGAGTGTCTCCTCTTAGCCCCGCACTGAACTTGCCTGTAAACAATTCGCGACGCGCTGTAACAGATGATGTCTTGGATTATCTGAATAAACGAGACACACTTTCTTATAGCACGTCTCAGATCAGTCATTAAATGTGCGACGGGCTGTCATAAAGAACGTCTCACAAAATATCTGCGACGTGCTGCACTAGAGTGTGTCTCTCATTCACAATGATGGGTGATAAGCGCCTTGCTCGTCTCCAGTGACCTCGTAAAGCCCGTCTGTTATGACTCAGCGAAAGGAGACGCGCTACCTTTGAGCGGGTCTCGCACCTAGTCTGGTCGGCGACGCGCCTAGCCGCCCGTGTCTGATGACAACGTAATGCAAGACGCGATGACGGAGACGCTTCTTCGTTCGTGCACATCTCGTATGAGCTTTTCTTACGTAGTGGATACCAAGTGTCGGAGTTTGCCGGAGTTTCACCGAGACGAACGTGCTTGGACAAGCAAGTGTAGCGAGCGGACAAGAAACGAATTTGTGCTGCTGAAAGTGGCAGCGTTTTTCTGATGCATTGATTGATTAATATAGTGATGAGTGGTGATTACAATGTGGCCATGCGTGGCCGTTATTCCGGAAACATGCGACGCGCTCTGGACGTTGAGGTCAGCGAGCTCCTACCTTTACACATGCATGAGTACGAAGTGGAAACTAAATATGCGAAAGACTAAAACAGACTAGACATCCTGCGGTGGAGTATACAACATTCTGATGAGCAACAGCGAATCTTTCTGGCTCGGCCTCTGCTGATCACGAGCAATTAATTATGCCAGCAGCGACGGCAGGGTGATGGACTGGTGGCCATGCAGCCACACCACAAAGGGGCAGCCAATCTAAGGAGAGAGCAACAGCGAACAGCTGCTCGGACGATAGGATCGCCGCGCGTGCATGCCGAGGTTCTGTGCGACGGACCACGACCACAGGACGAGCTGGCCATGAACGGGCCAACTGCCAGACGGTGCTCGTCGCTCCGTTTGGCAACAACTTGCCTGGGGCACTCATCAGATTCATGGACGTACGCCTGCCCGGCCTGAGAGGTCGTCGTACGTCCTGCCCTTGCGCGGCGCGCCTCCGGTCGGCGAGACTTTTCTCCACGCTGACGCCCTCCCTGGTAGTTTACATGGGCGCGATGGGGGAAGGGGAGAAAAGTCTGAAGCTGTAGAGGGTTGGTTGGTCGACGAGCAAGTGAACTGTGGAAGAAGCTCCAGAATACGAATGCAGGTCGACGTCGTCATTTGTACAGCGTAATGCATACACAGCATTAATACGTGTACTCGATTCCTAAACATACTCTATAAACTATTTTTTTTTACTTTTTCACTATCTATTCTAGATTTATACATATCTACTATGCTTTATGTCATTGCGGACAGTCTTATACTTGTGTCTAATGCAAGGGTGGCAGGACCCAATATGCATGAGAGGAAAATTTTCTAAAATCTCTCGCGCCGATACGTGAGTTAAGTATATATTGTGAGAGGACATACGTGACTGAGAAGTTGTCGTAGCAATTGCCTCGGCGTGTCCCGCTGCCGCCGGCCTGGTATACGGCCCAAGTGGTCCAGGAGGAGTAGCTCCTAACCATGCGTCGAATCTATCAGCTGGGGTCAAGTTTATCCATCGGATCCAGGCCCCTGAACACGCGCGATGATGTCGTCTTACTATACGTCTCCTCGTTCAAGCATATTCGAAGCTTTTTCTAAAGTTTACAACTCTCTCTGCGGTAGGTTAAATTCATGACACAATTAGATTGATGTTAGGCTATCCATGAAAGCATCTTCTAAAATATACTTTAAAAATCTATCTTTTTCTATTTTTTCCAGTATCTTTCTCTAAGACCATCCGCAGTGGTATACTGTAAAGCATACTGGATACACTGTTGCACAGTGTAATTTAGAGTACGTACTGTAAAAGCTGGAGGAGAATAGTGTATAGAATATGCTTTAGAGTACGCTGGTGCGGATGGTCTAAATTCTCTAAATTTACACATATCAGTATGCCTTGCGGATGGTCTTAATTAGGAACGCCATTAGATCGTTCTGCACCTGTCAGTCACGCATTATTCATCCGATTCAAGCATGCCCAACACACATTAGGACGAAGTGCTAAAACAAGCACTGCTACAATAAGCCTCATCACAGGCGGCTCCAAACCTATTATCACAGACGGCTTTTAAAACCGCCTGAAACGAAGAGTCTGTGATAATCCGCAATTTCACAGGCGGAGAAGTGAAACCGCCTGTGAAGACTAATTATCATAGGCGGTTCTTCACTAAGGATAGCCGTCTGTGAAGACCGATTATCATAGGCGGTTCTTTACTTAGGCTAGCCGTCTGTGAAAATACTTTATCACAGACGGGTCGTGCAGCATATATAACCGTCTGTGATAAACGTCTTATCACAGACGGTTATTGAAGAATAACTAACCGTCTATGATAAGAAGTCTTCACAGACGGGTATTGAAGCATTACTAACCGCCAATGATAATTTGTCTTCACAGGCGGATTTTGAAGCATAACTAACCGCCTATGATAATGAGTCTTCACAGTCGGGTATTGAAGCATAACTAACCGTCTATGATAATTTGTATTCACAGGCGGATTTTGAAGCATAACTAACCGCCTATGATAATATGTCTTCACAGGCGGGTTTTGAAGCATAACTAACCGTCAATGATAATGTGTCTTTACAGACGGTTATTGAAGCATAACTAACCCGTCTATGATAATGGTGTTATCACAGACGGAGTTTACCTATATCAGCCGTCTGTGAAGACCCTTTAACGCAACCGGTTTCTACCATAACAGACACCGCCTGTGAAAATTAGGTTATCACAGATGTTTCTTTACTTGTATCTAGCCGCCTGTGATAATTGTTTTTCACAGTCATGCAGTACTACTGCTGTTATTTCTAATTTCCAGGTCAATTCAATATAATCACAGAACAAAAAACAACAATCATCACAGAACAAAAGACAACAATATTATCATCACAGAAGTCAATTTCACTAAAACAATATACATACACACAAGTTACAGATACAATTTCATCTCAAAGTTTACAAGTTTTCACTAAAAACTGTTTAGATTGGTATAGTCGCAAAGTTCTGGCACATCAGCTGCTGAACCTCTCTTATCAAAGAACTTCCCCGTTTTGTGCAAAATTTCGCGACGAATGAACTGACAGAGTTCAGAAGCAATCCTGTCGGTGCCACTATATTTACATCATATGTTTTCGTTGGAGAGATATTTAGGAGTATTAAAAGGTTATGTGCGGAACCGTGCTCATCCAGAGGGTTCAATTATGGAAGGATACACCACTGAAGAAGTGATTAAGGGTTGCGCTGATTACATCAAAGATGGAAAATCGATAGGTGTGCCTATACCGGTACATGAGGGTAGACTACGTGGGAGAGGCAAAGTGGGTAAGAAAACTTTTATTGTTCAAGATTACAAGAATGTACACCGTGCACATTTTGGTGTACTACAACAGCTCGCAATAGCTGAGCCGTACATCGAGGAACACCAAATTGAGCTTCGTGATAAAAACCAAGACCGCAAAGAGGACTGGATCATGAAAGAGCACAGAAGATGTTTCACTGAATGGTTAATGGACAAAAATATATCATACGGAAACACTATAGAAGAGGCAACAATGAAAAAGTTAGCTTGTGGCCCATCTGCTTTGGTAACATCATGGCAAGCATATGACATCAATGGTTACACATTTTACACTAAAGAAAAAGACGGTAAGAGTGTTGCACAAAATAGTGGCGTTCGTATTGAGGCTTATGATTCACAAGGGCAGAAGACCACATACTTCGGGTTCATAGAGGAAATATGGGAACTCGATTATGGCGAAAGAATGGTAATGCCCGTATTTAATTGCCAATGGGTCAAACATCCTGATGGTTTGAAAGTGGACAATTACGGACTGACACTGGTAGACTTGAATAAAGTGGGTTACAAAGATGACCTGTGGGTTCTCGCCGATAATGTTGCACAAGTTTTTTATGTTCAAGATCCATAAACTGAGAAGTTGCACGTAGTTGTTTCTGGAAAGCAAAATATTGTTGGGGTTGACAATGTGGGAGATAATGAAGAGGAATATAATCAGTATGAAGAGATGTACCTTTTCACCGAACCAGAAAACATCAAGCGCGTAGAGAGAAGCATTAAAAAGAATTTGAAACCCTATATGCGAGAAGATGTCAATGCTGGAAAAAATGTATATAGCAATGCGAGATGATATATATTGTATATATTTGTATCTTCTGAAATCAACTTAGAACAATGTTGGTATATGGATTGTGTCCTTTTGCATTTGTGTACATATGCGTTTGGACTCAATGATTTGGAAGTTTGGAAGTTTGGTCTTTCTTCAGATAATGATGTCTCGGGCGTGTAGCCGATTGAAGGAGGAGCGCTTGGCGTGGCGCAAGAACCATCCCCATGTATGTACATATGGCACACCGGTCACATGGTTGTATATACATATGTATCTGTAATGGACTGATGAACTTAACTGTAGTTTGTTTTTCCGTGTTGTTTGTTTTTGGTATTTTCAATTTCTCCGCGTAGGGTTTCTCTGCGAAGCCTGAATCGGGAGATTTATTGAAGTGGCAGTGCATCGTCCCCGGTAAAGAAGGGGTAAGTCATGAAGAACAAGCACAATATGAGTTTAACTATCGTCCTCCTATTAATAAATTTTCTTTTGCAGACTGAATGGGAAGGTGGTTACTACCCCCTGACAATCTCCTTCTCTGAGGACTATCCCTTGGTGCCTCCAAGATGCTCCTTTCCAATTGGGTTCTTCCACCCAAATGTCCATCGTTCGGGAGCACTCTGCATCAGGATTCTTGATCAAGAGACTGTAAGATAGACCTATTTTGTTCATGTAATTATTACTTATAAATTTTGTCGAACTTATTTGAACTGGTTTCTTATATTGCTTAAATTATATTTCGTAGGGGTGGTGCAGTGCTTTTACAATCAAAACTATACTACTTGAAGTTCAGCGTTTGCTGCATCAGCCAAATGTGCCTGATGTTGAAAATGATTGCTATAATCTACTTATCAAGGTTAGATGACACTTTGACTTAGTGACCAATGTAGGTTATTCATTCCTCCTTCGACATTTGTTAATTTAAATAATGTCAATATTTTCAGGATCCAGCGGAATATAAGAGACGTGTTCGGGAGCAAGCAGGACGGTACAATTTAGATTGATCGATGGGAGCTTCATCGTCGATCTACAATGAATGTAGCATGATTTTTGTTCAGTGTGTAAAGAAATTATCTTTGAACAATTGTAAAGCCTCTAATGGTGTATTACCACAATTAAGCCAGCCTCACTGGTGATCGAGCATTTCCTATAATGCATTACTGTACTAGTATCCGCTAGCTCATCTGTGTTTTTTTGCTGATCATACAATTTTGCCTGCACGACTACATGCGGCTGTGATATATAATTGCAACTACATCCCTGTAATTTCAATGAAAACCGCTTATGATAATTAAACAATGACCGTCACTGAAAATACATGATCTTCTCAGGCCGTTGTTAATCAAGAACCGGCTATGAAGTTCATTGCATTACAGACGGTTATTAATTAAGAACCGCCAACGAAGATCATGTATTTACTCAGACGGTTGTTCCTTAAAATCCATCTGTGAAGTTCATTGCATTACAGACGGTTATTAATCAAGAACCGCCAACGAAGATCATGTATTTACCCAGACGGTTGTTTCTTAAAATCCGTCTGTGAAGTTCATGGCATTGCAGGCGGTTAATAATTAATAACCGTCTGTGAAGATCATGTATTTACCCAGGCGGTTGTTTCTTAAAATCCGTCTGTGAAGTTCGTTGCATTACAGGCGGTTCTTAATTAAGAACCGATTCTGAAGATCATGTATTTACCCAGACGATTGTTCTTTAAAATCCGTCTGTGTTGTTCTTTCATCACAGACGGTTATTATATCATTCGTCATCACAGTCGCATATTTTTAAGGACCGCCTGTGTTTGAAAAATTGAGGCGCCTGTAAAAATGCTTTTTGTAGTAGTGAAGTAGTATTACGAACCCCGACACGGATGGGCATCATCACATGGAAGCCTCAATGCCTCACAAAGTCACAAGTTATAACATTGTACTGTACGCAGCAATTTAGTAGCACACACGTACAGATGATGGTAGTCGACACTGCATACACCATGCATGGTCGTCGATCATTGGGCATTGTTTGGACGACGGATCCTCAGACGTATCTTGTTGGATCCAAGGAGAATATACTAATACATGATGTTTCTGATTGATGAAACGACGCCTAGGTTACTGAAAGTCTATAGCCAGTCACTGCCCGTGCATGCAGTTTATTCAATGATATAGAGGCGGAGACATCCGCCTCAGAGCAGGAGACGAGCTGGATGGATATTCTAGCTGCAGTCGCTGTCCTGCATCATCTGGACCAGCGATGCGCGGAGGGCGTCGTCGTCGTACTGCAGCTCAGCGGGCACGTCCACGACGACGTCCTGCACGGTCGCGCCGTTCACGCGGCTCACGCAGGCGTGCTGGACGTGCAGGCCCAGCGTCCGGAGCGCGCCCATGAGACGCGCCGGCGCGTGCGGGGCCGCGCTCGTTGCGCGCACCGTAGCCGCGTCGGTCCAGACCATGCGCACCTCCACGACCTCGTCCGCGACGGCGCCGCCGGAGGCCGCAACGACGGGCTCCTGCCTCGTCGCCGCGGCGGCCCGCTTGGCCTCAGCCTCGAGCCGGGCGACGCGGGCACGGAGCTCGGTGATGTAGGCGGCGGCGTCGGCGAGGAGGGAGGCCTTGTCCATGCGGGAGACGGTCGGCACGGCGGCACGGAGGTCGCAGAACCGGCGGTTCAGCTTGTCCCGGCGCTGCCGCTCCGCCTCCACGTGGTTCATGGAGGGGCCGTCCGGGCGCAGCCCGGGCTTCCGTCCTCGGCGCTTCCCAGCAGCTGGGCGCTGCGCCGCCGGGGCCGTGACTCTCGGCTGCTCGAAGACTTCAGAAGCCGGGGAGAGCGTGCGCCCCACGGGCCACAGCTCCCCCCTCTCATCGTAGTAGCCCTCGTTCTTGGCCACGACATCACCAAGCAGCCATTGCTCGGGAACCTCGCAGGATGCGAGCTCGATGACCGGGTGTCCGGCGTGGGAGAAGAAGGACGCCGGCGAAGGCGGCGAGGAGGAGGAGTACGGCGAAAGCATCTCGTCCATGTCGCTCACTGCAGCCTAAAGTGGCAAAGGAACAGATCCCTTCACTCTCATGTGACAAATGCAAGTGGCGTTTCTGTGGTTCTGCTGTTTTAATACTGCCGGGAGGAGAAGCAAGCCGTTTTGGAGTAGGATGGGACCGTCCTCGGATAGTCACTTTGGTAGTAGGGGTGGACATTCGGTTAACCGACACATTTCGGTTCGGTTTTTCAGTTATTTTTAAAATTCGGTTTCTGAAAAATAGAAACCGAAATATGTAATTCAAAAAGAAAAACCAGACCACCGGTTAACCGGTAATTTCGGTTCGGTTTTCGGTTAACCGAACAAAAACCGAACTTCAACCCTAACCTTCGATCTCTCTCGATGGGGTCATCCTGGGCATGGGCCAGGGCGCGGTCGCCGCCGGAAATGGCCGCGGGGCGCGCGGAGGCCGGATTGGTGCAAGGAGGCAGGATGAGGAGGTTGTGGGGCGGCAGGACGATGAGACCCTGGGCGGCTGGGCGATGCAGTTCGACGAGGCCGACGGGACTCGTGGCAGCCGTGGGCGACGGGGCGCGGCGGTCGATGGGTGACCTGGCTCGGCGGCTGATGGGGTTGGGGCACGGCGGCTACGGGCGATGCGGCGGGCTTGGCACGGCAAGGCGAGGAGCAGCGGTCGTGGGGCGACAGGAGTCGGCGGCCAACGGCAACGGGGCTCCACGCGGTGGCCAGGTGTGAGTTCGATTGTTGTGGGCTTCGGGTGACAGCGTAAGGCTAGGGTTTGGAAGTCGGGCTGGGCAAAATTGATGGTTTGTGGGGATGGTGTAGTGTTTGTTATGGGCTTTGCTGGTGGGCCGAGTTTGAGTTCTGTTTAATTCGGTTAGTTCGGTTAACCGGAATATAAAACCGAACCGAAAAAAAGTTCGGTTTTCGCTACTTAGCAACCGAAATTTATCCGGTTTGGACCGCTTTCAGTTAATTCAGTTTTGGTTCCGATTAATTCGGTGTCAGTTTTCGGTTTTTGGTTTTTTTGCCCACTCCTATTCGGTAGTTCGGTTCCTCCTAATGGCTTTGGAACAAGTTGGAGGTCGAGGTCGGCCAATTAAAAAGCGTGGTATGGGAGACCAACGTGTGAAAGAGACGTCAATTGGTCAATCAATAAACCAGCATCAGAAATAAATTCGTCAGGTATCTGAAGTTTAAGAAAATTTCGAGCACCAGATCATTAGTAGCTAATTACGGTTATTAACCACTAATCTTGCAATTAACCATTAAACCTTAAATCTTATAGGTTATTCAATCACAAAATTTTATGTTTGATCATTTTACAATTAACGTAACTCTTACAATTACTGATTATCAATTAGCAAAAAACATACTGTTCTTCTCTTCTGGCATGACGGCGGCGGTGTCGTCGCCTGCCTGCGCTACCCCGCGATGCCGTCACCGCCGCTGCAACGGTGCCGCCGCCGTCGTCCAAGAGCCGACGCCGGGAGTAGCCGCCGGGATTCGGTCACGCACCCGTCGCCCCGACCCTTCGTACGGCGGCCACCCCGCTGCGAATTGGGAATAGGTAGGAGAGGTTAGGGTTTGGAGAGAATATAGAGTCAGGTACGAATCTTAAAGCGAACCAATGGTGGAAAGTGACGCCTGAAATTTTGAGGGAAATCAGGCACCTGCCATTTAGCATTTCTCTATTCTAAATTACTTCTTCCCTTTCTAAATATTTATCATTTGTTAGTTTATTTAAAAATCAACTAACAAATGATAAGTGTTTGAGGACGGAGTGAGTACTAGTTATGTTCTTTGACGCAAGTCTTTTTCTACCAAGTTTGATCTAACTTGGTATCTTTTACCACCTGAAGTCAGTCAAGATCAATGTCTCACGCGTACGTAGAGCCACATACCGTACCGATTGCACACAACCGGCCGGCCAAACCTACCGGCGGCTAATTGGCTACCACGCGAGTACGTTTATCGCATGTGTACGGTCACCGTGTGTACGTGAGACGGTCGTCCGTGCGCAGACATAGCTGACCCAGTTTTTTTCTTTCTGAAAACCGAAAGCTTGAAGTCTGTTTCTCAACCGGAAGTTGGAAGAACATACCGACTCTGTTATGAGATACCCTCTCTGTTCACAAAAGTTTGTCGCTTTCTACTTCATTTTTAAACTAAATTAAAGTGATAAACTTTTGGTGACGGAAGGAGTAAATGACATTTGGAACAACTAGTTTAGTATAATTTGAATTATATTAGTTTGCCTAAAAGTAAGAGATGGGTATGTTGGTTCATGCATGTAACGTCATTTTCAGGGCGTCTGTAAGAAAACCGGATTCGGATATGTACATAGAACCTGAAGTCAGTACCGACAGTGCAGACTTATGAACAATACAATTAGCTGGAACTGATTTTGAGTAGCAGCTTATTTTTCCCTGGAAATGATCAGAGGATGTATTCTGGACAGTGGACTCTTCTTTCAAAAGCACATATATAAACTTGTGACCGGGCTGTTAGTAGCTGAATTTTTACTCTCATTGAAGAGAGGATGACAATAGAGGGTTGGAGCAATTTTCTTGTCTATTCCTCACACAATGTCATACCAACCCAAGAGGTTGAGGCTACATATTTATAGCAGCCTACGGGCAGCTAACCAGTCAAGCATATGCCTTCTTGCTAGTCCAAGATGTCATGCAAGATGATGTCCTAAAGATGATAACAACTGTCCTAAAAGCAGTCAAGATGCTGCTGTCCTTGCTTCTCTAAAAGCAGCCAAGATGTTGTCTTCTAGTCTAAGATGAGTACAACAAGGACCAAAGACTAAGGACTAAGGTACAACAAACTAAGAATAAGGGTACAAGGGACTAGGGACCAAAGACCAAAGGACTACAAGACTTATTACATCATTCTCTCCCTAAGTCTTGTACGTCGTCTTCTGGGAGGGTTGGACCATCCCAATCCTGGAGCAAACTTCAATGAACTTGAGCCTCCCAAGGGGCTTGGTAAGCAGGTCCGCAAGCTGGTCCTTGGTGTTGATGTAGATCGTCTTGATGTTGCCTTCCTCCAAGCAGCCTCGTATGAAGTGGTACCTCACCCGGATGTGTTTGCTCCGTTCATGGAAAACGGGGTTCTTTGCCAGGGCCAGAGCATACACGTTGTCCACCCTGAGTTCCACCGCTCCAGTGTCTCCACCGAGGAGATCACCAAGTAGTCGAACAAGCCAGAGCGCCTGAGTCGAAGCGGTGGAGGCCGCTATGTACTTGGCCTCGCAACTGGACATGGCCACCACCTGCTGCTTGACCGACTGTCAGCTAACGAGGCACTTGCCGAAGAAGAAGAGGATCCCACTCGTGCTTTTGCTGGTGTCGATGTCGCAGGCGTGGTCGCTGCCGCTGTACCTGACAAGGTGTGCCTCTCTAGGACACCTCGGGTAGTGGAGGCCGTGATTGAGATTCCACGCAACATAGTGAATGATCCTCTTCACAGCCTGTTGGAGCTCCGTCGTCGGTCGCTGCAGGAACCGACTAACGTAGCCCATGGAGAATGCCAAGTTCGGTCGTGTGTGGGCGAGGTAGCGAAGGCTCCCCACAAGACGTCGATACGTTGTAGCGTCCACCTCCTCCGCCGTGCTGTCGCGGCTCAACTTCAGCCTCTCCTCCATCGGAGTGAGGGCTGGGTTGCAGTTTGTGAGCCCAGCTAGCCCAACAATGCGCTTGGCGTAATCGTGATCCTGAAGTCGGCCTGGTGCACCTCAATCCCTAGGTAGAAGGAGAGGGATCCTAGGTCACTCATCTGGAAGGTGGCTTTCATCTCTTCCTTGAACGCTGCCACCTCCGCATCCTTGGTGTCAGTGATCACCAAGTCATCGATGTAGACACCCACCAGTAAGGTATTTCCTCCATGACCACGCTGGTAGATGGCCGCCTCGTGCAGGCATTGCCCGAAGCCCATCCTCTTGAGTGTGGAATCCAACTTGGCATTCTAGGCCCGTGGTACCTCCCGCAAGCCATAGAGGGCCTTGCGCAGGCGCAATACCTTGCCCTCCATGCGAGGTATCGCAAACCCTGGCGGCTGGTGTACGTAGACCTCCTCCTTCAAGTCGCCGTTGAAGAACGCCGACTTGACGTCCATGTGCTGGACACGCCAGTCTTCTTGGGCAGCCAACGCAAGAAGGAGTCGCACAAATTCCATCCGTGCCACGGGGGCAAAGGCATTGTCGAAGTCAATCCCCTCCTGCTGCATGAAGCCGCGTGCCACCAAGCGAGCCTTGTGCTTGACGATGGCACCGACTTCATCCCTCTTTAGCTTGAACACCCACTTAAGGGTGATCGCACGGTGACCGTGAGGGAGGTCAGCAAGCTCCCAAGTGCGGTTCGTCTCAACCGCATCCATCTCCGACCGCATCGCGACACGCCATGCCGCCTGTTTCTCGGCCTCCGCGAAAGACCGAGGCTCACCATCATCGCACGCAAGGTGCAACTGCGCCTCCGGATCTTGATCATCCAGATTGTGAGGGGCCAGACCCGGCACCGGCTGGTCGCTGAGAATGTTCTCCATCTTTCAATACCATAACTGCTCGCCGTCGTAGCACCTGTCGAGGCGCTCCTCGTCGTGGGAGAGCGGAGTGACAAACTCCACTGGGTCGTGCTTGACACGAGATGGCGACAGAGTGGACGTGGCCGAAGGGGTGGGCGTCGGTGCTAGAGTGCGTGGGATCGCCGGCTGAGGTGGAGGTGGATGCTCGGGGGCTGGGGTAGACACGCTCAGTGGAGTAGAGTTGCCTACTGCCCCAGGTCCCTTGAAGTAGACGTAGTCGATGATGAAGTCGTCGTTCGTCGAGGTCGAACCACCGTCCACCGCCTTGTCCCATACCCAACCTCGCCCTTCATTGAACACAACATCGCGCGTCGTGTGCACACGCTGTGTCTCTGGGTCGAGAATGCGGTAGGCCTTTGAGCCCTCCGCATAGCCGATGAACACCCCCGGGGTGCTCCTGTCATCGAGCTTGCCGATCTGGCCAAGCTCCTTGGCGAACGTGAGGCAGCCGAAGACCTGTAGGTGAGAGACCACCGGATTGGGATTGCGCCCATACCAAGCCTCGTACGGCGTCCTGCGATGGACCGCCTTCATGGGCGAGCGGTTGAGGATGTATACGGCGGTCACCACCGCCTCTCCCCAGAAGACAACCGACATTCCCCTCTGCTTGAGGAGGGCCCGAGTCATCCCCACAACCATATGGTTGCCCCGGTCGACGATGCCATTCTGCTGCGGGCTGTAAGGCGTGGAGTAGTGGCGCTGAACACTGTCATCCGCACAATACGATGCGAATTCAGCTGTCGTGAATTTGCCGCCGTTGTTGCTGTGTAGCAAGCACAGCTTGCGGCCACACTCCGCCTCCGCAGTGGCCTGCGCGCGCCTGATGGCGTTCACAGCCTCTCCCTTGCTGCCAAGGACCACCACCCACATATAGCGGGAGAGGTTGTCGACAAGCAGCAGGAAGTAGCATCGTCCTCCTGGTGTAGCCGGTGTCACCAGGCCATACAAGTATCGGTGAACGAGCTCGGGCCGCTCCTTGGCTCGAAAGCTCGACTGCTGGGGAAAAGGAAGCCACCTCTGCTTCGTCACCATGCAGACGTCGCAGAGATGCTCCACATGGTCAAGGCATGCATGCCTCACACCATCTCCTTTGCACTGAGCTGCTTCAGGGCCTTGAAGTGAACTTGCCCAAAGCGCTCGTGCCACTGCCATGCCTCGTCCTCCTGACGAGTGGCAAGACAGATAGGCTGTGCTACCAGCAGGTGAAGGACATAGAGTCAATTGGTGCCTCTAGTTACCTTGGCAAGAAGGTGTCAATGGCAATCCCAAATGCTCATGACCCCGTCCTTGATGTCCATGTGCAAACCACTCTCATCTACCTGTCTCAAGCTGATGATGGAGTTTCTCAACGCGGGGATGTAGTAGACTCCGACGAGCATCTTGTGCTCACCGGACTCATCCCTGAGAATGACGGAGCCAACACCCTTGATATCCATGCCGGAGGCGTCACCAAACTTGACGGAGCCTCAAACATTGGGATCAAGCTCGGCGAAGAACTCCTGTCGACCGGTCATGTGATGGGTGGCGCCGATATCGAGGCACCACCCGTCAATCTTGTCATTGCTGGAGTCGTCGCCGAAGAAAGCGTGTGCTCTCGGCTCATCAAGATGAAAGAGAGCTGCCGCGGTCGATGCCACTAGAGGTGGCTTGATGCTTCCGTGTGCCATGAGCAAAGCTGGCTCCTCTTCCACCTGTGCGACGTGGGCCTGCTCCTCCACTTGTGCGATGTGGGCCTGGCCACGTCGTGGCTGTCAACACTCCCTGGCCCAATGACCAAGCTTACCACAGTTGTGGCAGATGTCGTCTCGTACCGACTTGTGGTTGCCGGCGACACTGCCCTGGGCGCCTCCGCGGGCACGTCCTTGCGCCCTGGCTTGGGCACCTCCGCGCCCCTTGCATGCTTGTCGCGCTTGCGGCCGCCTGTCGAGGAAGAGGACCCCCCTTCTTCTGGTCACCCTGGCTAGCCTTCCACTGCTTGCGAGTGAGATGAAGCTTCCCGCCAATGGTGATAGGCCCCCATAGAGGTTGTGGTTCGTCGCTGTTGACGACCTTGAGGCAACCTATCGCCTCTTCGATCGACATCATGGAGAGGTCTAGCAGAGACTCGATCGAGCGAGCGATCTGCTTGTACTTCTAGGGGATGCAATGAAAGAGCTTCTCGAAAGCTCTCTCCTCGTCGTAGGTGTCGTCGCCGAACTGCTCCAACTTCTGCAACAAAGTGTTGGGACGGAGAGCAAAGTCATTGATGTACTCACCTGGCTTAAAGGCCAGGTTCTCCCACTCCTTGCGAAGTGCCTGCAATGTGGTCTTGCAGGCGCGGTTGCTGCCGATGCGTGCCGCAGCGATGTCGTCCCAAGCCTCCTTAGCAGTCCGCTTCTTGAAAAGCGAGAACTGCATCTCGTGCGGGTCTACGGCAATGAGTGCATCCAGCGCCTGTCGATCCTCGTAGTAGTCGACGTCGCCGTACCGAACTTCTTCCCACATGTATCGCACCTGGAGCCGTACCCTCATCACCGCAGCCCACTCGACGTAGTTGGTCTTGGTGAGGTTAGGCCACCCACCGCCGGGACCGACATCCCTAACAATAGCCTGGACCCCGTGGTGTCCATGATACCTATCCGGGGAGGGAGAACCGTGCTACCTATAACGGCCGCGTTCTCTGTCGACTCCGCCGCCGCTGCTGGAAGCGCCACAGGCGCTTCCGCGTCGGTCTGGGCTGCGGCCGTTGCACCCATGGGGACGCGCGGCTGCTCGATGCACCTCCTGTGCTTGCGTCGCTTCACTCGCAAGCCTGAGCTCATCGTCGACACCACCGTTGACAAAACCGCTGGAGCTACTACCGCGCAGAGCCTCCAGCGCTGCCGCTACACGCGCAGCAGCCGCCGCCACCGCTGCTTCCACTTCCGCCCTCGCTGCTGCCAGTTCTGCCGCCACCAACCTTACCGCCAGTGCCACCATCACTGCAGTCTCTGCCGCCGCTCGCTCGCACTCCTCTACCACGGTGACCTCTGTCTGCCGCGCGCTCGAGGCGACCGAATGCTGAGACTGTCCGTCAGATATTGCGCACTAGTGGGGAGCTAGTGTGTGGGGAAGAGGGATGAGTTGGGGCAGCCGGTGTTCCTGCTACCGGTTGCGAACAGGGAGAGGCGTGGGATGGAGATGAGTAAGAGATGTTTAGGCTACATGATAGAATGGCTCTGATACCAAGTGTTAGTAGCTGAATTTTTACTCTCATTGAAGAGAGGATGACACTAGAGGGTTGGGGCAATTTTCTTATCTATTCCTCACACAATGCCATACCAACACAAGGGGTTGAGGCTACATATTTATAGCAGCCCAAGGGCAGCCAACCAGCCAAGCATATGCCTTCTTGCTAGTCTAAGATGCCATGCAAGGTGCTGTCCTAAAGATGCTAACAACTGTGCTAAAAGCAGTCAAGATGCTGAGGATGTCCTAACTGCTGTCCTAGCTGCTATCCTAGCTGCTCTAAAAGCAGTCCAAGATGCTGTCATCTAGTCTAAGATGAGTACGACAAGGACCAAAGACCAAAGACTAAGGTACAACAAACTAAGGACAAGGGTACAAGGGACTAGGGGACCAAAAAACAAAGGACTACAAGACTTATTCCATCACGGACATCTGTGGCTTGATTCCGCTATCGAGATAATCTTATTCTTATGGTCTTTATCAAGATGCGTGCAACCTGGGCGAGAAACCAGTCTCTCTAACTGGAGTTCCCTGGTGTTATGTGTTGATTCTTATACAAGGATACATGATCTGTGGTATTAGTAGATTGAACCGATTTAGCTCTAATACAATGGATTCTATCTCTATCTCTACTACTCGTTCTATCTCTAATGCCGCAAGTTTAAAGGTTACAATAATACCAGATCTTAACTACTCCTATCTAAAGCAGCACCTTGATATCGCATGGCTTCTGGACTTCTTCTTGACTTGATATTTCATATAAACCGAAACTCCTTCTAACACTCCTCCTCAACCTAAGCATCCCATCTTTAGGTTGTGTCGAAAAAACAATCTGTTTTTGTGTAGTTAGGGTTTAGTAAAGCCATCAGCAATCAGATCTCTTGTTGACACAAATCTGACTTGGAAAAGTTCTATTTGCAACCTTCTCTCACACAAAATGATAACTTATCTCAATATGCTCCGTTCTTGCATGGAATATTGGATTTTCTATCTGGCAGCAATGTTACCACACCCCAAAATTGCACTTTCATCTTGCTGAACACACAATTCTCTCAAGATGGTCTGAACCCAGATCACTTCAATTGTTGCATTTGCTAAAGATTTATACTCTGCCTCCGTATTGGATCTAGAAACTGTGGACTGTTTTCTTGCATTCCAAGACACAATATTCGATTCTAGATATATCGCGAAACCTCATGTTGATCTTCTGTCATCTAGACAACCTGCCCAGTCCGCATCAAAGAATGCTTTTATTTGAAGAGAACTCCCCCTTACAAACTTAATTCCCAGGATTGATAATTCCTTGTATGTACCTCGAAATTCTTTTTACCATGGTCATATGAACAGTAGTGAAATTATGTAAATATTGAAATACCTTATTAACTGGAAAACCAATATCAGGCCTTGTTATACTGAGATATTGTATACCTCCTAGAAAGCTCCTGTACCTAGTTGCTTCTTGCACGCCCAGGGTTTTCTCCCACAAAAGCCGAGTACTTCTATGTATTTGAGAGTGGAGTACTCACTGTTTTACAAGTCATTATACCTGCCTTCTTTGTAATCTCTTCTGCATGTTTTTTTGGTTCAACAAAATTCCTTCTTTGATTTTTGACACTTCAATACCCAATAAATAATGAAGATCTCCAAGGTCTTTTAATGCAAAATCCTCCTTTAAATCAGTCAACATGATTGGACAGCCTGCTGAGATCAACTTGCAACTATAATATCATCCACATATATTAGCAAATAAATTGTAGTCTTTCCTTTGCAATAAATAAATAAGAATGTATCTCTTTTGAAGGCACAAAATCAAGTTGAATAAGTTTAGAACTGAGTTTAGAATACCATGTTCTTGGTGCCTGCTTAAGTCCATAAATAGCTTTGTCCAACTTAGATATATAATCAAGATGCCTGAATCTTTATAGCCTGGAGGTTGAGACATGTAAACCTCTTCTTCTACGTCATCATGTAAGAAGGTATTTTGTACATCTAGCTGCCTCAGACTCCAGTTATTTTATATAGCAGTTGACAAAACAATTTGAATAGTAGCTGATTTTACCACTAAACTGAAAGTATCTTAATAACCAATTCCCTACCTTCGTTTGAAGCCTTTTTCTACTAAGCATGTCTTGTACCTGTTAATCGTCCTATCAGCTTTTCTTTTAAATTTATACACCCACTTGGAACAAATTACATTGCTTGCCCCCTTCCTTGCTAATGCCAAGTACGATTTTTCTCTAAAGCTTGGACTTCTGCATCCATGGCCTTTATTCATTCTTTGTCTTCAAGTGCCTATTCAAGAGATTTTGCCTCTTCGGTAGATCAGAATAAGCAAATAAATACATTACCAAAGTTAGTCCCTTGGATATGTTGTTTTGGAGTCGTGTTCTGGGGTGAATCTGATTTGCTGGTGTTGGCGCTCGTGTACCCAAAGACAAATTCTCCTCTGCGCCAAAAGTAGCAAATCGCCATCGGGATCCAAGCCCTCTGGCTCCTGCGCAGGATGTGACACACGGACAGAACCAGGGCCTGCTCCTGCCTCCTCTTGGGCATGTGAATCAAACCTACCTTCGTTTGTGGGGTGCGCACCCGCCTCCGCCTGTGAGGAGGAACCTATCGCACGCGAACCGAGGTTGTCGATCAGATGGTTGGCGGGGCACGACGCACTGCCTGGAGACGACGTGGGGCCCAGAGCTGCTTCGTCATTAATGACAGGTGGTTCTGCATGCACCAAGCGCGGATTGGCTGCCGATTCTGGGATCTGGTGCCGATCAACACCGAAAGTGGTGTTCGGATCTGCTGCGACTATGTTCTGATAGCACTGGTTTCTTGCATAGAATTATCAGAAGTACTTGGATCTTAATGAGAAAAGTTAGTCCAGTTATCTTGGCTATGAAATCATTCTGGTGTAGCTCTTCTATTTGAATACCTGCTGATGGTTGCAAAGTAAGTTGAAGGAGGAGAATTTTCGAGCGAAGTTGAGCACCTGCATTTAGATGAACGTTGTGGAACGGAAAAATCAAATATCACATTTTGTGATATAGAAACAACAACTAGATGATTCTAAACACTTGTATCCCTTGTGCATTGGGTTGTATCCAAGAAAGACACAATATTTGGATCTAAAATACAATTTTTGATGATTGTAGGGACGAAGATTTTTAAAAAGGAATACTCGAGTGAAACATGGAGCAATTTCTCTAGTGGCGTATGATCTTGTATAACTCAAGAAGGGAGACGATTTATAAGAAAGGTGGCAATGATAAACGCTTCATCCTAAAATTTCAATGGCATAGAAGCATGTGCCAAAAGAGTTAGTCCAATATCAACAATGTGACGATGCTTGCGTTCAGTAGCACCATTCTGTTGATGAGTGTGTGGACACGAAACACGATGCATGATACAATTCTGCAAAAAAAAATAGAATCAAGTTTTTGATATTCTCCTCTCTAATTTGTTTGCATGCAAATGATTTGATTATTGAATATTCTTTCTACCTTGGCACGAAATATATGGATTTTTGAAACACCTCTGTTTTGTGACGAATTAGATAGATTCAATTGAACTTACTGAAGCCATCAATAAAACTCACATAATAATTATGCCTTCCAACAGATGTAGGAGCAGGTCCTCGTACATAAGAAAATATGAGATCTAATGGTGCTTTTCACTCGCTACTAGACTTAGGAAAAGGTAGCTGACAGTTTTTTCCTTGATGCCTGCGGACCCCTAGGGGGCGCCAGGCTTGATTTTAAATGCATGGACATCGTCGAAGAGGTCTTCAGCGGTGATGGTGACAAGGCATCCATCGAGCGAGGCAACACCCACCCTCAATATTAAGAAATGTTGACGGCAGGCCCCCTGGGAGGTGCCGGAGCTGGATTCTCCATTGTCGCCCACCATCAACGCTAAGAAACATCGACGGCAGGCCCCCTGGGAGGTGCCAGAGTTGGATGCTTCGACATCGCCCACCATCAACGCGAAGGAACATCGACGGTGGGCCCCCTAGAAGGTGCCAGAGCTGGATGATCTGACATCGCCCACTATCAATGCTAAATGTAGGATCGAAGAGCACATGTAAAGCTACCATAGGGGGGGGTGAATGGTAGATTAAAACTTTTCAGCAGAAGCAACAAAAACACCACTCAGCAGTAAACTGATCTGTTAAAGAAACAGTGTGTGCGACTAATCTAAACGTGTTCAACTATGACAAAACTAGTATAGATTGTAGAGAATCAAGTCAAGAAGACGTCACAAATAGAATCACAAAAATACGTTGAGAGAAACTCAAGTTACAATCGAAAGATCGAAGAAAGGTCAATTTGTCCTACCCGAGAAAAATAGTTGTGGAACACTGGAAAGAAACTCGTGTAGATTAGAAACGATAAATCCAATGAACGTGAAATTTTCGTAGATGATAGAAAATTAAGTTGTGAAGACAACTCAAGAAGAATCACATCAATCGTATATGTAAAAATCGAGTTATGATATAACTACCGAAGCAAGGTAGTGCTGTGCAGAAACTCGACGAGAAAGACTTGAAGAAAACAAGTCGGACGAACAAGGCACAAAAGCTCCTTTAGACTATGTATTTTATTGATTAAAACTTACAAGGAACAGTCCCAAAGTCGTGCACCACGAGCTATGGCCTCTCTTGCTTATATAACCAGCCCTTAGGCCAACCCGAACCTAACTAGGACTCTAATCCTACTCAATTCACGAATCGAAACTTTCCATAACTGCTCAAGACTCTTCTATACGCCGATAGAAGCAATATTAAGGCTTCAAAACACCTTATGAACGTATACCACATTCCTAAAATAACTCAAATTCGTGACCCGCACGAAATCCTAACATAACAAACTCAAAACTTTCCATATTTGAGTCAAACCCGACTCAGCCGCAGCCTGAGTCCACAACCTAGTCGGTTGGACCTTTCCGACCAATTTTTTACGTCCACATCTCTTCATCACGCCTCAGAACCATGTAGTCACGTCCATGCACTCCTTGCACACGTGCCAACATCTTCCAAGTACGTCCAAGATACCTTCATATGCATATGAAGGTATCGTGGACGTAGTTGGAAGATGTTTGCACGTGTGCAATGAGTGCATGGACGTGACTACATGGTTCCGAGGCATGATGAAGAGATGTGGACATAAAAAATTGGTCGGAAAGGTCCAACCGACTAGGTTATGGACTCAGGTTGCAACTGAGTCGTGTTTGACTCAAATATGGAAAGTTTTGAGTTGGTTATGATAGGATTTCATGTGGGTCACGAATTTGAGTTGTTTTAGGAATGTGGGATACATTCCTAAGGTGTTTGGAAGACTTAATATTGCTTCTATCTGTGTATAGAAGAGTCTTGAGCAGTTATGGAAAGTTTCGATTCGTGAATTGAGTAGGATTAGAGTCCTAGTTAAGTTTGGGTTGGCCTCATGGCTGGTTATATAAGCAAGAAAGGCCAGAGCTCGTGGTAGACGACTTTGGGGCTGTTTCTCTTGTGTTTTGATCAATAAAATTTATAGTTTTAAGGAACTTTTGTGCCTTGTTCGTTCAACTTGTTTTCGTCAAGTCTTTCTCGTCGAGTTTCTGCACAGCACTACCTTTCTTCGGTGGTTTTATCATAACTTGAGTTTTACACATCCGATTGACGTGATTCTTTTTGGGTTTTCTTGACAACTTGATTTTTATCATCTGCGAAAATTTCACGGTCATTGGATTTGTGGTTTCTGATCTACATGAGTTTCTTTGCAGTGTTCCAGAACTGTTTTTCTCAGGTAGAACAGATTGACCTTTGTTCAATCTTGCGATCGTGACTTGAGTTTTTCTTGACGGATTTTCGTGATTCTTATTGTGATGTCTTAGTGACTTGATTCTCCATAATCTATACTTGTTTAGTTACAATTGATCACCTTTAGATTAGTCGCACACATGATTTTTTTAACATATCGTTTTTCTGTCGAGGGGTTTTTCGTTGCTTCTGATGAAAAGTTTTAATGTACCATTCACTCCCCTCTAGTAGCTTTACACGTGCTCTTCGATCCTACAATTGGAATCAGGGCCACGGTGCTCTAGTATTTGTGATTCACACGTGTTTTTAACTAATCCACATGGAGCAATACTCAGCAAAACCTTGTGTGTTTGTTGGTATTGCTTTTCAGGTTTGGAAGGCACACATGGAAGCTTTTATTCAGGCGCAAGGCTTCACGATATGGGAAAAAGTGTACAAGCCTTACGACGTGCCGCCAAACGATCAAGTCACAGCTACAAACTTAAGAGATGTTGACAATAACATCAAAGCCTGCAACTTGATAATCCAAGAACTAACTCAGAGCGACTTCGATCGTGTTGCCCACCTCCGATCGGCATACGATATGTGGAGAGCACTTTGTGACTACCACGAAGGATCCAACACGATCAAGGAGGTAGAGCAGACATGTTCAAAAATGAATACATGCGCTTCGAGATGCAACCCGATGAGTCTATTGATGGCCTTTTTGCTCGCTTTAATAAAATTCTCAGCAACTTGCATAGTGTCAATGTTAAATTTTCAGATGCTGAAAATGCTAGGCAATTGTTAAGTGCATTAGACATGTCAATTTAGGAGATGAAAGTCACATGTATTCGTGAATCTACTGTCATGAGCACACTTACATTAGATGTGTTATATTCTAAATTGAAAACTCATGAAATTTACATAACCTCACGTAAGAACCCCAGCAAGTCTCTTGCATTTGTTTCTCAATGTGATATGCCTAGCTCCAGCCAATCTTCATCTAGCAATACACTTGCTTTGCTATCTTTACTTACCCTAGAACAGATTGAAGAATTTCCAGAAGAAGAGCTAGTGCTCATCTCTACTCGGTTCTCAAAAGCATTGCAAAATGTGAGAACTAAAAAGAGAGGAAGCTTCTGACCTCAATGATGCTTTGAATGTGGTAAGACACGACACTTTTGTACAGATTGCCCTAACCTTTCAGGTCCTTCTACCCATGCTGAAAAGTAGAATAAAGTCAAGTCCTCTTCTGTCAATACCAACAACAAGAAGAAGGGTTTTATAGGAGGCAAACTGATAAACAATTTCATCACCGCACTTCAAGAACATGGCTCAAGTGTTGTAGACATTGGAAGTGACGAAGATGAAGATGATCGGACAAACTTGTGCTTCATGGCAGGCAAATCATGATCAAGTATGGAGGATGCAGAACACAAGAGTGACAATGAAGAGGTATGTCCTACTTGTGATGAAATGTGTGATGCTATTTCCCGTGCAACTGTTATTGTCAAGAAAAAGGACAAAAAACTTAGGGACAATGCTGTTAAAACTGAGTCACTAGAATATGAAATTAATTGAAAGTGCATCTAGGACTCCTTTGTGGGTTTTGGATGATTTATGACAAGCAATTGGGATCCTAATCCTTTTGTTGAGATGAATGCAGGCAAATAATGAAAAATGAGCAAAATGCCAAAAAGAAGGGAAATGAGAAGCAAAGTGAATTTGAGCTCAAGGAGAAGAAAATAGTAGATTATTATGTATGGAGTGTGTTAAGGAAACACACCCAAGATCTCAATCACCTTCAAGCACACACACACAATGCACAAAGTTATACAGGACCGGACTAGTCCGATATCAGCCGGACTAGTCCGATATCACATTCTGCACTAGATCGGACAAGTCCGGTATCTACCGAACTAGTCCGATATCTTTCTGATCCACTTCGGACTAGTCCTCCCCAATGCGGACTAGTCCTCAACACAATGCACAAGTCACACAAAATCGGACAAGTCCGTTGTAATCCGAACTAGTCCGATATTCTTTCTGATCCACTTCGGACA
This sequence comes from Tuctoria greenei, assembly GCA_036927565.1. Lineage (NCBI taxonomy): Eukaryota > Viridiplantae > Streptophyta > Magnoliopsida > Poales > Poaceae > Tuctoria > Tuctoria greenei. The sequence goes on from JAYESD010000001.1 coordinate 287,435,632, forward strand.
AGTCCGATGTCTACACGGACTAGTCCGATATACACACTGATCTAAATCGGACAAGTCCTCCAAGTGCGGACTTGTCATCCTAAACACTTAGGGTTTCATATGTCCGGACAAGTACGATGGCAATCGGACTAGTCCGAAGATTTCCAGTAGTGAAATCGGACAAGTCCGTTTTCAACCGGACTAGTCCGATATTCCTGGACACTTAGGGTTTGCTACACACAGCACACTGGACTAGTCCGGTGACCACCACGGACTAGTCCGATCTTTCTGAACCCTAATGGTCACTTTTAGAAACCCCATATAAATAGAGGTGCACGGCCCACTTTTACAATCTCTCGAACCCTAGCGCCGTCACACCTCCCGAGAGACTCAAAAACCACCTCTCTCCACGAAATTAAGTGCAAAATCGATCAATCTATTGAAGATCACTTCTAGATCATTGGAGAGACACTTGGCACACATCATTGAGCTCTTGGTTTGATTCTGTAACACACTCTTGCGTTTCAATTTGTAATTTTCGAGTGTGTTATTGGTGGCTTTGTAAATTGTAATCAAGGGAGCTCTCAACGTGTGAGAACGCCCCTTCAACTTGGTTATTTACCCTTTGTGATTAGTGGAAGAGGATTGGCCTTCGTGGCGATCCGACAAGGGAAGGGTTGGAGAAGACCCGATCCTTTTGTGGGCTCCTCAACGTGGACGTAGGTTGCCTTCGTGGTAGCCGAACCACGGGATAAATCATGTGTCTTGTCCTTTTGTGTTCTTCATCTTAATTGATCAACTTAATCTAGTGTTTGATTCACTTTGTTCAATTTGAGTTAAATTGTTGAACAAGAGCCTTAATTGTAATAGAATTTGACATACAACTATTAAACTGTCATTCAAGTTTATATTTCCGCTGCAAACATTAACGAATCAATCAAATTGACTGAACTTGATCAACTTAGCCCGTGAAAACCGGACTAGTCTGCACTTTACCGGACTAGTCCGATATCTCTGGTATTGACTTTGTTGTTGAGTGTTACAGGAACCGAGAAAATTCAAGAAGGCCTATTCACCCCCCCTCTAGGCCTACATTCAATTGGTATCAGAGCAGGTTCTTCAAGAAAGAGTGCAACCACTCGAAGAGATCATGTCGGACATGAAGGAAGTTCAAAAAATCAACAACCAGGAAGAAGTGAACAACGACAAGAACCAAAAGCTGGAAAAGTATCTTGAAGCAATTCAAGACTTCGATGATGATGACGAGGAGACGCTGGAGCTGAAAGACTTCCTCAGAAAGAATGCACTTTCCAAAGGGAAAGCTAAAGTTGAAGAAAAGAAGAAGGGGAGTAGTCACACCGACTACTCCCAATATCCTTTTAACTATGATCGTTTAAATTCAAACAACAGCCATTACCTATCTATTCCTCTTGGAAAAGCCCCACACTTCGATGGGAGTGATTACTCCATGTGGAGGCAAAATATGAAGATGCACTTGATTTCCCTTAACCCAAGTTTATGGCATATTGTGTGCACAGGAATAGACATCCCAGATGACGATGAAGAGCTCACCCCAAGTCAAGAGCAAGCCATCCACAGAAACGCTCAAGCCGCAGCCGTAATCACCTCCTCTATAAGTCGAGATGAATTCACAAAGGTGGACGGACTGGAGATTGCCAAGGAAATATGGGACACACTACAAACAGCCCATGAAGGTGACCTGCATGTGCGGGAGGCGAAAATTGAAATGATCGAAGGCGAACTAGGAAGGTTCGCAATTGAGGAAGACGAGTCTCCCCAGGACATGTACAACTAATTGAAGACACTTGTAAACAAGGTTCGATCATATGGGAGCAAGAAGTGGAATGACCACGAGGTTGTAAAGCTCATCCTTAGAGCCTTTATGCCTCGCAATGTCACACTATGCTCTATGATCAGAGAAAGTCCCGGGTACAAGAGGATGACTCCAGATGAATTGCTTGGCAAAATCATCAACTTTGAAATGATGGAGAAACAAGCCAAGCACGTCAAAGAAATAGCCGACCTCACATCGGCCAAGAAGAAGGGAGTTGCCTTAAAGTCCACACTCAAGCCTCTATCCAAAGAAGCAAGAGAAGCACAGCTTGAGGAGGACAGCGATGATGAAAGCAGTGAGCTGGACGAAGAGGATATGATTTTGTTCATGAAAAATTTCAAAAGAATAATGAAGAAAAGACAAGGAACAAAATCAAGTGAAGGCAAGTACAAGGAGAGGACAAAGCCGAAGATGAGGCGGGCATGCTATAATTGTGGTGAGTATAACCACCTTATAGTCGATTGCCCGTATGAGGACAACAACAAGAAGAATAAAGAAGCCAAGCCTCAACCGAAGAAATTCTTCAAGAAGAAGAAACAAGCTGAACAAGCACACATTGGAAAGGAGTGGGACTCAAACAATTAGTCTTCATCATCCGATGAAGAAGAGATGGCTAGCATAGCCATTGAAAGCACGTCCAAGAAACCCACACTCTTACCCACGCTCGGTACAAAGAAGGGAAATGGCACTTGCCTCATGGCAAAGGAAGGTAAACATCAAAACTCCTTCCATGCATTCCTACTCAAGTAATGATGAACTAGATAGTGATGATGAAGATATGTTAATTGGATTAGATAGAAAAACTGCTGCTAAAATGAAATTTTTACTTGACCAACTTGTTGAGAAGGAATGGCTAATTGATCGTCAAGAGCACATGATTATCTCCCAAAAGGAGAAGTATGTCGAACTTGACAATCTTCTAGTTCTTGAAAAGGAGAAAAACAGCTCTCTAGAGATTGAGCTAGCTTCAAGCAAGAAAACTTGCTTGGAGTTAACCAACTCAAACGTTGCAATCAAGGATCAACTTGATGACCTGATCAAGGTTAACAAGATCCTTGAAGTACAAGTTGAGTCACTCAAGCTAAGTGAATCTTACTCCTCTTCAAGTCTACCTTCTCAACTCACTTCAACTAATCTTGTTCATATGTGCAAATGTGGTAAAATCAACACCAGTTTGAAGGAAAAGTCTACCTCCACAAAGGATAAAAATCCTACCCAATGTGGAATATTTGACAAGGAGAGGATCAACTATGCACGTAGTGCATACTTGGTCCAAAGACCTCCAAATGTCAAGTATGGCATTGGTTACAGTTATGATGGAAAGCAAAATGCTGGAAGTCATAAGAATAACAAGGGAAGGATTACCTTTGTGAAGGGAGGACCCTCACAACCTGGTAACTCGAAAATTAAGAACCCGAACTCTCATGAACACCGGACTAGTCCGGTTGTGGTCCGGACAAGTCCGGTCACCCAGACTAGTCCGATCCATAAACAACAGCAACTTTTGTTCAAAACCTTTGATGCCTCTTATGTATTAATGAGAAACAATCTTGGTAAAGTTTATGCTTATTATGCTGGGCCATGCCATGGGAACACAAAATCCTATGTGTGGGTGCCCAAATTATTGTAACTAACCTCCAAGGACCCAAGCAAGCTTGGGTACCTAAAACCAAGGCATAATTGTTTCTGCAGGCCTATTCCTCCGGTAGATCCAAATGGGTGCTAGACAGTGGATGCACCAACCACATGACCGGAGAAAGGAGGATGTTCGTGGAATATGAAGAAAACAAGGACCCAAACGAAGGCATCTACTTCGGAGATAATAGTCAAGGAAGGGTGCTCGGTACCGGTAAAATAGCAATATCCTCTGAACACACTCTTTCTCATGTTTTACATGTTGAATCTTTAGATTATAACCTGCTGTCCATATCTCAATTATGTGACAAAGGTTATAATTGCTTGTTCACTAACGAGGGTGTGACCGTCTCAAGGAGGAGTGATGGTTTTGTTGCATTCAAGGGTATGTTCACTACAGGAATAACGGTCACTTACGTCGGCCAAAGCCGACGTAAGTAAGGCTTAAACCGACGTAAGTAACTTAATTACGTCGGTTTTCCCTTAATTACGTCGGCTTTCAGCCGACGTAGGCATTTGGACGTAATTAAGGTGACTTACGTCAGCCACCGACGTAAGTTATCTTAATTACGTCGGTCTGCGGAAGCCGACGTAAGTTAAGTGTCGAGATGGGCCTTGGGCTGGGCCTGAGGACTTACGTCGGCTTGGGCAGGCCGACGTAAGTAAAGTGCTGTAACTTACGTCGGCCAGGGCAAACCGACGTAAGTTTAGTGGTTTAACTTATGTCGGTATAGCCTGACCGACGTAAGTTAACCTGGGCTAACTTACGTCGGCCTGCCCATAGCCGACGTAAGTTAAGTTTTCGAATTTTTTTTAAAAACAGAAACTGACTACCTCGCTCGATGGCGAGAACACAGAACAAACAAATAATATCATACACAGCATAACAGTTTCAATATATAGTTCAAAACATCAACAACAACACAATTTGCAACAATCAACATCAACAACCACCGGGCTACACGCTAGCCCCTCCATTACCTCCGGGATCTTCTCGGCGCGTTCCGGATCCCTGCAAAAGAAACATAATCACTAGTAAGCATCAATGTCAACTCAGTGATAACATAAGAGGCCAAGAACATCAGTGACAAAAGAAGGAAGCATGATGTAGTTTCAAATGAAGTAATGTACTATATCACTAGTTAAATGGAAGCACTAGCCTTTGTTAACTCAGTGAACATCAGTTTCGACATAAGAAGGAAACATCAGTGATAATCACTAGCCCTTTTGTTAAATGGAAGCACTGACAACTTATTCACTATATACTAATCATTTCTACCATGGTCAAAAACTACTAAAGCTTGATTAGATACACTTAACTTCCTCACCACTATAGGAATCAATATCTGACAAGTCATCAAGATCTACCTCTATGTTGTACCTCCTTATCTCTCTATGTAAAATACTAAAATGGATACAACAATATTAAAGAGAGTTTGTCACCTGCTCTGGTGTCTACACGCTAGCCCCTCCACTGCCTCCGGGATCTCGACGCGTTCCGGAACCCTGCAAAAGAATCATAATTAGGATAAATTAGAAGTCCATAAAACAACTAGTCAATAGTGTGAGTAACACATTTGCTAAATTAAATGTGATGCAAGTAACTTCTTTAACATAATGAAAAGGGAATGAAACTCCTAGGTATAGACAATATTACCTGCTCCGGTGTCTGCTGCGGCGGAAGCGTAGGAATCTCGATGTCCTGACCGCTTTGTCGAGCAAGAGCCTGCCATTGCAAGATATTAGCAAATATATGTTATTAAGTGCTGTGAAATTTAACTACGGTACTTTAAATTACTTACCGCCATCGTTGCTTGCATCTGGTCCATCATTAAGGCCGTCCTCTGCTGCTCCTCCCTCGTCCTCTCCAGCTCTGCCTGAGTTTGCGTCAGCGACTCCCTCATGGCCTGGAGCTCCAGCTGGGTCTGCGAGAGACGACCACTGGTCCCAACGGTCGAAGCCTGCGACGATGAAGCGTCTCTCAAAGGTCGCGTCGACCTCGAGTCGACAACTCCATCAAAAATGGCAAACCTGCAAAAGAATGAAAACACTAAGCAGAAGATTAATTGAAAAAGAAATGAAACACACGAAGAACTCACCGTCCGTGGGCCTTCCCGCCTCCGCTTGCGTACGCGGCTTGGGGGTCGATCGGCGCGTTTTCCCAATCGTAACCCGCACCGTGTATCTTCGCGACCTCCTGCGCGTACTTTGTCTACAAAACAAATAAATCTTGTAAGCATGTCAATAATAGTATTAGTTACAATGAAATTGATGAATTTCGAAAACTTACCAGTCGGTCGGCTGCGACCTGACTACACTGCCTTGGCTGAGAAGGGTCACTTCCCTTGTGACCTCTGTTCCAAACCTGGGTCGGGGTCGGCTCATGACCCATCTCTCGCTCCTGTACATCCGTGTTAGTGAGATAAATAATATATTAGGTACACATAAATAAAATAAAAAGGTACTTACCATGCGTTTAGCCAAGCGCAAGTAGCCGTCGCCGCCATAGTTGTGCTTGCCCTCGAACCCCATGCGGCACTGTCTAGCCTTCGTGGACTTGTTGATAAAAGCGTCGCTAGCCCAGTACCGACAGAGAGCTAAGTACGCCTCGATGTTACCCTGTAACAAGGAAATACTAACCTGCACATATTTCATTTTCATCAACGCGGTTAACATACGTAGATATTGTAAATATTTAACAATATTAAAAACTTACCTCCGCATACTGCTCCTCTGTCAAGTAGGAGTCCGAGTCCTTCCTAGAGACACCCCTTTGCTGCTCCTGCTCCTGCTCCCGGGGGTGCCGCTTGTAATACGCGTTGACGGCCTGAATTCGGGCGTACGACAACGCCGCCGTCGTGAGCTTCCGAGCGTTGTAATGGAACACGCGTCTCGCGTGGTCCTCCATGCCCGATTCCTCTACTTGGTACCTCAGCTTTAAGCAAACGAATATTTAAGTGATATACAATTAAGAATTCAAACGAGTTGAAAAAACGAAACAGTTAAACTTACCATAAAATCATGCCACACGGCTCCCTGAGCTGTGCTGTGCACCGGGTGAGAGACCCGAGCGTAGTCATCCCACGACAGGGCAGGAAAACCGTCAATTACACCGGGGTAGTGCAACTTGACGATAGCACCGAGGACACTGTTAACCTGCCTGTGGTGCTTCTCGGCCCCCGTGAACGAGAAGTCGTACCAATATCTACAAAATATATTAAATCATTAAGTAAAGGAAAACAACATCTAATATTTAATATACTATATACAGTATTTATACCTGTCTCCAACAGGACGGATCGTGGTCCGCTGAGTAGTAACCGGAGGAGGAGCCGCAAAGTGGGTCCTCCTCGTCCGTCGCCTCTGCTGCGACGCTGCCGCGTCCTGTGACCCTGAAGGCTCTGCGGACCCCCCGGAGCCTCCAGGAAGGCTAGTGGTAGAGAGCTGCCCAGGGAGGCTAGCGCTAGCCGGCTCCGAAGGGAGGCTAGCGCTAGAGGGCCCCCTAGCCTCTGAGTCGGGATCCTGTAGCGGCCCCCTAGCCTCTGACTCTGACTCTGACTCAGAAGTCTCTGAGTCAGACTGCACAAAAGGAATGACTTTATTAATAATTAATAACAATTGCAATTTCCAAAATAACTTTATTGTAACTAAAGTTTACCTCTGGCCGCTGAAAGCACACGACAGCCGAGGGTGGAGCGTGTGCCAGAAAGAGCTCACATCGGCTAGAAAGGAACGAGCTCCCTGGGCAAGGGTCTGCTGGCGGCTCAAACCCTCTCACTGGCTTCCCCTTCCCCTTCCCCTTTGACGACATCCTATTGCAAGGAATAAATGATTAATATGCAAAGATAATATACAAAATTAATGTTAAATTAGTGAATAAAACATTACTTCAAAATTCATCAACATCACGATCATGCACCCTACTCCTTAAACCAGCCCATCGATCTTCTTCTTGCGCATATCGTTTTCGTTTGCGCAAATCAGCAGGTTCGACTATGTCATCGATATCTTCAGTTTCTGATTCTGATTCAGTTTCCGCTTCCGTGCCAGCCTCGATATCTTGAGCGTCTCCAACTAAGTTATCGAGTCCTACACCGGGCTCGACTGAGAAGGAGTCTGGCAACTCTTCCTCTTGGTAGACACAATCAACCTCAGCTTCGTCGTGATAATCATCATCTTCTGGAGCGTATAACCGCTCACGAGGATTCACCTTATGTACCACCCACCAAGCTTTGAATTTATTGCATGGATAAGGTAGATAGTACACTTGCTCTACTTGGTGTGCAAGAACTAATGAATCAAATCCTTTCAACCGTTCCTTGTGTTTTACTTCGACCATGCCAAATTCGTTTACTCGAATTCCACAAATGGAATCGAACCATTCGCAGTCAAAGAATACCGCTCGAATTGGCTTGTTTGCAACAAAGGTGAATTCAAGGATTTTTTTAATAATCCCGTAGTACTGCGTTTCATGATCTTGCGAATCGATTGCCCTCATCACAACTCTGGTATTACATGTTGCCGCGAGAGGACGAAGAGATTCAAATTGAGTTGTACGGAATCGAAAGCCGTTGACGTCATATCAACCATAGCTTCTAACATTAACCACTCCACGGGATAGTTGTCGCAAATCTTCATGGACGTTGGCATCTTTTTGGCACTGTCCAAGATATGGAGTTATTAGAAAACGTAAGCATTCTTAAGTTATAAGAAAACATTGTTAACATTGATTAGTTATCGAGAAAACGTTACATGATCTCGAAACCAGGAGAGAAAATTAGATCCCCCGTTTATTCCTTCCCGTCGAATATGTTCTATTTGCTTGCTCGTGGGTTGATGTCTATGTCTCCAGTTTTGCTTGTCGAACATACTACACGACAAAGAGAACCTCTTAGAATACATGTGTCGGAAAAGATGGTGAAAAGCATAAGTGTAGGAGAAACACTTACTTGAAATATTCATTCATTTCTTCCATATTAGCGTACATGTAGAAGAATGCAGCACGCCTTTCTTTTTCGCTAACATCATACGAAGTGTAACTACCAACAGTAGTGCCTCTTGTTGCAAAAATGGAGAGATCGCTATAAGGAGGTTGCTCATCTATATTGTATCGTATTACCGAAGTATTAACATTGTTTTCCTCTGCAAAATAAACACTTGAGAAGTATCCCACTTCCTTAAGAGTAAAAGCTTCAGCGATGCAACCTTCAACCCTTGCCCTGTTACCAACCATTGGTTTCAGATATCTAAGTGATCTTTCAATATGATACATCCACCTATATTGCACGGGACCGCCCACTTTCGCTTCAAATGGAAGATGAATTAAGAGATGTTGCATTGGATTGAAAAATCCCGAAGGAAAATTTTTTTCCATCTTACACAAAAGTACCGGAACCTCCTTTTCCAATTTAGTCATCATCTCTAGCGTGATTTCTTTAGCACAGAGTTGCCTATAGAAGTGGCTAAGCTCGGCTAACACCTTCCACACTGCATCGTCAAAATAGCCTCGAAACATAACAAGTAGAAGTCTTTCCATGATTATGTGATAATCATGACTCTTCAACCCAATGAGCTTTCCCGTTTTCACATTCACGGCTCGTCTCAGACTAGCTGCGTAACCATCTGGGAATTTCAACCTTTGCAACCATTCGAGAACTTCTTTTTTCTCTTTAGGTCGAAGACAGAAAGGAGCGCGTGGTTTACTATCATTTTCGGAGAGCTCAAGAGTTTGACGGTTACAAAGCTCGGCAAGATCCTTTCGAGCCTTTAAATTGTCTTTTGTTTTGCCCGTCATGTCCATGCATGTGCTTATGATACATTCGGCCATGTTACGCTCTTGATGCATAACATCAATGTTGTGCCTTAGAATCAACGACTTCACATACGATAACTCCCAAAGTCCACATATGTGAGTCCAATTGTGTTTGTCTCCGTAACCTTCAAAATATCCAGGACGACCTTCATCTGGCACCAATTTGTGCAACATATCAGATATTTCTGACCCGTCAAGATGTTTCGGTGGTCCTTTAGTGACAACGGTGTTCTTTTTGAAGACATTCCTCTGTTGTCTAAACAAGTGATTCGGAGGTAGCCAATGTCTATGACAATCGAAGTAAGATATCTTGCCTCCATGGGTAAGTCGAAAGCAATCGGTGTCCGAGGCACATATCGGACACGTCAACCGACCATGAGTGCTCCATCCAGAAAACATGCCGTATGCCGGAAAATCATGAACGGACCACAAATAAGCAACTCGGAGGTTGAATTTCTGTTTCTTGTAACAGTCGTACGCTTCGACTCCTGTCCACAACATTTTCAACTCTTCGATCAACGGTTTCAACATCACGTTGAGACGTGACCCAGGATGATCTGGCCCAGGTACAATGAGGCTAAGAAACATAAACTCATTCTTCATGCAAAAGGTCGGCGGAAGATTGTACGGAATGACAAAGACGGGCCAACAGGAGTATGGTGCGGCGTTTGTGTTGAACGGCGTGAACCCATCTGTCGCCAACCCGATGCGAACATTTCTCGCTTCACGAGCAAATTCTGGGTCGAACCGGTCCAGATCCTTCCATGCCTCACCATCGGACGGGTGTGTCATGACTCCATTGTTCTCACGCTCACCTTCTTTGTGCCATCTCATGTGTCTGGCCGTTTTTTTGAAAGGAACAGCCGCTTCAACCTCGGTGTCACAGGTAAGTAACGAAGCTGCTTACGTGCGACTTCCGTCGTCACTGTATTACCATCGTTATTAACAACTTCGACAAACCTCGGTTGACCACATTTCAAACATTTGTTCTCATTGGCATGCTCTCTCCAGAAAAGCATGCAGTTGTCCGGGCACACATCAATCTTTTCGTGCTTCATCCCGAGACCAGAAAGAATTTTCTTCGAGTTGTACATATCCTTAGGCACTTTGTTGGGTTGTGGAAGGGCTTCTTTGAACAAATCGATGAGCATGTTGTAACAATTGTTAGAAAAGAAGAACTTAGACTTAATTGCCATAAGTCTAGTCACAAAATTGAGGATTGACATTTTAGTGTGTTCATGCAGAGCCTCTTCTAAATCTTTGAGACATTTGAAGAACTCTTTAACCTCTGCTGTTTGAGTATCTTCTGTAAGCTCTGGTCGTATAGCTTCCAGCATCTCATCCATCATATCAACCTCTTGAGCATCATCATTGTCCGCTTCCACTTCTTGTACAGCTTGAGAAGCTGTCTCGCCGTGGAAGTTCCACAACTCATAATGTGACACGTAACCGTTTCGACACAAGTGCAATGTAAGTTTCACTTTGTCCAAAAACGTTCCGTTTCGGCATTTCGTACATGGGCACCGCGCCTTATCTCTATTTGAAAACGAAAAAGCTCGTTCCAAAAAAGCTTCTGTCTTGGAGTACCACTCATCTGAGTGACCACCAGTTCTGCTCTTCCAACCAGTGTACATCCAACTACGGTCTTCGCCCATGTTTGACTCTGCAGTTTAACGCAAAAGAAATTGTCGTTAATGTATTGTTATGTTATGTGTCACGGACCGACAACCTAGGCAGATAGATCCTAAACCCACCCAAGAGTGACCGAGCGGAGCGTGCTCATGACGAGACACGTGATCCGGATTCGAACGAAATTTCGGCAGCATAACCCCGCTGTTCTCCACTGCACGCCCAAAAATGGTGCAGCAGAGAACAACAGCGTTACGCCACCGAAATCTCGTCCAAATCTGGACCCGCGTCTCATCATAAGCCACGCCCCCTCGGTCACTCCGAGGCTGTCCAAAAAGGGACAATTCCGAACCTGCACGTCTCACATGCCAATGGCATGTGAGACGTGCCGACCCGAAACGGGTAATACATTGCTATAGGTTATGTTGCTCATTTTCATTTTGAGGTCATTTAAGAGAGATGAAAGAACTAGAGAAAGACTGAGAGGAAAGTTGGTCTTAGATAAGGAGGCAGAGGACTAAGCCATCGGGGGAGGCAGAGGACTGAGGCGAGTGGGTCTGAGGAGTAAAATTGGCCCAGTTATTGTGAGCCGTCGAATCATATCCGACGGTCCACACTTCAGATCGGCCACATAAAAGTCCTCCCTGACCTAACCCTACTCATTTTCCTTTCTCTTCTCCACGATTCCATCGCTCCAGAGTCCAGATACGGCGGCCGCGACGATCCCCTTCTCCTCTCCTCGATACCCCTACTCCAGCGACGGCGGCCGCGGCTATCCAACGATGGCGGTGGAGATTCGGCTACAATGGTGGCAACCTAGCAGCGACGAGGCCTCGAGGGGCGAACAGAGGCAATGGATAGTGTCGGCGGCAACCAGGCGGCGGCAGCCTGGTCCAGGCGAGTCGACCGGCCATGGCGTCCGGCGACGCCTGGACAACGCTGGCGCAGGTGCTTGCCATCCTCACCGTCGTCGTTCGCCTTCGTGCCCGTCTACACGCATACTTTACCTTACCACTAAATGGGCCTTGTCGGGCCTTGTCAAGCCTGTCCAAAGCCCATTTATGTATATATAGTACTTGAACACTCAAGCAATCAAAATTAAAATTGTAACCATAATTCAAAAAACTAAGCAATTCAAATAAACCTAAACATAACAATTATCCATTGTAATTCATCAATTTATCAACTCAATTCTAACATAAGAAATTCAATTCAAATGAGAGCAATTCAATAAACCTAAACATAACCATAATTCAAATGAGAGCAATTCAAAACCTAAACATAACCATAATTCAAATGAGAGCAATTCAATAAACCTAAACATAACCATAAGAGCAATTCAATAAACCTAAACATAACCATAATTCAAATGAGAGAAATTTAATTCAAATGACAGCAATTTAATTAAAGTAAACGCATGAGGCGAGGAAATACTTGCAACGAAGATCGGGGGTGGAGTCGGGGGCGCGGGGGCGGCGACGGCGATCCGGCAGCAGGGCGGTCGGAGCGGCTCAGGGTCGGGGCGACGGCGCGGGGGCAGTCGGGGCAGCGGTGGCTCGAGGTCGGGACGGCTCGGGGTCGGGGCGGCGGCGGCTCGGGCTCGGGGTCGGGGCCGCGCGGGTCGGGGCGGCGCCGCGGGGGCGGGGCAGCGGGCAGGAGGCGGGTGGCGGCCGGGCGGCGACGGCGGGGCGGCGAGGGGGAGCAGGCGGCGGGGCGGCGGCTCGGGGTCGGGGCCGCGCGGGTTGGGGCGGCGCCGGAGGGGCGGGGCCGCGGCCGGGAGGCGGGTGGCGGCCAGGCGGCGACGGCGGGGCGGCGAGGGGGAGTAGGAGGCAGGGCGCCAGCGTGGGGTCGGGGCCGCGCGGGTCGGGGCGGCGCCGCGGGGGCGGGGCCGCGGGCGGGAGGCGGGGGGGCGGCCGGGCGGCGACGGCGGGGCGGCGAGGGGGAGCAGGCGGCGGGGCGCCGGCGCGGGGTCGGGGCCGCGCGGGTCGGGGCGGCGCCGCGGGGGAGGGGCCGCGGGCGGGAGGCGGGGGGCGGCCGGGCGGCGACGGCGGGGCGGCGACGGGGAGCGGCGGCGGGGCGGCGGCTCGGGGGGCAGGCGGCGGCGGCGGGGCAAGCGGCTCGGGGGGAAGGCGCGTGAAATGAAGGCGCGCACCGCTCGTGCGTTTAGGTTAAACGATAACTTACGTCGGCTTATTTAACTTACGTCGGCCTACTTCGCGACCGACGTAAGTTAGGTCTAAATTACGTCGGTCTCCTTAATTACGTCGGCTCTGGGCCGAGGCTGACGTGGGTAATTTTTATTACTGTCGGTCCCTTTACTTACGTCGGTCGGCCGACGTAATTTATTTAACTTACATCGGCTACTAGTAGCCGACGTAAGTTACTTACTTACGTCGGCCGGCCGACGTAAGTTGCCCTGGCCGACGTAAGTGATCGATATTCTTGTAGTGGTTGAAGGGAAAGCTTTACCTTGTTGACTTCAACAAGGATAAAGCCGAACTCGACACATGCTTGATTGCAAAAACCAACATGGGTTGGCTGTGGCATAGACGGCTAGCACATGTTGGTATGAGGAATCTTCAAAAACTCCTCAAGGGCGATCACATCCGAGGTTTGAAAGATGTTGTTTTTGAGAAAGACAGGCCTTGTAGCGCGTCCCAAGCCGGGAAGCAAGTTGGAGCACATCATCCCGCAAAGAACATCATGACTACGACAAGACCGCTCGAACTACTTCATTTGGACTTGTTTGGTCCAATTGCTTACATAAGCATCGGCGGTAATAAATACGGTTTAGTCATTATTGATGATTTTTCCCGCTTCACTTGGGTGTTCTTTTTGCATGACAAGTCAGAAACACAAGGGACACTCAAGAAATTCTTCAAGCGAGCGCAAAACGAGTTCTCACTATTGATCAAGAGTATTCGGAGCGACAACGGCATGGAGTTCAAGAACATACAAGTGGAGGAGTACCTTGATGAGGAGGGAATCAAGCACGAATTTTCAGCACCATACTCTCCACAACAAAACGGAGTTGCCGAAAGGAAGAACCGAACACTCATAGAGATGGCAAGAACAATGCTCGATGAATACAAGACTTCGGATCGATTTTGGGCGGAAGCAATTAGCACCGCTTGCCACGCCGCAAATCGACTCTACCTTCATCGACTACTCAAGAAGACTCCTTATGAGCTACTCACCGGTAACAAACCAAACATTTCATATTTTCGAGTTTTCGGCTCTCCATGTTATATCTTGAACAAGAAGCCCAGGACTTCAAAGTTCGCTTCAAAGTCCGATGAAGGTTTCTTGCTTGGTTATCATTCGAACACTTACGCCTATCGTGTTTTCAACAAGGCCTCCAGACTTGTTGAAGTGGCACGTGACGTAGTGTTCGATGAAACTAATGGCTCCCAAAAGGAGCAAGTTGATTGTAAAACCCCACTTTTATGGCATGTTAAGTTCATATGGGTTTTGTGATCAACTATTTTAGATATCCACTATAATGGTGCACATGAACTATGCCATCCAAAACTTTTCTTGCACTCCTTGTTAGGTTCTTTTAACATGGGTATTAGACTTCACCATGAATCCAAATTATATTCTATTCACCTTTTTAAGAATAAGAATTTTTGGATAAGATTTAGTAAGCAATGCACAATGAAGCCCTAATAAGCTCTAGACCAAATATTCAAATTAAGGGCTCTAAATTTTTCCATGAGCTCCTAAATTCCTCAATAGCATGCTTACAAAGTTCCAAGATTTTAGGAACTCCTTTGCTATTTTATTTGAGACGCTCAACGAATTTGAATCAAGTTTAAATTTGAATTCAAAGTCTGATACAAATAGACTTGAACATAAAAATCTAAACCCACCATTGTGTTCATCACAATTTTCCTAACTTATCCCTGAAGTTTCATGATTTTTGGAGATCATTTACTATTTTTAAGTGATTTACTAAAGGTGCAGTGGCTGTGGGGCTGACTGGCGGGACCCACCAGTCAGCAGCCCACGTGCAGCCGCATTTCAGCGCGCGCTGCGCCCGCCACCGCGACGGCGTGCATGCACGGCGCGACACCAGCCCGCCACCGCCGTTGAACCCTATAAATAGCACCCTGGGCTCTCCCTTATCGACTCCCCGTCGCCCTTATCACCTCCCACCTCGCCGAGTCGACGAATTTCGCCATTTCCATCCCGCGCGCGAGCTTCCCACCGCCGGCGCCGCGCGCCCGTTGCTGGCCAACCGGAGCACTCTCGCGCCAAGCTTCCAACAGCTAGGTGATTCCTCTCTTCCTCCTCTATCTTCCGGGTCGATCTTTTCGTTGCATAGTTGACGGTTTGGCCGATGATTTTGAGGCTATACCGAGGGTCGCCGTCGTTTTCACCCAGCGCTGTCCCTGCTCCACATTGCTAGGCCACTGCATGCCGTCCCGTGCTTCGCCTCCCATAGCAAACTGGTGCGCCGGGTCACGCTCTACGTAACGGTAGAAGCCATTCCTGGTTTGCGCATGTATCAAGCAAGTTAGCTAGGTTTTACTTTTGGCCGGAGCTTGTGAACACGCTCGGTATTTTATGCAATTAGAGTTCCATGCTTAATCACTCTTCCCGATTGCTAGCATATGGTTTCTACGCTCTTTTGCGCATCCTCACGAACTGGAATCACCGGGAATGATCGAGTGTAGCTCAAGAATCGCAAGTTCTCCCCTCCGCCGGTGAAAAGTTGCTCTGTCGCCGTCGACGACTACTTTGCCGACCGTTACACGACGATAGCGCATGTCTCACGCGTTCCTCATGATTCCAGGAAACTTTCCCAGCCTTTTTAGACGGATTTTGGCCACAGGGCGGCCGTTCCGACATGGCCGGAGCCCTAGCATCCGCCGCCGCCGGTGCACCGTGGTTTCCGACCGTCGGCAGACCTCCCCGACCCCACCATCGTGCTCAGTGCATGATTTTACGGTCGGGTGCCCAAGGATGGGAGCTGCGGTGGCCAGAAACTTCAATCCGGCGAGGCTCGCCGGAGAGCACCGCCGCGGGAGCCCTCGCGCCGCCCGCGTCGGGAGGTAGGAGACGACGCGGCGGGTCCCGCGTGTCAGCGGCTGTAAATCCCGTCGGATCAGGTGTGGCCACGGGATCTGCGGTGGCTACGCGGTGAAATTCTGTGGCCCCGTGTGGTTTAAATACTATTGGTTCATTTTAAAACAGTGGGACCCACGAGTTAAATCAAATTAGGAATTTATTCCAGATTAGGCTCCAAATTAGAAAATCCATAACTTTCTGTAGGATACTCCAAAAATCTTCAAACAAATTTTGTTTGAAAGCCCTTGAGCTCTAGTTTCTGTCAATACCAATTAGGTTCTGTGAAACTCAAAGTTAAATTCTGTAGAAAATAATCTTTCCTAATGCAAATGCAATTCTTCCAAACAAGATATCCACGGGAAAAATCCCCAAAATTCACATAAAAATTTATTGCCCTATTCTTGATTATCAGGAAAAGTTTGGGAGCCATAGAACCTGTTTAACTCTCTGTATAATTCAATTTCCTTTTTCAGTTATTGAATTTTCACAGCTATTAGGTTGCTTTATTAGGTCCCAAAATTTGACCGAGTCTTCCTTTAGTCATACCCTAGCTCTTGTTAAAATCTTGGATTTAATTAACCTACTATACTAGTCCTAAATCAATTACAAACTAAATATTGATTTAATGTCTAGAAACTCAATTATAAAGTAAATCCAAAAAATTCCTGCCGAATTAGAAATACAATAACTCCTTCCCCACAGCTTAGAAAATTATGAAACAAATTTTGCTAAGACCAGAACCACTCCCTCTATCTTGATTATCAACTGCTAGCTAGGTTCAAGCTACAGTTTCCTCTCGGAAATTTTCGGAAGTTGATTGCTTGCCATACTTTCGGGGACCACAATCTACTATGATCATCTCCTGTTCTTTGCAAGAGCCTTGATCATATTCCCTAGTATCTACCATCGAAGTTCCAAAACCAATTGAGGTCCCTGTCATTTAGTGATCACCATGAATTAATTTGTGGTCTTAAAAATAATTAAATTTCAAAGTCATTTATATATCCATGTATTCTGCATATCGTATAGTGACCGAAGTCGAGGAGGAGCCAGAAGCCTTGGAAGAGAGCCTTCCAATTTTTAACTCCGACTGTGACCTGCAGCAAGGCAAGCCCCGGTTTGCATTTAAAAGCTTTACAGAGTTTTTACAGTCTTTATCACCTTACGTCATAAGTTTGATATGTGCATTACGTATAGGGTGATTGATACTCCACTTGCATGACCAAAAATCCCATGGATTGGTTGGAACGAGTTACAGTTTGACCTGTAGTAACTGCTTTGCTAATGCGTAGGAAATCCGGTAGAAGTCGAGTAGTTGGAATCTACTCGCGAGAGATGTAGGACATATCTCACAGGATTGGTTAGATAGAAAATGGCTTAATATAATGAAATTGAGACCGGGCAGGGAATGGCTAGGAAGCGGCGAGAAGTGAGTCTCGGTCGCATAGCCCTGCCTGTGTCGATTAAGGCCCGCTTCGTGTGCGGCCCCTTCGGACAAGCTTGAATTGTACCGGCAACATAATGGACATATGGAATCCAATAAACTGATGTAGCTTGGTCACTTGGGTGTCGAGGCATACCGTTCCGTTTTATAGGTGTGGGTTGAGGGTAGCAAGGTGTAATTCCGCTGGTGGGCACGTCAGAGTACGCCCCACGCAGGGACCTCCTGCCCGTGACGGATCGACCGGTTCGGCATTTGAGTGTCTCGCGAAAGGTTGCCATATACGACTAGTACTGAAGTGCTATGTAGGTACTGCGCGAAGTGCTCGCTGGCATTTCCGAAAGTGCGTATGTGTCGTGTTGTCCGGGTGTGTCCTGATTGCAATCACTGTCCCTCGCAGTAATAGAGTACCACTTGTTCACTGAGCGGTGACGTAGTAAATACTAAAGAAGTCAGAAATTCATATTGTATTGATTTTTTAGTATTTTGCAACCTTGTATGATTTAGAGATAGTATAATTAAAAGTTTACAATTTCCCCATACTTTAGCTGTAATAGCATTATGTGCTCTGAGCATGTGATATCATCGGTAAAGCGTTTCTTGTTTGATTGTGGAACCCATGATGTGCCGTGCTTGGAGAATGTCATTTTGCTACATAAAACCTGATTATAAGGACCCACTTGTAGGCGAGTCCATTTATGCTATTCCTTACCTATGTTTAGTGTCCCCTTGCATATGTCTAGTGAGACGGTTAAGACTTGCTGAGCCTTATGCTCATGTTTGCAGTTAACGAGTTTTTGCAGGTTTTTCTGTTGATGAAGGGTTTGACGATGAGGCTGCACCCCCTCCAGGGTGTACAGCCGAGTGGGAACCCTGCACGCCGCCCTAAATGAGTGTTGCTAGTGCAAAGTATCCCCGGCATGGATAACTTTGCTTTTTGCATAGCTAGTGCTGAGAGCGTAGCTATGATATGTATATATTTCTTTACATCCGTTAGTATTGTGAAAACTTCCGCTGTATGAAAAATAAAAGACTCTGTCTTGTACTTATTCAGGTTCTATTCTTGTATAACTGTTGGGTGTCGCATCGCACGACACCACCCAATGAGATCCTCGGATGTGTGGATTCCGGTCCCCACAGACATGGTATCAGAGCTTCGTTGGGGACAGTGTACCGGAAAAGAACATATTTTCAAAAATTAGGAACTTGAGTGAGGAATTAGTTATATGCCTTTATAAGGAGTATTATTAGTATAAGATATAAAGGTGGAAAAACTAACTATGTGTTATTATATTCTGTAACGACGCTCCGACATCAGGTAAGAGGTAAGGTACGCCACCGAGAGCGGATCAATCTCGGTAAGCTCAGCATACGAGAGGTGGTATGTGAAATTTCCGTGGCTTGGCACGGAAAGTCAATATGAGTCTTTGAAACTTTCCATGTTTCTGAGAACATATGACACGCGGTACCCCAGCGTGACACAAAGTTAGAGGGAAACCTCGTCGGGTGGTGTGTAACCCGATAGTGTGTTCTCATATCTATGAGAACATGCGAACACGTATGCCCGAGCGTGTATAAGCCGGATCGTACGGGAGTCTTTGCTGTACAGACGTATTTACAGCCATGTACCTCGAGACATGGCCTCGCTCGAGGACGACTCACGCCAGAGTCGTATGCATTTACTTTTAGTTATATATTATTGTGACTGCCTGTCGTGTTTCCCCGTGCCGCCCTTAAGGTGTGAAGGTGTGAAAGGGGATTGTTTGTCTTTTGCAGGTACACTAACTCCGATAGCAACCCGTGTAGAAGCCGTTTGCAAGAGAGCGAATTAGGGACCACCTATAGACGTAACCGGATATACCGGATAGAATTTTCTTTGGTGAGATACGTAGTACCGTCAGTATCAAACATGATACTAGACCCTCCCCACCGACAGAATGGTTGCATTGTATTTTGAGAAAGTCCGACTATCAGATACTGATAATTTCGGGCTCGACTTGATAAGGTAGATAGAGCCAAGATTCTTGCTTTCTGGTTGAAGTGGCTCAACTTCGTCAGGTTGTAATCTTGGTTAGCAATTAGATAACATAAAAGTATCCTACCTAGATGTAAAGCTCGTAAAGGCCTCGCCAACTTTTCCGTTGACCATAAAGACAGAAAAGCTTGTTAATCTGTTGAAAATTGGGTTTTACTGTAATTACTCCATATGAACCCACCTTTGTACCCGTTTTCTGTATTCTTGCCATAACTCACTGTAGAAAAATCCACTACCTTATTGGGATATATGTTTGAGAAGGGTAGGTGGAGACTTGCGAGTTTGTTATGGGGAGCCTTTCCTGATTTTAATTGGAGTTTAACCAAATTGGGAAGTCAGCACAGTGAACTGCATGACTGCTGATGCAAACCAGTCAGTTTTATTGTTAAAGTTTGGGTAGTTATAACTCCTAATCCAGAACAGTGATATGGTTGCACGTATACATTTCTGGAAAGATTAGGAAGTCACCTATCAACTTTATTTACCGCTCCTGACCTGGATCTGGGTATAGCTATGCCTAATTCCATTTGTCGCAAATTTGGTTCCTGCAGTCCAGAACTTGGAACAGTTTGCACATAATTGTGAATTGATGCATAATACCTTCATGACAAGGTTTTCGTGGTGGAACTTCTTTAGTTCTGGGTTGTTAACACGATTTCACTCAATGTTTATTTTGACATTACCTCAATATCTTATCATAATGAACCTGTATAGAATGTGGAGATAAGCCCATATACAGGGGAGGTTCTGTCGAAATTTCCAGAACCCTTGAGTCAACTCGAAACCGGTATAGATTGTTCATACTAGTTCAACAGTGGCTGTATGAGTACAATCTGGAAAGGTTTTGAAGTGTACTACAATTTTTGTATTCAACATAAAGTTTAGTTCTGACTTCTTCTGTATGAAACTTACGGGTTAATGCAGACAGGTCAGATAAACCAGAACTGTGCTCATTTCCAGATTGCAGCTTTGACTGAACCAATTGATTATGGATATTTCTTTTTGTCCCACATCCTCAGTGATTGGGTTGAATACTTAAACGGTGTATTGACATTCGGGTATATTTGTCCACAGATGGCAGCACCAAGAATTCAGTTGCCTAATGGATGGGTGTTCTCAACATGCACCGGGCACGCCGGTTTCCCGGACGTGTTTGCACGGTTGCTCGGCCAGTTTGGCTATTTGGTGTTACCTAGCTATTGGGGCAAGAAGTTCCAGGAGGGCGGTATGTGGAGTTGCACCATCTACGTCGATGTGCCTGCCGGTCCACCGCACCTCGGATGGGCTCCATACTCCATCAAGATCAAAGGATTGATATTAGAAGAAACATGGAGCTACGCCGCAAGTGTTGCCATAGGGAGGTTTTGCAAACTCCATTACCGTCATCTGGTGGGTACTCCGTATGAGTTCTTTCCAGTTAACGGCAGGGCTTCTGAAGCCTGGGCAACCCGCTTGCTTGCGGAGGTGGGAGAGCATGGTGAAACATCCGCAACAGCCTTAGCGATGTATGCAGCAGCATCCCATCGCGAGAAGGGTAATCAAAGGACATGCATAAAAGAATTGACAAACAATCTGAAGCAAGCCATGATGCGAGCAAATCACCTTGAGTGGGCAAATGACGGACTTAGGGATATGATGGCTCCTCTCAATCATCGTTTGAACCTTAGGGAGAATCAGTGGCATGACGCTGTTATGGATTTGGCCGCGTCTCGCCAGGAGACTCTAGAGAGAGATATTGATCTGGAGGCAAGCCTACTCTATGGGCATCAACGGGACACCCAATTGAACGTGGTGACTGCAGACAGGGATCAGTCCAGAGTAGAGGCTCAGAGCTGGAAGACCAGCTGTGAACAGGCTCAGCAAGAGAATGAGGCCTGGGGGATGTTTATGATACAGGCAGATTGGCAAGCTATGGCTGCCAAGAAGACGTTGATGTTGAACGATGTATCAACTTCTACTCCAGCACCCGTATCAGAGGTGCCTAGCCATGAAGATGAAGAAGAAGAAGAAGACCCCGAGGAACTTGAATACGTCGAGTAGAGCGTATTGAAGTTAGATGTGGTAGCACTTCCGCCAACACAGGGCAACATATAGTTAAATGGTTGCTAGTGTCTCTCTTTTGTGACCATGTTTGTGTCATATTAAGAGTAATGGTTGTGGTGTCTAGATAATTAGATGAGTATGACATGTCAGGAAGACCAAGTATGGTAGAGATGTATTTCCATAAAGGGAGTCCATCATTTTGGGTTTACTACTGTAAACTTGGTCATGAGATGTATGGTGCGTACTCGTACAGCCTCAGAGGTGGGAGGATCTAGTGGAGGACAGGGGGATGGCACACCACCCCCGGGGCAGAATACGCCTCAGACGCAACCACCTCCACCACCTCCAACCACACTCCCCAGGAGTCTCGCGGAGGTTCTCGCTGCAGTACTCGGCTCGCGCGACGAGCAAACCGAGCTACTGCGGACTCTGGTGCAGCACTCGTCCCGTCAAGGGGGACGACAAAATGATGGACCACGTCAGCAATTTCAGAGTTCCTACTCTGATTTCTCATCGACACATCCACCGATATTCAGAGAGGCCGATGAACCGTTGGATGCGGATAACTGGATCCGCACCATTGAAGGAAAGTTTGGTTTACTCGAGGTAACCGAACAGCAGAAGACGTTGTTTGCAGCGCAACAACTGCAGGGGTCTGCTGGTGCGTGGTGGGCCAATTACCTTGCCGCACGCCCCGCAGGCCATGTCGTAAGCTGGACCGAATTTCGGGAGGCATTTCGCGCCTACCACATCCCTCCCGGGATTATGAGGAGGAAGCTTCAAGAGTTCTTGGAGCTAAGGCAAGGAGGAATGAGTGCATACGAATACTCCAAATCATTCAACCACTTGGCCCAATATGCTCAGGACCAAGTGAATACCGAAGATCGGAAGCGGGAATGTTTCTACCGGGGTTTGAACCCCAAGTTGAAGGACAAGCTTGTCCTGTTCAACCGCGGCAGCTTCAACGACATAGTCAATGCCGCTATCATGCAGGAGGACGCTACGCGCGAGCTGTCCTCAGATAAGAAGAAGAGGAGTGTTCCGCAGGGCAGCGGAGGTGGTGCTCCTCAGAAGTACCGTATGGTGTATCGATCGCCATCCGGCCAGAGGTGGCAACCGCCCTCACGACCATCAATGTCCAGTGGTCGCCAGACCAGCAACTTCGGATTCCGGCCACAACAACAACAGGGGATGGTCCCACGTGCACTTCCACCTCCACCACGTGCATCGGGATTCCGTCCTCCCCTTCGTATTGGCCAAACCCCGTACACGTGTTTCACGTGTGGACGTACGGGGCACTTCGCCAAGGATTGTCCGCAGAATCGACAAGGCGGAGGGCAATCATCCTACCAGGGGGCCAACCCACCCCGCAATCAGTTCAAGAAGCCAGCCACCAGACCCGGCAACATCCACCACCTCGCCATCGAGGACGTTCCGGAAGGCGCACCCGTGCTCACGGGTACGTTCTCTGTCTTAAATCATTCCGTAGTCATACTTTTTGACTCCGGAGCTTCACACAATGTCATTAGTAAATCTTTTGTCCTTAAAGTCAATTGCCTGTTATCTCCACAAAAACTCCATATATGATTTGCACTCCAGCAGGGAGGGTAGTAACATATGAGGTAGCCCATAAAGTGCCTCTTGACCTAGATGGGAACGTCTATCCTACCTCCTTCATTATCCTAGAGACTCAAAAGCTAGATATCATCTTAGGAGTGGCATGGTTGCAATACCATGGTGCTATTCTTGATATCGTTCCTCGAAAAATTTATCTAAACTCTCCACTCCATCAGCCCCAGGTTCTCAATCTTGGGAACATCATTCCATTAGACCCATCCACTCACAACACCGAGGTTATGAAACTTAAGGATATTCCGGTAGTATGTGAATACCCCGACGTGTTTCCTGAAGATCTCCCTGGGATGCCACCAGAAAGGGATATAGAGTTCAAGATTGAACTTGCGCCAGGAACAGTACCAATCTCAAGACCACCCTACAAGATGGCACCCAAGGAACTTGCAGAACTTAAGGAACAGTTAACCGAACTTGAGAACAAAGGTTTCATACGTCCGAGTTCCTCACCATGGGGTTGTTCTGCACTGTTTGTAGAAAAGAAAGATAAGACCTTGAGGCTGTGTGTAGACTATCGTCCGCTTAATGCGGTCACTATCAAGAACAAGTATCCACTACCGCGCATTGATATTCTTTTCGATCAATTGGTGGGTGCTAAAGTGTTTTCGAAGATGGATCTTCGTTCTGGTTATCATCAAATTAGAATCCGACCAGAAGATATATCCAAGACAGCATTCTCAACAAGGTATGGACTGTATGAGTATCTGGTTATGTCCTTCGGATTAACCAACGCCCCGGCTCATTTCATGTATCTCATGAACTCAGTATTCATGCCGGAATTGGACAAGTTTGTCGTGGTCTTCATTGACGACATACTTGTGTATTCAAAATCCGAAGAAGAGCATGCTCAACACTTACATATTGTGCTTCAGCGATTACGGGACCATCAGTTGTATGCTAAGTTCAGCAAGTGTGAATTCTGGATCAACCAGGTGCCATTTTTAGGGCACATCATATCAGCAGAAGGTATTGCAGTTGATCCAAGCAAGATCAAGCAAGTCCTCAAATGGGAGTCTCCAAAGTCTGTACATGAAGTCCGAAGTTTCCTGGGTTTAGCAGGATATTACCGGAGGTTTATACCCAGTTTCTCCAAAATAGCTAAACCAATGACAGAACTTCTGAAGAAAGGACAAAAGTATGTATGGACTGAGGCATGTGAGGCAGGTTTCAAAGCATTGGTGAAACACCTTACAACAGCACCAGTTTTAGCCCAACCAGACAGAACCAAAGCATTTGATGTCTATTGCGATGCCTCTGGGATTGGTTTAGGTTGTGTGTTAATGCAAGAGCGAAGAGTGATCGCGTATGGATCGCGACAGCTTCGGAACCACGAGCAGCACTACCCGACTCATGATCTTGAACTGGCTACTGTGGTGCTAGCATTGAAGATGTGGAGGCATTATCTACTGGGTAATTTAGTACACCTCTACACTGATCACAAAAGCTTGAAATACATCTTCACCCAGAAGGATTTGAATATGCGACAAAGGCGATGGTTAGAATTGATCAAGGATTATGAGATTGAGATCCACTACCATCCAGGCAAGGCGAACGTAGTCGCAGACACTCTGAGCCGCAAGTCCCATATCAACAATCTTTCCATTACCTCGATGGAGGGAAAAGAAGAACTGAGTCTCTACTTGGTTCCATATGGGGCGCTCTACAATCTCGCTCTCATTCCTACCATCAGGGAGGATATTATGGCAGCTCAGAAGGCGGACAAGGGGATGTCGCATATTCAGCAAAGAATAAAGAAGGGGGAGATGAAATGCTTCCGAAGTGACGATGAAGGTACCCTCTGGTTTAACGACCGTATAGTGGTACCCCGAAACATGGAACTTCGGAGGAAGATACTGGATGAAGCTCATTTATCCAAGTATTCCATTCATCCGGGGAGTAACAAGATGTACCAAGATTTGAAGAAGAAATTCTGGTGGACTCGGATGAAGAGAGAAGTAGCTAAATACGTGTCCGAGTGTGATACGTGTCGGCGAGTAAAGGCCGACCATATGAAGGCAGCTGGACAGCTTCAACCTTTAAGCATACCGGCTTGGAAATGGGAAGATATCAGTATGGATTTCATTATTGGGTTGCCTCCCACTCTCCATAAACACGACTCCATTTGGGTGATCGTTGACCGATTGACCAAATCGGCTCATTTCATACGGTCCGCGTGGCATACGATGCGAGGCGATACGCGGAAATTTATATCTCCAGAATAATATGTCTACATGGTGTACCCTGTACCATCATCTCAGATCGTGGAGCTGTATTTGTTTCGCGATTCTGGGAGCATCTCCACGCTGCACTGGGAACCAAGTTAATTCGGAGCTCGGCCTATCATCCTCAGACCGATGGTCAGACCGAACGGGTGAATCAAGTGCTAGAAGACATGCTTCGTGCCTGTGCCATCCACCAGGGCAAAAACTGGGATGATCATCTACCTTTGGCGGAGTTTTCATACAACAACGGTTACCAGGCTAGCATCCAGATGGCGCCATATGAAGCTCTCTATGGCCGAAAGTGTCGCACACCCTTGAACTGGTGCGAATCAGGTGAACGGGCAGTGTACGACATCGACTTAGTAAATGAAGCCAAGGATCGAGTTCGCACTATTCAGGCGAATCTCAAAGCTGCTCAGTCTCGTCAGAAGAGCTACGCGGACAAACGACGTCGACCTCTTCACTTCGAAGTTGGAGATCAAGTTTATCTTCGGGTATCCCCTATGAAAGGTATCCATCGATTCGGAATGGAAGGGAAGCTAGCCCCACGTTTTATTGGGCCATTCGCAATCCTAGCACAATGCGGACCTGTGGCATATCAATTGGAGTTACCACCGTCACTTTCAGGGGTTCACAATGTGTTCCACATTTCTCAGTTACGAAAGTGTCTTAAAACTCCCGCTGATGTCCGTGTAGATGATTTGGAAGCTCTCCAACCAGATCTCACTTATTCCGAGCGTCCAACTCAGATCGTCGATGAGAAGACTCGCACCACAAGAAGCCGCACCTTGCGTTTCTACAAGATCTTGTGGAGCAACCACAATGCCGAAGAAGCCACGTGGGAAAGCGAGGAGTATCTTAGAACGAACTATCCGGACTTGTTAGCGGCATATGTTCGATAGATCCTTTTTCCTTTACCTCCTTTTGTAATCTCGGGACGAGATTCTTTTAAGGGGGGAGGAATGTAAAACCCCACTTTTATGGCATGTTAAGTTCATATGGGTTTTGTGATCAACTATTTTAGATATCCACTATAATGGTGCACATGAACTATGCCATCCAAAACTTTTCTTGCACTCCTTGTTAGGTTCTTTTAACATGGGTATTAGACTTCACCATGAATCCAAATTATATTCTATTCACCTTTTTAAGAATAAGAATTTTTGGATAAGATTTAGTAAGCAATGCACAATGAAGCCCTAATAAGCTCTAGACCAAATATTCAAATTAAGGGCTCTAAATTTTTCCATGAGCTCCTAAATTCCTCAATAGCATGCTTACAAAGTTCCAAGATTTTAGGAACTCCTTTGCTATTTTATTTGAGACGCTCAACGAATTTGAATCAAGTTTAAATTCGAATTCAAAGTCTGATACAATAGACTTGAACATAAAAATCTAAACCCACCATTGTGTTCATCACAATTTTCCTAACTTATCCCTGAAGTTTCATGATTTTTGGAGATCATTTACTATTTTTAAGTGATTTACTAAAGGTGCAGTGGCTGTGGGGCTGACTGGCGGGACCCACCAGTCAGCAGCCCACGTGCAGCCGCATTTCAGCGCGCGCTGCGCCCGCCACCGCGACGGCGTGCATGCACGGTGCGACACCAGCCCGCCACCGCCGTTGAACCCTATAAATAGCACCCTGGGCTCTCCCTTATCGACTCCCCGTCGCCCTTATCACCTCCCACCTCGCCGAGTCGACGAATTTCGCCATTTCCATCCCGCGCGCGAGCTTCCCACCGCCGGCACCGCGCGCCCGTTGCTGGCCAACCGGAGCACTCTCGCGCCAGGCTTCCAACAGCTAGGTGATTCCTCTCTTCCTCCTCTATCTTCCGGGTCGATCTTTTCGTTGCATAGTTGACGGTTTGGCCGATGATTTTGAGGCTATACCGAGGGTCGCCGTCGTTTTCACCCAGCGCTGTCCCTGCTCCACGTTGCTAGGCCACTGCATGCCGTCCCGTGCTTCGCCTCCCATAGCAAACTGGTGCGCCGGGACACGCTCTACGTAACGGTAGAAGCCATTCCTGGTTTGCGCATGTATCAAGCAAGTTAGCTAGGTTTTACTTTTGGCCGGAGCTTGTGAACACGCTCGGTATTTTATGCAATTAGAGTTCCATGCTTAATCACTCTTCCCGATTGCTAGCATATGGTTTCTACGCTCTTTTGCGCATCCTCACGAACTGGAATCACCGGGAATGATCGAGTGTAGCTCAAGAATCGCAAGTTCTCCCCTCCGCCGGTGAAAAGTTGCTTTGTCGCCGTCGACGACTACTTTGCCGACCGTTAAACGATGATAGCGCATGTCTCGCGCGTTCCTCATGATTCCAGGAAACTTTCCCAGCCTTTTTAGACGGATTTTGGCCACAGGGCGGCCGTTCCGACATGGCCGGAGCCCTAGCATCCGCCGCCGCCGGTGCACCGTGGTTTCCGACCGTCGGCAGACCTCCCCGACCCCACCATCGTGCTCAGCGCATGATTTTACGGTCGGGTGCCCAAGGATGGGAGCTGCGGTGGCCAGAAACTTCAATCCGGCGAGGCTCGCCGGAGAGCACCGCCGCGGGAGCCCTCGCGCCGCCCGCGTCGGGAGGTAGGAGACGACGCGGCGGGTCCCGCGTGTCAGCGGCTGTAAATCCCGTCGGATCAGGTGTGGCCACGGGATCTGCGGTGGCTACGCGGTGAAATTCTGTGGCCCCGTGTGGTTTAAATACTATTGGTTCATTTTAAAACAGTGGGACCCACGAGTTAAATCAAATTAGGAATTTATTCCAGATTAGGCTCCAAATTAGAAAATCCATAACTTTCTGTAGGATACTCCAAAAATCTTCAAACAAATTTTGTTTGAAAGCCCTTGAGCTCTAGTTGCTGTCAATACCAATTAGGTTCTGTGAAACTCAAAGTTAAATTCTGTAGAAAATAATCTTTCCTAATGCAAATGCAATTCTTCCAAACAAGATATCCACGGGAAAAATCCCCAAAATTCACATAAAAATTTATTGCCCTATTCTTGATTATCAGGAAAAGTTTGGGAGCCATAGCACCTGTTTAACTCTCTGTATAATTCAATTTCCTTTTTCAGTTATTGAATTTTCACAGCTATTAGGTTGCTTTATTAGGTCCCAAAATTTGACTGAGTCTTCCCTTAGTCATACCCTAGCTCCTGTTAAAATCTTGGATTTAATTAACCTACTATACTAGTCCTAAATCAATTACAAACTAAATATTGATTTAATGTCTAGAAACTCAATTATAAAGTAAATCCAAAAAATTCCTGCCGAATTAGAAATACAATAACTCCTTCCCCACAGCTTAGAAAATTATGAAACAAATTTTGCTAAGACCAGAACCACTCCCTCTATCTTGATTATCAACTGCTAGCTAGGTTCAAGCTACAGTTTCCTCTCGGAAATTTTCGGAAGTTGATTGCTTGCCATACTTTCGGGGACCACAATCTACTATGATCATCTCCTGTTCTTTGCAAGAGCCTTGATCATATTCCCTAGTATCTACCATCGAAGTTCCAAAACCAATTGAGGTCCCTGTCATTTAGTGATCACCATGAATTAATTTGTGGTCTTAAAAATAATTAAATTTCAAAGTCATTTATATATCCATGTATTCTGCATATCGTATAGTGACCGAAGTCGAGGAGGAGCCAGAAGCCTTGGAAGAGAGCCTTCCAATTTTTAACTCCGACTGTGACCTGCAGCAAGGCAAGCCCCGGTTTGCATTTAAAAGCTTTACAGAGTTTTTACAGTCTTTATCACCTTACGTCATAAGTTTGATATGTGCATTACGTATAGGGTGATTGATACTCCACTTGCATGACCAAAAATCCCATGGATTGGTTGGAACGAGTTACAGTTTGACCTGTAGTAACTGCTTTGCTAATGCGTAGGAAATCCGGTAGAAGTCGAGTAGTTGGAATCTACTCGCGAGAGATGTAGGACATATCTCACAGGATTGGTTAGATAGAAAATGGCTTAATATAATGAAATTGAGACCGGGCAGGGAATGGCTAGGAAGCGGCGATAAGTGAGTCTCGGTCGCATAGCCCTGCCTGTGTCGATTAAGGCCCGCTTCGTGTGCGGCCCCTTTGGACAAGCTTGAATTGTACAGGCAACATAATGGACATATGGAATCCAATAAACTGACGTAGCTTGGTCACTTGGGTGTCGAGGCATACCGTTCCGTTTTATAGGTGTGGGTTGAGGGTAGCAAGGTGTAATTCCGCTGGTGGGCACGTCAGAGTACGCCCCACGCAGGGACCTCCTGCCCGTGACGGATCGACCGGTTCGGCATTTGAGTGTCTCGCGAAAGGTTGCCATATACGACTAGTACTGAAGTGCTACGTAGGTACTGCGCGAAGTGCTCGCTGGCATTTCCGAAAGTGCGTATGTGTCGTGTTGTCCGGGTGTGTCCTGATTGCAATCACTGTCCCTCGCAGTAATAGAGTACCACTTGTTCACTGAGCGGTGACGTAGTAAATACTAAAGAAGTCAGAAATTCATATTGTATTGATTTTTTAGTATTTTGCAACCTTGTATGATTTAGAGATAGTATAATTAAAAGTTTACAATTTCCCCATACTTTAGCTGTAATAGCATTATGTGCTCTGAGCATGTCATATCATCGGTAAAGCGTTTCTTGTTTGATTGTGGAACCCATGATGTGCCGTGCTTGGAGAATGTCATTTTGCTACATAAAACCTGATTATAAGGACCCACTTGTAGGCGAGTCCATTTATGCTATTCCTTACCTATGTTTAGTGTCCCCTTGCATATGTCTAGTGAGACGGTTAAGACTTGCTGAGCCTTATGCTCATGTTTGCAGTTAACGAGTTTTTGCAGGTTTTTCTGTTGATGAAGGGTTTGACGATGAGGCTGCACCCCCTCCAGGGTGTACAGCCGAGTGGGAACCCTGCACGCCGCCCTAAATGAGTGTTGCTAGTGCAAAGTATCCCCGGCATGGATAACTTTGCTTTTTGCATAGCTAGTGCTGAGAGCGTAGCTATGATATGTATATATTTCTTTACATCCGTTAGTATTGAGAAAACTTCCGCTGTATGAAAAATAAAAGACTCTGTCTTGTACTTATTCAGGTTCTATTCTTGTATAACTGTTGGGTGTCGCATCGCACGACACCACCCAATGAGATCCTCGGATGTGTGGATTCCGGTCCCCACATTGATCAATGTGAATTAGGTAAAGAAAAAGCTCCTTATCAAGCATTGAAGAGAATGGCTCTAGGCGAAGTTCGACCACAAGAGTCATCGTCACAAATACAAGAGGAAAGTGAACCAAAGAGGAGATCAACAATCAAGGGGGAGCTTCGATGCAAGATCAATCACAAGAATATGAAGATGATCAGCAAATCAACGAGGGCAACCACTCAGGGGGAGAAGAAAATGATCACCAACACACAACTCTCCAAGTGCCACACCCAAGAGTACACCAATGCATTCAAAGGGATCACCCAATCGACAACATCATCGGTGACATCCAAAAGGGAGTAACCACTAGATCTCGTATAGCTAATTTTTGTGAGCATTACTCGTTTGTCTCCTTTTTGGAACCACGCAGGACTGAGGATGCATTGAAGGATCCAGACTGGGTGGTGGCAATGCAAGAAGAGTTTAACAACTTCAAGAGAAACGAGGTTTGGGAACTTGTGGCAAGACCCAATGCAAATATAGTGGGCACCAAGTGGGTCTTCCGCAACAGGCAAGACGAACACGGAGTGGTGACAAGAAACAAGGCACGACTTGTGGCCAAAGGTTACTCACAAGTCGAAGGTTTGGATTTCGATGAGACTTTTGCTCCAGTAGCTAGGCTTGAATCAATTAGAATATTACTTGCATATGCTACTCACCATGATTTCAAGCTGTATCAAATGGACGTGAAAAGCACCTTCCTCAACGGAGCGATCAAGGAAGAGGTGTACGTGGAGCAACCACCCGGGTTTGAAGACGAAGAGTTCCCCGACCACGTATATAAACTGCGTAAGGCTCTCTATGGCCTCAAACAAGCTCCTAGAGCTTGGTATGAGTGTCTTAGAGATTTCTTAATTGATAATGGTCTTCAAATTGGCAAAATAGATTATACATTATTCACAAAGAATCTAGATAATGATCTTTTTATTTGCCAAATCTATGTTGATGATATACTTTTTGGGTCAACTAACCAATCTTTCCGTGAAGAATTTAGTAGAATTATGATAGACAGGTTTGAAATGTCAATGATGGGAGAATTGAAGTACTTCTTGGGATTCCAAGTGCGGCAACAAAGGGAAGGAACATTCATAAGCCAAACCAAGTACACGTAGGACATACTCAAGAAGTTTGGCATGGACAAGGCAAAGCCCATAAAGACTCCCATGGCTACGAATGGCCACTTGGATCTCAATGAAGATGGAACTAGCGTCGACCAAAAGGTATATCGCTCCATGATTGGATCTTTACTCTACTTATGTGCATCTAGGCCAGATATTATGTTGAGTGTATGTTTGTGTGCAACATTTCAAGCAAACCCTGAGGAATGTCACTTGACAGCCGTAAAAAGAATCTTGAGATATTTAGTTCATACACCCAACCTTGGTCTTTGGTACCCAAAAGGCTCCAAATTCAATCTCATTGGTTACTCCGATGCAGATTATGCCGGGTGCAAAGTTGATAGAAAAAGCACCTCTGGCACATGCCAATTCCTAGGAAGATCTTTGGTTTCTTGGTCATCTAAGAAACAAAATTCCATTGCATTATCCACAGCCGAAGCGGAGTATGTTGCAGCCGGGAGTTGTTGTGCACAACTCCTTTGGATGCGACAAACTCTAAGGGATTACGGTTACAATATGAACCGTATTCCTCTCCTTTGTGATAATGAGAGTGCCATTAAAATAGCCCACAATCCAGTTGAGCACTCTAGGACTAAACACATAGACATAAGACATCATTTCTTGAGAGACCATTCCATGAAAGGAGACATAACCATCTCACATGTCAACACCCAAAAACAATTGGCCGACATATTCACCAAGCCACTTGATGAAAAGCGTTTTTGCGAACTCCGAAATGAGCTAAATATTCTTGATTCTCGGAGTGTGGCTTGAAAAGTTGCATACCTGTATGATTGCTTCAAAAATGTTGATTGAATTGTGAAAATCATCCCTCTCCATTTTTCTCTCGAAAAACTATGTCAATTATTAGATCTTGATGAATTTTGATCATTGTATGATTGTTGTATGCTTACTGGTCAAATTCATCAAGATTACTTAAATTGTTTTGCCTCTCTATTCTCTATTATTGAACCTTCAAATATATATGAATGGGCTATGTAATTCTTTCCTGGTGACCACGGACTAGTCCGTGGTTACCCGGACTAGTCCGCCCATGCAGACTAGTCCGCAGAGTGCCGGTTAGGCCGGACTAGTCCGATAGACCACGGACTAGTCCGATATAGGTCTCTGGATGACTTCGGACTAGTCTGGATGACTAGTCTGGTCATTTCCGGACTTGTCTGATTTTTCGTGTCCATAACCCTAGCCGCCACCAAACCCTAATCTCCTCACCCTCACATTCGCTCTAGGCTTCCTCTCTCTTGCGCTCGAGCTCCCAAGGCGATCTTTTGCATCCTCCGTCGAAAAGCCACTCATTTGTGCGGAGATCAAGCTTGAAGACTTGGGGATTGAAGCTAGCGGACTAGTCCGGCCTCCAACCCCCAAACCTTCGAGCCTCCATCGATTTCTTCGGTAAAAATCTTCAAAATCCTAGAAATCGTGTTTTTCTCAATTGTTGATCGTTTGGCCTAGCACCCTTCACTAGTTACATGTTTAGTTGATGTACTACGTGTATGCTAGACTAGATTTGCATTAGGAATTGTATCCTGTCCAATCTGTTAGGTTTTTGAGGATGAACACCGGACTAGTCCGGTCCATGCACGGACAAGTCCGGTACCCCGGACTAGTCCGTGCCTGAGCACCGGACAAGTCCGATGTTTCTGAACCTGAAACCTAATTCCTTAATTCCTTAATGCCATCCATTGCTATCTTGTCTTACCTATGCCTTGTATAACTTGTCATTATTCTTGCTCAATCATTCTCAGATCATGTCGAGCTCCGACAACGATATCTCCGACTTTGAGGCCGAGTTGGACCACGAGGTGGCACCTCGGTCCTTGGCGGGTCTTGGCAAGAAATGCCAAGAAAGACCTTCCGAGCCTGCTACCTCCCCTCCCCAGGTTTGGAGGAAGGTCTGTGTCAAGAAGCCCGCCTCGAAGGCTGCTACATCTTCAAGCGGCCTTCGTCAAGCAAAGGGAAAGGGCAAGGGAGTCGCAACGGGGCCAGTTGGGCCCTTGAAGGTTGAAGCTTCATGCTCCCAGAGAAGGGGTCCGGGACCCCAATGAAGAGAAATTCAATGGGAAAGGCAGCGATGTGGCAGCCAAGCTACGAAGCATTGATTGCTATGGAAGGCCAAAGCAGGCAGCTAATGGAAGGTTTTGGTCAAACTTCCATGCAGATTTCTACAGGCTGGTTTACCTGCCGATGAAGACTCCGGTGGTGCGCAGTCAGTGGATTGACTGGGCCCACCTAGAGAAGAAGAAGTGCTCATCTTTTGATGAGGTCATTGCTGCAGCAGAAAGGCATGGTCTGAAGGATATGTTTGCCTTCAGACACAATTGGAATGATGAAGTGATTGCACAATTCTATGCAACGTGCCACTTCTCGAGTGAAGATGAAGAGAGTGTGACTTGGATGACCCATGGATCCAAGTACTCCATACCTCAGGAGGATTTTGCAAGCTTGCTCCATTTAGACTCTGCTGGACATGACCACCTGATCATCCACAACATAGGGGTCATTGAGAGGGACAGAATGAAGTTCTTGTATGAGCCCAACTCTAAGTATGTTCCTCTCTCCACAAAGAACATGAAGCCCTTCTTTGTGGTTCTGAACAGAGTTCTCCGGAAGACCATTGCCCACAAGGATGGGGATGCAGAGAGTGTACAGGGATACCTCCGGACTCTAATGAGGGTCATAAGCAAGAAGACACAGTTTGATGTTGCAGATTACATATGGAACGACATGGTCAACATCTCAAGCACCCCCAACCGGTCCTGTGGCTATGCTCCCTACTTGATGTTCATGATTGAGAAGGTCACAAGAATAGAATTCGTGAAGGATGTAGAGCACACTCCCCTGAGGCCTCAGAAGCCTCAGCCTGTGAGTGTGCAGGCTGCTCCATCGCCGGCCTCAAGTCCTGAGCCACCGGCAAGAGAAAGAGATGCTGCTAGGGCTCCTCCCCCCTTCAGGGAAGCCCCTCGGAGAGGATCCGCCAGTGGGATCCTCAAATACTTGTCTGCGATATTCCCCTACTGCAAGAAGACTAAAGTAAAGCTTCATAAACTCAATCAGAAGAGGAAGGAGGATATGAGATATATCAAAGCCAATGTGAAGCAACTGAGTGAAAAGCTGGAGATCAACCCCATTGGATCTCCAGTAATTTCTGAAGATTCTGATCTTGACATCTCCAAGCTCGGGCCCTTGTCCCCCTCCGAGCTTGCCTATTTTGGCATTGGGGGCTCGAGCAGCTCCACTTCTCCTCCTCCCTCTCCTCCTCGTCAAGCGGAGAGCGAAGAAGACGAAGAAGATGATGAGAGGACAGACAGCGAAGAGTAAAGAACCTAGGACCTTCCTCTCTCTCTTTTTGGTGTCTTGATGCCAAAGGGGGAGAGATTGAGGGGGAGTCAAGTCTTAGCTTTAGCTGCAATAGGATGCGAGGAGAGAGCCTTCTCTGTACTTTTATTTGTGATTGTAATAGTTTAACACTGTTTTCATATTAAGTTTGGTCTTGTGATGAATTGCTCAATTATTTGCGAGTATGTGATGAAAACTGCATTTTTGCTCCTGGAATGTCATATGCACTTGGTATCGGTTGATTAATGTAAATTATGTCATTCTCAATGTATTCATGCACTTAGTATGCATCCCACCATAAAGAATGCACATGTGGATAATTCTCTTGTTGCTTGATGTATTTTTGAGTCATATGTGCATACTTTATGAAAATCTCATTTTTTGCCTTATTTTGTGAAATATCAATTGGTTGTCATCAATCACCAAAAAGGGGGAGATTGAAAGTGCATCTAGGACTCCCTTGTGGGTTTTGGATGATTTATGATAAGCAATTGGGATCCTAATCCTTTTGTTGAGATGAATGCAGGCAAATAATGAAAAATGAGCAAAATGCCAAAAAGAAGGGAAATGAGAAGCAAAGTGAATTTGAGCTCAAGGAGAAGAAAATAGTAGATTATTATGTATGGAGTGTGTTAAGGAAACACACCCAAGAGCTCAGTCACCTTCAAGCACACACACACAATGCACAAAGTTATACAGGACCGGACTAGTTCGATATCAGCTGGACTAGTCCGATATCACTTTCTGCACTAGATCGGACAAGTCCGGTATCTACCGGACTAGTCCGATATCTTTCTGATCCACTTCGGACTAGTCCTCCCCAATGCGGACTAGTCCTCAACACAATGCACAAGTCACACAAAATCGGACAAGTCCGTTGTGATCCGTACTAGTCCGATATTCTTTCTGATCCATTTCGGACAAGTCCGGTGTCTACACGGACTAGTCCGATATACACACAGATCTAAATCGGACAAGTCCTCCAAGTGCGGACTTGTCATCCTAAAAACTTAGGGTTTCATATGTCCGGACAAGTCCGATGGCAATCGGACTAGTCCGAAGATTTCCAGTAGTGAAATCGGACAAGTCCGTTTTCAACCGGACTAGTCCGATATTCCTGGACACTTAGGGTTTGCTACACACAGCACACCGGACTAGTCCGTTGACCACCACGGACTAGTCCGATCTTTCTGAACTCTAACGGTCACTTTTAGAAACCCCATATAAATAGAGGTGCACGGCCCACTTTTACAATCTCTCGAACCCTAGCGCCGTCACACCTCCCAAGAGACTCAAAAACCACCTCTCTCCACGAAATTAAGTGCAAAATCGATCAATCTATTGAAGATCACTTCTAGATCATTGGAGAGACACTTGGCACACATCATTGAGCTCTTGGTTTGATTCTCTAACACACTCTTGCATTTCAATTTGTAATTTTCGAGTGTGTTATTGGTGGCTTTGTAAGTTGTAATCAAGGGAGCTCTCAACGTGTGAGAACGCCCCTTCAACTTGGTTATTTACCCTTTGTGATTACTGGAAGAGGATTAGCCTTCATGGCGATCCGACGAGGAAAGGGTTGGAGAAGACCAGGTCCTTTTGTGGGCTCCTCAACGTGGACGTAGGTTGCCTTCGTGGTAGCCGAACCACGGGATAAATCGTGTGTCTTGTCCTTTTGTGTTCTTCATCTTAATTGATCAACTTAATCTAGTGTTTGATTCACTTTGTTCAATTTGAGTTCAATTGTTGAACAAGAGCCTTAATTGTAATAGAATTTGACATACAACTATTAAAATGTCATTCAAGTTTATATTTCCGCTGCAAACATTAACGAATCAATCAAATTGACTGAACTTGATCAACTTAGCCCATGAAAACCGGACTAGTCCGCACTTTACCGGACTAGTCCGATATCTCTGGTATTGACTTTGTTGTTGAGTGTTACAGGAACCGAGAAAATTCAAGAAGGCCTATTCACCCCCCCCTCTAGGCCTACATTCATTAATCGTTTGAAAACCTTGATTCCTAGTGATGATTCTTGTTTCTCATAGAATTTAATATATGAACAATTGTCCTCCATAAGAAATGCACACTTCTCCACTCTTGATAAACTTGAGTTAGAGATTGAAAAGAATAAAAATCTTGCTGCACTTAATGATAGAAAATTAAAAGATGTTTCTTGTTCTACATTTGATTTGCATTGTTCTACCTGTAATGATCTTGAAAAGAAATTAAAAGATGCTATGCATGAAATTTCAATACTGAACAATGCTTTACGTGCTCATGAAGTTAAATATTGTTCTAATTGCAAACTAAAAGGGAAAATTTCATGTGAAAACTTCCTAGAATTGTCTAAGAAACTTGATGACATGAATAGGACACTAGAGCAGTTTTGTATTGGGAACAAAAATCTAAATTTGCTGTTGAATTCATCCAAATCTTGTAATGATAAAACTGGTTTAGGTTTTGGTTCCCATGCTCATGTTAAAGCACATCCACCTAAAATTGTAAAGTCATTAGGAAGTTGTTTGATTAAAATAGTTCCTAAACCAAAAGAGGTGACTTTTAGATCTGCAAGAGTGTTGTCACTTTTGGGTTCAAATAAACATGCTACATGCTCATCTAGACATGAACACAAAGTTAAATTTCATTGTACCAATTGTGGTAGAGATGATCATGTCATAGATGTTTTGTTATAGACCAGCTAAACAATATAAAAAAGGAAAAAAATGCAAGCTCGATCTTATAACTCTCATGCAAAATTTGCTACACATACTAAACCGAATGTCGGGAACATGCAACCTGCTGTTATGAGTAAAAAACACTCAAAGTTTACATTCAAAACTTAAGTTTTTACCTCCGGACCTTCTGTTGTTACCTCCGGACCTTCTGTTTTTGCCTCCGGAGCTACTGACTTTTGTGCTACACAAGTGACACCTTATAGGTTAGTAGTTAAGAACAAAAAATCTCAAACTTTGACTCATAAACCTGTTATTTTATCTCAGCTATCGCGTGTTGTTCTTACTGGACGTCGTGTGACTCAATACTGGATTCCTAAATGCCTATTGACTAACCCTAGTATTGAGTCATCGACGTATTGTGCTTCTATGTAGGTTACACAGTTGAGGAAGGAGAACATTTGGATTGTGTATTCTGGTTGCTCACGCCACATGACCGGTAGCAAAGAATGGTTCTCCTCCCTCTCTTTTGTGTCACATGTAGAGAATGTTACTTTTGCCGATAATTCTTCAACTCCTATAATTGATAAGGGTTCAGTTATTGTAAATGATCACTACACTTAAAAGATGTGACACTTATAAAAAATTTGAAATACAACTTGATTTCTGTTTCACAATTGCTAGATGAAAATTTGGAAATTATTTTCAATAAAAATTGCTGCAAAGTTGTAGATTCAAATAGTGAGCTTATTTTTAACATGTCTTGGTTTGGAAGAGTTTTTAAAGCTGATTTTCATATGTCTTCTTCTAAGCATAGGTGTATAGTTGCTAATGATTCCAAAGGATTTATATTTTTGGCATCGTAGACTTGTTCACGTATGCTTTGATCATCTCACACGTGTTAGTGCTCTTGATCGCATATGGGGGCTGCCTAAGCTGAAAAGGGGCAAAGAAATTGTGTGCTCTTCTTGTAGACATGCTAAGATGGTTGCAGGTTCACGTACTCCTCTCATAATGATCATGATAACTGAACCGGGTCAACTTTTGCACCTTGACACTGTAGGACCTTCACGTGTTCAATTCTTCAGAGGTAAATGGTATGTTCTTGTGATTGTTGATGATTATTCTAGATACTCTTGGGTTAACTTTATGACATGTAAGAATAAATATTTTAGTCACTTTATAACATTATTTCTTAGATTATCTTGATCACCGAGGATCTTTAAAAGCAATTAGAAGTGATAATGGAACTACATTAAAAATCAATCTATTGATCACTTTTGCGCTGAAAATAGAATAGATCATCAATTTTCTTCACCATATGTACCTCAACAAAATGGTGTTGTAGAAAGAAAGAACAGAGCCTTAGTTGAGATGACTAGGACTATGCTTGATGAATATCAAACTCCTAGAAAATTTTGGGCTAAGCCAATTGCAACCACTTGTTATGTCTCAAATTGTGTTTTCTTGTGTGATAAGCTAGGTAAAACACCATATGAGCTTCGGTTTGGACATAGGCCTAGTGTTACACACTTTCGGGTCTTTGGTTGCAAATGCTTTGTTAAGAAACATGGTAATCTTGATAAATTTGAACCTAGATCCATTGATGGCATGTTTCTTGGTTATCCATCTCATACTAGAGGATAACGTGTGCTTTTACTTGACACTAACAAAATTGTGGAGACTTGTGAGGTGTCTTTTGATGAAGCTAGCCCAGGTACTAGCTCAAATATTGCAGCTCCAGATCCATATCTACAGGATATGATGGCTCCTCTCAATCATCGTTTGAACCTTAGGGAGAATCAGTGGCATGACGCTGTTATGGATTTGGCCGCGTCTCGCCAGGAGACTCTAGAGAGAGATATTGATCTGGAGGCAAGCCTACTTTATGGGCATCAACGGGACACCCAGTTGAACGTGGTGACTGCAGACAGGGATCAGTCCAGAGTAGAGGCTCAGAGCTGGAAGACCAGCTGTGAACAGGCTCAGCAAGAGAATGAGGCCTGGGGGATGTTTATGATACAGGCAGATTGGCAAGCTATGGCTGCCAAGAAGACGTTGATGTTGAACGATGTATCAACTTCTACTCCAGCACCCGTATCAGAGGTGCCTAGCCATGAAGATGAAGAAGAAGAAGAAGACCCCGAGGAACTTGAATACGTCGAGTAGAGCGTATTGAAGTTAGATGTGGTAGCACTTCCGCCAACACAGGGCAACATATAGTTAAATGGTTGCTAGTGTCTCTCTTTTGTGACCATGTTTGTGTCATATTAAGAGTAATGGTTGTGGTGTCTAGATAATTAGATGAGTATGACATGTCAGGAAGACCAAGTATGGTAGAGATGTATTTCCATAAAGGGAGTCCATCATTTTGGGTTTACTACTGTAAACTTGGTCATGAGATGTATGGTGCGTACTCGTACAGCCTCAGAGGTGGGAGGATCTAGTGGAGGACAGGGGGATGGCACACCACCCCCGGGGCAGAATACGCCTCAGACGCAACCACCTCCACCACCTCCAACCACACTCCCCAGGAGTCTCGCGGAGGTTCTCGCTGCAGTACTCGGCTCGCGCGACGAGCAAACCGAGCTACTGCGGACTCTGGTGCAGCACTCGTCCCGTCAAGGGGGACGACAAAATGATGGACCACGTCAGCAATTTCAGAGTTCCTACTCTGATTTCTCATCGACACATCCACCGATATTCAGAGAGGCCGATGAACCGTTGGATGCGGATAACTGGATCTGCACCATTGAAGGAAAGTTTGGTTTACTCGAGGTAACCGAACAGCAGAAGACGTTGTTTGCAGCGCAACAACTGCAGGGGTCTGCTGGTGCGTGGTGGGCCAATTACCTTGCCGCACGCCCCGCAGGCCATGTCGTAAGCTGGACCGAATTTCGGGAGGCGTTTCGCGCCTACCACATCCCTCCCGGGATTATGAGGAGGAAGCTTCAAGAGTTCTTGGAGCTAAGGCAAGGAGGAAGGAGTGCATACGAATACTCCAAATCATTCAACCACTTGGCCCAATATGCTCAGGACCAAGTGAATACCGAAGATCGGAAGCGGGAATGTTTCTACCGGGGTTTGAACCCCAAGTTGAAGGACAAGCTTGTCCTGTTCAACCGCGGCAGCTTCAACGACATAGTCAATGCCGCTATCATGCAGGAGGACGCTACGCGCGAGCTGTCCTCAGATAAGAAGAAGAGGAGTGTTCCGCAGGGCAGCGGAGGTGGTGCTCCTCAGAAGTACCGTATGGTGTATCGATCGCCATCCGGCCAGAGGTGGCAACCGCCCTCACGACCATCAATGTCCAGTGGTCGCCAGACCAGCAACTTCGGATTCCGGCCACAACAACAACAGGGGATGGTCCCACGTGCACTTCCACCTCCACCACGTGCACCGGGA
The DNA here is from genome assembly GCA_036927565.1 of Tuctoria greenei. Classification (NCBI taxonomy): domain Eukaryota; kingdom Viridiplantae; phylum Streptophyta; class Magnoliopsida; order Poales; family Poaceae; genus Tuctoria; species Tuctoria greenei. Next base: position 287,476,758 of record JAYESD010000001.1, read on the forward strand.
TTCCGTCCTCCCCTTCGTATTGGCCAAACCCCGTACACGTGTTTCACGTGTGGACGTACGGGGCACTTCGCCAAGGATTGTCCGCAGAATCGACAAGGCGGAGGGCAATCATCCTACCAGGGGGCCAACCCACCCCGCAATCAGTTCAAGAAGCCAGCCACCAGACCCGGCAACATCCACCACCTCGCCATCGAGGACGTTCCGGAAGGCGCACCCGTGCTCACGGGTACGTTCTCTGTCTTAAATCATTCTGTAGTCATACTTTTTGACTCCGGAGCTTCACACAATGTCATTAGTAAATCTTTTGTTGTTAAAAGTCAATTGCCTGTTATCTCCACAAAAACTCCATATATGATTTGCACTCCAGCAGGGAGGGTAGTAACATATGAGGTAGCCCATAAAGTGCCTCTTGACCTAGATGGGAACGTCTATCCTACCTCCTTCATTATCCTAGAGACTCAAAAGCTAGATATCATCTTAGGAGTGGCATGGTTGCAATACCATGGTGCTATTCTTGATATCGTTCCTCAAAAAATTTATCTAAACTCTCCACTCCATCAGCCCCAGGTTCTCAATCTTGGGAACATCATTCCATTAGACCCATCCACTCACAACACCGAGGTTATGAAACTTAAGGATATTCCGGTAGTATGTGAATACCCTGACGTGTTTCCTGAAGATCTCCCTGGGATGCCACCAGAAAGGGATATAGAGTTCAAGATTGAACTTGCGCCAGGAACAGTACCAATCTCAAGACCACCCTACAAGATGGCACCCAAGGAACTTGCAGAACTTAAGGAACAGTTAACCGAACTTGAGAACAAAGGTTTCATACATCCGAGTTCCTCACCATGGGGTTGTTCTGCACTGTTTGTAGAAAAGAAAGATAAGACCTTGAGGCTGTGTGTAGACTATCGTCCGCTTAATGCGGTCACTATCAAGAACAAGTATCCACTACCGCGAATTGATATTCTTTTCGATCAATTGGTGGGTGCTAAAGTGTTTTCGAAGATGGATCTTCGTTCTGGTTATCATCAAATTAGAATCCGACCAGAAGATATATCCAAGACAGCATTCTTAACAAGGTATGGACTGTATGAGTATCTGGTTATGTCCTTCGGATTAACCAACGCCCCGGCTCATTTCATGTATCTCATGAACTCAGTATTCATGCCGGAATTGGACAAGTTTGTCGTGGTCTTCATTGACGACATACTTGTGTATTCAAAATCCGAAGAAGAGCATGCTCAACACTTACATATTGTGCTTCAGCGATTACGGGACCATCAGTTGTATGCTAAGTTCAGCAAGTGTGAATTCTGGATCAACCAGGTGCCATTTTTAGGGCACATCATATCAGCAGAAGGTATTGCAGTTGATCCAAGCAAGATCAAGCAAGTCCTCAAATGGGAGTCTCCAAAGTCTGTACATGAAGTCCGAAGTTTCCTGGGTTTAGCAGGATATTACCGGAGGTTTATACCCAGTTTCTCCAAAATAGCTAAACCAATGACAGAACTTCTGAAGAAAGGACAAAAGTAGTATGGACTGAGGCATGTGAGGCAGGTTTCAAAGCATTGGTGAAACACCTTACAACAGCACCAGTTTTAGCCCAACCAGACAGAACCAAAGCATTTGATGTCTATTGCGATGCCTCTGGGATTGGTTTAGGTTGTGTGTTAATGCAAGAGCGAAGAGTGATCGCGTATGGATCGCGACAGCTTCGGAACCACGAGCAGCACTACCCGACTCATGATCTTGAACTGGCTGCTGTGGTGCTAGCATTGAAGATGTGGAGGCATTATCTACTGGGTAATTTAGTACACCTCTACACTGATCACAAAAGCTTGAAATACATCTTCACCCAGAAGGATTTGAATATGCGACAAAGGCGATGGTTAGAATTGATCAAGGATTATGAGATTGAGATCCACTACCATCCAGGCAAGGCGAACGTAGTCGCAGACACTCTGAGCCGCAAGTCCCATATCAACAATCTTTCCATTACCTCGATGGAGGGAAAAGAAGAACTGAGTCTCTACTTGGTTCCATATGGGGCGCTCTACAATCTCGCTCTCATTCCTACCATCAGGGAGGATATTATGGCAGCTCAGAAGGCGGACAAGGGGATGTCGCATATTCAGCAAAGAATAAAGAAGGGGGAGATGAAATGCTTCCGAAGTGACGATGAAGGTACCCTCTGGTTTAACGACCGTATAGTGGTACCCCGAAACATGGAACTTCGGAGGAAGATACTGGATGAAGCTCATTTATCCAAGTATTCCATTCATCCGGGGAGTAACAAGATGTACCAAGATTTGAAGAAGAAATTCTGGTGGACTCGGATGAAGAGAGAAGTAGCTAAATACGTGTCCGAGTGTGATACGTGTCGGCAAGTAAAGGCCGACCATATGAAGGCAGCTGGACAGCTTCAACCTTTAAGCATACCGGCTTGGAAATGGGAAGATATCAGTATGGATTTCATTATTGGGTTGCCTCCCACTCTCCATAAACACGACTCCATTTGGGTGATCGTTGACCGATTGACCAAATCGGCTCATTTCATACCGGTCCGCGTGGCATACGATGCGAGGCGATACGCGGAAATTTATATCTCCAGAATAATATGTCTACATGGTGTACCCTGTACCATCATCTCAGATCGTGGAGCTGTATTTGTTTCGCGATTCTGGGAGCATCTCCACGCTGCACTGGGAACCAAGTTAATTCGGAGCTCGGCCTATCATCCTTAGACCGATGGTCAGACTGAACGGGTGAATCAAGTGCTAGAAGACATGCTTCGTGCCTGTGCCATCCACCAGGGCAAAAACTGGGATGATCATCTACCTTTGGCGGAGTTTTCATACAACAACGGTTACCAGGCTAGCATCCAGATGGCGCCATATGAAGCTCTCTATGGCCGAAAGTGTCGCACACCCTTGAACTGGTGCGAATCAGGTGAACGGGCAGTGTACGACATCGACTTAGTAAATGAAGCCAAGGATCGAGTTCGCACTATTCAGGCGAATCTCAAAGCTGCTCAGTCTCGTCAGAAGAGCTACGCGGACAAACGACGTCGACCTCTTCACTTCGAAGTTGGAGATCAAGTTTATCTTCGGGTATCCCCTATGAAAGGTATCCATCGATTCGGAATGAAAGGGAAGCTAGCCCCACGTTTTATTGGGCCATTCGCAATCCTAGCACAATGCGGACCTGTGGCATATCAATTGGAGTTACCACCGTCACTTTCAGGGGTTCACAATGTGTTCCACATTTCTCAGTTACGAAAGTGTCTTAAAACTCCCGCTGATGTCCGTGTAGATGATTTGGAAGCTCTCCAACCAGATCTCACTTATTCCGAGCGTCCAACTCAGATCGTCGATGAGAAGACTCGCACCACAAGAAGCTGCACCTTGCGTTTCTACAAGATCTTGTGGAGCAACCACAGTGCCGAAGAAGCCACGTGGGAAAGCGAGGAGTATCTTAGAACGAACTATCCGGACTTGTTAGCGGCATATGTTCGATAGATCCTTTTTCCTTTACCTCCTTTTGTAATCTCGGGACGAGATTCTTTTAAGGGGGGAGGAATGTAAAACCCCACTTTTATGGCATGTTAAGTTCATATGGGTTTTGTGATCAACTATTTTAGATATCCACTATAATGGTGCACATGAACTATGCCATCCAAAACTTTTCTTGCACTCCTTGTTAGGTTCTTTTAACATGGGTATTAGACTTCACCATGAATCCAAATTATATTCTATTCACCTTTTTAAGAATAAGAATTTTTGGATAAGATTTAGTAAGCAATGCACAATGAAGCCCTAATAAGCTCTAGACCAAATATTCAAATTAAGGGCTCTAAATTTTTCCATGAGCTCCTAAATTCCTCAATAGCATGCTTACAAAGTTCCAAGATTTTAGGAACTCCTTTGCTATTTTATTTGAGACGCTCAACGAATTTGAATCAAGTTTAAATTCGAATTCAAAGTCTGATACAAATAGACTTGAACATAAAAATCTAAACCCACCATTGTGTTCATCACAATTTTCCTAACTTATCCCTGAAGTTTCATGATTTTTGGAGATCATTTACTATTTTTAAGTGATTTACTAAAGGTGCAGTGGCTGTGGGGCTGACTGGCGGGACCCACCAGTCAGCAGCCCACGTGCAGCCGCATTTCAGCGCGCGCTGCGCCCGCCACCGCGACGGCGTGCATGCACGGTGCGACACCAGCCCGCCACCGCCGTTGAACCCTATAAATAGCACCCTAGGCTCTCCCTTATCGACTCCCCGTCGCCCTTATCACCTCCCACCTCGCCGAGTCGACGAATTTCGCCATTTCCATCCCGCGCGCGAGCTTCCCACCGCCGGCGCCGCGCGCCCGTTGCTGGCCAACCGGAGCACTCTCGCGCCAAGCTTCCAACAGCTAGGTGATTCCTCTCTTCCTCCTCTATCTTCCGGGTCGATCTTTTCGTTGCATAGTTGACGGTTTGGCCGATGATTTTGAGGCTATACCGAGGGTCGCCGTCGTTTTCACCCAGCGCTGTCCCTGCTCCACGTTGCTAGGCCACTGCATGCCGTCCCGTGCTTCGCCTCCCAAAGCAAACTGGTGTGCCGGGACACGCTCTACGTAACGGTAGAAGCCATTCCTGGTTTGCGCATGTATCAAGCAAGTTAGCTAGGTTTTACTTTTGGCCGGAGCTTGTGAACACGCTCGGTATTTTATGCAATTAGAGTTCCATGCTTAATCACTCTTCCCGATTGCTAGCATATGGTTTCTACGCTCTTTTGCGCATCCTCACGAACTGGAATCACCGGGAATGATCGAGTGTAGCTCAAGAATCGCAAGTTCTCCCCTCCGCCGGTGAAAAGTTGCTTTGTCGCCGTCGACGACTACTTTGCCGACCGTTACACGATGATATCGCATGTCTCGCGCGTTCCTCATGATTCCAGGAAACTTTCCCAGCCTTTTTAGACGGATTTTGGCCACAGGGCGGCCGTTCCGACATGGCCGGAGCCCTAGCATCCGCCGCCGCCGGTGCACCGTGGTTTCCGACCGTCGGCAGACCTCCCCGACCCCACCATCGTGCTCAGCGCATGATTTTACGGTCGGGTGCCCAAGGATGGGAGCTGCGGTGGCCAGAAACTTCAATCCGGCGAGGCTCGCCGGAGAGCACCGCCGCGGGAGCCCTCGCGCCGCCCGCGTCGGGAGGTAGGAGACGACGCGGCGGGTCCCGCGTGTCAGCGGCTGTAAATCCCGTCGGATCAGGTGTGGCCACGGGATCTGCGGTGGCTACGCGGTGAAATTCTGTGGCCCCGTGTGGTTTAAATACTATTGGTTCATTTTAAAACAGTGGGACCCACGAGTTAAATCAAATTAGGAATTTATTCCAGATTAGGCTCCAAATTAGAAAATCCATAACTTTCTGTAGGATACTCCAAAAATCTTCAAACAAATTTTGTTTGAAAGCCCTTGAGCTCTAGTTGCTGTCAATACCAATTAGGTTCTGTGAAACTCAAAGTTAAATTCTGTAGAAAATAATCTTTCCTAATGCAAATGCAATTCTTCCAAACAAGATATCCACGGGAAAAATCCCCAAAATTCACATAAAAATTTATTGCCCTATTCTTGATTATCAGGAAAAGTTTGGGAGCCATAGCACCTGTTTAACTCTCTGTATAATTCAATTTCCTTTTTCAGTTATTGAATTTTCACAGCTATTAGGTTGCTTTATTAGGTCCCAAAATTTGACTGAGTCTTCCTTTAGTCATACCCTAGCTCCTGTTAAAATCTTGGATTTAATTAACCTACTATACTAGTCCTAAATCAATTACAAACTAAATATTGATTTAATGTCTAGAAACTCAATTATAAAGTAAATCCAAAAAATTCCTGCCGAATTAGAAATACAATAACTCCTTCCCCACAGCTTAGAAAATTATGAAACAAATTTTGCTAAGACCAGAACCACTCCCTCTATCTTGATTATCAACTGCTAGCTAGGTTCAAGCTACAGTTTCCTCTCGGAAATTTTCTGAAGTTGATTGCTTGCCATACTTTCGGGGACCACAATCTACTATGATCATCTCCTGTTCTTTGCAAGAGCCTTGATCATATTCCCTAGTATCTACCATCGAAGTTCCAAAACCAATTGAGGTCCTTGTCATTTAGTGATCACCATGAATTAATTTGTGGTCTTAAAAATAATTAAATTTCAAAGTCATTTATATATCCATGTATTCTGCATATCGTATAGTGACCGAAGTCGAGGAGGAGCCAGAAGCCTTGGAAGAGAGCCTTCCAATTTTTAACTCCGACTGTGACCTGCAGCAAGGCAAGCCCCGGTTTGCATTTAAAAGCTTTACAGAGTTTTTACAGTCTTTATCACCTTACGTCATAAGTTTGATATGTGCATTACGTATAGGGTGATTGATACTCCACTTGCATGACCAAAAATCCCATGGATTGGTTGGAACGAGTTACAGTTTGACCTGTAGTAACTACTTTGCTAATGCGTAGGAAATCTGGTAGAAGTCGAGTAGTTGGAATCTACTCGCGAGAGATGTAGGACATATCTCACAGGATTGGTTAGATAGAAAATGGCTTAATATAATGAAATTGAGACCGGGCAGGGAATGGCTAGGAAGCTGCGAGAAGTGAGTCTCGGTCGCATAGCCCTGCCTGTGTCGATTAAGGCCCGCTTCGTGTGCGGCCCCTTCGGACAAGCTTGAATTGTACCGGCAACATAATGGACATATGGAATCCAATAAACTGACGTAGCTTGGTCACTTGGGTGTCGAGGCATACCGTTCCGTTTTATAGGTGTGGGTTGAGGGTAGCAAGGTGTAATTCCGCTGGTGGGCACGTCAGAGTACGCCCCACGCAGGGACCTCCTGCCCGTGACGGATCGACCGGTTCGGCATTTGAGTGTCTCGCGAAAGGTTGCCATATACGACTAGTACTGAAGTGCTACGTAGGTACTGCGCGAAGTGCTCGCTGGCATTTCCGAAAGTGCGTATGTGTCGTGTTGTCCGGGTGTGTCCTGATTGCAATCACTGTCCCTCGCAGTAATAGAGTACCACTTGTTCACTGAGCGGTGACGTAGTAAATACTAAAGAAGTCAGAAATTCATATTGTATTGATTTTTTAGTATTTTGCAACCTTGTATGATTTAGAGATAGTATAATTAAAAGTTTACAATTTCCCCATACTTTAGCTGTAATAGCATTATGTGCTCTGAGCATGTCATATCATCGGTAAAGCGTTTCTTGTTTGATTGTGGAACCCATGATGTGCCGTGCTTGGAGAATGTCATTTTGCTACATAAAACCTGATTATAAGGACCCACTTGTAGGCGAGTCCATTTATGCTATTCCTTACCTATGTTTAGTGTCCCCTTGCATATGTCTAGTGAGACGGTTAAGACTTGCTGAGCCTTATGCTCATGTTTGCAGTTAACGAGTTTTTGCAGGTTTTTCTGTTGATGAAGGGTTTGACGATGAGGCTGCACCCCCTCCAGGGTGTACAGCCGAGTGGGAACCCTGCACGCCGCCCTAAATGAGTGTTGCTAGTGCAAAGTATCCCCGGCATGGATAACTTTGCTTTTTGCATAGCTAGTGCTGAGAGCGTAGCTATGATATGTATATATTTCTTTACATCCGTTAGTATTTTGAAAACTTCCGCTGTATGAAAAATAAAAGACTCTGTCTTGTACTTATTCAGGTTCTATTCTTGTATAACTGTTGGGTGTCGCATCGCACGACACCACCCAATGAGATCCTCGGATGTGTGGATTTCGGTCCCCACATTGATCAATGTGAATTAGGTAAAGAAAAAGCTCCTTATCAAGCATTGAAGAGAATGGCTCTAGGCGAAGTTCGACCACAAGAGTCATCGTCACAAATACAAGAGGAAAGTGAACCAAAGAGGAGATCAACAATCAAGGGGGAGCTTCGATGCAAGATCAATCACAAGAATATGAAGATGATCAACAAATCAACGAGGGCAACCACTCAGGGGGAGAAGAAAATGATCACCAACACACAACTCTCCAAGTGCCACACCCAAGAGTACACCAATGCATTCAAAGGGATCACCCAATCGACAACATCATCGGTGATATCCAAAAGGGAGTAACCACTAGATCTCGTATAGCTAATTTTTGTGAGCATTACCCATTTGTCTCCTTTTTGGAACCACGCAGGACTGAGGATGCATTGAAGGATCCAGACTGGGTGGTGGCAATGCAAGAAGAGTTGAACAACTTCAAGAGAAACGAGGTTTGGGAACTTGTGGCAAGACCCAATGCAAATATAGTGGGCACCAAGTGGGTCTTCCGCAACAGGCAAGACGAACACGGAGTGGTGACAAGAAACAAGGCACGACTTGTGGCCAAAGGTTACTCACAAGTCGAAGGTTTGGATTTCGATGAGACTTTTGCTCCAGTAGCTAGGCTTGAATCAATTAGAATATTACTTGCATATGCTACTCACCATGATTTCAAGCTGTATCAAATGGACGTGAAAAGCACCTTCCTCAACGGAGCGATCAAGGAAGAGGTGTACGTGGAGCAACCACCCGGGTTTGAAGACGAAGAGTTCCCCGACCACGTATATAAACTGCGTAAGGCTCTCTATGGCCTCAAACAAGCTCCTAGAGCTTGGTATGAGTGTCTTAGAGATTTCTTAATTGATAATGGTCTTCAAATTGGCAAAATAGATTATACATTATTCACAAAGAATCTAGATAATGATCTTTTTATTTGCCAAATCTATGTTGATGATATACTTTTTGGGTCAACTAACCAATCTTTCCGTGAAGAATTTAGTAGAATTATGACAGACAGGTTTGAAATGTCAATGATGGGAGAATTGAAGTACTTCTTGGGATTCCAAGTGCGGCAACAAAGGGAAGGAACATTCATAAGCCAAACCAAGTACACGTAGGACATACTCAAGAAGTTTGACATGTACAAGGCAAAGCCCATAAAGACTCCCATGGCTACGAATGGCCACTTGGATCTCAATGAAGATGGAACTAGCGTCGACCAAAAGGTATATCGCTCCATGATTGGATCTTTACTCTACTTATGTGCATCTAGGCCAGATATTATGTTGAGTGTATGTTTGTGTGCAACATTTCAAGCAAACCCTGAGGAATGTCACTTGACAGCCGTAAAAAGAATCTTGAGATATTTAGTTCATACACCCAACCTTGGTCTTTGGTACCCAAAAGGCTCCAAATTCAATCTCATTGGTTACTCCGATGCAGATTATGCCGGGTGCAAAGTTGATAGAAAAAGCACCTCTGGCACATGCCAATTCCTAGGAAGATCTTTGGTTTCTTGGTCATCTAAGAAACAAAATTCCATTGCATTATCCACAGCCGAAGCGGAGTATGTTGCAGCCGGGAGTTGTTGTGCACAACTCCTTTGGATGCGACAAACTCTAAGGGATTACGGTTACAATATGAACCGTATTCCTCTCCTTTGTGATAATGAGAGTGCCATTAAAATAGCCCACAATCCAGTTGAGCACTCTAGGACTAAACACATAGACATAAGACATCATTTCTTGAGAGACCATTCCATGAAAGGAGACATAACCATCTCACATGTCAACACCCAAAAACAATTGGCCGACATATTCACCAAGCCACTTGATGAAAAGCGTTTTTGCGAACTCCGAAATGAGCTAAATATTCTTGATTCTCGGAGTGTGGCTTGAAAAGTTGCATACCTGTATGATTGCTTCAAAAATGTTGATTGAATTGTGAAAATCATCCCTCTCCATTTTTCTCTCGAAAAACTATGTCAATTATTAGATCTTGATGAATTTTGATCATTGTATGATTGTTGTATGCTTACTGGTCAAATTCATCAAGATTACTTAAATTGTTTTGCCTCTCTATTCTCTATTATTGAACCTTCAAATATATATGAATGGGCTATGTAATTCTTTCCTGGTGACCACGGACTAGTCCGTGGTTACCCGGACTAGTCCGCCCATGCAGACTAGTCCGCAGAGTGCCGGTTAGGCCGGACTAGTCCGATAGACCACGGACTAGTCCGATATAGGTCTCTGGATGACTTCGGACTAGTCTGGATGACTAGTCTGGTCATTTCCGGACTTGTCTGATTTTTCGTGTCCATAACCCTAGCCGCCACCAAACCCTAATCTCCTCACCCTCACATTCGCTCTAGGCTTCCTCTCTCTTGCGCTCGAGCTCCCAAGGCGATCTTTTGCATCCTCCGTCGAAAAGCCACTCATTTGTGCGGAGATCAAGCTTGAAGACTTGGGGATTGAAGCTAGCGGACTAGTCCGGCCTCCAACCCCCAAACCTTCGAGCCTCCATCGATTTCTTCGGTAAAAATCTTCAAAATCCTAGAAATCGTGTTTTTCTCAATTGTTGATCGTTTGGCCTAGCACCCTTCACTAGTTACATGTTTAGTTGATGTACTACGTGTATGCTAGACTAGATTTGCATTAGGGATTGTATCCTGTCCAATCTGTTAGGTTTTTGAGGATGAACACCGGACTAGTCCGGTCCATGCACGGACAAGTCCGGTACCCCGGACTAGTCCGTGCCTGAGCACCGGACAAGTCCGATGTTTCTGAACCTGAAACCTAATTCCTTAATTCCTTAATGCCATCCATTGCTATCTTGTCTTACCTATGCCTTGTATAACTTGTCATTATTCTTGCTCAATCATTCTCAGATCATGTCGAGCTCCGACAACGATATCTCCGACTTTGAGGCCGAGTTGGACCACGAGGTGGCACCTCGGTCCTTGGCGGGTCTTGGCAAGAAATGCCAAGAAAGACCTTCCGAGCCTGCTACCTCCCCTCCCCAGGTTTGGAGGAAGGTCTGTGTCAAGAAGCCCGCCTCGAAGGCTACTACATCTTCAAGCGGCCTTCGTCAAGCAAAGGGAAAGGGCAAGGGAGTCGCAACGGGGCCAGTTGGGCCCTTGAAGCTTCATGCTCCCAGAGAAGGGGTCCGGGACCCCAATGAAGAGAAATTCAATGGGAAAGGCAGCGATGTGGCAGCCAAGCTACGAAGCATTGATTGCTATGGAAGGCCAAAGCAGGCAGCTAATGGAAGGTTTTGGTCAAACTTCCATGCAGATTTCTACAGGCTGGTTTACCTGCCGATGAAGACTCCGGTGGTGCGCAGTCAGTGGATTGACTGGGCCCACCTAGAGAAGAAGAAGTGCTCATCTTTTGATGAGGTCATTGCTGCAGCAGAAAGGCATGGTCTGAAGGATATGTTTGCCTTCAGACACAATTGGAATGATGAAGTGATTGCACAATTCTATGCAACGTGCCACTTCTCGAGTGAAGATGAAGAGAGTGTGACTTGGATGACCCATGGATCCAAGTACTCCATACCTCAGGAGGATTTTGCAAGCTTGCTCCATTTAGACTCTGCTGGACATGACCACCTGATCATCCACAACATAGGGGTCATTGAGAGGGACAGAATGAAGTTCTTGTATGAGCCCAACTCTAAGTATGTTCCTCCCTCCACAAAGAACATGAAGCCCTTCTTTGTGGTTCTGAACAGAGTTCTCCGGAAGACCATTGCCCACAAGGATGGGGATGCAGGGAGTGTACAGGGCTACCTCCGGACTCTAATGAGGGTCATAAGCAAGAAGACACAGTTTGATGTTGCAGATTACATATGGAACGACATGGTCAACATCTCAAGCACCCCCAACCGGTCCTGTGGCTATGCTCCCTACTTGATGTTCATGATTGAGAAGGTCACAGGAATAGAATTCGTGAAGGATGTAGAGCACACTCCCCTGAGGCCTCAGAAGCCTCAGCCTGTGAGTGTGCAGGCTGCTCCCTCGCCGGCCTCAAGTCCTGAGCCACCGGCAAGAGAAAGAGATGCTGCTAGGGCTCCTCCCCCCTTCAGGGAAGCCCCTCGGAGAGGATCCGCCAGTGGGATCCTCAAATACTTGTCCGCGATATTCCCCTACTGCAAGAAGACTAAAGTAAAGCTTCATAAACTCAATCAGAAGAGGAAGGAGGATATGAGATATATCAAAGCCAATGTGAAGCAACTGAGTGAAAAGCTGGAGATCAACCCCATTGGATCTCCAGTAATTTCTGAAGATTCTGATCTTGACATCTCCAAGCTCGGGCCCTTGTCCCCCTCCGAGCTTGCCTATTTTGGCATTGGGGGCTCGAGCAGCTCCACTTCTCCTCCTCCCTCTCCTCCTCGTCAAGCGGAGAGCGAAGAAGACGAAGAAGATGATGAGAGGACAGACAGCGAAGAGTAAAGAACCTAGGACCTTCCTCTCTCTCTTTTTGGTGTCTTGATGCCAAAGGGGGAGAGATTGAGGGGGAGTCAAGTCTTAGCTTTAGCTGCAATAGGATGCGAGGAGAGAGCCTTCTCTGTACTTTTATTTGTGATTGTAATAGTTTAACACTGTTTTCATATTAAGTTTGGTCTTGTGATGAATTGCTCAATTATTTGCGAGTATGTGATGAAAACTGCATTTTTGCTCCTGGAATGTCATATGCACTTGGTATCGGTTGATTAATGTAAATTATGTCATTCTCAATGTATTCATGCACTTAGTATGCATCCCACCATAAAGAATGCACATGTGGATAATTCTCTTGTTGCTTGATGTATTTTTGAGTCATATGTGCATACTTTATGAAAATCTCATTTTTTGCCTTATTTTGTGAAATCTCAATTGGTTGTCATCAATCACCAAAAAGGGGGAGATTGAAAGTGCATCTAGGACTCCCTTGTGGGTTTTGGATGATTTATGACAAGCAATTGGGATCCTAATCCTTTTGTTGAGATGAATGCAGGCAAATAATGAAAAATGAGCAAAATGCCAAAAAGAAGGGAAATGAGAAGCAAAGTGAATTTGAGCTCAAGGAGAAGAAAATAGTAGATTATTATGTATGGAGTGTGTTAAGGAAACACACCCAAGAGCTCAGTCACCTTCAAGCACACACACACAATGCACAAAGTTATACAGGACCGGACTAGTTCGATATCAGCTGGACTAGTCCAATATCACTTTCTGCACTAGATCGGACAAGTCCGGTATCTACCGGACTAGTCCGATATCTTTCTGATCCACTTCGGACTAGTCCTCCCCAATGCGGACTAGTCCTCAACACAATGCACAAGTCACACAAAATCGGACAAGTCCGTTGTGATCCGTACTAGTCCGATATTCTTTCTGATCCATTTCGGACAAGTCCGGTGTCTACACGGACTAGTCCGATATACACAGATCTAAATCGGACAAGTCCTCCAAGTGCGGACTTGTCATCCTAAAAACTTAGGGTTTCATATGTCCGGACAAGTCCGATGGCAATCGGACTAGTCCGAAGATTTCCAGTAGTGAAATCGGACAAGTCCGTTTTCAACCGGACTAGTCCGATATTCCTGGACACTTAGGGTTTGCTACACACAGCACACCGGACTAGTCCGTTGACCACCACGGACTAGTCCGATCTTTCTGAACTCTAACGGTCACTTTTAGAAACCCTATATAAATAGAGGTGCACGGCCCACTTTTACAATCTCTCGAACCCTAGCGCCGTCACACCTCCCAAGAGACTCAAAAACCACCTCTCTCCACGAAATTAAGTGCAAAATCGATCAATCTATTGAAGATCACTTCTAGATCATTGGAGAGACACGTGGCACACATCATTGAGCTCTTGGTTTGATTCTCTAACACACTCTTGCATTTCAATTTGTAATTTTCGAGTGTGTTATTGGTGGCTTTGTAAGTTGTAATCAAGGGAGCTCTCAACGTGTGAGAACGCCCCTTCAACTTGGTTATTTACCCTTTGTGATTACTGGAAGAGGATTAGCCTTCATGGCGATCCGACGAGGAAAGGGTTGGAGAAGACCAGGTCCTTTTGTGGGCTCCTCAACGTGGACGTAGGTTGCCTTCGTGGTAGCCAAACCACGGGATAAATCGTGTGTCTTGTCCTTTTGTGTTCTTCATCTTAATTGATCAACTTAATCTAGTGTTTGATTCACTTTGTTCAATTTGAGTTCAATTGTTGAACAAGAGCCTTAATTGTAATAGAATTTGACATACAACTATTAAAATGTCATTCAAGTTTATATTTCCGCTGCAAACATTAACGAATCAATCAAATTGACTGAACTTGATCAACTTAGCCCATGAAAACCGGACTATTCCGCACTTTACCGGACTAGTCCGATATCTCTGGTATTGACTTTGTTGTTGAGTGTTACAGGAACCGAGAAAATTCAAGAAGGCCTATTCACCCCCCCTCTAGGCCTACATTCATTAATCGTTTGAAAACCTTGATTCCTAGTGATGATTCTTGTTTCTCATAGAATTTAATATATGAACAATTGTCCTCCATAAGAAATGCACACTTCTCCACTCTTGATAAACTTGAGTTAGAGATTGAAAAGAATAAAAATCTTGCTGCACTTAATGATAGAAAATTAAAAGATGTTTCTTGTTCTACATTTGATTTGCATTGTTCTACCTGTAATGATCTTGAAAAGAAATTAAAAGATGCTATGCATGAAATTTCAATACTGAACAATGCTTTACGTGCTCATGAAGTTAAATATTGTTCTAATTGCAAACTAAAAGGGAAAATTTCATGTGAAAACTTCCTAGAATTGTCTAAGAAACTTGATGACATGAATAGGACACTAGAGCAGTTTTGTATTGGGAACAAAAATCTAAATTTGCTGTTGAATTCATCCAAATCTTGTAATGATAAAACTGGTTTAGGTTTTGGTTCCCATGCTCATGTTAAAGCACATCCACCTAAAATTGTAAAGTCATTAGGAAGTTGTTTGATTAAAATAGTTCCTAAACCAAAAGAGGTGACTTTTAAATCTGCAAGAGTGTTGTCACTTTTGGGTTCAAATAAACATGCTACATGCTCATCTAGACATGAACACAAAGTTAAATTTCATTGTACCAATTGTGGTAGAGATGATCATGTCATAGATTTTTTGTTATAGACCAGCTAAACAATATAAAAAAGGAAAAAAATGCAAGCTCGATCTTATAACTCTCATGCAAAATTTGCTGCACATACTAAACCGAATGTCGGGAACATGCAACCTGCTGTTATGAGTCAAAAACACTCAAAGTTTACATTCGAAACTTAAGTTTTTACCTCCGGACCTTCTGTTGTTACCTCCGGACCTTCTGTTTTTGCCTCCGGAGCTACTGACTTTTGTGCTACACAAGTGACACCTTATAGGTTAGTAGTTAAGAACAAAAAATCTCAAACTTTGACTCATAAACCTGTTATTTTATCTCAGCTATCGCGTGTTGTTCTTACTGGACGTCGTGTGACTCAATACTGGATTCCTAAATGCCTATTGACTAACCCTAGTATTGAGTCATCGACGTATTGTGCTTCTATGTAGGTTACACAGTTGAGGAAGGAGAACATTTGGATTGTGTATTCTGGTTGCTCACGCCACATGACCGGTAGCAAAGAATGGTTCTCCTCCCTCTCTTTTGTGTCACATGTAGAGAATGTTACTTTTGCCGATAATTCTTCAACTCCTATAATTGATAAGGGTTCAGTTATTGTAAATGATCACTACACTTAAAAGATGTGACACTTATAAAAAATTTGAAATACAACTTGATTTCTGTTTCACAATTGCTAGATGAAAATTTGGAAATTATTTTCAATAAAAATTGCTGCAAAATTGTAGATTCAAATAGTGTGCTTATTTTTAACATGTCTTGGTTTGGAAGAGTTTTTAAAGCTGATTTTCGTATGTCTTCTTCTAAGCATAGGTGTCTAGTTGCTAATGATTCCAAAGGATTTATATTTTTGGCATCGTAGACTTGGTCACGTATGCTTTGGTCATCTCACACGTGTTAGTGCTCTTGATCGCATATGGGGGCTGCCTAAGCTGAAAAGGGGCAAAGAAATTGTGTGCTCTTCTTGTAGACATGCTAAGATGGTTGCAGGTTCACGTACTCCTCTCATAATGATCATGATAACTGAACCGGGTCAACTTTTGCACCTTGACACTGTAGGACCTTCACGTGTTCAATTCTTCAGAGGTAAATGGTATGTTCTTGTGATTGTTGATGATTATTCTAGATACTCTTGGGTTAACTTTATGACATGTAAGAATAAATATTTTAGTCACTTTATAACATTATTTCTTAGATTATCTTGATCACCGAGGATCTTTAAAAGCAATTAGAAGTGATAATGGAACTACATTAAAAATCAATCTATTGATCACTTTTGCGCTGAAAATAGAATAGATCATCAATTTTCTTCACCATATGTACCTCAACAAAATGGTGTTGTAGAAAGAAAGAACAGAGCCTTAGTTGAGATGACTAGGACTATGCTTGATGAATATCAAACTCCTAGAAAATTTTGGTCTAAGCCAATTGCAACCACTTGTTATGTCTCAAATTGTGTTTTCTTGTGTGATAAGCTAGGTAAAACACCATATGAGCTTCGGTTTGGACATAGGCCTAGTGTTACACACTTTTGGGTCTTTGGTTGCAAATGCTTTGTTAAGAAACATGGTAATCTTGATAAATTTGAACCTAGATCCATTGATGGCATGTTTCTTGGTTATCCATCTCATACTAGAGGATAACGTGTGCTTTTACTTGACACTAACAAAATTGTGGAGACTTGTGAGGTGTCTTTTGATGAAGCTAGCCCAGGTACTAGCTCAAATATTGCAGCTCCAGATCCATATCTACAGGGGAAGAGGATTTTCGTTGATGATGCGGAAGAAGTGGAGCCGCTGCCCAAAAATTCAGCAGCTAATGACTTTGGTTCAGCTCCAGATGTTGATTCTGAACCAGCACCGACAACCATCATTGCTGATCCAGATCGTCCTCAAGTCACAAGCTCATCGATTTGAGATGAACATGAAGAAGAAGAAGCTTGTGAAGTGTCTACTCCCCTTCGAATTCTCAAAATTCATCCTCCAAAACAAATGATTGGAAGATTGCACGAACGAGTCACATGGTCCAGCTATGACGAGTTCAGAATTTGAGATGAGTATGATGGGAGAACTCACGTACTTTTTGGGGCTGCAAATCAAGCAAACTAAGGAGGGAACCTTTGTGCATCAAACGAAGTATACAAGATACCTTCTTAAGAGCTTCAACATGGACAAAAGCAAGCCTCTTCGGACACCAATGAGAACCGCAATGACACTTGAACTTGATTAAGATGGTGAACTCGTGGATAAAAAAGAATATAGAAGCATGATCAGATCACTTTTGTATCTCACAACATCAAGACCAGACATACAATTTAGCGTATGTATTTTTGCACGGTTTCAAGCTTCCCCACGAGCTTCACATCGTCAAGCCATCAAAATGATTCTTAGGTACTTAAATGGAACTCATGAATTTGGCATTTTTCTTCCTTCTTCCTCAACTGTTACTTTGAAAGCTTTTTCGGTTGCTGATTTTGGGGGTTGTAGGATTGATAGGAAAAGTACTTCCGGTGCTTGTCATTTTCTTGGTAATTCACTTGTTGCTTGGTCCTCTATAAAACAAAGTCTAGTTGCACAATCCACAACCGAATCTGAATATGTAGCTGCTGCTAGTGCTTCCTCACAAATTCTTTAGATTGTTCAAACACTTAAGGATGGGGTAGATCTAAATAGTGTTCCATTATTTTGTGATAACATGATGAACCCAATGGGTACGGGGGATGCGCTATCTTTCGATGAGAGATGTTGGTGGTGAATGAATTTGGTGGAGGCCGACGTTGGCTGCCCGACTACCACAACCAGAATGGTGTGGCACCTTGAGAAATAGTTACACCGTCTCCTGGTAACTACGATTTGGGTGGAGGTCGACGTTGTGCTACCCGACTATAACAACCACAACGGTGTTGCGCCCTAGCGATAGTTACACCGGCTCCTATTGTTGCTGTTCTTGTCGTGCCAAAAACAACCTTGAACCTACAAGCAATCGAAGAACAAACAAGAACAAGATAACAAGCAAACACTCACGGGTGTGATAAGTTGGGGTTCTAATTTAAGTAATCGGAAGATTTGTTGACACTTGCATTACAAGGAAGTATCAATGGCTAAACTTACAAAAAAAACCCTAGTTCTTCCTATGGATGCTAGTTGTTTATATAGAGGAGGAAGACTAGAACTCAGGATGGAGTCACGAGTTTTGTTCGGCCTTTCCTGAGCATCTCAAGCGTCATCTGCCTTTGATTCTTGATCCAGTGGAAAGTAGACAAAGAGACCTTTCCAGCAAGTACTTATTTGCATTAAACAACCTTGGGAGTTGAAAGTTATGCCCCTTTTAAGTTGGTACTTGCTGCAGTTACGAGGACCCCTCGGGTGGAGTAGCCTTCATTGCATTAATCCCTCCATTCCTCCTAGCTGGATCAATTCCCAAACACCTAATAATAACAAGGTCATCACAAGGCTTTAATAGTTCCCCATTTGAAGGATAATTACTTTGAACAGCCGGGAATGAGTTCACCTGATAATTAAGTTGACGTGCACGAGCACGTGTCATTGGACCTTGATTAGTTGCAAGTGGTGAATGTGCTGCTGTTGTGGTTGTATCAACGGTAGCGATGTCCTCACCATAATACTAGTGCCATTTGCATTGCTAAAACCCCCTTTCAACATTCTAGAACTAAGCACATTGATATTAGGTATCACTTTCTCCATGATAATGTTGAAAAAGGAAACATTGTGATTCACCATGTAGATACCGAACAACAATTGGCTGACATTTTCATAAAACCTTTGGATTTCACTCATTTTTGTTACATTCGTAGTGAAATAGGGGTTATGCATCCTCATGGCTTAAATTGAGGGGGTGTTTTGAAACTTGGGAAGTCTATGTGTGAATATGAATTTAAAATAATATGAGTATAGTATTTCATACATATATGACTTTGTGATTCCTTTTACATGCTGAAAGTTCTTACTGCATTACTCATGTTATACATTTTGTAGTTTTTGCCATGACTAGTAATTGGAATAATTACTTACACTAAATCTGGTCATGATCAAACTTTCTTACTATTTCGAACTTGTTGCATGATCACAAGTGCTTTTAATCATAATGAATTAATCGAGTAATCAACTCACATGTTGAGTTTTATGAACAAATATAAATTGAGAAAAGATCAAGAGAATATGCATGCATCGCACATCTTCTTTTGAGATGGATTATCATTGCACTTAGATATGAACTTGGAAGAAGTTTCATAAGACTAAAACCATATCCTTAAGCTTCTAATTGTCAAATTATATAGGCTTGGCTTGGTTGGTTAGAATAAGGCAGATGAACATATAATATCTTGTAAATATCATATGGTCTAAATTTATGCTTTGAAAATAATAAAATGCAGCAACAAGTGTCATGCTTTCAGGTCTTGAAATAGTTAAGTTTGTGAGATCATGACTTCCTAAAATTGAAAATAACATTGTGATAGTGTAAGTTACTTGATAGTATGACTTGGATTAGCTTTATTTTATATGTATATGTTATAATGTGCTCATACCAAATTAAAATTTTTCTTTTGTACCTTGATGAATAGTTTGTGGGAGAAGTATGCAAGGGGGAGAAACTTATTTCTATCTTTCTAAATTTCTATCTTTCTATCTCATTTGATTTTCAAAAAGGGGGAGAAATTGTTTTCAAAACTTTTCATGCCAATCTTCGGATTTTAAGTGGTGTTGCCAATGCATTCATCAAGGGGGAGATTGTGAGACCTATGTGTGTTGAATACATTGGCTATGGCGATAAAGTTTTGATACTACCAAAACACCTTTATCATCAAGGTCCGACTCTAGGTCCGAGCTCCAGCAAGGTTCAATGATAGGTCGGACTTGTTTTGGGTAGCTCCGGCAAGGTCCAACGTAAGGTCTGACTTGCTTTGGCTAGGTCCGACTTCTTTGTCTAGGTCTGACTTATTTTGGTTATGTCCGACTAGCTTTGGTCAGCTCTGGCGCTAGGTCTGACTAGCTTTGGTTAGCTCCGGCGCTAGGTCTGACTAGCTTTGATAAGCTCCAATGCTAGGTATGACTAGCTTTGGTTAGGTCCGATGCTAGGACCTGCTAGATTTGGTAAGCTCCGGTGCTAGGTCCTGCTAGCTTTGGTAAGCTCCGGCTCAAGGTCTGGCTAGCTTTGGCAAGGTCCGGGCTAGATTGCATTGGTTCTGCTTTAACTTTGAATTGATTTGAACTTGCTTTACATATATAGAAAGTTTGCTTAGTACTCTTTTACTAAGTTTTTGGTGTGTTTTGGTGGTTATGGTCGATATCTTTTTGCTATGGTTTGCAACATGCTTATGTGAGGTGCTCACGTAAGGTGTTGTGGTTTTAGAACTAACGAGAGTAGAGTCGAGGACTTGTGCTCGGAAGTATTGGTTGTTTGTTCATGTGCAGGTGTTGCTTGAGTTCAAGACATGGCTGGTGGCGGGATCCATTGAACTAGTCTTAGGGAGAAGATGAGGTTCAACAACCAAGTTCGGGAGAAATTGTGGTTGAGTTGATCGGAAGGTTGCACAACATGATTGAATCAAGAACAATACATATGAAGGTATCATAGACATCATTGGAAGGTGTTTGCACGTGTGCAAGGAGTGCATGGACGTGGCTACATGGTTCCGAGGCGTGAAGAAAATATGTGGATGTAAAGAATTGGTCAGAAAGGTCCAACCGACTAGGTTATGGACTCAGGCTGCGGCGGAGTCTTGTTTGACTCTAATATGGAAAGTTTTGAGTTGGTTATGATAGGATTTCATGTGGTTCACGAATTTGAGTTGTTTAAGGAATGTGGGTTACGTTCCTAAGGTGTTTGGAAGTCCTAAGATTGCTTCTATCTACTTATAGAAGAGTCTTGAGCCGTTATGGAAAGATTTGATTCGTGAATTAAGTAGGATTAGAGTCCTAGTTAAGTTTTGGTTGGCGTCATGGCTGGTTATATAAGCAAGGGAGGTCAGAGATCGTGATATACAACTTTGGAGCTGTTTCTCTTGTGTTTTGATCAATAAAATTTGTAGTTTTAAGAAACTTTTGTGCCTTGTTTGTCCGACTTGTTTTTGTCAAGTCTTTCTCGTCAAGTTTCTGCACAACACTACCTTTCTTCAATGGTTTTATCATAACTCGAGTTATACACATACGATTGACGTGATTCTTTTTTATTTGTTTTCAAAACTTGATTTTCTATCATCTGTGAAAATTTCACGATCATTGGATTTGTAGTTTCTGATCTACACGAGTTTCTTTGTAGTGTTTGAAAACTGTTTTTCTCCGGTAGGACAGATTGACCTTTGTTCGATCCTTCGATCGTAACTTGAGTTTTTCTCGATGAATTTTCGTGATTCTTGTTGTGAAGTCTTCGTGACTTTATTGTCCACAATCTATACTTGTTTAGTTACAATTGATCACCTTTAGATTAGTCGCACACACGATTTTTTTAACAGATCATTTTTCTGCTGAGGGCTTTCTTGTTGCTTCCCTGAAAAGTTTTAATCTACCATTCACCCCCTCTGGTAGCTTTACACGTGCTCTTTGATCCTACATCCGAGCTGGTTGCTCCGGTGTCGCCCACCATCAACGCTAAAAAACGTTGACGGTGAGCCTCCTGGGAGGTGTCGGAGCTGGTTGCTCGGGCGTCACCCACCATCACTGCGAAGAAATGTCGACGACGGGCCCCCTAAGGGGGTGTTGGAGCTGGATGCTCCGGCGTTGTCCATCATCAACGCAAAGAACATTGATGGCGGGCCCTTGGTAGGCAAGAGACTAAAGGAACTTTGTTAACAACAAGAGCGGAACGGGAGAGCATACTCACGAATCGGCCCTTGTGGAGAAACAGCATCGGCAAGCCCCATGTGAGGTGTCAAAACTGGGTGCTTCGGCGGCGCCCACCATCTGTAACACCCTCATTTTAATGAATCATGCCTTGCATACATTCATATACATGTTTAACATTGATCCACATAAATAGGAACAAGTTCAAAATTGATTCGGGGCATTTAAAATTGATTTGGAACAAAACCGCACTTAAAACGCAAGAAAGTGTGAACTAGTCCGATTTTACTGAGGACTAGTCCGATTTCTCTGTGACTAAAAACGGACTTGTCCGTTTTTGCTGCGGACTAGTCCGATTTTGGCTCTGGAAACTTTCGGACTTGTCCGATTTTGTGCGGACTAGTCCGATATTCCAAGAATCCTTAAAAAATTGCTAAGTCCTTGGACTTTTCCGGACTAATCCAGTGTTCCAGCGGACTTGTCCGTTTTTCCTCTCTGTTCAAATTCGGACTTGTCCGATTTTTGGCCAGACTTGTCCGATTTTCTCTCTGGACGACTTCGGACTAGTCCGGTCCTGTCTGGACTTGTCCGATATTTCGCGACTTCGAGTTGATCTTTTGTTTTACGACTTGTTTATTGGGTTTCACGTTAAGTGGGCCTAGGAACATCGTGCCCAACTCTTTTAGAGCCCTTGTGGGACTCTAAACCGGCCTCTACTCCTCTCAAACTCGAAATCCATCTAACCCTAGCCTCCACCTCTATATAAACAGCCCCACCCCTTGGTTTGACATCTATTTGCCACTTTTCCACCCACCCTAACCCTAGTTCGTGGGGAGCCACCATCAAGGAGGGAGGAGAAGATCCCAAGCAAGAAGAAGAAGAGGAGGAAACGAAAAGGGATCAAGATCTCCACCAAGTTTCGCCCTTCACCACCAATTCATCTCCAAGTTCATCACCAACCCTATATCATCAAGATCCAAGTGTTACCTCCAAGTTTCTTGGTTCATTTGAATTCTAAACACCTGGTATACCTTCTATTCTCTTTTCCTTACGTGAATTCAACCCCTAATCTCCGAATTTACATCGATCTAGAAAACCCTAATCTGCTGATCTCGCGGAGTGCGGACATGTCCGGTCCCTAGCGGACTAGTCTGATCTTTCTGGTTAAATTGTGTTGAATTAATTCTAAAATTTGATCTAATCGACCCCAAACCTGTATAAACTTGTTAAAATCTAATAGAGCTAGTTAGTGATCATTAAAAGCAATCTAGTAACAAGTTCTACCTTGCATTTGCATCAATCATGCATGTCATGTCATATTGATTAATATTTGTGCACTCTTTGATTGTGTTTCTTGTCTTGTATGTTTATTGTGTGGATTAGACGGATTTGCGCTAGAAAGTGCCGCGGAGGATCTACAGCACCAGGAGTTTGAAGGCTTTGACCCTAATCAACAGCAAGAGCAAGGCAAGTGTCCTTGAAGCATATTGATCCTGGTTTTTAAATAAATGTTTTGTTTGTAAAACTGCATGCTGCGTCAATTTGATGGGAATCCTATGGTAGGAAGTTCACTAGACTTGCTAAACCACCCTTGTCACCTGGAATTTATGGTAGAGCGTCGGGATGGACTTTTTACCTTTTGCTTCGCTTAATCAACTGGGATGGGAATAACTATACCACTCAATTTAATTATGCATGGATGAGATTATGGTTAACATGAACTGGTTAAATATGGTATGGTAATGGGTGATCTAAGCAAGCCTGGTATGTGGATGGGTTTGATGTTATGGTGGTTTGCTTGTTTTAGATCTAAGGACCGGTTCATGCGAGAATAAGCCAGGACTACAGTGCCACCACGAGGCCAAGTATGGGTGCGGCGTAGCTGATTAATTAGGGCTTTGCTAGTGCTGTTTGGACCATTGTGGATGCTCGGGGAAGGGGTAGTCGGATTGGGTTTGTTGATGATTGGTGGGACTACCCTGGGATCCGAATGGCTCAAGAGGGGGCCCTTGGTTGAAGATGTGCTCAGTTGGAGGCATCACCACCGGTGAAACCTCAGTGGGGTCTAAATAGGCTAGTAATCCCTTTGTAAAGGCTATTTTGTGATCTCTTGGCCATACACCAAAGGAAGTGTAATTGGCATAAGGGAGGTTCTTTAGTCGCCGACGGGTGATGAAATCACAAACGCGTGGGTAAAGTGGTACAAACTCTGCAGAGTTAAATAAAACTATCATGATAGCCGTGCTCCCGGTTATGAGCACCTGGACAACTTCTATGATTAGAGGGAACTTGGTATTGGGATGGTTATGGTTTGGTAATGGTTATGGCTGGTTATGAATTTATTTCTGGTATTGAGTCTGGTTATTGGCAATGGTGAAATCTGGATATTTGGATGATGGTAATGAATTCAGATTTGGTATTATGGTATTACTTATGATTATAATGGGTTTACTTCACATACGTATAATATATTGCTTTTCAAATGTTTTAATGTACTTTTTAGCACTTTACCATTATTATTGTCGACATTTGAATAAGCCACATGTCATACTTTCCACACTTGCTGAGTACGACATGTACTCACTCTTGCAATCCCCCAACAGTTGCAGGTCAGGATTGGGAGTTTAATGGTGATAATGCGGAGTTCTAGGCCGTGTCTACCGTCAGCTTTGCCTGTGGTGTTGATTGGAGCTGCGCATACATACCCTGTCGCTTATGCTGCATAGTTGCTTAGTTTGCTTAATTAGTTTATTTCCGCTGCATTAGTTGAACTTGTCATTAATATTCATTAGAGCTTGTATTCGAGGATAATCTGGTTTGTGTAATAAAATTTGGTTAATTAATCTTGTTTTGTGGTAATTTTCTGTATACTCTTTTGTGATTGCACTCGTGTATGTGTGATGAACATCCTGGGCACACATATGCGTTAGCTTGGTTCAGTTTTCGGAACCGGGCATCACAGATTGGTATCAGAGCCACAGGTTGACCGTAGGATGCAGCCTAGATAGAATGGACACTTTAGAGCACATAGGAGCACTAAAGAATCGATGTGTTTTTGCTTGGAGTGCTGTTTGCTATATATATTGCTTGCTTGTATGCTTAATAGAGGATTTTGGGATGCCTTAGCATTGCCATGTCCACCTAGGCTAGTGTAGCTAGCTGTTTAGTTCATATCCCTTGATGCATATAGTTGGGGACGTTTTCTAATTCTTATCTATTGCTTTTCTTCAGATGGTGAGGACTCGTAACCAGAGGGATGACGATGATGAGGAGGAGAACAATGGAGTGCCTCAGAACAACATCGGACAAGGATCTACTCAGGGAGCTATCAACATTGAGAAGCTATTGGCTATGCAAAACCAGCTCATGCAGACCATGATACGCACAATGGGACAGCTGCAGGCTGGCAATATCAACAATCAGCCCCACATGCCTCCACCGCCACCACCGCCTCCTCATAACCGATTGGGAGAGTTTATGAGGACTAGGCCGCCGACCTTTGCTCAAGCTGCTGACCCTATGGATGCGGACGATTGGCTCAAGTCCGTGGAGAAGAAGCTAGCTATTGTCCAATGCAGTGACTGGGAGAAGGTCTTGTTTGCTTCTCATCAACTAGTTGGAGCAGCTGCGGATTGGTGGGATTCTTATTGCAATGCTCATGAGAACCAAGAGAGAATTACTTGGGCCGAATTCAAGGAAAATTTTTGTTCTCATTATGTGCCCGAGGGTGTTATGATATTGAAGAGGCAAGAATTTGAGAATTTAAGGCAAGGAAGATCAAGCGTGAGTGAATATCTCAATAAATTCACTCAACTCTCAAGGTACGCGCCTGAGGATGTTAGTCGGGACAGCCGAAAGCAATACTTGTTCATGAGGGGCTTGAACAATGAGATCCAAGTACAATTGCTCAATTGTGACTATGCAAATTTTCATAAGCTTGTGGACAAAGCAATTGTGGTTGAGAACAAGATCCGTGAGATGGAGCAAGAAATCAAGAGGAAGGCGCCATATCAAGGACAGCAACAAGGAAGTAATGTGCGCCCTCGCCTTGCACCACCCAATGCACCTCATTACAGCTCCTCTATTCCTGCTCAGCGTCCTGGTTATGCACCACGCCCAACTCAGTTTGTGCAGCAGCGCCCTGTCATGCAAGCACCTAGGCCTCAAATGCCTTATGCGCCTCGTGCTAATTTTCCTGGTGCTAATGATCAAAACCAAGCTCGTCCCAATAATTCTGGTGGAGTTAAGAAGTGTTATACTTGTGGAGAAGCTGGGCACTTTGCGCATCAATGTCCTAAGTCAGGCCTTGGTCAAGGAAGCAATGTGCCGAGGCAAAACCCAAGACCCAATGGAGGACAGCCACAAGGAAGCCGTGGACAGCAGAACTTTGCTCGTGGCAACGTGAACCATGTCTCTACGGAGGATGCTCAACAAGCGGATGACGTGGTCATTGGTATGTTTCTCGCCAACTCCAACCCCGCAACTATGTTATTTGATTCTGGAGCATCGCATTCATTCATTGCATCGAAGTATGTTGCCAAGTATAGTTTGCCTATCTCTCATATGAAGTTTACTCTATTAGTTAAGTCTCCTGGAGGAGAGATGAGGACAAATATAGTATGTCCAAAAGTAAGCCTTAGAATAAGGGGGTAGACTTCTCCGCCAACCTCATAGTTTTGGATTCTCAAGGATTGGACATTATACTTGGTATGGACTGGTTGAGGAAGCACAATGGAGTTATTGAGTGTGCCACAAAGACGGTGAAGTTGACTAATGAGGAAGGGATCACCGTAGAATTTGAAGCATCTCAAACCGCACCGAAGCAATTGGAATTGAATCATATGGACGGTGCCGCAATTGAGGAGATTCCGGTGGTGTGCGAATTTTTGGATGTTTTTCCGGACGAGTTGCCAGGTATGCCACCCGATCGAGACATTGAGTTTGTTATTGATTTAATACCTGGAACTGCACCTATAGCTAAGAGGCCGTATAGGATGCCTCCTATGGAATTAGCGGAGCTCAAGAAGCAGATCCAAGAGCAATTAGAGAAGGGTTTCATTCGCCCTAGCTCTTCGCCTTGGGGAGTGCCCGTTCTATTTGTGGACAAGAAGGATGGATCCCAAAGGATGTGCGTGGATTACCGAGCTCTCAACGAGGTAACAATCAAGAACAAGTACACCTTGCCCCGCATAGAAGACTTGTTTGATCAGATGAAGGGTGCTTGTGTCTTCTCCAAGATTGATTTGAGGTCAGGATACTTTCAAATGAAGATTAGACCGTCGGACATACCCAAGACAGCTTTTAGGACATGGTATGGATCTTATGAGTACACCGTGATGTCTTTTGGATTGACAAATGCGCCTGCCTACTTTATGTACCTCATGAATAAAGTCTTCATGGAGTACTTGGACAAGTTCGTTGTGGTGTTTATTGATGATATTATGATCTACTCGAAGGACGAGAAGGAACATAAGGAACACTTGGGGCTTACATTGCAGAAGCTACGGGAACACCAATTGTATGCCAAGTTCAGTAAATGTCAATTCTGGTTACGGGAAGTTTCTTTCTTAGGCCACATTATTTCCGGAGGAGGAATATCAGTTGACCCAGGGAAGATGAGAGATGTGCTTAAATGGGAACCGCCACAGAACGTCAAGGAAATAATGAGTTTTCTTGGAATGGCTGGATATTACCGTCGATTCATCAAGGACTTCTCCAAAATATCCAAGCCAATGACGGAATTGCTAATGAAGGGAAAGGCTTTTGGATGGACTGAAGCTTGTCAAAACAGTTTTGAGGAGTTGAAGAAGAGGCTGACAACAGCCCCAGTTTTGGTACTGCCGGATGTGAGCAAGAGCTTCGATATTTATTGTGATGCATCAAGACAAGGACTCGGATGCGTGCTTATGCAAGAAGGTCAAGTGGTCGCCTATGCGTCAAGACAATTGAAGAAACATGAGCAGAATTACCCGACACACGATTTAGAACTTGCAGCCATGGTACATGCATTGAAGATTTGGAGACACTATATACTTGGACATAGGTGTGAAATTTACACGGATCATAAGAGTTTGAAGTATATTTTCACACAAACGGATCTGAACTTGAGGCAACGAAGATGGTTGGAGCTCATCAAAGATTATGATTTGGGGATCAACTATCATCCGGGAAAAGCCAATGTAGTGGCCGATGCTTTGAGTAGAAAGGGAGTAAGCCATCAACTTACAGTTCGAGAGTTACCGTCCGAGTTATGTAAGGAGTTTGAACGGTTGAACCTCGGGTTTGTAAATGAGATGGTGATGATGGAGTTAAATCCGACCTTGGGGCAAGAAATTCGAGAAGCACAGACCGCAGATGAGGAGATCAAGGAAATCAAGGAGAGAATCGAAGAAGGGAGAGAATTCAGATTTGATGAAGACGAACATGGTACCTTATGGCTTGGAAAGAGGATCGTTGTGCCTAACGTAAGGCATATTCGGGAAACAATATTGAAGGAGGCACATGACTCGCCTTACTCAATTCATCCTGGCGGTACGAAGATGTACAAGGACTTAAAGTCATGCTATTGGTGGGCCAGCATGAAAAAGGACATAGCCGAATATGTGGCATTGTGTGATGTGTGTCAACGAGTGAAGGCAGAACATCAAAGGCCAGCCGGATTATTGCAACCGCTGAAGATTCCGGAATGGAAGTGGGAAGAAATTGGAATGGACTTCATAGTTGGGTTACCACGTACTCAGTCCGGGTATTACTCAATTTGGGTAATTGTGGATCGCTTAACAAAGTCAGCTCATTTTGTCCCTGTGAAGACCAAGTATACAGCTGCACGATTGGCCGAAATATACATGGAGCATATTGTGTGTCGACCTGGAGTACCGAAGAAGATAGTCTCGCATAGAGGTTCTCAATTTACCTCCAGATTTTGGCAAAAATTGCATGAAGCCTTGGGAACGAGATTGAATTTTAGTTCAGCATATCATCCTCAAACGGATGGGCAAACCGAGAGGACCAATCAGATTTTAGAGGACACCTTAAGAGCTTGTGCTTTAAAGCATGGGAAAAGTTGGGACAAAAGCTTGCCATACGCGGAATTTTCATACAATAATAGTTACCAAGCAAGTTTGAAGATGTCACCATATGAAGCGCTTTATGGGAGGAAGTGTAGGACACCTTTATTCTGGAATGAGGCAGGAGAAACTCAAGTATTTGGTCCAGATGTGTTGCAAGAAGCCGAAAAGCAAGTCCAAATAATTCGTCAAAACTTGAGGGCTGCCCAATCAAGGCAAAAAGGCTATGCGGACAATAGGAGAAGGAAACTAGCCTTTGAGGTGGGAGATTTTGTTTACCTCAAGGTGTCACCAATGAGGGGTCATAAGAGGTTTAACATAAGAGGAAAGCTAGCACCTCGTTATATTGCACCATTCAAGATTTTGGACAAAAGGGGAGAAGTAACGTATAAGTTGGGGATGCCAGCTCATCTTTCAGACGTGCATGATGTCTTTCATGTTTCCCAGCTCAAGAAGTGCTTGAGAATACCGGAAGAACAAGTGCCAATGGAAGAATTGGAACTAGAGGAAGATTTGACTTATGCCGAACAACCGGTCAAAATCTTGGAAACTAAGGAGAGGGTCACAAGGAACAAGGTTATTAGATGGTGTAAGGTTCAATGGAAGCACCACACAGAAAAAGAAGCAACTTGGGAGCTAGAGGATGATATCAAGAAGGAATTTCCCTATCTCTTCTCTTCCGCGTCGAATCTCGAGGGCGAGATTCATTTTAAGGGGGGTAGGTTTGTAACACCCTCATTTTCATGCATCATGCCTTGCATACATTCATATACATGTTTAACATTGATCCACATAAAGAGGAACAAGTTTAAAATTTATTCGGAGCATTTAAAATTGATTTGGAACAAAACCGCACTTAAAACGCAAGAAAGTGCGGACTAGTCCGATTTTACTAAGGACTAGTCCGATTTCTCTCTGACTAAAAATGGACTTGTCCGTTTTTGCTGCGGACTAGTCCGATTTTGGCTCTGGAAACTTTCGGACTTGTCCGATTTTGTGCGGACTAGTCCGATATTCCAAGAATCCTTAAAAAATTGCTAAGTCCTTGGACTTTTCCAGACTAGTCCAGTGTTCCAGCGGACTTGTCCGTTTTTCCTCTCTGTTCAAATTCGGACTTGTCCCATTTTTGGCCAGACTTGTCCGATTTTCTCTCTTGACGACTTCGGACTAGTCCGGTCCTGTCCGGACTTGTCCGATATTTCGCGACTTCGAGTTGATCTTTTGTTTTACGACTTGTTTATTGGGTTTCACGTTAAGTGGGCCTAGGGACATCGTGCCCAACTCTTTTAGAGCCCATGTGGTACTCTAAACCGACCTCTACTCCTCTCAAACTCGAAATCCATCTAACCCTAGCCTTCACCTCTATATAAACAGCCCCACCCCTTGGTTTGACATCTATTTGCCACTTTTCCACCCACCCAAACCCTAGTTTGTGGGGAGCCACCATCAAGGAGGGAGGAGAAGATCCCAAGCAAGAAGAAGAAGAGGAGGAAACAAAAAGGGATCAAGATCTCCACCAAGTTTCGCCCTTCACCACCAATTCATCTCCAAGTTCATCACCAACCCTATATCATCAAGATCCAAGTGTTACCTCCAAGTTTCTTGGTTCATTTGAATTCTAAACACCTGGTATACCTTCTATTCTCTTTTCCTTACGTGAATTCAACCCCTAATCTCCGAATTTACATCGATCTAGAAAACCCTAATCTGCTGATCTCACAGAGTGCGGACTTGTCCGGTCCCTAGCGGACTAGTCCGATCTTTCTGGTTAAATTGTGTTGAATTAATTCTAAAATTTGATCTAATCGACCCCAAACATGTATAAACTTGTTAAAATCTATTAGAGCTAGTTAGTGATCATTAAAAGCAATCTAGTAACAAGTTCTACCTTGCATTTGCATCAATCATGCATGTCATGTCATATTGAGTAATATTTGTGCACTCTTTGATTGTGTTTCTTGTCTTGTATGTTTATTGTGTGGATTAGAAAGATTTGCGCTAGAAAGTGCCGCGGAGGATCTACAGCACCAGGAGTTTGAAGGCTTTGACCCTAATCAACAGCAAGAGCAAGGCAAGTGTCCTTGAAGCATATTGATCCTGGTTTTTAAATAAATGTTTTGTTTGTAAAACTGCATGCTGCATCAATTTGATGGGAATCCTATGGTAGGAAGTTTACTAGACTTGCTAAACCACCCTTGTCACCTGGAATTTATGGTAGAGCGTCGGGATGGACTTTTTACCTTTTGCTTCGCTTAATCAACTGGGATGGGAATAACTATACCACTCAATTTAATTATGCATGGATGAGATTATGGTTAACATGAACTGGTTAAATATGGTATGGTAATGGGTGATCTAAGCAAGCCTGGTATGTGGATGGGTTGGATGTTATGGTGGTTTGCTTGCTTTAGATCTAAGGACCGGTTCATGCGAGAATAAGCCAGGACTACAGTGCCACCACGAGGCCAAGTATGGGTGCAGCGTAGCTGATTAATTAGGGCTTTGCTAGTGCTGTTTGGACCATTGTGGATGCTCGGGGAAGGGGTAGTCGGATTGGGTTTGTTGATGATTGGTGGGACTACCCTGGGATTCAAATGGCTCAAGAGGGGGCCCTTGGTTGAAGATGTGCTCAATTGGAGGCATCACCACCGGTGAAACCTCAGTGGGGTCTAAATAGGCTAGTAATCCCTTTGTAAAGGCTATTTTGTGATCTCTTGGCCATACACCAAAGGAAGTGTAATTGGCATAAGGGAGGTTCTTTAGTCGCCGACGGGTGATGAAATCACAAACACGTGGCTAAAGTGGTACAAACTCTGCAGAGTTAAATAAAACTATCATGATAGCCGTGCTCCCGGTTATGAGCACCTGGACAACTTCCATGATTAGAGGGAACTCGGTATTGGGATGGTTATGGTTTGGTAATGGTTATGGCTGGTTATGAATTTATTTCTGGTATTGAATCTGGTTATTGGCAATGGTGAAATCTGGAAATTTTGATGATGGTAATGAATTCAGATTTGGTATTATGGTATTACTTATGATTATAATGGGTTTACTTCACATACGTATAATATATTGCTTTTCAAATGTTTTAATGTACTTTTTAGCACTTTACCATTATTATTGTCGACATTTGAATAAGCCACATGTCATACTTTCCACACTTGCTCAGTACGACATGTACTCACTCTTGCAATCCCCCCAACAGTTGCAGGTCAGGATTGGGAGTTTAATGGTGATAATGCGGAGTTCTAGGCCGTGTCTACCGTCAGATTTGCCTGTGGTGTTGATTGGAGCTGCGCATACATACCCTGTCGCTTATGCTGCATAGTTGCTTAGTTTGCTTAATTAGTTTATTTCCGCTGCATTAGTTGAACTTGTCATTAATATTCATTAGAGCTTGTATTCGAGGATAATCTGGTTTGTGTAATAAAATTTGGTTAATTAATCTTGTTCTGTGGTAATTTTCTGTATACTCTTTTGTGATTGCACTCGTGTATGTGTGATGAACATCCTGGGCACACATATGCGTTAGCTTGGTTCAGTTTTCGGAACCGGGCATCACAGATTGGTATCAGAGCCACAGGTTGACCGTAGGATGCAGCCTAGATAGAATGGACACTTTAGAGCACATAGGAGCACTCAAGAATCGATGTGTTTTTGCTTGGAGTGCTGTTTGCTATATATATTGCTTGCTTGTGTGCTTAATAGAGGATTTTGGGATGCCTTAGCATTGCCATGTCCACCTAGGCTAGTGTAGCTAGCTGTTTAGTTCATATCCCTTGATGCATATAGTTGGGGACGTTTTCTAATTCTTATCTATTGCTTTTCTTCAGATGGTGAGGACTCGCAACCAGAGGGATGACGATGATGAGGAGGAGAACAATGGAGTACCTCAGAACAACATCGGACAAGGATCTACTCAGGGAGCTATCAACATTGAGAAGCTATTGGCTATGCAAAACCAGCTCATGCAGACCATGATACACACAATGGGACAGCTGCAGGCTGGCAATATCAACAATCAGCCCCACATGCCTCCACCGCCACCACCGCCTCCTCATAACCGATTGGGAGAGTTTATGAGGACTAGGTCGCCGACCTTTGCTCAAGCTGCTGACCCTATGGATGCGGACGATTGGCTCAAGTCCGTGGAGAAGAAGCTAGCTATTGTCCAATGCAGTGACTGGGAGAAGGTCTTGTTTGCTTCTCATCAACTAGTTGGAGCAGCTGCGGATTGGTGGGATTCTTATTGCAATGCTTATGAGAACCAAGAGAGAATTACCTGGGCCGAATTCAAGGAAAATTTTTGTTCTCATTATGTGCCCGAGGGTGTTATGATATTGAAGAGGCAAGAATTTGAGAATTTAAGGCAAGGAAGATCAAGTGTGAGTGAATATCTCAATAAATTCACTCAACTCTCAAGGTACGCGCCTGAGGATGTTAGTCGGGACAGCCGAAAGCAATACTTGTTCATGAGGGGCTTGAACAATGAGATCCAAGTACAATTGCTCAATTGTGACTATGCAAATTTCCAGAAGCTTGTGGATAAAGCAATTGTGGTTGAGAACAAGATCCGTGAGATGGAGCAAGAAATCAAGAGGAAGGCGCCATATCAAGGACAACAACAAGGAAGTAATGTGCGCCCTCGCCTTGCACCACCCAATGCACCTCATTACAGCTCCTCTATTCCTGCTCAGCGTCCTGGTTATGCACCACGCCCAACTCAGTTTGTGCAGCAGCGCCCTGTCATGCAAGCACCTAGGCCTCAAATGCCTTATGCGCCTCGTGCTAATTTTCCTGGTGCTAATGATCAAAACCAAGCTCGTCCCAATAATTCTGGTGGAGTTAAGAAGTGTTATACTTGTGGAGAAGCTGGGCACTTTGCGCATCAATGTCCTAAGTCAGGCCTTGGTCAAGGAAGCAATGTGCCGAGGCAAAACCCAAGACCCAATGGAGGACAGTCACAAGGAAGCCGTGGACAGCAGAACTTTGCTCGTGGCAACGTGAACCATGTCTCTACGGAGGATGCTCAACAAGCGGATGACGTGGTCATTGGTATGTTTCTCGCCAACTCCAACCCCGCAACTATGTTATTTGATTCTGGAGCATCGCATTCATTCATTGCATCGAAGTATGTTGCCAAGTATAGTTTGCCTATCTCTCATATGAAGTTTACTCTATTAGTTAAGTCTCCTGGAGGAGAGATGAGGACAAATATAGTATGTCCAAAAGTAAGCCTTAGAATAAGGGGGTAGACTTCTCCGCCAACCTCATAGTTTTGGATTCTCAAGGATTGGACATTATACTTGGTATGGACTGGTTGAGGAAGCACAATGGAGTTATTGAGTGTGCCACAAAGACGGTGAAGTTGACTAATGAGGAAGGGATCACCGTAGAATTTGAAGCATCTCAAACCGCACCGAAGCAATTGGAATTGAATCATATGGACGGTGCCGCAATTGAGGAGATTCCGGTGGTGTGCGAATTTTTGGATGTTTTTCCGGACGAGTTGCCAGGTATGCCACCCGATCGAGACATTGAGTTTGTTATTGATTTAATACCTGGAACTGCACCTATAGCTAAGAGGCCGTATAGGATGCCTCCTATGGAATTAGCGGAGCTCAAGAAGCAGATCCAAGAGCAATTAGAGAAGGGTTTCATTCGCCCTAGCTCTTCGCCTTGGGGAGTGCCCGTTCTATTTGTGGACAAGAAGGATGGATCCCAAAGGATGTGCGTGGATTACCGAGCTCTCAACGAGGTAACAATCAAGAACAAGTACACCTTGCCCCGCATAGAAGACTTGTTTGATCAGATGAAGGGTGCTTGTGTCTTCTCCAAGATTGATTTGAGGTCAGGATACTTTCAAATGAAGATTAGACCGTCGGACATACCCAAGACAGCTTTTAGGACACGGTATGGATCTTATGTGTACACCGTGATGTCTTTTGGATTGACAAATGTGCCTGCCTACTTTATGTACCTCATGAATAAAGTCTTCATGGAGTACTTGGACAAGTTCGTTGTGTTGTTTATTGATGATATTATGATCTACTTGAAGGATGAGAAGGAACATAAGGAACACTTGGGGCTTACATTGCAGAAGCTACGGGAACACCAATTGTATGCCAAGTTCAGTAAATGTCAATTCTGGTTACGGGAAGTTTCTTTCTTAGGCCACATTATTTCCGGAGGAGGAATATCAGTTGACCCAGGGAAGGTGAGAGATGTGCTTAAATGGGAACCGCCACAAAACGTCAAGGAAATAATGAGTTTTCTTGGAATGGCTGGATATTACCGTCGATTCTTCAAGGACTTCTCCAAAATAGCCAAGCCAGTGACGGAATTGCTAATGAAGGGAAAGGCTTTTGGATGGACTGAAGCTTGTCAAAACAGTTTTGAGGAGTTGAAGAAGAGGCTGCCCCAGTTTTGGTACTGCCGGATGTGAGCAAGAGCTTCGATATTTATTGTTATGCATCAAGACAAGGACTCGGATGCGTGCTTATGCAAGAAGGTCAAGTGGTCGCCTATGCATCAAGACAATTGAAGAAACATGAGAATAATTACCCGACACACAATTTAGAACTTGCAGCCGTGGTACATGCATTGAAGATTTGGAGACACTATATACTTGGACATAGGTGTGAAATTTACACGGATCATAAGAGTTTGAGGTATATTTTCACACAAACGGATCTGAACTTGAGGCAACGAAGATGGTTGGAGCTCATCAAAGATTATGATTTGGGGATCAACTATCATCCGGGCAATGTAGTGGCCGATGCTTTGAGTAGAAAGGGAGTAAGCCATCAACTTACAGTTCGAGAGTTACCATCCGAGTTATGTAAGGAGTTTGAACGGTTGAACCTCGGGTTTGTAAATGAGATGGAGATGATGGAGTTAAATCCGACCTTGGGGCAAGAAATTCGAGAAGCACAGACCGCAGGTGAGGAGATCAAGGAAATCAAGGAGAGAATCGAAGAAGGGAGAGAATTCAGATTTGATGAAGACGAACATGGTACCTTATGGCTTGGAAAGAGGATCGTTGTGCCTAACGTAAGGCATATTCGGGAAACAATATTGAAGGAGGCACATGACTCGCCTTACTCAATTCATCCTGGCTGTACGAAGATGTACAAGGACTTAAAGTCATGCTATTGGTGGGCCAGCATGAAAAAGGACATAGCCGAATATGTGGCATTGTGTGATGTGTGTCAACGAGTGAAGGCAGAACATCAAAGGCCAGCCGGATTATTGCAACCGCTGAAGATTCCGGAATGGAAGTGGGAAGAAATTGGAATGGACTTCATAGTTGGGTTACCACGTACTCAGTCCAGGTATTACTCAATTTGGGTAATTGTAGATCGCTTAACCAAGTCAGCTCATTTTGTCCCTGTGAAGACCAAGTATACAGCTGCACGATTGGCCGAAATATACATGGAGCATATTGTGTGTCGACATGGAGTACCGAAGAAGATAGTCTCGGATAGAGGTTCTCAATTTACCTCCAGATTTTGGCAAAAATTGCATGAAGCCTTGGGAACGAGATTGAATTTTAGTTCAGCATATCATCCTCAAACGGATGGGCAAACTGAGAGGACCAATCAGATTTTAGAGGACATGTTAAGAGCTTGTGCTTTAAAGCATGGGAAAAGTTGGAACAAAAGCTTGCCATACGCGGAATTTTCATACAATAATAGTTACCAAGCAAGTTTGAAGATGTCACCATATGAAGCGCTTTATGAGAGGAAGTGTAGGACACCTTTAATTTGGAATGAGGCAGGAGAAACTCAAGTATTTGGTCCAGATGTGTTGCAAGAAGCCGAAAAGCAAGTCCAAATAATTCGTGAAAACTTGAGGGCTGCCCAATCAAGGCAAAAAGGCTATGCGGACAATAGGAGAAGGAAACTAGCCTTTGAGGTGGGAGATTTTGTTTACCTCAAGGTGTCACCAATGAGGGGTCATAAGAGGTTTAACATAAGAGGAAAGCTAGCACCTCGTTATATTGGACCATTCAAGATTTTGGACAAAAGGGGAGAAGTAACGTATAAGTTGGGGATGCCAGCTCATCTTTCAGACGTGCATGATGTCTTTCGTGTTTCCCAGCTCAAGAAGTGCTTGAGAGTACCGGAAGAACAAGTGCCAATGGAAGAATTGGAACTAGAGGAAGATTTGACTTATGCCGAACAACCAGTCAAAATCTTGGAAACTAAGGAGAGGGTCACAAGGAACAAGGTTATTAGATGGTGTAAGGTTCAATGGAAGCACCACACAGAAAAAGAAGCAACTTGGGAGCTAGAGGATGATATCAAGAAGGAATTTCCCTATCTCTTCTCTTCCGCGTCGAATCTCGAGGGCGAGATTCATTTTAAGGGGGGTAGGTTCGTAACACCCTCATTTTCATGCATCATGCCTTGCATACATTCATATACATGTTTAACATTGATCCACATAAAGAGGAACAAGTTTAAAATTTATTCGGAGCATTTAAAATTGATTTGGAACAAAACCGCACTTAAAACGCAAGAAAGTGCGGACTAGTCCGATTTTACTAAGGACTAGTCCGATTTCTCTCTGACTAAAAACGGACTTGTCCGTTTTTGCTGCGGACTAGTCCGATTTTGGCTCTGGAAACTTTCGGACTTGTCCGATTTTGTGCGGACTAGTCCGATATTCCAAGAATCCTTAAAAAATTGCTAAGTCCTTGGACTTTTCCAGACTAGTGCAGTGTTCCAGCGGACTTGTCCGTTTTTCCTCTCTGTTCAAATTCGGACTTGTCCGATTTTTGGCCAGACTTGTCCGATTTTCTCTCTTGACGACTTCGGACTAGTCCGGTCCTGTCCGGACTTGTCCGATATTTCACGACTTCGAGTTGATCTTTTGTTTTACGACTTGTTTATTGGGTTTCATGTTAAGTGGGCCTAGGGACATCGTGCCCAACTCTTTTAGAGCCCATGTGGGACTCTAAACCGACCTCTACTCCTCTCAAACTCGAAATCCATCTAACCCTAGCCTTCACCTCTATATAAACAGCCCCACCCCTTGGTTTGACATCTATTTGCCACTTTTCCACCCACCCAAACCCTAGTTCGTGGGGAGCCACCATCAAGGAGGGAGGAGAAGATCCCAAGCAAGAAGAAGAAGAGGAGGAAACGAAAAGGGATCAAGATCTCCACCAAGTTTCGCCCTTCACCACCAATTCATCTCCAAGTTCATCACCAACCCTATATCATCAAGATCCAAGTGTTACCTCCAAGTTTCTTGGTTCATTTGAATTCTAAACACCTGGTATACCTTCTATTCTCTTTTCCTTACGTGAATTCAACCCCTAATCTCCGAATTTACATCGATCTAGAGAACCCTAATCTGCTGATCTCGTGGAGTGCGGACTTGTCCGGTCCCTAGCGGACTAGTCCGATCTTTCTGGTTAAATTGTGTTGAATTAATTCTAAAATTTGATCTAATCGACCCCAAACCTGTATAAACTTGTTAAAATCTATTAGAGCTAGTTAGTGATCATTAAAAGCAATCTAGTAACAAGTTCTACCTTGCATTTGCATCAATCATGCGTGTCATGTCATATTGAGTAATATTTGTGCACTCTTTGATTGTGTTTCTTGTCTTGTATGTTTATTGTGTGGATTAGATGGATTTGCGCTAGAAAGCGCCGCGGAGGATCTACAGCACCAGGAGTTTGAAGGCTTTGACCCTAATCAACAGCAAGAGCAAGGCAAGTGTCCTTGAAGCATATTGATCCTGGTTTTTAAATAAATGTTTTGTTTGTAAAACTGCATGCTGCGTCAATTTGATGGGAATCCTATGGTAGGAAGTTTACTAGACTTGCTAAACCACCCTTGTCACCTGGAATTTATGGTAGAGCGTCGGGATGGACTTTTTACCTTTTGCTTCGCTTAATCAACTGGGATGGGAATAACTATACCACTCAATTTAATTATGCATGGATGAGATTATGGTTAACATGAACTGCTTAAATATGGTATGGTAATGGGTGATCTAAGCAAGCCTGGTATGTGGATGGGTTGGATGTTATGGTGGTTTGCTTGCTTTAGATCTAAGGACCGGTTCATGCGAGAATAATCCAGGACTACAGTGCCACCACGAGGCCAAGTATGGGTGCGGCGTAGCTGATTAATTAGGGCTTTGCTAGTGCTGTTTGGACCATTGTGGATGCTCGGGGAAGGGGTAGTCGGATTGGGTTTGTTGATGATTGGTGGGACTACCCTGGGATCCGAATGGCTCAAGAGGGGGCCCTTGGTTGAAGATATGCTCAGTTGGAGGCATCACCACCGATGAAACCTCAGTGGGGTCTAAATAGGCTAGTAATCCCTTTGTAAAGGC
The DNA here is from genome assembly GCA_036927565.1 of Tuctoria greenei. Classification (NCBI taxonomy): domain Eukaryota; kingdom Viridiplantae; phylum Streptophyta; class Magnoliopsida; order Poales; family Poaceae; genus Tuctoria; species Tuctoria greenei. The sequence goes on from JAYESD010000001.1 coordinate 287,515,966, forward strand.
TTTTTTGTGATCTCTTGGCCATACACCAAAGGAAGTGTAATTGGCATAAGGGAGGTTCTTTAGTCGCCGACGGGTGATGAAATCACAAACACGTGGGTAAAGTGGTACAAACTCTGCAGAGTTAAATAAAACTATCATGATAGTCGTGCTCCCGGTTATGAGCACCTGGACAACTTCCATGATTAGAGGGAACTTGGTATTGGGATGGTTATGGTTTGGTAATGGTTATGGCTGGTTATGAATTTATTTCTGGTATTGAATCTGGTTATTGGCAATGGTGAAATCTGGAAATTTTGATGATGGTAATGAATTCAGATTTGGTATTATGGTATTACTTATGATTATAATGGGTTTACTTCACATACGTACAATATATTGCTTTTCAAATGTTTTAATGTACTTTTTAGCACTTTACCATTATTATTGTCGACATTTGAATAAGCCACATGTCATACTTTCCACACTTGCTCAGTACGACATGTACTCACTCTTGCAATCCCCCCAACAGTTGCAGGTCAGGATTGGGAGTTTAATGGTGATAATGCGGAGTTCTAGGCCGTGTCTACCGTCAGCTTTGCCTGTGGTGTTGATTGGAGCTGCGCATACATACCCTGTTGCTTATGCTGCATAGTTGCATAGTTTGCTTAATTAGTTTATTTCCGCTGCATTAGTTGAACTTGTCATTAATATTCATTAGAGCTTGTATTCGAGGATAATCTGGTTTGTGTAATAAAATTTGGTTAATTAATCTTGTTCTGTGGTAATTTTCTGTATACTCTTTTGTGGTTGCACTCGTGTATGTGTGATGAACATCCTGGGCACACATATGCGTTAGCTTGGTTCAGTTTTCGGAACCGGGCGTCACACATCGATGCGTAGAACACATCGACGGCAGGGCCCCTGGGAGGTGCTGGAGCTTGCTGCTTTGGCATCGCCCACTATCAAGACGTAGAATACCTCTCCCTACTCTTTAGTTTTGTTACGTCTTACGGTCCTGGGCTGGTACGCGGGGCTTGGGTAATCCAGTGTGTTAGTGTTCGGGGTTCAGCTCCTGCCTTACCTAGGGTGTGAGCATTCGGGCTCCCAGTACTTAGCCATAGCGCTGGGAGGCAGAGTGTGCATGCTTAGGGTACAAGACCAGGCTAAGTAGGCTACACACCCTGGACCTTCGGCTCGCCGCAGGCCTTTCCTGGGAGACCGTCTGGTGCCACAGGACCCCAAGTAAGGGGTCAGTCGTGAGGCCCCCGAACACATTGTAGGGTTGCATAACTCCACTAACGGTGAGACAGACAAAAATGACTGAGTATACGAAGATGATATGCAAAAACGAGCATAGCTTAATGATCATAAAATTAATGAGTAATTGAATGAACATAAGAGAAAATATTGGGCAAGACAGTGATTCTTTTAACTTGGTATTCGCAGGAGGAGGCAGACTTTACGGGAAGGCAATGACCCACTCCAAATGACAAGGGAGGCAGAGTGTACATGCTTAGTGTACATGACCAGGTTAAGCGGACTGCACACTCTGGACCGGACCCCCCCCCCCCTTCCGAGCTTGGTTGTTCTAAGCATTGCTCCTGGACTCCATGACACCTTTACACTATCCTACCACAATTCTAGGGGTAAAATTTACGGAGGCGCTCTATGTTCCAAAGGTTGGAGAGGGGCTCTCCTTTCTCCATGGCGAGGCAGACGCACCCGAGGCAGGATACCAATGTCACTCAGAAGGGACCCTCCCAGCTCGGGGAGAGTTTGTGTGACCCTTTGTGAGAAAGTATGCACTACAGCACCAGGTCGCCCACCTGGAGCTCTGTACTCTGCACAAATCGTTCCTGATAGCGTTAGAGGGCCTGTCGGTATCGTGTGTTTCAGATGGCGGCATGCCATCTTGGTTCTTCGACGAAGTCAACGTCTTCATGCTGGAGATGGTCCTGCATGGCTTTGTCGAATGTTCGGACCTTGAGGGATCCCACGGTGATCCTTGGGGGGGAGGACAGCCCCAGCTTCATACATTAGGAAGAATGGCGTTTCCCCTATGGCCCTACTGGGTGATGTCCGGCTTGCCCATTGCGCACACGGAGGTTTGTCAACCCGCTTGGCACCATGCGAGCGTGAGCAGAGTGCGACTCTTCTTAAGGTACCTGTGGCATATCCGGGGTTTTTTAGCCTTCTCTTGTTTGCGGTCCTGTGGTGCCAGATGGTCCTCCTCATGAAAGGCCTACGCCAAGAGGGATGTCCGGTGTGTGCAGCCTGCTTAGCCTAGTTTCGTACCCTAAGCGTGCGCACTCTGCTTCTCCATCTCTAGGGCTGAGTACTATCTGGGGTCTTTTGGTTAATTTCTTGCTCGGGGCCTTGTGGTGTTGAACTGTCTCTACCCTGAAAGGATAACGTCAGTAGGAGGTCCAGAGTATAGAACCTACTTGGCCCGGTCCTGCACCCTAAGCATGTACACTTTGGCTCCCCAGCGCAGTGGCCGAGTACTGGGGGCCAGTCGGCTCATACTTCTGCGAACGCTGACGGGAGTCTAGAGTGTGCAGTCTTCTTAGCCTGATCTTGCACCCTAACCATGTACACTTTGCCTCCTCAGCGCTGCGGCTAAGTACTAGGGGGCCAAACGACCCATACTCCTGAGCAAGGCAATAACCATAACCCGAATACTATCACACTATATTAACATGTTCATTTAATTACGCATTAATTTTATGTTCATGAAGTTATGCTCATATTGCCTGTCGTATGCACAATCACTCTTTTCTTGTCTCGTCCTAGTCAGAGTAATGCTATCCTGCTAAAGGCGGGCTCGCATGAGGTACATGCAATGTGTTTGGGGTTCGATGGTAGTTTTCTTGCTCGAGGTCCGTGGTGCCAAATGGTTCTTACCCCTTAAAGGCTAATGCCAAGATGGAGGTCCAGGGTGTACAACCTGCTTAGCCCGGTTCCATACCCTAAGCCTGCATACCTTGCCTCCCAGTGCTAATAGCTGAGTACAGGGGGTCAGACGGCTCATGCCCTCAGCAAGGCAGCAACCATACCCTGAATGCTGTCGCATCGAAATACCCATGCCTCTTATCTTAACTAAGGACCGTAAGCCATAACGAGACTAAAGAGCAAAGAAGCAGTGATCGGTGAGCAAAATTACTCTTATTCAATCATGTGTGCAGATCATACAGGAAGTAACACTGATGTCGCTTCTCTGGGTGTCGACGCCTCGCAAGGGTGCCACCAGCGTCACTTCTGTTTGCTTTGACGCCTCCCAAGGGGCCCGTTGCTGTCGCTTCTCCGAGCACCGGCGCCTCCCAAGGGGGCCACAGGTGTCACTTCTTCGAGTTTTGGTGCCTCTCAAGGGGGCCACCGGCGTCACTTCTGCAAGCTCTGGCACCCCCAAGGGGGCCGCTAGCGTCACTTTTGTGAGCTCCGGCGCCCCCAAGGGGCCCGCCGATGTCACTTCTGCGAGCTCCGATGCCCCCAAGGGAGCCGCCGACGTCACTTTTGCAAACTCCAGGGCCTCTCAAGCGGCTCGCCGGCGTCAATTCTGCGAGCTCCGGTGCCTCCCAAGGGGCCCGCCAGCGCACTTCTCCAAGCTCCGGTAACTCCCACTAGGATCGCCGGCTTCACTTCTTTATGCTCCGGCGCCTCCCAAGGAGGCCACTGGCATCACTTCTCCAAGCTCTGGTGCCCCCAAAAATGGGCTGCCGGTGTCACTTCTCCGAGCCCTGACGCCTCTCAGGGGGTCCACTGGTGTCAGTTCTACAAGACAGGATGAAGGCCCCACCCGCGGGATCGTCGCCTCCCCCGAGGTGGGCTCGGGGGCCACTGTCGGTACCCGTAGTACGGGGTATCCCCGCACAAAGGATGAAGCAGCTAAGGAACTTGCCTCCTTTGTAGAGGCGAGCTCTGATGCTGCCACGTGTCCCGTGTAGGCGGACCCTGTCTCTCCATAGAGTTGGGCTCTGGACCTACCACGTGTCCCGCAGAGCTGGACTCCTTCTCTCCTAAGAGGTGGGCTTTGGACCTACCACATGTCCCAAAGAGCTAGACCTTGCCCCACCTCAGAGGTGGGCTCTAGACTCGCCACGTGGCCAACAACACACTTTATGAGCTGTAGGTTGCGGGAGTTAAGAGCGGTGTGCTCTGTCCACTCACGCATTGAAGACACACACTTTCCCCAGGTGCATGGGTGCGGCGCAACGTGCGCCCTTGTCAGGTACCGCTGCATACAACCTCATCGCAATGAAGGTGCTGCAAGCCTACCTCACTCTGCCAAGAGGGTAGCCTGCGATGAAAAGACAGTCAGACGGGACATCCCTTGCCACCATCAACAACTACGCATGGGCCACTGGCGTTGGAGGTAGCAATACAACGCGTCTTCATTCTGCAGTCAGAGGCAGCGTATTCAAGAAGCCTTAGGTCTTGTACATCATAAGATCACCCTGAGGCCACAAGTTGGGCCTCGGACCCCACTTCTAAGCTATCCGACCTTGACTATAAAAGGACTGGGTAGCACCTGTTACTAGACATCATCTCTGGTTCGCTCGGACTAAGGGGATCCGATCCCTAATCTACGCATTCACAGACTACACACTCATGCACACCAGCAATACAACCTCACTGTGGAGTAGGGTATTATGCTCCGGTGGCCTGAACCATGTAAAACCACTATCTCACCACTCCCATACGCGCAATCTCTCTACAGAGAACTAAGCCCTGTCGGTCAAGAACCTCCTCGGGCTGCTCGCATAGCAGGTCTGGGGGAAGTGTCCAAGAACACTTTGACAATATGGCTCATGTATCTTTTCTTATATTTGTGACTTTATGCATAATAAAGATATTATCTTTAGTCTTCGTTTATTCATATACTTGGATGAAGCGTTTCTTGTTTGATTGTGGATTCCATGTATGTGGTAGGAGTAGTCTTTATGATTATGCCATAACAATCTTAATCTATCATCATAAACACTACAAACCTCCACTGTGGTCTAATTAGTTATGATATGATCATGTTAATATGAATAACTTATGCTATGTCTCAACATTGGTTCAATGATGTTTAGGTTAGTCGTTGCCTTAGGATGGCTTGTGCCCGAGCTCCTAAGGTATTTACTTGATATGCTAGCATGGTTCTAGGATAGTTAAGTAGCGTTGGATGTCTCGTAGACCCACAGATTGAGAAGGTAGGCAGTAGGTGGTGACAGCCATATCTGTCCTTTGTAATCCTCCACGTTCGGCTATGCCACAGGCTCTTGGCGAGAGTCGCCCTAGTATTGCTAGGGGTGATCCTGTGCTCGATGTGTTGAACAACTTAGCATAAGGATTCACCATTGACATGCTCATTAGTATCTAACCTAGGCTATGTATATGTATATTCGAAGTATTGTAGGAGCAACTCCCCAACTCTTAGTCTAGTCTCCATTAGGACCCATCTACCCTCTAGAATAGATTGCTTAGGTGTGTGTCACACTACCCATATTATCAACTTACCCTAGTCTTGATAATTGATTAGTATCCCATGGCTTGATAATAAGAGTTGTGTTTGCTTTACTCCATTGCATTTCTTTGGGATAAATACGATACCCTTGGGAATACTCATGGATGAAATGCTACAACGGTATCTTCCGTGCACTTGCAGACCTCATCTCTTTAGAGAGATGATCTGTGGTGTTAAGAACCATCAACACTGGGACGCGTGTAGGAGCTGCTGAAATTTTTCATGAACTGGCGACAGAGCTCTTCCCAAGAGGTTATGGACCCCTCGAGCAAGTTCATAAGCCATGACCGGGCCGAACCTGTGAGGGCGACAGGGAAGTAGTTTGCCAGGATGGACTCATCCGCTTCTGCAGCAAGGAGTGTCGTGGTGTAGATCTGCAGGAACTCAGCGGGGTTGACATTCCCATCAATCTTCTCTAGTAGATGTGTCCAGAACTTGTGCGACCACGCCGTCATGCGGAGGTGCGGAGCTAGGGTTGTGCACCCTATGATAACCTTTGACGGAGAAGAGTACGGTTCAGCGTACCCCGGGGGTGTTTGCTGCACACCGTACAATGAATGTGGTGTCGCCGCCTGCACAACATACAGCTGCTGTGGCACTTGCTGTGCCACATACTGCTGCGGAGCATGCCGCTGCGGCACATGCTGTTGGAACATATTGCGCAACGATTTGCTGGGGAGCAATCAACCCAGTGTGCTCTCAAGATGGAGGTAACACAGGGTTTACCCGTGGTGCCCCCCGTGTGGCGGATCCCTGTGGCTCAGGTCCTTGAGCCCTGTATTCAGCCTCCAAGTTGTGTGGCCTCTCTCGCTATTGCTCGATGCTGGTGCGAGCATCCTTGTTTGCCGACGGTGGTTAAGCTCGAACCTGAGGACGACTGTGGGGATCCCGCTAGCGTCAGTGGGCCTGGTGGAGCGGGAGTCGGCCGAGTAACGATCGATGGTCGGCATGTGCGATAGCGGTAGGTGACGTCTCCCCCTGACAAGAGGGTTGATGGCAGCAACGACAAGGTGGTCGATGTCATGGACCCACTATTGAGCCACTCCTTGAGAAGCATTCATAGATGGTGGCTGGTGTAGGAGAGCCTTGGTTGCTGCCAGAGCACACTCTGGACTTGCAGACGACAGCTCCAAAGGTGCCGATTGAGCCAACATCTGGCTGAAAGCACTGGCATGGCCAGTTGCAACCGTGTGGGGGTGCGATGGACCAGACCGCGCTGTGGAGCAAGATCTGGTCACGGCTCCACCCTCCGTGTGGCGATAGCCTCTGAAATCGTCCAAAGCCTTGATGTTCACCACTGCAGTGAAAGCGCAACTTATTGAGAGACTAAAGCCCCCTACCTGGTGCGCCAAATGTCGAACTATTCTTGCGACACTTCCCTCGGACCTGCTTAGAGAGCATCCCGCGGAGGTTCTTTCATCGGCGGGGGCTTAGTCTCCAGTGAGGTTGAGCATTTTAGGGGCTACGATGAGACTGTGGTTTTTACGTGGTATGGGCCGCCGGAGCGTAATACCCTACTCCACAGTGAGGTTTGTATTGCTTGAATGTCTGAGTGTCTATGAGTGTAGAGTCCAATTGTGTGTGTCCTTTGTAATGATGGCTGCCCAATCCTTTCATAGTAAGGTCGGACACCTAACAAGTTGGGTTTGGGGCCCGACAGGTGGCCTGGTGGCGATCTTATCCTAAAGATCTAAGGCTTCTTGCATACGCTGCCTCTGACCGCGACTTGAAGACTCATCATCTTGTTGGCTTGGACGTTAGTGGCCCATGCATAGTCGTTGATGATGGCAGGGAATGTCCCATCCATTTGTCTTGTCACCATAAGATACCCAATTGGCAGAGTGGGGTAGGCCTGCATTGCCTTCACTGCGATGCATTGGACGCAGTAGTACCTGACAGGAGGCATGCGCAACATCGTGAATGTGGGGATGGCGCGTGTCTTCAATGTTTGACTTGGACAAAACGCACCGCCCATTTACTCTCGTAACCTACCGGTCCGGGAAAGTTGCAGGACGCTTGGCAGCAACGAAGGCTGCCTCTATGGGGGAGGCCGAGTCCTGTGCTGCGGGCCACGTGGCAGCCCTGGAGCCCAACTCCGAGGGGAGTCAGTGGTTCGGGATTGCTAGACACATGGCGGTTCTGGAGCCCAACTCTGTGGGGGAGGCCAGCCCGGAGCTTCGAGCACGTGGTGGCACCAGAGCAAACTCCTTTGGAGGAACGGGGACCCATCCAGCTAGACACGTGGTAGCCTGGGAGCTCGTCTCTTCGGGAGAGTCGGGTCCCGTCTTGAGGTCCACATGGAAGTATTAGCGCCCGCTCGTGAGGGCAGATTGGGTCCAGGCCTCCTGGACACGTGGCGCCATCGGACCCTGCCTCAGCGGGGAGGCAGGGTACTTAGGCATTTTTATCCTGTGCGCGGGGGCACCCACTATCGTGGGTACCGACACTCTCGTTTGTTAATTTATATACGACAGTTGTTGATGATCCTTAAGTGCCATATTTAGACCATCAATTCACCTCATAATGTGCACAAAAGAGAAACACAACATAGTGGTAGGGTTAAAACTAACCAATTCCACAAATGTTGGTGTTTATTTATATGCATGTGAACTATACCCAAAAATACCAAAACATGCAGGGAGTAGTCCATTAAATTGGATTTCGATGAATCAGTCGATGCCACATGTCATCACATGGGTCAAATGGCCCACAAACACAAGTATCTGAGGCCATCCAATGGTATAGCACCCATATCAAGGGATGGGACCCACATAGTAGAGACCTGGAGAAAGCACAACTCCAACGGAGCTATGATCAGGTAGGTCGACCTCCCTGGTTAGTCGACTAGGAAGTGGCGCCAAACTTGGTCAAATGCCACGTGTTGGCTTATCCCGGCTTGAATAAGTCAGTGATGACTGATTCACGCGCAATTTGTGGGGGGGAACCAACCCTTCTCCCCCCTATAAATAGAACCCCACACCTCACATCACACACACGCACCAAAAGTTGAGAATAGAATACCACTCCTAAGGTTTAGAGTAGTCCTAGAGGCTGCCAAGTAGAAGGAGAGTGTGGTTAAGAGTCTAGGAGAAAGAGGCTTGGTCTTGTCAAGTCCCTCTTCTACACTTGTACCCCTACAAAGGTTTGATTCAAAATCAAGTAAGCCTTTGTGAATTCATTTCAAGTTTGATTCTCAATTCAAGGTAGTTTGCACAAGTAGTTACTTGTGGATTCATTGCTTTAATTTATTAAAGGCTCTAATTGTAGCTTTGTGTTCAAAACCACTAGCATAGTGATTTAGAACGTAAGCGTGGTGCTTAGGTTAGAAATCACCAGTGAATATCTCGTAGACCCATGCATTGAGGAGGTAGGCAGTAGATGTTGACAACCCTATCTGTCCTTAGTAATCCTCCACATTCGGATATGCCATAGGCTCTTGGCAAGAGTCATCCTAGTGTTGCTAGGGGTAAACCCATGCTCGAAGCAAGCAGCTACCGCAAATTCCTTTGAATTAGAATCAATACTTTGAAATCCTCTCTCTTCCTTGCCTATCAAACAACTTTTTGTCCTTGGGTGAATTAGTTCGTAAGATTAGCACACACGTTCTTTGAATTTGATACCCTTGGGAATACTCTTTAAGTGTAAGAGCTACACGACAGTTTCCGTGCGCTTGCGGATTTTTATCTGTGATGTAAGAAACGTCAACAAGCATTTATGGCGCCGCTGCTGGGGAACGGTTGCTGTTAATCTTTGAACTCTGTTTGCCCTCGTATCAACATTCTTATATTACCTTTCCTTTTCTTACCACCATCACATATATGGAGCAGCCCACCATTCTTTCATATTCTGCCCCAAAGGGCAAGTTCTGTGAGCCACCACCTTCAGCGGAACCTACTTGTTCTACTAGTTATGAACTTCGCCCTGGCTTTTTAACCATGGTTCAGGAACAATCCTTCATAGGAATGGATTGTGAAAACCCTTACCACCATCTACAAGAGTTTGAACAACTGTGTTCATGCCTTCTAATCAAGGGTATGATACAAGAAACTCTCAAATGGAAGTTGTTTCCTTTTTCCCTCAAGGAAAAAGCCAAACAATGGTACAACCACAACGTTGGGAAGACAAACGGAAATTGGAATGAATTACGAGACAAATTTTTTCTTGCTTTATTTCCAATTTCTCAAATTTTTTCCTTCTTAAAGGAAGTACTATGCTTCCAGCAGATGGAGAAGGAGTCTATAGGTGTAGCTTGGGATAGATTTTCACTTTTGAGAAATTCTGGCCCAGATTTGTCCATCCCTGATCAATTGGGTTTGCAACACTTCTACATGGGATTGAACAAAGATCCTACCCTACATCTTGACATTACAAACGAAGGATCTTTTGTCCATAATATGCCAGAAGAAGGCAAGGATCTTCTCGATAGAGTTCGAGCAAATTCTTCATTATTGAAAGTTGCCTAGAGGGGGGTGAATAGGCAATAAGACCTGAAATGGCTTAATCAAACGAGATTAAACTCCTGAGGCCGGACTTGTCTGGATAGGGCTGGACTAGTCCGCTCACCACAAGGTGAAAACCTAAAAACTTGGTTTCAATAAGTTATTTGCGGAATTTAAGACCAACAAGGATGTGAACAATGTATAGTAGATTACTACAACTAATATTGGAAAGTTTAAGCACTTAGATTACAAGATTTTAACAAAGTTCAAATGTGAAGAGCAATATGAACAATATGAACCCTAATAGCAATACTAGTGATCACAAAAAGTAAAAGACAAGTGAGACAAGATTTATCCCATGGTTCAGCTCCACGAAGAAGCTTACATCCACGTTGAGAAGTCCACACAAGGACAGGGTCTCACTTGACCCTTCTCTCACCAAGCCACCACGATGGCCGGCTTGGTTTCCACTATATCAATGGGTAATCACCAAGTTTGATGGGGCTGCTCATGAGTTGAGGCTCTCACAAATCAATACAATGAGGAGAACACAAAGCTCAACTCACACAAGCCACAAAACACAATCACAATGTGCAAAGATATCAAACCAAGAGCCCAAACGCAATGATGTTCCTTCACTCTCCTCCCCAAACCCTAATCTCTTCAAGATTAGGTCTTAGAGGGCTAGTAGGACGAGTAGATGGCTTTGGAAGGCTCTTGGTCACCTGTGGCGGCGCTAGGATTCAAGACTTGTTCAAATGAGGCCGGAGGTCCCCTTTTTATAGGAGTCCCAAGTGCCTTCTTCTGACCTTAGCTGAAGGGCGGACTAGTCCGGCCACTGGCCCCGGACTAGTCCGGCCCAATGGGACCACTGACCCCTGGTCAGGTCCTGACAACTACCACTCTGAGCAACGATCGTAACGCTACCTGCCAAATTTCCAAATTCAAACAATCACTAAACAACGAACTAGTCCGGTCCAAAACGGACTAGTCCGAAGTAGGACAGAAGGGTTTAGTCCGTCCCAAAACGGACTCACCTGGGTAGGCCCGGACTAGTCCGGCCAAGGGGGCGGACTAGTCCGGCCCTCTAGGGTTTCTCTCGGTTAATCTCACTAAGTCTCAAACGGACTAGTCCGTACCCATACAGACAAGTCTGAACCTTTCTAGAGAGCTTTAGTCCGTCCAAAAATGGACAAGTCCGATCTTCTGGACTTAGCTCCAAATTCACTAAGAAACACTCCAGAGACGTTTGGTCCATCTCAAAATGGACTAGTCTGCCTGGCTGGACTAGTCTGGCCTCCTAGGGTTTCTTCTCATTTTTGGCTTCTCACTTAGGTGTTTCTCTAAACCACCACTTTGAGCCCCTTAGAATGATCTCAATGCACATGATACATCCACCTCTCACATGACACGGCTCATATAAGCTCAGCTTCATAGAAACCCTAATTTCTACTCTTGAGCCTTTGACGCCTGATATGTCCTTTCCTTTTTGAAGGGTTTCATATAATTTCAATCATTGTACCCGTGCTTAGGATCAACTTAGCTCATTAGACTCTTAATTGTCGTCATCAATCATCCAAAACCCACGGGGATGCCTAGATGCACTTTCAATCTCCCCCTTTTTGGTGATTGATGACAACACATTAAGATTTCAACAAAAAGGATAATAATTTGTTTTTCATAACATGTATTTGTATGAGTGACTTCCCCTCGATGTATGCATCATGAGTAAGAGAGATTTGAGAGAGTTCTCATACATATACATGTTATGGTGGGGTGCCTAAGTGATGTGCTAATAAATTGTGATAAGGCAACAAATATGCAAGATAAGCATGTAACTCAAGCATAACATCACAATTGATATGAATTACGTCACAACAATTTATGCGAGAGTTTTAAACATAAAAAACTTAAAAACATAAGTCCAATCTTGGATCAATCTCTTCCCCAAATAACTAAGTCAATCTCTCCCCCAAATAACTAAGTAGAACTCTCCATCTCTCTAAGAGCCACATCCACCAATCTCTCCCTGTTTGGCATCAAGACACCGAAAAGGAAAAGAAGAAAGGAAGAGCCCTTAGGTCTACTCGTCATCATCATCGGTGTCATTGTCGTCTCCGCCTTGATGCCCGCTATCGCTCTCTGTGGCCTCCGGATATTATGAGCATCATCATCGGATGGGGCCGCGGTGGAAGTACCATCTTCACCAAATTGAGCGAGCTCCTCAGCCGTGAACTCCGGGAATGAAGTGAGCTCACCATCACTCTCCTCGGCGAGAGACATAGGGATGTTGAGCTTGTCGCACATTGCCTTGAGATACTTCTCGTTGCGACGCTCCATGCAATGTTGCCGAATTTCCGTCTTCCGACAAGAGGAGAAAAGAGCTTTGAAGCACTTGAAGAATCCACTTCCGCATTGTTATGAAGGCAGAGGTGGTGGAGGAGATGGCACAAAGCGAGAGGAAGAAGTAGGAGGATCTGCATTCTTCCTCCTAGGGGCAGCAGGCTCCGGAGGAGAGAGTTGAGGTCGAAGCCTCCGGTGAGTGATGTCTTTCTTGAAGTTGAGTCCGGATACCTTCTCGATCATGTACATGATGTAAGGAGCACATCCACATGATTGGTTTGGAGTATGGGAGATGTTGAAGATGTCATCGAAGAAGTAGTCAACAACATTGAAGCAGACATCTCCATCAATGAGTACCATCACCCTCAGATTTCCTTGAATAATCCCCGCATCTCCATCCTTGGGGGCAATAGTCTTCTGGAGCACCCTGTTGCGGACATTGTAGAAGGGCCTGATGTTCCTTACGTGCCCCGCCTCAAAGGGTACATGGCTAGGTGAAAGTGCATCTAGGACTCCCTTGTGGGTTTTGGATGATTTATGACAAGCAATTGGGATCCTAACCTCTTTGTTGAGATGAATGCAGGCCTATAATAGAAAAATGAGCAAAATACCAAAAAGAAGGGATGAAGAGGAGCAAAGTGGAAATGAGCTCAAGGAAAAAGAATAGCAGACTATTGTGTATGGAGTGTGTTAAGGAAACACACCCCAAGAGCTCAATGATAATTAAACATACACATTGCACAGAGTTACACAGGACCGGACTAGTCCGTTCACAACCAGACTAGTCCAATAACCCTTTCTGCACCAGATCGGACAAGTCTGATATCTGTCGGACTAGTCCGATATCTTTCTGACTAGAATCGGACTAGTCCTCCCCAGTGCGGACTAGTCCTCAAAACACTACACAAGTCACACAAAATCGGACAAGTCCGTTATCAACCGCACTAGTCCGATATCCTTTCTGATCCACTTCGGACAAGTCCGATGTTCACACGGACTAGTCCGAAAAACCCACTGATCTAAATCGGAAAAGTCCTCCCTAGTGCGGACTTGTCATCCAACACACTTAGGGTTTCACCTGTCCGTACAAGTCCGATGGACATCGGACTAGTCCGAAGATTTCCAGTAGCGAAATTGGACAAGTCCGCTTTCAGCCGGACTATTCCGATATTTTGGGACACTTAGGGTTTGCTACACACAGCACACCGGACTATTCCGGTGACCACCGCGGACTAGTCCGAACTTTCTGAACCCTAACGGTAACTTTTAGAAACCCCATATAAATAGAGGTGCACGGCCCAATTTCACACTCTCTCGAACCCTAGGGCCATCACACCTCCCAAGAGCCTCAAAAATGACCTCTCTCCACGAGATTAAGTGCAACATCGTCCAATCCTTTGAGGATTCACTCTGGATCATTGGAGAGACACTTGCGACACCACATTGAGCTCTTGGTTTGATTCTCTAACACACTCCTGCGTTTCAATTGTAACTTTTGAGTGTGTTTTCGGTGTCATTGTGTTTTGTAATCTAAGGGAGCTCTCAAAGTGTGAGATCGCCCCTTGAATTCGGTTATTTACCCCTTTGTGATTAGTGGAAGAGGATTGGCCTTCATGGCGATCCAACGAGGGTAGGGTTGGAGAAGACCCGATCCTTTTGTGGACTCCTCAACGTGGACGTAGATTGCCTTTGTGGTAGCCGAACCACGGGATAAATCGGTGTGTCTTGTATTAGTGTTCATCATTCTAATTAATCAACTCAATCTAGGATTTCATACACATTGTTCATCTTATGTTAAATTGTTGAACATAAGACTTAATTGTGATATAATCCAGTATATAACTGTTAAACTGTTGTTTGATTCTATATTTCTGCTGCACACATAAAAGACTCAAACCAATCAATCAAGTTTAATCAACTCAGTCCGTAAACACCGGACTAGTCCGCACTTTATCGGACTAGTCCGATATCTGTGGTATTAAACTGGTTGTTGAGTGTTGCAGGATCCGACAATTTTCAAAAAGGCATATTCACCCCCCTCTAGGCCTACATTCAATTGGTATCAGAGCAGGTTCTTCAAGAAAGAGTCTGATCACTCGAAGAGATCATGTCGGACATGAAGGACGTCCACAAAATCAACAAACAAGAAGAGGTTAACAACGACAAGAACCAAAAAGTGGAGAAGTACCTCGAAGCCATTCAAGACTTCGAGGACGATGATGAGGAGACGCTGGAGCTGAAGGCACTCCTCAGAAATAAGGCACTTTCCAAAGGGAAAGCGAAAGTTGAAGAGAAGAAGAAGGGGAGTAGTCACACCGACTACTCCTGATATCCTTTTAACTATGACCGTCTAAATTCCAATAACAACCATTACTTATCTATCCCACTTGGGAAAGCCCCACACTTCGATGGAAGTGATTACTCAATGTGGAGGCAGAATATGAAGATGCATTTGATTTCCCTAAATCCAAGTCTATGGCATGTTGTATGCACAGGGATAGATATTCCGGATGACGACGAGGAGCTCACCCCAAGCCAAGAGCAGGCCATTCATAGAAACGCTCAAGCCGCAGCTGTAATCACCTCCTCACTCAGTCGGGATGAGTTCACCAAGGTGGATGGACTCGAAATTGCTAAGGAGATATGGGATACTCTGCAAACTGCACATGAAGGTAACCGACATGTGCGTGAAGCAAAGATTGAGATGATCGAAGGCGAACTAGGAAGATTCGCAATTGAGGAAGACGAGTCTCCCCAAGATATGTACAACCGATTGAAGACACTTGTTAACAAAGTTCGATCATATGGGAGCAAGAAGTGGAATGACCACGAGGTTGTAAAGCTCATCCTTAGAGCTTTTATGCCTCGCAATGTCACGCTATGTTCCATGATTAGAGAAAGCCCCGGATACAAAAAGATGACTCCGGATGAATTGCTTGGAAAAATTATCAACTTTGAGATGATGGAAAAACAAGCAAAGCACGTAAAGGAGATTGTCGATCTCACCTCGGCTAAGAAGAAAGGGGTTGCTTTAAAGTCCACCCTCAAGCCTCTATCCAAAGAAGCAAGAGAAGCACAACTAGAGGAAGACAGTGATGAAGAGAGCAGTGAGCTAGATGAAGAGGACATGATATTATTCATGAAAAAGTTCAAGAGAATAATGAAGAAATGACAAGGGACAAAATCAAGTGAAGGCAAGTACAAGGAAAGGACAAAGCCAAAGTTGAGACGAGCGTGCTATAATTGTGGTGAATATAACCACTTTATAGTTGATTGCCCATATGAGGAGAACAAGAAGAAGACCAAAAGAATCCAAGCCTCAACCTAAGAAATTCTTCAAGAAGAAGAAACAAGCCGAACAAGCGCATATTGGGAAGGAGTGGGACTCAAACGATGAGTCCTCATCATCCGATGAAGAAGAGATGGCTAGCATAGCCATCCAGAGCACGTCCAAGAAATCTACACTCTTCCCTACACTCGGTGCAGGGAAGGGAAATGGCACTTGCCTTATGGCAAAGGAAGGTAAACGCAAGGTCTATTCCTCCGGTGGATCCAAATGGGTGCTAGACAGTGGATGCACCAACCACATGACCGGTGAAAGGAGGATGTTCGTGGAATATGAAGAGAATGAGGATCCAAACGAGGGCATCTACTTTGGAGATAATATTCAAGGAAGGATGCTCGGTACTGGTAAAATTGCAATATCCTCTGAACACACACTTTCTCATGTTTTACATGTTGAATCTTTAGATTATAACCTGCTCTCCATATCTCAACTATGTGACAAAGGTTATAATTGCTTGTTCACTAACGAGGGTGTGACCGTCTCTAGGAGGAGTGATGGTTCCATTGCATTCAAGGGTATGTTGAAGGTAAAGCTTTACCTTATTTACTTCAACAAGGATAAAGCCGAACTCGACACATGCTTGATTGCAAAAACCAACATTGGTTGGATGTGGCATAGACGGCTAGCGCATGTTGGTATGAGGAATCTTCAAAAACTCCTCAAGGGCGATCACATCCGCAGTTTGAAGAATGTTGTTTTTTAGAAGGACAGGCCTTGTAGCGCGTGCCAAGCCGGGAAGCAAGTTGGAGCACATCATCCCGCAAAGAACGTCATGACTACAACAAGACCGCTCGAACTAATCCATATGGACTTGTTTGGTCCAATTGCTTACATAAGCATCAGCGATAACAAATACGGTTTAGTTATCATTGATGATTTTTCTCGCTTCACTTGGGTTTTCTTTTTGCATGACAAGTCGGAAACACAAGGAACACTCAAGAAGTTCTTCAAACGAGCTCAAAACGAATTTTCATTGACAATCAAGAGTATTCGAAGCGACAATGGCACGGAGTTCAAGAACACACAAGTGGAGGAGTACCTTGATGAAGAGGGCATCAAGCACGAATTTTCTGCACCATACTCGCCACAACAAATCAGAGTTGCCGAAAGAAAGAACCGAACACTCATAGAGATGGCAAGAACAATGCTCGATGAGTACAAGACTTTGGATCGATTTTGGGCGGAAGCGATTAACACCGCTTGCCACGCCGCAAATCGACTTTATCTTCATCGACTACTCAAGAAAACTCCCTATGAGCTACTTACCGGTAACAAACCAAACATTTCATATTTTTGAGTTTTCGATTCTCCATGTTATATCTTGAATAAGAAGCCTAGGACTTCAAAGTTCGCTTCGAAGTCCGATGAAGGTTTCTTGCTTGGTTATGATTCGAACACTTACGCCTATCGTGTCTTCAACAAGGCCTCCGGACTTGTTGAAGTAGCACGTGACGTAGTGTTCGATGAGACTAATGGCCCCCAAAAGGAGCAAGTTGATCCATGTGAATTAGGTAAAGAAGAAGCTCCTTGTCTAGCATTGAAAAGAATGGCTCTAGGCGAAGTTCGACCACAAGAGCCACCTTCACACGTACATGAGGAAAATGAACCACAAGAGGAGACCATCAATCAAGGGGGAGCTTCAACACAAGATCAACCACAAGAGTACAAAGATGATCAACAAGTCAATGAAGGCAACCACTTAGGGGGAGAAGCGGACAATCATGAAGACACAACTCCTCAAGTGCCACACCCAAGAGTACACCAATGCATCCAAAGGGATCACCCAATCGACAACATCATCGGTGACATCCAAAAGGGAGTAACCACTAGATCTCGCATAGCTAACTTTTGTGAGCATTATTCGTTTGTATCCTTTTTGGAACCACGCAGGATTGAGGATGCATTGAAGGATCCAGACTGGGTGGTGGCAATGCAAGAAGAATTGAACAACTTCAAGCGGAATGAGGTGTGGGAACTTGTGGCAAGGCCCAATGCAAACATCATCGGCACCAAGTGGGTCTTCCGCAATAAACAAGACAAACACGGGGTGGTGACAAGGAACAAGGCACGACTTGTGGCCAAAGGGTACTCACAAGTCGAAGGTTTGGATTTCAATGAGACTTTTGCTCCAGTATCTAGGCTTGAATCTATTAGAATATTACTTGCATATGCTACTCACCACGATTTCAAGCTGTATCAAATGGATGTGAAAAGCGCCTTCCTCAACAGACCGATCAAGGAAGAGGTGTACGTGGAGCAACCACCTGGGTTTGAAAACGAAAAGTTCCCCGACCACGTATTCAAATTGCGTAAGGCTCTCTACGGCCTCAAACAAGCTCCTAGAGCTTGGTATGAGTGTCTTAGAGATTTCTTAATTGAGAATGGTTTTCAAATTGGCAAAGTAGATTATACATTATTTACAAAGAATTTAGACAATGATATCTTTATTTGTCAAATTTATTTTGATGATATAATATTTGGGTCAACTAATCAATCTTTTTGTGAGGAATTTAGCAAAATCATGACAGACAGGTTTGAAATGTCAATGATGGGAGAATTAAAATACTTCTTGGGATTCCAAGTGCGACAACAAAAGGAAGGAACGTTCATAAGCCAAACCAAGTACACACAGGACATACTTAAGAAGTTTGGCATGGACAAGGCAAAGCCCATAAAGACCCCCATGGCAACAAATGGCCACTTGGATCTCAATGAAGAAGGACCTAACATCGACCAAAATGTATACCGCTCCATGATTGGATCTCTACTCTATTTATGTGCATCTAGGCCAGATATTATGTTAAGTGTATGTTTGTGTGCAAGATTTCAAGCCAACCCTAAGGAATGTCACTTGACAGCCGTAAAAAGGATATTGAGATATTTAGTTCATACACCCAACCTTGGTCTTTGGTACCAAAAAGGCTCAAAATTCAATCTCATTGGTTACTCGGATGCAGATTATGCCAGGTGCAAAGTAGATAGAAAAAGCACCTCCGGCACATGCCAATTCCTAGGGAGATCCTTAGTTTCTTGGTCCTCCAAGAAACAAAATTCCATTGCCCTATCCACAGCCGAAGCGGAGTATGTTGCAGCCAGGAGTTGTTGTGCACAACTCCTTTGGATGCGACAAACTCTAAGGGATTACGGTTACAATATGAACCGTATTCCTCTCCTTTGTGACAATGAGAGTGCCATCGAAATTGCCCACAATCTAGTTGAGCACTCTAGAACTAAACACATAGACATAAGACATCATTTTTTGAGAGACCATTCCATGAGAGGAGATATAACCATCTCACATGTCAACACCCAAAAGCAATTGGCTGACATATTCACCAAGCCACTTGATGAAAAGCATTTTTGCGAACTCCGAAATGAACTAAATATCCTTGATGCTCGGAGTGTGGCTTGAAAGGTTGCATACCTGTATGAATTCTTCAAAAATGTCGATTGAATTGTGAAAATCATCTCCCTCAAATTTTCTCGAAATACTATGTCAATTACTAGATCTTGATGAATCATGATCATTGTTTGATTGATGTATTCTTACTGGTCAAATTCATCAAGATTAATTGATTTGTTTTGCCCCTCTATTCTCTATTTATGAAGCTTCAAATATATATGAATGGGCTATGCAAATTTCTCCTGGTGACCACGGACTAGTCCGTGGTTACCCGGACTAGTCCGCCCATGCACACTAGTCCGCTGAGTGCCGGTTAGGCCGAACTAGTCCGCTAGACCACGGACTAGTCCGATATAGCTCTCTGGATGAGTTCGGACTAGTCTGGTCATCTCCGGACTTGTCCGATTTTTCTTGTCCATAACCCTAGCCACCACCAAACCCTAATTCCTCTCATCCCCACTCTTGCTCACGCACTCTCTCTCTCTTGCGCTCGAGCTCCCAAGGCGATTCCTTGATCCCTCCATCAAAAGGGTGCGCATTTGGGCGGAAATCAAGCTTGACCTCGTGCGGATTGAAGCTAGCGGACTTGTCCGGGCTCCAACTCCCTAATCCTCAAGCTTCAATCGATTTCTTCGGTAATTTTCTCCCAAACCCTAGAAATCTTGTTTTTCTCCATTATTGATCGAATAGCCTAGCATCTTTCACTAGATACGTGCTTCTTTGATGTACTACGTGCATGCTAGACTTGTTATGCATTAGGAATCAACCTTTGTCCAGTCTGTTAGGTTTTTGAGGATGAACACCGGACTAGTCCGGTCCATGCACGGACAAGTCCGGTCCCCCGGACTAGTCCGTGCCTGTGCACCGCACAAGTCCAATGTTTTTGAACTTAAAACCTAATTCTTCAATTCCTCAATGCAATTCCCTGCTATCTTTTCATACCTATGCCTTGTATCACTCATCATAATTCTTGCAAATCATTCTCAGATCATGTCAAGCTCAAATGATGAAATCTCCGACTTTGAGGCCGAGATGGGCCACGAGGTGGCACCTCGGACCTCAACGGGTCTTGGCAAGAAGCGCCAAGAAAGACCTACCAAGCCAGCTCCATCCCCTCCACAAGTTCGGAGGAAAGTGCTAGCGAAGAAGCCGGCCTCCAAGGTGCCAGCTTCTAGGGCTACCGCCAGTGGTGGCCCTAGCTCGGCAAGTGCCCGCCAAGCAAAGGGAAAGGGCAAAGGGATAGCGACAGGTCCAGTCGGGCCTTTAAAGCTGCATGCTCCCAGGGAAGGGGTCCGGGACCCTACTAAGGAGAAGTTCAATGGCAAGGGCAGTGACTCGGCGGCAAAGTTCAGAAGCATTGACTGGTATGGCAGGCCGAAGCAAGCTGCTAATGGAAGGTTCTGGTGCAACTTCCATGCTGATTTCTACAAATCGGTGTATCTATCGATGAAGACCCCCATGGTGCGCAGTCAGTGGATTGACTGGGCACATTTTGAGAAGAAGGGCTGCTCACCATTCACTGATGTAGTGAGAGCCATTGAGAAGCATGGACTGCGAGATCTGTTTCCTTTTAGAAATAACTGGAATGATGAAGTGATTGCGCAGTTCTTTGTGACCTGTCACTTCTCTAGTGAGGATGAAGAGAGTGTCACTTGGATGACCCATGGATCCAAGTACAGCATCACTCAAGAAGATTTTGCTAACCTGCTTCATCTTGACACCACAAGATCTGATTGCTTGGTCATACACAACATTGGTGTCATTGACAAGGATAGGATGAAGTTCCTATATGAGCCAAACTCAAAGTTCAAACCTCCTTCCACCAAAAACATGAAGCCATTCTTTGTGGTGTTGAACAGAGTGTTAAGAAAGACAATTGCTCCCAAGGATGGCGATGCTGGGAGTGTGCAAGGATACCTCCGGACTCTGATGAGGGTCATAAGCAAGGACCGCCCATTTGATGTGGCGGAATACATTTGGAATGATATGGTAAACATATCCTGCACTCCCAATAGATCTTGCGGATATGCTCCTTACCTAATGTTTGTGATTGAAAAAGTCACCGCCATTGAGTTTGTGAAAGATGTGGAGCATCTCCCCTTGAGACCTCAAATGCCTCAAAAGCCGAGTGTGCAGGCTGCTCCCTCGCCAACCTCCAGTCCCGAGGCACCGGCAAGATCAAGAGAAGGTGCTAGTGCCGTCCCTACTTCTAGGGAAGCCCCTCAGAGAGGATCAGCTAGTGGGATCCTCAAGTATATGGCTGCCATATTCTCCTCCTGCAAGAAGGCCGAAGTGAAGGCCCACAAGCTCAACCAGAAGAGAAAGGAGAACATGAAGTACATAAAGGCCAACGTGAAGTAAATTTGCCAAAAGCTGGAGATCAACCCCATTGGATCTCCAGTGATTTCTTAGGACTCTGACCCAGACTTCACTGAGCTCGCGCCCTTGAACCCCTGTGAGCTTGCCTACTTTGGCATTGGGGGCTCGAGTGGCTCCGTTCCTCCTCCTTCTCCTCCTCATCAAGCTGAAGATGAAGATGACGAAGAAAACAATGAGAGGACCGACAGTGAAGAGTGAAGACCCTAGGACCCTCCTCTCCTTCTTGTTGGTGTCTTGATGCCAAAGGGGGGGAGATTGAGGGGGAGTCTTAGCTTTAGCTGTAGGATGCGAGGAGAGAGCTCTTTTTATCTATCTTTGTGATTGTAATGATTTAACGTTGTTTCTAAGTTAACTTTGGTTCTGTGATGCAATGCTTACTTAATTTGAGAAGTATTTGTTAAAATATGTAATTTTGCTCCTGGAATGACATGTGTGCTTTGTTTTGGTTGATTAATGCAAATTATGTCACTCTCAATGTCTTAATGTACTTAGTTATGCATCCCGCCATAAATAATGCACATATGGATAATTCTTTCACTGCTTGATGTATTTTGATTCATATGTGCATACTTTATGAAAATCTCAATTTTTGTCATATTTTGTGAAATCTCAATTGGTTATCATCAATCACCAAAAAGGGGGGAGATTGAAAGTGCATCTAGGACTCCCTTGTGGGTTTTGGATGATTTATGACAAGCAATTGGGATCCTAACCTCTTTGTTGAGATGAATGCAGGCCTATAATAGAAAAATGAGCAAAATACCAAAAAGAAGGGATGAAGAGGAGCAAAGTGGAAATGAGCTCAAGGAAAAAGAATAGCAGACTATTGTGTATGGAGTGTGTTAAGGAAACACACCCCAAGAGCTCAATGATAATTAAACACACACATTTCACAGAGTTACACAGGACCGGACTAGTCCGTTCACAACCGGACTAGTCCGATAACCCTTTTTGCACCAGATCGGACAAGTCCGATATCTGTCGGACTAGTCTGATATCTTTCTGACTAGAATCAGACTAGTCCTCCCCAGTGCGGACTAGTCCTCAAAATACTACACAAGTCATACAAAATCGGACAAGTCCGTTATCAACCGGACTAGTCCGATATCCTTTTGATCCACTTCGGACAAGTCCGATGTTCACACGGACTAGTCCGAAAAACCCACTGATCTAAATCGGACAAGTCCTCCCCAGTGCGGACTTGTCATCCAACACACTTAGGGTTTCACCTGTTCGGACAAGTCCGATGGACATCGGACTAGTCCGAAGATTTCCAGTAGCGAAATCGGACAAGTCCGCTTTTAGCCGGACTAGTCCGATATTTCGGGACACTTAGGGTTTGCTACACACAGCACACCGGACTAGTCCGATGACCACCACGGACTAGTCCGAACTTTCTGAACCCTAATGGTAACTTTTAGAAACCCCATATAAATAGAGGTGCACGGCCCAATTTCACACTCTCTCGAACCCTAGCGCCGTCACACCTCCCAAGAGCCTCAAAAATGACCTCTCTCCACGAAATTAAGTGCAACATCGTCCAATCCTTTGAGGATTCACTCTAGATCATTGGAGAGACACTTGCGACACCACATTGAGCTCTTGGTTTGATTTTCTAACACACTCATGCGTTTCAATTGTAACTTTTGAGTGTGTTTTCAGTGGCATTGTGTTTTGTAATCTAAGGGAGCTCTCAAAGTGTGAGATCGCCCCTTGAATTCAGTTATTTACCCCTTTGTGATTAGTGGAAGAGGATTGGCCTTCGTGGTGATCCAACGAGGGTAGGGTTGGAGAAGAACCGGTCCTTTTGTGGACTCCTCAACGTGGACGTAGGTTGCCTTTGTGGTAGCCGAACCACGGGATAAATCGTTGTGTCTTGTTTTAGTGTTCATCATTCTAATTAATCAACTCAATCTAGGGTTTCATACACATTGTTCATATTACGTTAAATTGTTGAACATAAGACTTAATTGTGATATAATCCAGTATATAACTGTTAAACTGTTGTTTGATTCTATATTTCCGCTGCACACATAAAAGACTCAAACCAATCAATCAAGTTTAATCAACTCAGTTCGTGAACACCGGACTAGGCCGCACTTTACCGGACTAGTCCGATATCTCTGGTATTAAACTGGTTGTTGAGTGTTGCAGGATCCGACAATTTTCAAAAAGGCCTATTCACCCCCCCCTAAGGCCTACATTCACTAGGATACATGTACTCCAAGGTATCGCGATCAACTGGCCTCAAGTTGGAGATAACGATTTCATTGTCCAGTTGATCCTCTAAGTCAAGTAGCTGAGCAAACTCCCAGTAGGTGGTGGAGTATTGCTCTCCATGGGTCATCCTGGTGATCCTCCTGTCCCCATCAGTGTGGAAGTAGATAGTGGAATAGAATTGAGTAATAAATTCCACATTCTAGTCATACTGAAAGGCCGTGAATTTCTTCAGACTATGGCGCTCTACGGCCTCAATCACAACATTGAAAGCCACGTGATCCTTCTGATTCATGTAGTACCAGTCGATCCACTGAGCATCGGTGACCAGGGTTTGCTTGGACATGTAAACGGTCCAGTAATAATCACAGTGGAAGTCACACCAGAAGCGGGGATCCACTGTGCTCCTGGCCCGCTGATAGACATCTATCTTCCGAATCTTTCTTGCTTTCTCAGACCCTTTGCCTTTGAAAATTTTGGCATCGAAGGCAGCTGCACAATTTGGGTTCCGTGCAGGAGAGGACATCCTCAAGGGGCCTATGGGCTGAGAGGCACCCTTCTTGGCCTTGCTTGCTGCCTTCTTGGCCACAATGACCCTTTTCTTGGGAGCAGCATCCGCTGGGGCCTTTCCCTTGTCCTTGGAGGTCCTCACCTCCTAGGCTCTAGCTTGATCTCCAATGTCACAAGTCTCTTTTTCCTTGGGGCTGCCTCGGCGGCAGCAGAATTGTGTGCTTCTCGCTGCGTCTTCTTTGCTTTCCTTGATTCAAAGAAGGCAGCAGCCATTTCCTGCTCCTCGCGTCTCTGGCGGTAAAGAGCTTGCCTTGCCGCTTCGGCCTCTGAGTCGGAAAGTGGAACATACTCAGAATTCGACATGGTTGCTGATAAGAGAAGCAAGGGAATGTGTATGAGTCAAAGGAAGTTAAGGTTTAGTGGCAGAATTCACAAAATAAACCTAGGTTATGGCTTTTCACTATGCAACCCGGACTTGTCCGCCCAGGGGTCAGACTAGTCCATAGCAAATCGGACTTGTCCGCCCTCCGGTCGGACTAGTCCGGTTCACACAACAAGAACCCTAATCTAGAGAAATTTTGCAAAAACTACGGATCCTACCATAAAAATGGAGGTACATGATCACAATGATGTGCACAACAACATTTGTGAAGAAGTTTCTTTCAATAGACCCAAAAGAACTGAATTTCAAGGGTTTTGGGGTTAGGTCAAGAATACCTCTTCAAATCTTCAAATCGATGAAATGTGGATGAAGAATCGGCCTCCGATTCTTCGGGAATAGTTCCCTAGCACCTTAGGGCTTCAGTCCACGGATTGAAGTCGAGATTTGTTGGTAGGAGTTGAAAATCGATGTTTGGGGGCGGTTTTCGTGCGTTTTTTTGAGAGAGAGAGGGTTTGAGTGGAAGTGGAGAGGTCAGGGGCTCCCTGGGGAGGTTAAGTCCCCAAGGGACAGACTAGTCCGGTCAGGGACCCGGACTTGTCCGGACAACCTGAGCCATCGGACTAGTCCGGTAACAGGGCGGACTAGTGCGGTCCTAAGGCTGAAAACTCCTATATATTGAGTTTTCAGTGGAGATTTGATCCTTTTGGTCCAGATTTCACAAAAGATATTTGTGAACATGGTCAGTAAGCTGTCAACAATCAAACTATGACTATGGTTCACAATGATTCAATAATTTCAAAATAATTTGCAGAAAATTGAGGAGGATGAGTTTTTCACAAGCATGTGTGAATTTTGAATATTACAATCAGATGTGCAAGATTAAGGCCACATTTTGAGAATCCAAGATATTAAGCTCACTCCTTAGTTCAAAAAAATCTTTTCTCATCTAAGGGTTTGGTAAATATATCGGCCAATTATTTATCGGTTCTCACATGTGAAATTGCAATGTCTCCTTTGATGGAGTGATCTCTCAAGAAATAATGTCAAATATCGATGTGTTTGGTCATTGAGTGTTCAACTGGATTATGGGCTATTTTGATGGCACTCTCATTGTCACATAGGATGGGAATATGGCGCAATTTTATGCCATAGTCCCTAAGAGTTTGTTGCATCCAAAGAAGTTGTGCACAATAACTTCCGGCGGCAACATACTCCACTTCAGCTGTGGAGAGAACAATGGAGTTTTGTTTCTTTGAGGACCAAGACACTAGAGATCTACCAAGGAATTGGCAAGTTCCCGATGTACTCTTCCTATCAACTTGGCACCCCGCATAGTCCGCATCGGAATATCCAATGAGGTTAAACTTAGAGCATTTGGGGTACCAAAGTCCTAGGTTTGGTGTGTGAACCAAATATCTAAGAATTCTCTTAACGGCGGTCAAATGACACACCTTAGGAGCCGCTTGAAATCAAGCACACATACACACAATAAGCATGATACTGGGCCTAGATGCACATAAGTAAAGCAATGAGCCTATCATGGAATGATGTACCTTTTGGTCCACACTTGGACCATCTTCATTGAGATCGAGATGCCCATTGGTTGCCATGGGAGTCTTGATGGGTTTGGCCTTGTCCATGTCAAACTTCTTTAGTATATCTTGTGTGTACTTGGTTTGACTAATGAACGTGCCTTCCTTGAGTTGCTTCACTTGAAAATCTAGGAAGAACTTCAACTCCCCCATCATGGACATCTCAAATCTTTCCGTCATTATCTCAGAAAACTCATCACAAAAAGCTTTGTTAGTAGAACCAAATATAATGTCATCGACATATATTTGGCAAACAAACAAATCATCATTGAAGTGCTTAGTGAATAACGTGTAATCCACCTTCCCAATTTCGAAACTATTTTGAGTTAGAAAATCTCTTAAGCACTCATACCAAGATCTAGGAGCTTGTTTGTGTCCATAGAGAGCCTTACACAATTTGTACACATGGTTTGGGAATTCTTCATCTTCAAATCCGGGGGGGGGGGGGGGGGGGGGGGGGGGTTGCTGCACATACACCTCTTCCTTAATTGGATCATTGAGGAATGCGCTCTTGACATCCATTTGATATAGATAAAATAATGGTGTAGGATCGAAGAGCACGTGAAAATCTACCATAGGGGGGGGGGGGTGAATGGTAAATTAAAAAAATCTTACGCAGCGGAAACAATTAAATCCCAACCCCTTCGGCAGAAAAATGATTTGTTAAAGAAATCGTGTGTGAGACTAATCTAAACGTGTTTCACCATGACAAAAGTGATAGACATCAGAGATAATCAAGTCACAAAGATGACAAAACAAGAATCACTAAAATCCGTGGAGAGAAACTCATGTTACGATTGAAAGATCGAACAAAGGTCAATCTGTCCTACCCGAGAAAAATAGTTCTGGAACGCTGCAAAGAAACTCGTGTATATAAGAAACCACAAATCCAATGACCGTGAACTTTTTACAGATGATAGATAATCAAGTTGTGAAGACAACCCAAAAAGAATCACGTCATTTGGATCTGTAAAACTCGAGTTATGATAAAACCACCGAAGAAAGGTAGTGCCGTGCAAAAACTCGATGAGAAAAACTTGTCTGGAACAAGTCGGACGAACAAGGCACAAAAGTTCCTTTCAACGATAAATTTTATTCAATAGAACACAATAAGAACAGATCCAAAGTCGTCTACAACGAGCTCTGGTCTCCCTTGCTTATATAACCAACCCTTAGGCCAACCCAATCTCAACTAGGACTCTAATCCTACTCAAATCACGAATCGAAACTTTCCATAACTGCTTAGGACTCTTCTATACACAGATAGAAGCAATTTTAAGACTTCCAAACACATTAGGAACGTATTCCATATTCCTATAACAACCCAAATTTGTGACCCACACAAAATCCTATCATAACCAACTCAAAACTTTCCATATTTGAGTCAAACCCGACTCAGCCGCAGCCTGAGTCCATAACCTAATCGGTTGGACCTTTCTGACCAATTTTTACGTCCACATCTCTTCATCACGCCTTGGAACCATGCAGCCACGTCCATGCACTCCTTGCACACGTACAAACATCTTCCAACGACGTCCATGATACCTTCATATGCATTGTTCTTGATTCAAACATGCTGTGCGACCTCCCGATCAACTCAACCACAATTCCTCCCGAACTTGGTTGTTGAACCTCATCTTCTCCCTAAGACTAGATCAATGGATCCCGTCACCAGCCATGTCTTGAACTCAAGAAACACCTGCACATGGACAAACAACCAATACTTCCGAGGACAAGTCCTCGACTTGACTCTTGTTAGTTCCGAAACTACAACATCTTAAGTGAGCACCTCACATAAGTATGTTGCAAAACATAGCAAAATGATATCAACCATAACCACCAAAACACACCAAAAACTTAGCAAATGAATACTAAGCAATCTTTCCATCAATGTAAATCAAGTATGAATCATTGCAAGATAAAGTAGAACCACTGCGATCAAGCTCCGAACCTTGCCAAACCTAACTGGACCTTGAACCTGAGCTTACCAAAGCTAGCCGGACCTAGCGCCGGAGCTAACCAAAACTAGTACAACCTAACGCCGGAGCTTACCAAAGCTAGTACAACCTATTTGTCCCCAAACACCATTTAAAATCTGAACATTGGCATGGAAAGTTTTGAGAACAATTTCTCCCCCTATTTGAAAATCAAATGAGATAGAAATAAATTTCTCCCCCTTGCATACTTAACTTTAAAAATTCACCATATTATCTCCCCCCTTTGACAATGTATTCAGCAAGGTTGAAAAGAGAAATTTTAATTGTTATGAGCATATTATAACATATACATATAAAACAAAGCTCATCCAAGTCATACTATCAAGTAACTTACACTATCACAACAATGAGATACATAAAGTAGTGTAAGCCATGTTAGAGATCAAATGAAATTTTCAATTTAAGCAAGTTATGATATCACAAACTTAACTATTTCAGGACCTGAAAGAATGACACTTGTTGCTGCATTTTATTATTTTTCAAAGCACAAATTTTGATCATATGATATTTGCAAGAGATTATATGCGCATCTGCCTTATTCTAACCAACCAAGCCAATCCTATGTCATTTGACAATCAGAAGCTTAAGGACATGGTTTTAGTCATACACAACTTCTTCCAAGTTCATATCTAAGTGCAATGATAAGTCATCTCAAAAGAAGTGTGATGCATGCATATTCTCTTGATCTTTTCTCATTTTTATTTGATCATAAAAGCTCAACATGTGAGTTGATTACTTGATTAATTCTTTATGATTAAAAGCACTTGTGAGCATGCAACAAGTTCAAAATAGCAAGAAAGTTCGACCATGACCAGATTTAGTGTAAGTAATTATTCCAATTACGAGACATGGCAAAAAATAAAAAATGTATAACATGAGTAATGTAGTAAGAACTTTCAGCATGTAAAAGGAATCACAAAGTCATATATGTATGAAATATTGTGCTCATATTATTTTAATTTCAGATTCACATATAGACTTCTCAAGTTTGAAAACTCCCCCTCAATGTAAGCCATGAGGATGCATAACCCCTATTTCACTACGAATAAAACAAAAATGAGTGAAATCCAAAGGTTTTGTAAAAATGTCAGCTAATTATTGTTTGGTATCTACATGGTGAAGCACAATGTTTCCTTTTTCAACATTATCACAGAGAAAGTGATACCTAATGTCAATGTTCTTAGTTCTAGAATGTTGCATGGGGTTTTTAGCAATTCAAATGGCACTAGTGTTATCACAAAATAGTGGAACACTATCTAGATCAACCCCATAGTCCTTAAGTGTTTGAACAATCCAAAGAATTTGTGAGCAAGCACTAGCAACAACTACATATTCAGATTTGGCTGTGGATTGTACAACTGAGTTTTGTTTTCTAGAGGACCAAGCAACTAGTGAATTACCAAGAAAATGACAAGCACCGGAAGTACTTTTCCTATCAATCTTACAACCTCCAAAATCAGCATCGAAATAAGCTTTCAAAGTAATGGTTGAGGAAGAAGGAAGAAAAATGCCAAATTCTTGAGTTCCATGTAAGTACCTAAGAATCCTTTTGAGGGCTTGACGATGTGAAGCACGTGGGGAGGCTTGAAACCGTGCACAAAGACATACACTAAATTGTATGTCCGGTCATGTTGCCGTGAGATACAAAAGTGATCCGATCATGCTTCTATATTCTTTTTGATCCACGGGTTCACCATCTTCATGAAGTTCAATTGTTGTTGCTGTTCGCATTGGTGTCCGAAGAGGCTTGCTTTTGTCCATGTTGAAGCGCCTTAGGAGGTCTTTTGTATACTTCGTTTGATGCACAAAGGTACCCTCCTTGGTTTTTTTAATTTGTAGACCCAAAAAGTACGTGAGTTCTCCCATCATACTCATCTCAAATTCTGAACTCATCATAGCTGAAAACTTGGACACAAAATCATGAGGAGCACAACCAAAGATAATATCATCTACATACACTAGAACGAATAATGAGTCATTGCCATGCTTAAGCACAAAAATAGTTGTATCAACCTTGCCCATGGTAAACCACTTTTCAAGTAAGAATGTTTTTAACCTATCATACCATGCTCTAGGGGCTTGTTTGAGACCGTACAAGGCTTTCGACAGTTTGTAAACATGATTAGGAAAATCTGGATTTTCAAAACCTGGTGGTTGTTTGACATAAACCTCCTCATCTATGTAGCCATTAAGAAAAGAACTTTTAACATCCATTTGATATATCTTAAAACCTTTAGATGCAGCAAAAGCTAACAAAATTCTTATGGCTTCTAATCTAGCAACAGGAGCAAAAGTTTCATCAAAATCTAGACCTTCAACTTGAATGAATCCTTGAGCAACCAACCTAGCCTTATTCCTAACCACAACCCCATCCTCATTTTGTTTATTTTTAAACATCCATTTAGTTCCAATTAAAGTGTGACCTTGAGGTGCAGGTACAAGTTTTCAAACATTATTTCTTTCAAAATTTTCAGGCAAAGACTTGATTGTCTTTGTCAAAGGAAGCTCACCTCCAACTAAAATTGTGAAGAACACCTCAACTAGCACTTACACGCCTAAAGCTGAACCGCATCCTCTATTTCATGATTTCGATGCATCATATGTTTTAATGAGGAACAAATATGGCGAAGCATATGCTAGATATGTTGGGCCACTCCGCAAGAGCCCCAAGCCTTGCGTGTGGGTGCCCAAATGCCTTACCACTAACATCAAAGGACCCAACTCCACTTGGGTACCTAAAAGGAAGGCATAATCTTGTTTTGCAGGCATACTCCTCCGGTGGATCCAAATGGGTGCTCGATAGTGGGTGCACAAACCACATGACCGGAGATAGGATGATGTTCGAGGAGTATGAAGAACATGATGATCCAAATGAAGGAATCCTCTTTGGAGACAATAGCCGAGGAAAAATCCTTGGCTCCGGTAAAATTGTCATCTTCCCTCAATACACTATTTCTAACATTCTACACATTGATTCTTTAGACTATAACCTCTTGTCCATATCACAACTATGTGAACAGGGTTATAATTGTGTTTTCACTAATGAGGGTGTGAGCGTCCTTAGAAGAAGTGATAACTCAATCGCTTTTAAGGGTGTGCTCAAGGGAAAGCTTTGTCTTGTGAACTTTGCCTCGGATAAAGCTCAACTTGACACATGCTTAATGGCGAAAACCAACATGGGATGGCTTTGGCATAGACGGCTGGCCCATGTTGGCATGAGGAACTTACAAAAGCTTCTTAAGGGCGAGCACATCCATGGCTTGAAGAATGTTATCTTCGAAAAAGACAGGCCATGTAGTGCTTGCCAAGCGGGGAAGCAAGTGGGAGCTCAACACCCCTCCAAGAACATCATGACGACAACAAGACCATTGGAGCTGCTACACATGGACCTTTTCGGGCCAATAACCTACATAAGCATTGGCGGTAAAAAATATGGTCTTGTTATTGTTGATGACTTTTCTCGTTTCACTTGGGTGTTTTTCTTGCATGATAAGGGTGAAACCCATGGTGTCCTGAAGAGGTTCTTGAGGAGAGCTCAAAATGAGTTCGCCTCAAGAATCAAAGCTATAAGAAGTGACAACGGCACCGAGTTCAAGAACACTCAAGTGGAAGGATTCTTGGATGAGGAGGGCATCAAGCATGAATTTTCAGCTCCATACTCCCCTCAACAAAATGGGGTGGCGGAACGGAAGAATAGAACACTCATTGAGATGTCAAGGACAATGCTTGATGAGTACAAGACATCGGATCGGTTTTGGGCGGAGGCGGTTAACACCGCTTGCCATGCCGTCAACCGATTATACCTCCACCGCCTCCTCAAGAAGACTCCCTATGAGCTTCTAGTTGGTAAGAAACCCAATATCTCTTATTTTCGTGTTTTTGGGAGCAAGTGCTATATTCTCAACAAGAAGCCTAGGACTTCGAAGTTTGCTTCAAAGTCCGATGAGGGTTTCTTGCTTGGCTATGACTCAAACACCCACGCCTACCGTGTCTTCAACAAAACCTCCGGAATTGTTGAAATGGCACGCGACGTGGTGTTTGATGAAACTAATGGCTCCCAAGTGGAGCAAGTTGATCAAAGTGTGCTAGATCAAGAAGACTCTCCACAAGAAGCACTTATAAGAATGGCACTTGGAGATGTTCGACCACAAGAACAACCTCAGTGCTCAAGTGACCAACAACAAGATGATGCAAGTAATCCCCCACGCGATCAAGTTGACGACGGACAAGTGGAACCTCAAAACAACCAAGAAGACGAAAGTCAAGGGGGAGGCATTCATCAAGGGGGAGATCAAGAAGAAGAATAAGACGATGATGACTCAAGATCTCAACCTCCACATCCTCGTGTACATCAAAGTGTTCAACGGGATCACCCCGTTGACAACATACTAGGAGACATTACTAAAGGGTAATCACTCGTTCTCGTGTTGCAAACTTTTGTGAACATTACTCCTTTGTCTCTTCTTTGGAGCCCCATAGGGTTGAAGATGCCTTGAGTGACCCGGATTGGGTGGTGGCCATGCAAGAGGAGCTTAACAACTTCGAGAGGAACAAAGTTTGGGAGCTTGTCAAGCGTCCACAAGCAAATTTTGTGGGCACCAAGTGGGTGTTCCGCAACAAGCAAGATGAACATGGTGTTGTGACAAGGAACAAGGCACGACTTGTAGCCAAGGGGTACTCACAAGTCGAAGGTTTGGATTTTGATGAAACCTTTGCTCCCGTAGCTAGGTTAGAGTCAATTCGAATATTACTTGCCTTTGCCACTCACCATGTTTTTAAGCTCTATCAAATGGACATCAAGAGTGTGTTCCTAAACAGCCCAATCAAGGAGGAAGTATATATGAAGCAACCACCGGGCTTTGAAGACCAAGAATTCCCAAACCATGTCTTCAAATTGCGTAAGGCTCTCTATGGCCTCAAACAAGCTCCTAGAGCTTAATATGAGTGTCTTAGAGACTTTCTAATTCAAAATGGTTTTAAGATAGGAAAAGCTGATTACACTCTATTTACAAAGCACTTCAATGATGATCTTTTTGTGTGCCAAATATATGTCGATGACATTATATTTGGTTCTACTAACAAAGTGTTTTGTGATGAGTTTTCTAAGATTATGACGGAAAGATTTGAGATGTCCATGGTGGGGGAGTTGAAGTTCTTTTTAGGTTTCCAAGTCAAGCAACTCAAAGAAGGCACGTTCATAAGTCAAACAAAGTACACTCAAGACATATTGAAGAAGTTTGACATGGACAAGGCCAAACCCATTAAGACTCCTATGGCAACAAATGGACACCTAGACCTCAACGAAGATGGTCCAAGTGTGGACCAAAAGGTATATCGTTCCATGATTGGCTCCTTGTTATATCTTTGTGCATCTAGATCGGATATTATGCTTAGTGTGTGTATGTGTGCACGGTTTCAGGCTGCACCATAGGTGTGTCATTTGACCGCCGTGAAGAGAATTCTTAGATATCTAGTTCACACACCTAGCCCAGGACTTTGGTACCCCAAAGGATCCAAGTTCAACCTCAATGGTTATTCTGATGCGGATTATGCGGGTGCAAAGTTGATAGAAAGAGCACATCCGGGACATGCCAATTCTTGGGTAGATCATTAGTGTCTTGGTCCTCTAAGAAACAAAATTCCATTGCTCTTTCCACAGCCGAAGCGGAGTACGTCGCAGCCGAAAGTTGTTGTGCACAACTTCTTTGGATGAGACAAACTCTAAGGGATTATGGTATAAACTTGCACCATATTCCTCTCCTATGTGACAATGAGAGCACCATCAAAATAGCCCATAATCCATTTGAGCATTCAAGGACCAAACATATAGACATTAGACACCACTTCTTGAGAGATCATTCCTTAAAGGGGGATATAGTGATTTCACATGTGAGAACCGAAAACCAACTGGCCGACATATTCACCAAGCCCCTAGATGAGAAGCGATTTTGTGAGCTTAGGAGTGAGCTCAATATCTTAGATTCTCGAAATGTGGCTTGAAACATGCACATCTGAATGTTTACTTTTGCCTTATTCAAAAGAATGCATGTGGTTGAAAAATTCATCTCTATCTCAATTCTCTCCAAAATATTTGAAAAACTAGTGACTTTGTGAGTTATGGTCATAGTTTGATTATTGATTGCTTACTGACCATAATCACAAGGTTTTGTTGTGCAATATGTCCAAAAGGATCTTTTATAGTGGCTAAAACTCAAATATATATGTTTTCAGCCTCCTAGGACCGGACTAGTCCGCCCTTTGGCCGAACAAGTCCGGATCCGGACTGGTCCGGGTCTGGTCCGCTGACCGGACTAGTCCGGCTCCTCCACAGGACTAGTCCGGCCCCTGGGGACTTAAACCCCCCAGGAGGCGCCCCGACCCCTCCACTTCCGTTCTTTTCCCTCTCTCTCTCTCTCCTTCATGCTCGAAACTCTACTCTTTTGGGCGATTTTCACTTTCCTCCACCAAAAACCAATTCCAATCCGTGCATTGGACTCCTTGGAGGCAAGGGAGACCTTTCCCAAACATCCTCGATGCAATCCCTCCCCGATCTAGTCAATTTTTCAAGATTTGAAGAGGTATTTCTCCTTTTTCAAAAACTAGCCTCATTCTTAATGCATTAAGTTTTTGGTAGATGCCTCTTCATTAAAGTTGTTTCTAGTGACCTTGTGATCATAGCCTAGGAGTATTGCGACTTGATTCCAAATTTTCTTGGAAAAACCGTTAGAGTTAGGGTTTAGCCTGTGCAACCCGGACCAATCCGCCCCTGGAGCGGACAAGTCCGGTCTGCACAGGTCAAACTCACACTTTGGCTGTTTTTTGTGAATTCTTTCGCATTATTCCAACTCCTTGACCTTCTATCTTATGGACTCTATTCCTTTCATCTAAAATGGTCGCTCCTCGCCGTTCCGCTTCTCCCCCCACTGACCCCGAGTGGGAGGCAGAGCAACTTCGTCTCGCCGAAGAACGAGCAAGAGCCGAAGTTGAGGCTGCGGAGAAGTTTCTCGAGCAGCATGAAAGAGCGCAGGCGATGAAGAAGCAACAAGCTAGGGCCGCCGCGTTGGCCTACGATGAGGATGAAGCAATGGCTCGGGCCATTGAGGAGTCACGGAAGGATCTCCTGAAAAAGAAGAGAGAGGAGCGAGAGGCTCATAACTCTCAGGCTGTAGCTGCACAAGTCTCCAAGAGGAAGAGACTTGTGACACTTGGAGAGAAGAACAAGGGCAAGGAACCAGCCCAAGAAGACATTGCTGAACGGCGGATCGAACGAGATCCAAAGAAGGGCAAGGCCCCGGCTCCTGCTGAGCCAAAGAAAAAGAAGCCCTCGGTGAAGGCCTCGGCTGCGAAGGCCAAGGGCATTGCTATAAAGGAGAAGGGGAAAGCCAAATCGATTGATCCCCTGGAAGTGCACACTCCCGAGAGGAATCCCAACAGGCAGTGTGACATAGCTGCAAATATCTTTCATGGAAAGGGAGCTGAGAATGCAAGAAGGCTCCAGACGGACAAGGTGTACAAGTATGAAAGAAGCACCGCCGACCCTCGGTTTTGGTGTGACTTTCATTGTGATTACTACCGTCTAGTCTACCAATGTATGAAGAAGCCTGTGATTGAAGCACAGTGGGTAGACTGGGAGTACATGGCCAAGAAGCAACACTCTGCATTTGACGCCGTCATTGAAGCTGCTGAGCCATGAGCTCAAGGAGATCATGGGGTTCAAATATGACTGGAACATCGAAGTGATACTGCAGTTTTACTCCACTATCTACTTCACCACCTCAGGTGACAGGAGGATCATATGGATGACAAATGGCGAGCAATACTCAGTCACTTTTGCAGAGTTTGCCAAGATTCTAGGGCTTGAGGCACATCTGTATCATGAGATCATCATCTCTAACCTCAAGGTCGTGGACCGTGATGAGCTGGCATACATGTACCCCAGTCATATCCAATATAGTGTCGGACATGCTCGCAACATCAAGCCCTTCTACAGCATCATGAACAGGATCCTTAGGAGGACAATAGCACCAAAGGATGCTGATGCTGGGGTGATTCAAGGAAACCTGAGGCACTTGCTACTTCTTGTTGATGGGGGGAGAAATTCAACCTCGTCGATTACATCTTCGATGATATCTTCAACATCTCGCATACCCCCAACCGCGCTTGTGGGTATGCCCCCTACATTATGTGCCTCATAGAGAAGGTGTCAGGCTTGTCCTTTGTCAAGGACATGTCGCATCGCCCGCTTCGTCCTCAGCATCCCCCGAATGTGCCGGCTCCCCCACGCCGGAAGAACGCAGACCCTCCATCTCGCCCCGTGGCGCCTCCTTCTCCGTCTCCGCCTCAATCAATGAGCACTTTTTTCAAGTGCTTCAAGGCGATCTTCACTTCCTGCCGGAAGCAAGAGATCCGGGCTCAGAGGGCACACAAGCGCCAAGAAAAGTATCTTAAGGCGGTGTGCGACAAGCTGTAGGTCCCCATGTCTTCTCCGGAGGTGAGCGACGGAGAGATCACTCCTTTCCCCGACTTCACCGCCGACGAGCTCGCCCAGCTCCAAGAGGACATAAGCTCTTCCCGGGCAGCTCCTTCGGCTCGTGCCTCCGATGAATACGATGACGATGAGGATCATGAGGACCCGGAGGCCACGGAGAGCGACTCCCACGACGACGATGATGATGAGGAAGATGACGACTAGACTTTCGAGGTCGTGTTTCCCTTCTTCTTTTCCCTTTTTGGTGTCTTGATACCAAAGGGGGAGAGATAGTTGGGAGTCAGTCGGGAGAGATAATCAAATTGGGGGGGAGCTAGAAAGGTTGGGCAAGGGTATCTAGGTGTGGAGAGTCGAGTGTAGTTCTTATTTTGGATCCGTGGACATGTTGCACTCCTTATTGTAATATCCATGTTTTGTCGAATGTTTAAATGTGTGCAAGACTATGCTCTTAATGTTAAATATCACACATGGTGCTTTGAATGTCTATCTTTTAACCATATTCATGCCTATTATGTCTTGTCACAAATTGTTGAGCACAACACGTAGGCACCCCACCATAACGTGTGCATGTATGAAGGACTTCCTCAATCTCTCGTTTATGATGCATTCATTGAGGGGGAGTCACTCATACACCCGCACGTTATGAAAACCACAAATTTATACTCTCTTATATGAAGACTTAATGTGTTGTCATCAATCACCAAAAATGGGGAGATTGAAAGTGCATCTAGGATCCCCGTGGGTTTTGGATGATTGATGATGACAATTAAGTGGCTAATGAGCTCAGTGATCTTAAGCACAGGTGTGGACTAGGTGGAAGCACAATCCCTCAAAAAGGAAAATGATGGAAACGGCGATGTCAACTCGAAAAGGAGAAACTAGGGTTTCTAGTGTGTTGAGTTTAGACTAGCCAAATTTGTGTGAGGATGTGTGTGTAAAGTGCATTGAGATCAAGTTGGGAGCTCAAAGCGGTTTAGAGGTCAAACCTATTGAGAGAAAAGAGTTAGAAGGAGTCTGGCAGTAGGGCCGGACTAGTCCGTGCACATGGCCGGCCAAGTCCGCCCCTGGCCGGCCAAGTCCGTTTTCAACCGGACCAGAAGGGTCTGACTGAGATCGGACTAGTCCGTATTGGGACGGACTAGTCCGGGTAGCCGTGAAGTGGGTTTGGGGGACTAAGTCCGAAAACCACAGACTTGTCCGTTTTAGTCCAGACCAAGAGGTCCTGACTGAGATCGGACTAGTCCGGGTTTTAGAGGAGTCGGTGTTTCAGAGACTAAGTCTGGGAAGGCCGGACTAGTCTGCCCATGGGGCCGAACTAGTCTGTGGTCTTCAGACTAGTCCGTTTTCACATGGAACAAAAGGTTCTGTGTGAGATCGGACTAGTCCGGTAAGGGCCGGACTAGTCCGTTGTTGAAGTGACCGTTTGAATTTGAAGTTTAGCGGGTAGTGTGAAGATTGCCGCGCAGTGCGACAGTTGTCAGGGACATCAGTGGTCCCCTAGGCCAGACTACTCCGGGCTGTAAGCCGGACTAGTCCGCCCATCTGCTGAAGTCAGCAGTATGGGCTTGGGACCTCTATAAATAGAGGACACCTGGGTTCATTTGAACCAACTCTTGAGAAAATTGAAACCCTAGCGCCGCCACAGCAACCTTGAGCCTCCAAAAGCCTCCTTCTTGCCTACATTCCCTCTAAAACTAATTCTTGTGTGGATTAGGGTTTAGTGAGGTGAAGAAGAGGAAGAACACCGCTCTTTGGCTTTCGGTTTGATCTCTTGCACTTTGTGAATCTTTGTGATCTGTGTCTTGAGTCAATCTTTGTGATTCGTGGTTGTATTTGTGGTGGGAGCCTCAGATTGTGAGAAGCCCCAACAAATCTTGTATTCATTCTTTGTGATAGTGGAGAACCAAGTTAGGCCTGTGCGGTAAACTTGGTGAGGGAAGGGTTGTTGAACCCGATCCTTTGTGGACTCCTCAACGGGGACATAGATTCCTTGTGTGGGATCGAACCTCGGGAGAAAATCCTCGTGTCACTTGTGTTCTTAGCTTTCATTCATCACATATTGCTTCTAGGGTTAGCTTTACCGGTTTTGC
Organism: Tuctoria greenei; assembly: GCA_036927565.1. Lineage (NCBI taxonomy): Eukaryota > Viridiplantae > Streptophyta > Magnoliopsida > Poales > Poaceae > Tuctoria > Tuctoria greenei. The sequence goes on from JAYESD010000001.1 coordinate 287,554,640, forward strand.
TCATCACCTTTGCTTTATTGTGATCGTTAGCTTCATACTTGTCATATAACTCATTAAGGCTCACTAAGTTATTCTAACAAACTTTGCATCACAATATTTGGACTAAAACCTGTTAGAAACCCTTTTTAGGTTTTTCCCTGTAGGTGGACTGGACTAGTCCGCCCCTGGACCGGACCAGTCCGCCCCCTGTATATTAATCTCGTTTTATTAAGTCATTTCAGGTTGATTAGCCTATTCACCCCCCTCTAGGAAACTTTCACTCAATGACTCGATGATATGCTACATCGAGAAGGAGATATTTAGAAGCATTGTAATGAAAAGATCACACAAAAGTTTGAAGACATGAAAAAACACTGTATGTTGGTGCTAAAACTAATTTAATGGTATGCAATTATTATCTATTTTCCAACTAATTTATAATAATGTCATATAAAGTTAATATTTATAAGTATTTATTCTTATTTCAAATAGATACTCATAAAGATTAACGGGCCATCAGTACTGTCGGTAACCTGCGTACCGGGTACCCTATGATACGCAAGAAGTGCAAGAGAGTTATACCCGTCAAAGTTGAAGGTCTCCTCAGGCCCCACATGTCATATTACACTAGACCCGCAACCCTCATATAGGTAACTCCGAGGATTGACACGTGTAATGTAAATCCGGAGCTAAACTCCCAACACAGGGAAGCTTCGCGATCTACACGTGTATAACGACCCCCAACAGAGGAAAGCTCTGATGCCGACACGTGTATAGCGGTTCCAGAGCTACCTCCCGGCAAGGGGAAGCTCCGAAGCTGCCACGTGTGGAGCCTCCGGACCTTCATTATCAACGAATACATTGGCGGATCTCCTTCAGTACGGACATTCAAGGGACAGTAAAAGCGGCAGTTACAAGACTTGATTACGTGTCGTTAATGCTGTATTAACGACACACGATCAAAGCACTGTTAATAGAGGTAACACGGCTATTAAGGCACGTTATCACGCTATTAACCATGTTTAATATTCATAGATAGTGTATTAGCCTATTAAATATGCCATGGTCGCATGTCGGGTCAGGTGAATGATGTAACGACCAGTTCTTAGACTATAAAAGGACTGAGCCGCACGATATGATGTAACGACCAGTTCTTAGACTATAAAAGGACTGAGCCGCACGATACAAAGGGAGACTCCAAGTTAAGCCATACACCGTGCATACTAGCGACACTGAATACAACAACACAAACCCCGTGGAGTAGGGTATTACGCTCAGGTGGCCCGAACCACGTAAATCTCTGGTGTCACCATCTTGATCCTGATCTCTGCGTGCCCCAACTGAAACAAGAACCTTCGCGGGCTACACTTTAGTAGTACAGGGGGAAGTGTCGTTGATACACTTCGACAAGTACATATATACTATTATATTATCTTCATGTATCGAATTGCTTTAAATATTCAAACTTTAAATTTATGTATGTCAACATTTAAATATATGTTTGTTAGAGTATTTGTTTCAGTCTCTCTATAATCCCAGTCTATATCAGTCACTGAGCTTAAGTTGTAGGACTTGGCAGGCAGACTCGCGAACGGTGACAATTTTGTCTTGCCACTCAAAAATTTCAACCATTCATGTCATGTATAAATTTCATCGCATCCCATAAGGACTGAAATCTTCTGCAGTAGCAGCAGTGCAGTGCAAAAATTTGCACATGTCAGTGAAAGTAACTGCAGTGCAAAAATTTGCATCCATCCCACAACCTGAATCATGGCTGCTGCTTACTCCTAACTCCCATCAGAATCAGATCCCATTCGCCACCCAAAACTCACCAACCGGAACAATCATCTCTCACCAAAATCTCAAGCCTTTCTGTTTTTACTTCTAATCCTCCCTAAGAAAGTGTTTTTGGTTGTCTAATATAAAAAGAAAGTCCAGCCCCTTGCTTTACTTCATCCCTCCACTCCAGCCAAGAGCAGAGCAGGTATCGTAGCGTTAGACTATGAAGAATCGCGGCGGCAGCTCTGGTCCATTCCCTATGGCCGTACCTATAGAAGATATAGCATAAATACAAATGCCAACCTAATCTTTGAACAAAGGCCTAATCCAGAGAGTAAAAAGTCAAGAATCCAGAAAAAGCGCAAGCGGAGACAGAGCGAGAGCGAGAGCGAGCCCTTGTGACGTGATCATGAAGCTGCGTCCACCGGCGACTTCTGCCCTGCCGCACCTCGCTCGGCTCACCTCCTTCCTGATCGTCTTCGCCGTGGGCTACTCCCTCGGCATCCTGTCATCGTCCACGCGGCCGTCTCCCGAGCAGCCGTCGCAGACGGTAATCCGTCCGCACGCCGCGCACCTTACCGCTTCTTCCGCCACCCTGCCGCCGGAGCCCAACGGCACGAATTACCCGAAGAACGACCTGTTCCGGTTCAAGGAGGAGTGCGGGGAGCCCATCCCCAGCGACGCCGTCCTACCGACGCTTCTCGACAAGCTGTTCGACGGCGAGAGCCCGTACGCGAGCTTCCCGCCGCCGCACACCGCGGCGCTGCTTCACCCGGCGGCGGCGCGCCCGCGCGGGTGGGGCTCCACAGGCGCCGTGTTCGCGGAGCTCATCGCGTCGGTGCGCCCGGACACCATCGTGGAGCTTGGCGCGTTCCTGGGCGCGTCGGCGCTGCACATGGCGGCCGCGGCGAGGAACCTGTCGCTCTCCCCGGCCATCCTCTGCGTGGACGACTTCCGGGGGTGGCCGGGCTTCCGCGGGCGGTTCCGCCGCGACGTCCCGCCGCAGCGGCACGGCGACGCGCTGCTGCTTCCGCAGTTCATGGCCAACGTGGCTGCCGCGGGCGCGGACGCCACGGCGCGCGTGCTGCCGCTGCCCTTCTCCACGGCCTCCGCGCTCGCCGCGCTGTGCGACTGGGGTGTCCGCGCCGACCTCATCGAGGTGGACGCCGGGCACGACTTCCACTCGGCCTGGGCCGACATCAACCTGGCCTGGGCCGTGCTCCGGCCCGGAGGCGTCATGTTCGGCCATGACTACTTCACCTCCGCCGACGACCGCGGCGTGCGCCGCGCGGTGACGCTGTTCGCCAGGGTCAAGGGGCTCACCGTCCGCCCACACGGCCAGCACTGGGTGCTCTCCCCGAAGCCGCACGGGCACGACGACGGTCGGTGATCAATGGGATCGAGTGCCTGTCTGTCGCCGCGCACTCACCATGCTCAAGTGCTTCAGCATCTGACGTGTCCTTCCCGTTGCACCAGCCAAAGCCGTGCGTGCAGGTGCAGCACCCACCTCTCAACTCCAACCAAAGCAGCCAATGACGAAAAAGGTCGAGTTACTATACCTCTATTTCTCAAGTGTCCATCACAGCCTTTATTTTTCTTTTCCTCGATCTTGTCCCATATTCTCAGTTACACACGACAGGATTGATCACGAAACCAAAAGAATCCTGCTATTTCTTCTTCCCTGAGATAACACGTTATAGATTTACATGTACGTACGTATGCATGAACACGGTTTTCAAGTATATTGTCGGAGTAAAGCATGTTTATAGATGCAACGCTTGTGTCGTTGATGGTCTGTTTCTCTTTTTTCTTGACGACGATCCATCGAAAAGAGGGTTCTCTTCATCTTTATCTGTGGGGATACTGATAGTGAAGTGCGTGTGTGGGTTGAACGCGAGATGCATCGGTGCTGATGGCAATTCGGCCGATGATGATAGCAGTGGAGTGTGACGCGGTTTGCGTGCCGGCCGGATGGGAGGATGAAGATGGTGCCATCTCAAGTCTGAGGCGGACGGAGGGATATGGACCACATGCATTGGAGAGTATTGTAGTGATCACCGGTAGATGATGATTCATTAGCTCGTGTCGTGTGGTTTACCATCATCTTGGAGTGGTTTACACGGTAATCACCAACCGGTTCACCATCAAGATGATCTGGAATGATTGCGGAATACGTAGAAAAGAATCGATGCCAATGAATTACTGGTCGTCGTTGATCTCGAAATTCAGATCGAAAACTATTCACGGCCGGATAATAAAAAGAAACAAAGCAGCTACCACATCCGAAAGAAACTTGCTAACTGCTTATATAGACTCCTACTAGCTTGCGGTCAAAAGGTCTTTGTTAGACCATCACGAAGGAAAGTCAAACTGACCAACATATATATATATATATATATATATATATATATATATATATATATATATATATATATATATATATATATATATATATATATATGCTAGAAAAAAGTTGGAATTGAAACACCGTGTCAGAGGCTTGATTTTGAGTAGCAGATGTTAGCAAAGTCCAATATATCCTGCCGTCAATACATCACGTAGTATCCGACTTTTAGTATCTGAAAATTTAGTGTGTCTCTGACCATCAACTCCTACCGGCTTGCTTTTTAGTGTCTGAATTTTTCTTTATTCCTTCCACACTTATTCCACGGGACTATAATCAACAGAAGAAAATCATAATGATCGTATGTTTAATTTTCTAATGTCAGTAACAACTTTTATGGAAAAACTGAATGTGACTGGGAGAATAGGGAAGGGGATAATTCAGATGATAATCGTGCATGTGATCAAAAAAATATGGAAGAAAAATAATTCAATTGTTAATGATCACCTCAATATGAAAGAAAATAATTCAGATGTTAATGATCACTTGAATGTGGAAGAAAATAATTCAACTCTTAATAATCACTTGAATATGAAAGAAAATAATTTGATTGTCGCGCCGAGCCATCTCGAAGGTACACCACAAGCAACGAAATAAACGCTTGTCTGAATGAGGAGACTCGGCTTAAAAGTGCAATATAAAAAGAAAATGTATATAATATGGTTGTTTTACTTTCTCCGCTGGTGAACCTTAAAATGTAGATAAAGCACTAAGTCATAAAAATTGAAAAGAAGCAATGGATGAAGAATATACAACATGTACGGATGAAAAAAATGAGAGTTGGCATTTGGTTCCACCTCAAAAAGCAATAAATGTCGTGACTGTAAGTGGGTCTATAAAAAAAAGTAGGCACAATAGCCGATTTGGTCCTTCAACTTTAGACTGAATTTTAATTTCATCCTTAAAATTTTAAAAAGGTCAATTTCATCTCTGAACTTTGAGTTTAGATTCGATTTCGTCCCTAATCTGAGCAAGACGTCCACGTCAGCACGCCTAGTCATCTTTTAGCCCATCCTATGCTGATAATTATATTATATGTGAAATGTCTCATTTACCCTTAAAATTATCCAATGAGCAACAATAAACCACTCATCTATGTAGTCTGTTCTAACGTCACCTCTACTCACTTCTTTTTTGCACAACCAATTCTGTGTTCTAGCTGCGACCGAGTGTTGATATTGTAGATGTCATATAAAAGCATATATGTAAAAATTCTAATATAATAGACTTGATGCCAACGCAATTTCTGACATTTTTGAAAAGTTCTAAATATCTCATATGGTGTTGATGTCTGATGTTTATCATAGATCAACATTGCAGTTTATATTTATAGGTTAATCTATCATATATAATAGAGGTTAGATCAGACTACGAAGGATGAGCACCTCACTGTTGCTCATGGAAGAATTTTAAGGGCAAATAGGACATTTCATGAGCCAACGATGATTGGACGTGTTGACATGGATGTCCAACTCAAACTAAGGATCAAATTTAAGCTAAACACTAAGTTCAAGGTCGAAATTGACCTTTTTGAAAGTTTTATGCCGAAATTGATCTTCAGCCGAAAGTTAAAGGATCAAATCGCCTATTGTGCCAAAAAAGTAAGATGAAACTCTATACATATATAACGCATGCTTGGTGGCCAATGGTTTCAAAGGTATAACATAGATTATGAGGATACATTTAGTCTTGTTGTTAAAGACGTCTGTCTAGTGTCGTATCTAAAGGATGGAGTCTACGACAGTTGGATGTAAAAATGTCTTTTCTTTCATAGAGTTTTAAAAGAAGGGTTGTATATGAAACAATCACCCCAATTTAAGAAACCAGCTTTATCTGATTACTTTTGTAAACTAGATATGATAATATATATATATATATATATACATATATATATATATGTGTGTGTGTGTGTGTGTGTGTGTTAAGATAGGCTCCTAGAGCATGGTATTCACGGCTAAGTATTAGATACTTGACTTGTGATTATAGCTTCAAAGGCAAATACAAGTCTATTTTTCTACAGTAAAAGATGCTACTATTTTCTATTGATTTGTGGTGCTGATATCAATGTAGTTAGTTCGATGCCTAGTGCAACTGCAATCTTGTTACATGATCTTAGAAAAGAGTTTGCCTTGAAAGATCTATGAGATCCTTGTTATTTTCTTGGTATCGAGGTAAGCAAAGTATCTAATAGAATATCATTAATTCAATAAAAATATGCCCCAGATATATTAGGAAGGAAAAGAATGACTGATTGCAAGCAGTTAGCACTCTTTTCTCTACATGTGAAAAAGTATTAGTGAATGAAGGTACTTGGACCAAATGATGCACGGCACAATATAGAAATATTGTTGGAGCATTACAATATAGACTTGATATTTCCTTTGTGAATAAGGTTTGTCAACTTGCATAATATTGGGCTTAAAAGATTTTTGAGATATATCAAGCACACTCTTAAGTTAGGATTTAAGATTTATAAATCATCATTCTTTTTTTGAGTGGTTTCTAGATGTCGATTGGGAATGTAGTATTATTGATGCCGATCTACAGAATACTTTGCTGTATTCTTAGACTCGAATCTTGAATTATGGAGTGCAAGAAAAGCAAGTAACAATATCATGTTTCTGTACAAAAGTTGAATGCAAAGCCTTGCCAAATGCAATTACTAAGATCCACAGGATCCAAACTCTACTACAAGAGTCTTGAGTACACACACCTCTAACTGCAAAAATCCGGTTTGATAATATTTGAGCTAAGTAGATGTCTGTTAACCCAGTATTTCGTGCATGTACCAAACATGCTAAAGTTGGTTATCATTTTATAAGAGAAAGAGTAACAATAAAACTTTTTGAGATTGAAGTTGATTATCATTTTATAAGTAAAGGATCAAGTTGCCGACCGTTTTAACAAGAATCTTCCAGTAAGATCATTTGAGATGTTCAAAAAACATTTAAATCCTGCAAGATCAGGTTGAGGGGGAGTGTTAGGCATTTCAAATAATTGTTGCAACAAATATAGATAGAGATAATATATTCTAAATATATTGTTGTAATGAATATAGATAGAGATAAACTACACCAGACTAGAGATAGAATGATAAGATTTATTTTATTGTATTAGGGTGGTTGGTGTATGGAATCTCAACTATATATATTCACTTATGTACTCCTGCCAGAATTGAAACAAATTATCAATTTGCAACCGCCGCACTGACAACATCCCTCTACAGAGCTCCCCATCTTTAATATTTTACAAAGTGGTGATGTCAATTTTCCGGTGCGGTACGGTAACGGGTATTTCATCAAGTTTATATGTTCTCAAACTAGAATTATGATGAACTTTTTGTTGGTGATATGTCCAAGAGACATCATAATAATTCGGGTTAAAACCTGTTAGATATTTGATCCATAAGCAATTAGGATACTAATAGGTCTGCGACCTAAAAGTCCATTAGTACGCCTATAAATACGAGGGGGTAGGGTTAGCTGCTAAACACTCCACCACCAGACAGCCCTAGCCGCCACCCCTGCAGGCCTCACGCCGAGACCCTTGACGCGTGCGCGGTGCTAGCACATGTTCCTCTCCGTACGTATGGACTCCGTGGAGGCGTTGCTGCTACTGCTGCGTTGATCGACTATGCTAAACGTGATCGTCTACCTGCTGTCATGACGAGGGCGTGGAGGAGACGAACGATATCGTCTACTTCTTCTACACCGACGCGCGTCTACGTTCCGTTGTGCTGCGCGTCTAGTGATAACGATCTATGACCTCTGTACTCACATATGTTCTGGGTGATGCAGTAGAATTGCTAGAGTTGTGTACCGCCTATTTCCCAACAGTGGTATCAGAGCCAACTTGCGTAGTTTTTTTGTCTGGATCTTATTACTAGATACGATCTACCGCAGACATGTTCATACGATGAATTTTTATTGCATAGTTTTTTGGGTTTGGAATTGGTTAGAGTATATTGCAATCGTATCTGACTAAAGGGTCAGTTCATGCTCCTTCTCTGTTGTGTGTGCAACTTGTCCCTACCAGCGGGAATCACATCGGGACTAACTGCGTACATAGCTAACAGATTGAGCCAACATACCACGGTCAAGAGTCGCGATCTTCTCATGAATAACCGGTCACATTGAAAATTGAGGCATTGTGAATGGCTCGAATTCGGCTTGATTTGATCAATCTGATGAGATTTTCATAGTGATTTTATAGATGATCTATGTAATCCCGTTTGGTACGGCCGTTCTGTCTGATATAGCAATTACATAATATCGTTTCGCACTAGAAATTGTTCTACTCTTAACTCGTTTTTGTAGGAAATGATGTGAATGATATGAACTTATTAATGTGATTAGATGATCTGCGTGTAATATTTGTGCAACTGACGAGTTGCAAATTAACACAACCAGGTTGAGGTTGTCACATAATTGTATAATGACCTTCTTGTCGACTTGTAATGCTTGATCTCTCATGTAATTTATTTGATAGCTATTAGATATATTAGCTTCTTTTATGTTCATGGAGATGTCTTCAAGCATGGTGGAGATGGTGATCACCACAAGAAGGGAGGCATGGCAGCTTAGATCATGATGGAGCCATGATGATGGAGACCACTATGATTCTAAAGGCCATACTATTCACAATATGATATGATCATATGACTGTGATGTTTATGTATTACTATTATTTTCATGCTTTTCATATGGTGGATGTTCTGTCATGATAGAATAACTTCCCTCGCAAAAGTTGAGTATGCCATTTACCAATAGCTACACCTATGTTATTTTGATCGTTGTGTGGTAGTTTTGCCAAAGCAAAATGCCATCATCTATCATAATGCATAGGGTGAATGTTGGACATTCACATGCATAGTGTTGGTTGACTCAACAAAGCTATCAAAATGGTTTTGGGTTTTATAGCATAGAGTTGGGAGTCAAAGCATTGTATGTCGCCCAACAAACAAGAGTCATATAAAGATATAATTAACAATTGTTGTTTACCTATGTTACTAATTTCATAGAAGTGAAGCCAAAGCTCACTAGTAATTAGTGAATATGGATCTTGGACCACTATATGTCGTTAGAGGGAGGACGATACTCATATAGTGGTAGTGTATTTTATTAAACTGTTAATAAAAGATTGGTACATAACATAGTTCTAAACCCTTGCGTATTTATTTTCTAATGTAGATTATGTCTTCTAGTAATAATTTCAGTTTCAATTTGTGATCTGTGCTTGAAAAGGAAAAGCTCAATGGAGCTAAATTTATCGATTGGTACCGCAACCTAAGAATCATTCTTAGGCAAGAGACAACCGAATACGTTCTTTTGCAGTCATATCCTGATGACCTCCCAGCTGCAAATTCTGCGGCGTAGAGCTTATACGAAGCACTACGATGATGCGCTTAATATAAGCTGCCTCATGCTTGCCACTATATCCTCTGATCTGCAAAAATAGTATAAGCATACAGATGCTTATTCTATGATTGAGGGACTGCATGGAATGTTTGAGAATCAAGCTAGGGTGAGAGATACAACATCTCAATCCTTGTTCTCATGCAAGCTGGCGAAGGGTAGCCCGATCAGCCTCCATGTAATCAAAATGATTGGTTACATTGAAACTTTGGGAAAACTTTGTTCTGAACTCAAGGATGATCTGGTTATTGACGTTGTTCTCCAGTCGCTCCCACCAAGCTACGAGCTATTTATATTGATTTTTCAAATGAATGGCATGGAGAAAACATTGGCTGGATTGCGTGGGATGCTTAAAACAGCCAAAGAAAGCATTAAGAAAAACGCCACTCAAGTGACGGTGGTTCAAAAGGAGAATAAATAGAGAAAGCGTGTGACGCATCCTAAAGGCAAAGGCAAGGGAAAGGTTCCCGATGAGCCCTCAAGCTCAAAGTTTAAGACAAAGGGCAAATCTGGCCCTTCTCCTGATGATGAATGCTTTCACTGTCATGCTAAGGGACACTGGTCTAGGAACTACAAGAAATACTTGGAGGATCTGAAGAAGAAGAAGGGAAATGAGACTTCTGCTTCAGGTATAAATGTTATAGAAATTAACATTACATTATTTGATACTGGATCGATGATTCACACTTGCAAATCATTGCAAGGTCTAAGTGAGACTAGAAGATTTGCAAAAGGCAAGTTGGATGTTAGTGTCTGCAATGGAGCAAAGGTTGCGATCATAGCTGTCGGGACCTACACTTGTCATTACCCTCAAGATTAGTTTTGGAATTGAATAATTGTTATTGCATTCCTACTTTGAGCAAGAACATTATTTCTTTTTCATGTTTAGAAGAAGTTGATGGTTATGAGATTGTAATAAAGAACAAATATTGTTCTATTTATTATAATAATATTTTCTATGCCCAATGCCCATTGGTGAATAGATTATATGTTCATGATCTTGAGAATAAAATTATTTGTAACATTAATACCAAAAGGGCTCGACAAAATGATCTAAATCCCACTTTTATTTGACATTGTCACTTATGTCATATAAATGAGAAACTCATTGAAAAACTCTATAAAGATGGTTTACTAAGCTCGTTTGATTTTGAATCACTTGACACATACGAGTCTTGTTTGCTTGGGAAGATGACTAAAGCACCCTTCACTGGTCAGAGTGAGAGAGGGAGTGATTTGTTGGGACTTATACATATTGATGTATGAAGACCAATGATTTCAATAGCCAGATATGGTTTTCAATACTTCATCATGTTTACCGATGACTTTAGTAGATATGGATATGTCTATCTAATGAGGCACAAGTCTGAATTATTTTAGAAGTTCAAAAAATTTTAGAATGAAGTACAGAATCAATTGGGCAAGACAATTAAACTTCTACGATCTCGTCGTGGGGGTGAATATTTGAGCCATGAATTTTATGATCATTTAAAATAATGTAAAATTTTTTCACAGTTGACTCCACCTGGAACACCTCAATGGAATGGGTGTCTGAGCGGAGGAACCGAATATTTTTAGACATGGTTATATCGATGATGAGTTAAGCAGATCTTTCACTATCCTTTTGGGGTTATTCTCTTGAAACTGCTGCGTTTACACTAAACAGAGTCCCAACTAAGTCTATTGAGAAGACACCATATGAGATGTGGACCGAGAAACGTCCTGGATTGTCTTTCCTCAAAGTTTGGGGTGTGATGCTTATGTCATACGTTTAACGTCAAACAAACTCACTCCCAAATCAGACAAATGCTTCTTTGTGGGATATCTTAGGGAAACTAAAGGATATTATTTTTATAATAAAACAGAGGGTAAAGTGTTTACCGCTCTTAATGGTGTCTTCTTGTAGAAAGAGTTTCTCTCAAAAGGAGTTAGTGGAAGCAAGGTGCATCTTGAAGAAATTTAAGAAATACCTAAAAATGTTTCGGCACCCACTGATCTTATACAAGATGTTGTGCAACCAGTTGATGAAAAACTAGCCCCACGAAGGTCTACGAGGGCACGTCGTGCGACTAAAAAGTTAACGCTTCTAACCACGGAGCAATATGATATGATATGGTATTGTTGGATAATAATGAGCCCACGACCTATACCGAAGCAATGAAAGGACCCGACTCTGAGAAGTGGCTTGGAGCCATGGAATCCGAAATTGAATCCATGCATGAAAATCAAGTTTAGAACTTGGTTGATCCAATCGAAGGTGTGAGACCTATCAACTATAACTAGATTTTCAAAAAAAAAGAGTGACATGGATGGAAATGTTTACATCTATAAACCATGATTGGTGGCGAAAGGTTTCAAACAAATTCAAGGTGTTGATTACGATGAAACTTTCTCACTCATCGCAATGCAAAAGTATGTTCGGATTCTCCTAGAAATTGTTGTATATTTTGATTATAAAATATAGCACATGGATGTTAAAACAGCCTGTCTAATTGGAAGTCTGACTGAGGATGTGTACATGACACAACCGGAGGGTTTTGTCGATCCTAAAAATGCTAGTAAAATATGCAAACTTCAAAAGTCTATCTATGGATTGAAGCAAGCGTCTCAGAGTTAGAATCTACGCTTTGATGAAGTTGTCAAACAGTTTGGTTTCATCAAAAACGTAGAAGAACCTTGTATTTACAAGAAGTTTAGTGGGAGCACACATGTATTTCTGGTCCTATATGTAGATGACATATTATTGATCGAAAATGACATTCCAATGCTTGGTGATGTCAAATCCTCATTATGAAAAAGTTTCTCAATGAAGAATTTAGGAGAGGTAGTGTACATTTTGGACATAAAGATCTATAGAGATAGATCTAAAAGGCTAATTGGATTAAGCCAAGATACATATATTGACAAGATATTGAATCGGTTCAATATGCAAGATTCCAAGAAAGGTTTCTTGCCAATGTCACATGGCATTACTTAAGCAAGAGTTAGTGTCCTTCGACACTTGATGAGCAAAAGAGGATGAGAACGATTCCTTATGCTTCAGCTATTGGATCCATCATGTATGTCATGCTATGTACACACTCAGATGTATCCTATGCTCTAAGAATTACGAGCAGGTATCAATCCGACTATGGTGAGGCTCATTAGACCGTTGTATAAAACATCTTTAAGTACTTGAGAAGAACTAAGGATGCATTATTAGTGTTTGACGTGAAGAAGAGCTCGTTGTAAAATGTTACATTGATGCTAGCTTCTAAACTGACAAGGATGATTCTAGATCGTAATATGGTTTTGTATTATGCCTCAATAGAGGGGCAGTGAGCTAGAAAGTTCCAAGCAAGATACAGTAGAAGATTCAATGATAGAGACGGAGTATATTGCAGCTTTTGAAGCTGCAAAAGAAGTTGTTTGGATCAGAAAATTTGTTTTTGAGTTGGATGGTGTTCCTAGCGCATCCACTCCTGTGGATCTCTATTGTGACAATAGTGGAGCCATCGCACAGGCAAAGGAGCCTAGATCACACAAAAGATTCAAACACATACTACAATGCTATCACCTCATTCGAGATATCATCGACCCAGATGATGTGAGATATGCAAGGTGCACACGAATTTGAATGTTGCAGATCCATTGACAAAGCCTCTTCCACAATCAAAGCATGAGGCGCACACAAGATCTATGGGTATTAGATACTTACATCAGTGATTATAGTGTGTAGTGAAAGACTTGTGTCATAGCTATATTTATGTATTGTTAAATAAATTGTTATATGAGTAATCATTATTTACATTGATCATCAAGTATGTGATTTGTTTGTGAAACTATTAGTTAATAGTAATGTTACTCTAAATAATTCCTAGTCTATATCATTTTATGAAATAATGATGTTACACAGACTAGCACATGTATTAATTGATGATCACGTTTCACGGATCATAGATATGGAGATATCAAATTAATAATATGAACACATATTAGTGAACATGGTATTAGATTGACCCACTCTGAGACACTGCTGGGATTGTTATTTCCATATGTTCGATTAGTTGGTCTTGAGTGATACACTTGCTAGATCCTTAGACCTGAGATAGCAATTGTTTCTCACTGTGTGTAGTTGTGTACTTTGGGACTACCAAACGCTACTCCATAACTGGGTAGTCATAAAAGTAGTCTTCGAATATATAATGAAACATAGAATGAAATGTGCGCGGATCAAGATGGGATTTGTCCCTCCTTAATAACAGGAGAGAGATATTTGGTCCCCTCGAGATAGTTGGATTTGGAAGTGCATGGTCATACCAAGGTGATTAAAGGTTAATCACAGTGACTAAAAGTTAGTCATGGAATGAATCCACTATTTGATGAGTGAATGGTCTAGCTATCACAAGGATGGCACACATCTCATCTTGAGCTTGACTGGTATCGTGAGGCAAAGGGATTAGCATGTCGAATGTATCTAGGTTCAGCCGATATGATCTTTATGTACATTCTGGAGTCAGTATGTCCTACTAGGTACCTCTAACTTGTGGTTAGAAATGGTTTCTATTCATAACCGACTGCACATAGACCTAACGGGTCACACACTTAAGAGGTTGGAATAACGAAAAGCTTGGCTAGATGATTGTCTCTAGTGTAAGTGGGAGATTATTCGTGATATGCTCAAGAGGCAATCATAATAATTCGGGTTAAGGCTTGTTGGATATTTGATCTATAAGCAATTAGGGTACTAATGAGTCTACGACCTAAAAGCCCATTAGTACGTCTATAAATATGAGGGGGTAGGGTTAGAGGCTAAACACTCCACCACGTGACAGCCATAGCCGCCACCCCTTGCACGCCTCACGCCGAGACCTTTGCCGCGCGCACAATGCTAGCACACCGACGTGCGGCGTTCCTCCTCGTACGTGTGGACTCCGTGGAGGCGTTGCTGCTACTGATGCGCTGATTAGCTATGATAAATGTGATTGTCTACTTGCTGCCGTGATGAGGACGTGAAGGAGACGAGCAAGATCGTCTAATTCCTCTACACTGACGCACGTCTATGTTCTACTGCGTTGCGCGTCTAGTAGTAACGATTTATTACCTCTGTACTCGCATATTTCCCAAGTGATACGTACCGCCTATTTCCCAACACTTTCACGGATGATTGATGTAACAATAATGTAATTGTGTAGCACCTTTTATTTTTGCGAGCTAACTCTAACTCTTCGACCTGATTCGCACTCCTCAAACATAAACATTCCCCATAAATTTGTTGAATCCTGATCTGTCTGGGGCATGATTACAAACCTAAATGACCTGCGGTTTGTGGAATGATTGCAGAATAGAAAAGACTCATGACAATGAATTATTGGTTGTAGATCCCAAATTTCAGATCGAAAACTATTCATGGATAATAAAAGGAAACAAAAACAGGTACCAAATCAGAAAGACACTTGATAAATGCCTAGCTTTCTACTAGGTTGCAGCCAAAAGGTCTTTGTCAGATCATCATGAAGGAAAATCGAACTGACCACTACGCCAGGCGCCGGGACATTTGCATCTGCACAGAGTGAAAGAGGCTTAACCTAGTGATTGAGTATCTTGAGAGTAACACCTCTCAAGTCTTGAGTTAGATTCCTTGCGAGAGTGGATTTCAAGCCGAAATTAAAAAATACATCAGAGCTTGTCCTCAATTTTAAATGCAGGTACCCTACGAAAGAACTCATAGGTGGTGGACCTGGACGCAACTACAAAGTGTAATGTGAGAACAAACATGCTACGGACGGCAATAATGGTCTATGGATTCCACTACCCATACAGGTGTTCGCCTATTGCAGATGACGTGTGAGGTGAGGACGAACATGATGCGAGCGGCAATGTTGGTTTATGGAGTCCATTACCAAGATATCGATTTAGTAGTAGGATTATTGTGTAATATTATAGTCATCCAGTTATCATCATCTTGTTCTAAGACTATATTGTCTATGTCTATATTTACTTTTAATAAGTTGGACATAACCTCCTTAAGGAAGAAGATTGGAACTTTCACTCATCCTCAAAAAATATAGCCATGAAAAACTTGGAACTGGACATCGTATTACTGGTTTGATATATGGTAGCAGATGTTAGCAAAGTCCAATATTTCCATTCATCAATACATCAGGTCATCATGTCATGTTATTCATGGAAGGACTTTATCATCATCATCAAATCTTAGAGTGGTTATAGGAGAATGACTAGAATTCAATTAGCTCTCTAGTGCAATCGTGCAAAAATCACTTGTGAGTCACACGATTTTCATCCTATGATTATTGTATTTCTACACTTAAACTCTTTCATCAGATAATAGTGTTCTTGTTGTCCAGTGGGAGTGTGTAAGGACCGAATGCCCAAGAGGAGGGGTGAATTGGGCTTCTTTTCAAAAATTAAAGCAATAAAAACTTGACAACAAAAAGCCCAATTCCCTATGCAAACAACTTATGCATTTAAGTGAATAGTAAGATTGCGGTATATGAAATGCATAAGTGTAACGAGAGAGGAAGAAAGCGCAAACTCCCTAGGAGACAAGAAGACACGGTGATTTATCCCGTGGTTCGACAAGATCCTCAAGGTCTTCCTACATTCACGTTGTGGCATCCACCAAAGGGTATAGCCACTCCCAAGTCATCGAGACCAGGGATCTTCACTAAAAGTCTTCGTTCGCCAACCCGACAAGGTGGAGCTCAAGCCTTGTACAAGTTTGATCCTCCGGGCTTCCACAACCGACTTGGCAAGCTCTGGAAGGCTCTCTCCAATCACCGATTGTTGCACGGTGAATACAATCACCAAGAGACACTCCCTTACAACTCTCACTACACTAGAGACTCCAATCACCAAGAATGGAAGCACACAAGCATCATCTCTTAGCAAGTTCTAGCCTATCTCTTGGTGTACAAGTGGTGTAAATGATGTAGAAGTGGTAGCTCAATGTATTGAATGCTTGGTAATGTGTAGAGTAGCTCTGGGTATCAAGACTTATCGAAATGACTGGTTGAAGGGGTATAAATAGCCAGCTCCCACAAAATAGCTGTTGGAAAAGTAGGCCGACATCACTGTTCTGCAAACATTGGATGATTCGATGTTCTCCCTTCAGTTGTCATCGGTCGAATCCAAATTAGCTGATGTTACTGTGTTAGATATGACCGTTGATCGACCGATGTAACATTTGCCTCATCATCGGATGATCTAGTGATACTTCATTCAGAATTGGTCCAAAAATAATGCTTAATGGAGTGATTGACCGATGTGTTATAGTTGTACATCAGATGGTCTGGTGTTACACTTGGTCCAGGGTAATTGCTTACTGGAGTGATAGACCGATGTAACACTTGCTTCATCATCGGATGATCCGGTGTGTACTCAAGTCTGAGGTCTTCTTCTGTTCAGATCCAACTCGATAGATGTAGTCTTTTCTGGATACATCGGTTGATCCAGTGAGTTGATTTTATCTGCTTCGAGTTGTTCTAAGTGATTCTTTTGGAATTTGTTCGAGTGACCTCTTAGACATTGGTTTGAGATGTTCTTCTGATGATTACCAAGTCTTAAGCGCTATCAATTTTGATGGAATAAATTTGACATATGAGCTTTTTCTTATATTCTTCATAAAAATCGATTGACCTTGTAAAGTAATTTGTTTAGGGGTCTCCAATTGTATCCAATGAGCAGTAGATGATATACATATAGAGTTCATTGAGTGTGATGAGTGATATGAGAAACCTTGCATCCACAAACTCATTAGTAATATCCAACGGTTGTCATTAATCACCGAAACCATACCTCACGGGGGCCTAGATGCTTTCGGAGTGTTTGAATGTAAAAATATATAATGACCTTGGGACGAAGATCGTGTAACTCACAAGTAATTTTGCATGATTGCACCGAAGAACGAATTACATTCTAGTCTTTCTCTAATTACAGATCCTTGTTAAGGTCTTCAGTCAATCAGTGTACGCGTCGTCGTCATGTTCCTATCCTACATCAGAAGTATTGTTTTATCCTTTCGGGTTAGCTTAGCATCACATCTGCCGACTACTCTGTTTTTTTATTTGGCACCGACTAATTTATTTTTTAATTAACTGGTGATAAATAAAAAGAAACGTAAATAATAGTTCAGAACCAAGAACCATGATCCATAGTGATTTTTTTAAGAAATAAGACTTCCATCAGGCAAAAGAAACTTGCTGTAGTGAAGATAAGGACGGATCATCTTATCTTTAATGATACAAAAAATGCTAAGTTTCCATCGGCTAAATTTAGTGTTCTTTCACTCAACTAACGAGACGTACAATCTATATCAACACAACTAAGAAACATGAAGAAAGGGCATCCTACTTTCCGGTAAGTAGGATTGTCTCGAGTGTTGCATGCGTGTCAACCATGGAGTCTTCATCGCGTGAGTCCGTTAGTTCATTGGACGCTACACAATCGGAGTCCGGCGTCGTCAAAGTAATACGGAGTAACTGTTAATGAAACAAAAAAAAAAAAGTTGTGGCAAGCAGCTGGAGACAACGAGAGATGATAAAAAATTGATGCGTATCCGAGCAGAAATCTTTCCTAAACATAGGGGTCTTGCATATTCTATCCGGAGAGGAAACAAGTCGGAGATATCCTCACATCTCATTTTATAAACAGAACCAGTTACTGATGGACTTAACTGTCTACATCAGTTACATGGGACCGATGGATGTTGAACTGTAGTTAGAAACACTAAATCAAACTCATGTCCTGCCGATGCGAATTAGGATGGTAGACGCCTCGGAAGGGTTTATTGTAATTAGCTCTAATTGAGGTGTTCATCCATTGTCCTTTATTACTTGTAGTAGCAATAACAATAGCTTCCAGATAACATGGAGCAAGTTTGGACATGCAAAAAAGTGTCATTTAAAAAAAAAAGATAAAATACGTACATACGTTTAATCAAAGCCTAGTGTTCAAGCATGCACGGCCATATGAATGGACGGCCTCAGGCTTGATTGGCCTAAGAAAATTTCCGACTGATGTGTGTATGCATGAATAAGAAAATTATTGTAGCACACAAGAACGGGCGTAAGAGGAGCAAAGGACGGGACGATGTCAGGATCGCTGGAAACAGGGACGGGCGGGTCGCTTGCGCCGGTGGAGTCCGGTGTCACTTTGCCGCAGAAAATTTCCTTCCCTTTGCGGCGCCCGGACGCCTCGCGGTGGCGCGAAAAGGATGGAAGCCGCTTTACTGGGATCGCCGCCGTCCGATCGGGTCAATTCATTCATTACAGCCTCGGTAGAGGAGCGGAGCCGCAATTTCTTAGCAGGTCAGAGGGTGCACGCGGTCGCATCATTCACCTACAAATGCTTTCAGATTGCTAGCAGGCCAGAACCCTAGTGCATTTCTGTTATATTTAGGGTCTGTTTAGCTTCTTCTGCTTTAGATCATAGCAGAATATAGCATAATCCCTACCAAGCATCTACAACTTAAAATAGATTATTCCCATAACGATCCATGCATAATGTATTTTCTAATTTGTCTTATGATGGATGAGCTATAAATACTAGATTTTCACAGTGTATCGCCCTCCCACTAGAGTCATTCAATACATATAATCTATTTCAAAATAGAACAATTTACAGGGACGACTAGGATGCAAGCACCATAATGGTGTAATAGTGCAAAAACTTTCCTAGACCAAACGGTCTGCATCTTACTGTCATTGCATTTTTATACATAAACCCTTCCATCTCGAAACAGTGTCCATACTTTAATTTTTTTGAATTTATGTTGCTAGATGGAGTTTTAAGTAAAAAAATCAATAACCGTGTGATGGAGATTCTGTCAACTAAAGAGATATTTAAACCATTATAGTTGTTTGCATTATAGTTGTCCCCCGTTTTGCCCAGCAGTTTTTTTAGATTATCTAGATAAGTCAAGATATGCTAGATAAGCCGTTTCACAGATAATCTAGAACTAAAGTTGTTTACATAATCTAGAGCCCTGTAAAACATACCCTTACACTGCTGGAACAGTTTGTCCTAGAACAAACGATCTGCAGAACATTTTAATTGTATTCCAAAAATTGAAAAATACTTTGAAGGAAGTTGGTGGTGTAACACTTGGTCGAAAATATTGTAGCCCACGCAGTCTATGTGTATCCCAACCAAACGTAGGGTCTCTATAGGTTACCGACAGAAATAAATCGCAATACATGTGAATTCTTTGTTTCGAGAAAGAAGCTTGCAAACAATACCCATATACTGTACTAAGATATGAAGCAGCTGGCTACAAAGATCCTGACATTCCGTCAGTTTATTGTACAGGAGGGGAAACAAACAAGACAGAAAGCAACAGGTCAACACATGAACATAGTATGATGGAACAACCTTACCGGAAAGAACGCTAGACAACAGCATCTGGATCCACCTCTCAACTCATCAATTGGAATCTGGAACTAGCCGTGCACTGCGGGGCGAGTTCCTGCCCCGCCTTGTATGGCAAACAAAATGCAGAACTAAATCATGACAGGAAGCAACTTTTTCCTAAAGATACGTTAGACGGCAACATTGAGATGCGCCGCTCGTCAATGAAATAATTTGGAATGGTCACAAAAATTGAAATAATTTGGAACTACCCGTGTATTCAGAGTTCGTCTCTCTCCTACCAAAAATACAATACAGACGACCTACATTATAACATCATTACACCACAAGGTCACGAGCTTGGCTATAAACCAAAACTGGATGGTGAGACTGCAGGCACGCCATCAATATCCCTTATTCCCACGTATCCGGGCTCGCATGTCAACCTGTTGGAAGGATTAACAAGTTAAACATGCACAGTCAGTGATCTTTGTATCTGCATAGGCAAATCAATTTGAACTACGGAAATAACAGTAAAACAAAACAAGGGAAGCATGGAAAGTATTATAGAGCCACAATTGTATGCATCGATATGAGGTTAAAGCAACAACTTTGGCCCGGATGCAATAATACTGGGATAAAGCAATATTCATAAGTTGGGTTATATGTCGCATACAGAAATTTGTACTCCCTCCGGATCTTTTTATTTGTCACCGGTTAGTTCATTTTTGAACTAACCGGTGACAAATAAAAAGATCCGGAGGTACGCTGAAGTTATTTGTCTTTCATACTGTAAGGAATATCATTATGGATCCATAGCATGAAACAACAGAGCAGAAAGGAAACAATGAAAACATAAAAAATATATACAGGCACGGTTGTATGCCCCGATATGACAGCTAAAGCAACACAACTTTGGCCAGATGCAATAAAACCAGGCCACAGCAATGCAATATTCGTAAGTTGGGTTATACGGCACATTCAGAAACTTGTACACTTAAGGAATCTGGCATTAAATTTGAGAAGCATGATTATAGTACCATAGAACAAACAATGGAGCTGTCATTAAGAAATAGTATGACTGCATAGTACATACAAGAACTGCATCCAAGTTTGTACACAAAAAGGACTATGAGGTTTTTGGGTTCATGTTTCTAGTTCTTTGTTGCTTTGTTGGCGTTACTCAAGGGTGCATCCAAAAATGAGCATGTAGCGTTAAAATTATCTTGCAACACAAATCCAAGAGATAATGAAGGTGCACGCCCACATGCTGCAATGGCACCAGAATCGCACAAAATATTGGCTGTGACTCTTCCAGTAATCATGCACCATACTACAATCTTTTAAATTCACTACTTTGATCAACAATGATGGGTGCAATTAATAGAATGTTCGGCGCACCGATAGTAGTTACATTGAGATGCTATTTTCATCACATTCCAGGATTTAGTTTTTTCGGGTTATTATATTATGATCGGGTTAACAGATTTGTATCTCTCCACTGTATATTGATTAATCATCTGTTGCAGATTGCAATGTGTTATTAGTATCATTTCGTACATAGACTGCTCCTCAGACACTTGTAGCTTGTAAGATGCCCATGGCAATTAAGGAATCGATATAGATTCATCCAATATGATCAACAGTGTTAAGTAACTAAAACAGATTGATCAAGCTTTCTTTAGACATCCAAGCAATCACCTGGAACAAAAGAAAACCCACATTTCTTATACTAATGTGCCCAATGAGCTGAGACATAGTACGCAAACCACACACATATTGACATCAAACATCTGGGCAATCTCAACGTTCAAGATCAATTCAGGTACAGACCATCAACTATAAGTGTTACAGAATTCTGCAACGACATTGGATAAATCTCATTGACAATTGGCTGAAATAAAAAAGTAGTGGACTGTGATTAACATAGTTGCATGAGCAGTTGAGCACCATCGTATTTAGGCAAAGGCACTGGTATTTCATCATCTTAAGCACAAAGAATGTCTACTTGCTATTCATCTGGTCAATTGAGGAATCAGCAATCAGCAGTAACGGGGTGACAGTGCGGCACCGGTTCAGAGTTCAGCGCGAACCCCAAATCCACCGGGAATGAATTTCCTAAATTAACCGTTAAGGTACTCATGTGCACAACTCCAAACGACTGACACTCCAAATCACTGTTCAACAATGAAAATAAAGCTGGCACAACACGAAGTAATATGCAGCGATCAGGACATGCCTGGCCCCTCTTGCAGTTGAAGTAGGTCTCCCGCAAGCCGACGCACTCGCTGGTGATGTTGGGAACCTTCTCTCCGGCGCACTCCTTGTACGGTCTTTTCTGCACCTGCACGCAAATCGCGTCAGGATACTAGAAATTGCCCCGTCAACCGAAAACTCCGGCAGAGAAGAGCAGCATCCCTCGCCGAAGGGGGTGGGGGGACGACACGAAGACGCGTCTATCTCGAAGGAAGCGGGCGCTTGCTTCTAATCGGATCGAAGCATGGATCGACAGGCCGAAGGCGTCAATAGAAGAGCGGCGGGAGGAAGAGGCAGACACACCTTGACGCAGTCGGTCTCGGCGAGGCACTTGACGAGCTCCATGGCAAGCCCCTTGCACGACTTCGCCATCTCTCGTCGGTCGCGTTCCTCCCTCGGATGCCGGCGGCGGCTTCTCGCTCCTCTCGGACAACCGGCGTAACGGGCTGGGCCAGGAGCCCGCTCTGATCAGGCTTTCTGATGGTTTTCGGTCCGTTTATTGGGCCCGTATTAAGCCCATGCGTAAACTGGGCTCCAGCCCGTGTGTAAAAGAGAAGCGTGGATGCATTTCGCTGCCATCACTTTACGGATTTTTTTCATTTTAGTATCAATTTATAACGAATATACATCAATAGATAATAATTTTTTTGCCATTATAATCACCTTACCGTCTACGGTGTAGACAAGTCTCAAATTTTCTAAATAATATTCACTTTTGGACGGCTATTTTAAAAAATCTAGATACATATTTTGTAAATGTTATTATAGAAGAAACTGTAAGAAAAAATTTGTACTACAATTTCCTCAATAATTAAATTCTCAAAATATGTCTCTAGATATTTTAAAATAGCCGTACAAAAGTGAATAAAACTCAAGAATTTTGAGCTGCACACAGATTTGTTGAGTTTAGTCACCTTTGGACGGCTATTTTAGGATACCTAGAAAAATATTTCAAAAATATTGTTATTTATGTAAGTATAGTACACAATGTGTACTACATTTACTTCAATAACAAGATTTACAAAATATGAATTTAAGTATTTTAAATAGCCGTTCAAAAGTGACGAAAACTCAGAAAATTTGGGACGTCCCAGTGACAAATAGCCCAAATTTTCTGAGTTTTGGTCACTTTTGAACGGCTATTCTAAAATATTTAGAAATATATTTTTAAATGTTGTTATTGAAGTAAATGTACTACACATTGTTTTCTACATTTACTTAAATAATAACATTTTCGAAATATGTTTCTAGGCGTCCTAAAATGACTAAACTCAGCAAATTTGCCTCTGCAGCTCAAATTTTTTAGTTCTATTCACTTTTGTACGGTTATTTTAAAATACCTAGAGATATATTTTAGGAATTTTGTTATCGAAGAAATTGTAGTACACATTCGTACTACAGTTTCTTTATTAATAAAATTTCCAAAATATGTCTTTAGATCTTTTAAAATAGCCGTTCAAAAGTGAATATTACTAAAAAAATTGGGACGTCTCAGAGGCTGCCCTATGGCAAATCGTCCACGGTGTGGACGACCGTGGACGACTCGTCGGACGGTAAGGTGGTTAGAATGGCAAAAAAAATTGATAGTTAATGATGTAAATTCGTTATAAATTTATGCTAAAATAGAAAAAATCTCACTTTACGCAACTTAACTGGGCGCATGTTAATGGAAATCAAATTTTCTGCGGCACGGTCTCATGTCAACCCGCGTGCGGCCTTGCTCGAAGCCGTTCAATGCTTCCCCCACCAATCTTGATGCTCCTGATGGAAATCAGTTCTTGTGCAATCAGTTGTTGATGTTAATGTGGGGATGATGGGGTTATATTACGGTTACTACATGCATGTGTATCTGGGTTGATGATTCCAAAAAACGGTGTTTACTTAGAAGGGTCACAGAAATACTCTAATCTAGATGCAAATATCGGTTATATCTTTGTCCCCACCCTATGCTGCCTGCTTGATTTAACAAAAGCAAGGTAGGTTGTACGTGCTCCACGCCGTCCAGATAATAAGCTCATCATCTGATAATGCAATGCAAGTTCAGAAACTTGATCCGGCGGCTAAATCTGCATCATAGGACATGTACCAACTCCTACGTCTAACTTGTTGTCGTTTTATGTATGCAGGCACATATATGAGCTGACGAACTTTAAAGAGAAGTTGTGGCGAAGAATCAGCTATAAAGCCACGTTGTTGACTATTTGATAACTGCTCAAGACCACATTTTCTCAGTTTGTTCTTTTTCTTTCTAGAATGGTTGGAACCACCACATGTATGATGAACATCCAGTTGCAGATGCAGCCATGCATATCCGAATAGCAGCCTAGGCTGCGAGAGCGATGGCATGGCGAGTCCAGACTCCACTCAAAACAAAACCGTCACTTCTAGTTCTGCATGTCCTATAATTAAGAAGGCATGCAACTAACGACCATGCACTTCACTTCCCCATCGCGAGAACTAGCAAGAAACGATCAATAATCGTAACTCGCTTCAAGAAGAAGAATATCATCTCCTGCTGAAAATAATGGTGGAGGGCCTGATCTCTTTCGTCTTCCACGCGATCAAGAAGCGAAGGGCAACGAGGAATACGACGCACTACGATCACGTCTCCTCACTCGGCTCTCCTCCGACGACGCGGGGGCTTCCGGAGCGGTTCACCGGCGGCGGCGATGCGTCCTACTACGACAACGCTAATCAGACAACTCAGAGCTGCCGGTTCGTCGTCGCGCCTTCGCTGGCCGAGGAGCTCGGCCTGTGGCGCGGAGGCGACGCCGGACGCGCTCGGCCGGAGGGGCTCCTGCACTCGCCGTTGTCCTCGCAGGCCGCCGCCGGCGACGGGCGCGGGGTGTGCAGGTCTTGGAGGTACAGTAGCATGCGCATGTAAGTGTCTTTGCTGTTAGAGATATAATAATAATATTATATTAAAAGATATCTTAGATATTTATTTGCATATTTGTTATCCTTGTATATCTATTTATAGAGGTCTTTGACCTCCTCAATAACATAAGATCATATTCATAACATGATATACAGAGCTTTAGATCTCCTACTTTAATTTTTTAGGGCGGCAGCGGCTCCTCCCCGACACTTTGGCGGCCTTCGTCCTTGGCCGTCCATGTCTCGCCGCCGACCGCCGCCCGTCGCCCAGGGCTCCTCCGTCACGTACCGGCCGGCTCGAGCTCATCCAGACGTGCGTCCAACTTTGTTTGGTCTATGCAAGTCTCTGCTCGTGTCCACCGCTGACTGTTCTTCAGATCTGTTGCCGCCGGCTTAAGAAAAAAACTAGGATTCAATCGGCGCTCTTACAGATTGTGTCGCGCTTCGTCCGATCACGTCGAGCAGGGGCCACCTTCAAGGCGTGGCCTTCTCAACGCCGCTCTCGTGCCGCGCTAAAGAACATCAGGTGGGGGTCTGCTCATCTACTACTCCGCTGCGTCATCTACTCGTCACTCGTCAGACGTGGTGTGGATGACGTCAGCATGATGTCATCATGACATCTGTCACCTCATCTGCTACTCTGCTGCTTGGTCTACTCGTCGGACGGTGTGGATGACTTGCTTGCCTCCATCGTGCTTCCTTGCCTGATCCGCTCGTGAGACACGACTCTGCATGACTTTCTGCGCTGCCGCTGCCACCGCTATAATAAGCCACATCGCAGGCAGCTTCAAACCTATTATCACACGCGGTTTTTAAAACTGCCTGAAACGAATAGCCTGTGATAATTCGCAATTTCACAGGCGGAGAAGTGAAACTGCCTGTAAAGACACATTATCACAGATGGTTCTTTACTTAGACTACTCTTCTGTGAAGATATGTTATCACAGGCGGGTCGTGCAGCATATATAACCGCCTGTGATAATTGTGTTATCACAGGCGGATCTTGACCTACGTCAAGCCGCCTGTGAAAATAGTTTATCGCAACTGATTTCTACCATAACAGTAACCGTCTGTGATAATTAGGTTATCATAGATGGTTCTTCACCTATATCTAGCCGCCTGTGATAATTGTTTTTCACAGGCAGGTCTAGCCGTTGGTAAATAACCGCCTGTGATAAGGTATAATCTATGCAGTACTAGCTGCTGTTATTTCTAATTTCTAGATCAATTCAATATAATCACAGAAGTTAATAATATCATCACAGAAGTCAACAATATCATCACAGAAGTCATCTCACAGAAGTCAATTTCACTAAAACAGTATATATATGTACAAGTTACACATAAAATTCATCTCATAGTTTAAAAGTTTTCACTAAAAACTGTTTCTATTGGCATAGTCGCAAAGTTCTGACACATCAGCTATTGCACCATTCTCATCAAAGAACTCCCCTCTTTTGTGCAAAATTTCGTGACGCATGAATTGATACAGTTCAACAGCAATCTTGTCGGCTCCTCCACAAAGAATACTTATACAAATCGGTCTTTCTTCATTCACATTCTTCGTGTGCTGCAATGAAACACATAACAAGGTTTAGAATGTGTTGGTTTGAACAATCTCAAAGTATAGATCAAAATGAGAGTATACATGAATTTATTTGGTATTTTTGGAGTAGTTGTACTATAAGCAATTGAATTTTAAAGTTTGAATCAAAATATGAAAATAATATTTCTGGTAATATTGAACAGCAGAGAATACAGGTATTAAACTATGCTATTTATAATGAAAATGAAACTCAAAAGTAAGAAAATAAGATATCAACATTAAGGATAACTTACATCCTCACGATTCACTCTATATTCGCTGGCAGTCCGAAGATACTCGCATACATAATACCCGCATAAGACACTTCCAGCAGGCTGCTTCGGACAAGCATAATACATTTTAATGTCCAATGCATTCGTATTAGAAGGTCTCTCACCGCCAAGCTGTTCCGCGTAAAACCGCCAAGCGCTGTAATACAAAAAATATCATATAAAACTTGTCAACACATTCTAAATGTGTGTAAATTAAAATTATTGAATAAATGTACAGTTTCAAAATGGAAAGGAAATCTTTGTAATGATCTGGTGGGTAATCGGCCAAGTCTAAGACTGTTGTCAAACCCTGCGTTGGCTTGATGAAGATCATTGTAGTGATCATTGCAAACATACAAACACACGTGTTAACAATTACCAATAATTGTTATTTCAATGTCATGTGTCGAACTTACTCGAAGTGGTACGGAGCCTTTACGAGGTCCTTGCCGTCTCTGACAAAGTTAAACATTGCATGTCCTATGTAAGTTGCAACTTTTGTCCTTCTATCCTTCTTAAGTTTTGCGATTGCTTTTTCAAATTCTTTTTTTTCTTCATATGCTTGAACTTTGCTGAGTCTCGATCCGCCTTAATGTCGAATACGTCTTTGCAATCCGTGTAGGGTCAAGAATACCTGTCTTGCGTTTCATCTTTTCATTATCCATGTATTGCATCCTATTGAAGAAATCTAGAATTGTTATAATCTCATAAAATGTGTATGCGTGTAGTAAGAAAAGCAAATGCAAAATATTAGAGGCACTTACAAGCACCAGACGAGTAGCAGGTTGATTTCGAGCACGCCCCGATGGAAAAGGAGATGCAGCTCTTCAAATAAAGTGACTTGTCTATCTGCCCTAGTGCTCCAGAATGCATCTTTTGAAATACGAAATGAGACGCAAGAAAGATCATATTTTGTGCTGGCAAGGATATACCACTCATGCATTCTTTTGAGCGGGGCAAGTTGTTTGATAAATTGTACGGATGTCATGAACGGCTTCCCATTGTCAAATTTAGGAGGAACATTCCCAAGCTTGTATATTGGAACTTCTGGTTTAACTAAAGTCGTCCGCCGATTATACATAACACCGTCTTCTTCCCACTCCTCGATATCTTCTAATGCTGGCTCATGAGAAGAACGAGATACACTCAATTTTCTAATATGTTCCTTCATAGTTTCCAAATACTTTGAAACTTCTGATGAAGGTTTCTTAATTTCATATGAGCTAACTTTGATAGGAACTGATGATCGAGGAGTAGTCGTTGGAAGTTAGACACTGGCTTGTTGTTGAACCTGTTGTTCAACTGATTGCTCTTTACTCCTAGCAGCTGGCTCTAGTACTACTTCAAGCTGTTGCTCAACTGGTTGCTCTTTACTAGCAACAACTTGCCCTGGTACTGTTTGAAGCTGTTGTCCAACTTGTTGCTCTTGGATATCTTTACTAGCAAGGTTATTATCATTCTTGCTGAGACATAGGGGGAGTGGATCTTCCTGGACTGGGAGTGGATCTTCCTGGACTTTCTCCTTAGAAGATGGGGTTGCAGTATTTCGAGATGCGATGGGGATAGAAATTGGCTCCTCGTCCAACACGATATCACGTCGGTGCCAAAAGATTAATTGGTTGACAGCTTGCCCCAGAGTCGTGATCCCCTCATGTGTGATGTGGTCTATTTCATAATCTTCATAATCATTATCAATGATCTGAAGAACTTGCACCACACCATAATACAACGGAAGTGGATTCCCGTTGAAGTCACGATCAGGCTTCACCATAGCAGTGGCAAGCTATTTGGTTTTTTTCCCTGCTTTGCCGATTGGGACAAGAAGACGACAAGATTTGTCGTTAGCGATATCATCGACAGCAAACTTATGGGTTGACCCTGAGCCTAGCACAGAACCAATGCTGCTAGGGTAGGCAGTTGGAGATACCAATTGCTCCTTTGGCACGAGAACCATCGCTGTACTTGGTGCCACTAATTGTCCTGATTGTCTAAGTTATTCCATTATTTCTTGTATATTTTATTTGACCTTTTGAGCAATCGTTTCATCAAGTGTTTTCTTAAACTTCTCACGTATTCTATATGTTTCTTTATCTTTAGGGAAACCATCTAGCCAAGAATTTTGAGAAGAGATTGCTCGAACTTGTCCACTGTGTTCAGGGTTTCCTAGGATAGCGGTCAGTTGGTCATTCTCCCTCTTCGGCTTGAAGAGACCCTTCTGTTGCTTTTCAATTACTTCTTTCATTTTTTTCCTCTACTTCATTCACAGAGTCAGCTTTTCAAGTTTGCCCTCGTTGGTCAAACCTGACCGAGCAAAGACTCACCGTTGAGTTCTCTCATCGCAGCCTTCTAACGGGTGAGGATTGCGCTTACTGGTAATTTCGTCTAATACCTTATTCCGTTTCTGGACATTGGGGGCATATCCGGCAGACCACAAGTGATGGTGGTATTTGTTCTTTTTGGCAAGCTCTGACCTAGTTGCACTTAGGGCTTTAGCATCAGGTGTGGTCTTTTGATGAACAAATTCTTGCCACTGAGCTTGTGTGATTTTTCCCATCTTCCTCGGGCTAGGGACCTTATCAGCCTTAACATATGCATTCATTTCACTCTTCCAGCCATGAAACTTCTTGCCGCAAGAGACCAATGTTGCTTTCTTTACAGCTTCTTCTGTGCCTTTCAAGAACTTGAATTGTTTCTTTATCCTTTCCCACAACTCATTATTGGTCTCCTCAGGTAATTTCTTCCAATTCTCGAATGTGATCGGCATGAACTCTCTAACAAGAAAATTGCATGCATTACAGTACTTGATAACTGAATCTAGTGGTTCTTGGGGAAGCCCACCTGGACCGACCCTTGTTATATACATCATGTGGTCCAATGGACCCTTATTGGGACCTCGTTGCCCTCGTTTTTGCTTGAGTGAACTTGAGGATTCATCCATTGGAGAATCTTCTGCGGTTTTAGGATTCGAAGTCACCTCGTTGTCTTTGCGATTAATCTAGGTAGAAAAGAATTATAAGACTTCGTATACTTGACAACCAACATTAACTTGAACTGCTGAAGTTAAGATTCGTGATCCATACCTCGTCAGCAGGATCATATTCCGGGTCTAGATCCTCTGAAGTCTTTTTAATTTTTATATTTGGAAAAGGATCTGATGGACTATGAAAGGAGCCTGAACTGCTGGAGTCAGTAAACTCCATGTTGTCTTCTTTATTGTTACTACCAGTACCAGTCTTCTTAGGGCTTTCCATGCTAGAACTAATAAGACAAAAAATATAGTGAATGACATATTAAATCTACATGAAGTGTTGCACGAAGAAAAAGATAGAAGCATTCTAGGATTTGATAAGGCATTCTAGGGTTTAAGGCGACTGACCAAAACGTTCCTATACATTGCGAGGGTGACAAGCATGTTAAAGTTGCTCACCAGCAATAGAAATTTTATCTTCTTATTCTAAATATGCAGTTACTTGTATTTGTGTTCTGAGCACAAGCGATGTTCAACAGCCGTATGCGAGAATATTGTTTTGTTTGGCAAAAGGATAGCGACACCGATCTCGAAGGAGCGCAACCCTATGAGATGAAGTGCGGGGTGGCTACACTCTATTTTCTGTACAGATGCTATGATCCACTCATGTTACCACCGGTAGTTCAGACATGTCACGCAAGTCAAACAGCAAAAAAGGGTAAGGTTTTAATTCATCACGTATTTTGGTGGCTCTTGTTCTCCAAAGGTTGAAAGGACAAAAATGGGAACAAGGAATTAGTACAAACGCCATTAAAAAATAAATTCCTCCTGTGAAACATATATAGAAAAACAGCAATTTCTAATTGCTTGGAAGGATAAATAAAACACGACCCCTTGAGTGCAACATGCATTGTTGTGGTATTAAAATCCATTATATCCCCAAAATGGATTACCGCCTACATTAGTAACTACTGAAATCTCCTTGCAAGCTTGTCTAAAACCATATATGGTTACAGTTCATACTAGAATTATCAATGTCATGCTATATTCACATTTTATCCTACTATGGAGAAAGAACAGAAAGGCATGAAAACTACAATCCATGTTACATACCTCAAATATTGTGGCAAATAAGCAAATAAAGAATCGTGCCTAGTGCCTGTCACTAGGCATCCTTTATATGCCATGTTTCTTTCACAGAAAGAATGCCTCATCCTACCATATATATATGTCTTTTGTTTTAGAATCATCTATCATGGTACTAAATATCAATAAGACCCATGGCAATAGGCAACGACCCTTTTGAATGAGTAATACACAATAACTATATATCTAGCATAATGAAAACTTAAACAAAAGACATGATCGTTAATCAAAAAGTTTATCATGTCCGAACCCTAATACTATGACCGCGATTTGGCACCAAAACACAATCGACAAACTAAATCCAGTACATGAAACCAAATGAACGCGTCAGAGGTGTTGTGCGTTAACGCTGTGGTCCACCACCACCACCACCAGGATGCCTACCCTTTTCGAATTCCCGAACCCTAACCAAGGAAATCTATGCAAGGCATCATTTGACTTGGCCGGCGGCAAGGGCGAGGAGGGAGGCGGCACGGGGACAGAGGAGGGAAGGTCGAAGGGTTTAGGGTTTACCGTGAAGCTCTACGGCGATGGCTATGGATTCGCTCGGCGTACTTGGAAGTGACGAGGTCGAAGCAAACGGACAACAGCAAAGCTCGGCGACGACGACGAAGCTCGGCGACGAGAGCGGCGAAGACTTGGCAGCAAACGATATTTTAGCAGCCTGACAGCGCCTAAGTGATTTTTCCCGAGTTAGGTTTTCCAACGCAACCAAGGGGTATATATAGACGCCTATTTTCTTAGGTAGATTTTAAGTACCGACCGCCTGAGAAGATGGTTATCTCACACAGGTTTTACTTACCAACCGCCCGCGAAGATTTAATTATCTCAGGCGGTTGGTAAGTAAAACCCGTCTGAGATAGTCTTTTTCTCAGACGGTTATTCAGTACCAACCGCCTGAGAAGATCTTTACGTAAGCTTAATTAATATTCTTTTATTTAGGCAGTTATTAAGTACCAACAACCTGAGAAGATCTTTTCTTCTTTTTAATTAATATTCTTGATTAAATGTGGGGCCTTTAAAAAGCCCAAATTCCATTTTCTTGTAATATGATTGATTAGTAAAGGTTACCATTAAATTTCACTTCATAAAGCCTTTGAAATTGGCTAGAACATAAAAAACATATATCAATTGCTATTTTCCATTTTTCTATCTCCATGAATATAATGATTTTTTCATTTATTTTTTCAATGGACATTTTTAGTCATCATACCAACCTCTATGAATTTTTTCAGATTCTTTTAAATTTTTTTGAACCAATGTGTGTTCAAAATTTGATGAATGTCTCATATGTATATGAGCATTTAGTTAGAATGATGGATAATTAGAATTTTGACATGTTGGAATGATTTAAATAATTAACAAAATGCATACATGTATAAATAATACAAATATGTTCATACAAACAAATTTCAGTAAATGATCCTTTTTAGGAGATACACAAATATGAATAATATGTGAGTATAAATTAATTTGATATTTACCAAAACATTACAATGTCAGCTATACAAGTTTTAAAATATTTGGTTCAAGTGGTAGATATTAATT
The DNA here is from genome assembly GCA_036927565.1 of Tuctoria greenei. NCBI lineage: Eukaryota > Viridiplantae > Streptophyta > Magnoliopsida > Poales > Poaceae > Tuctoria > Tuctoria greenei. The sequence continues at coordinate 287,587,215 of JAYESD010000001.1, forward strand.
TTTGAAAATTATAGAAGAAAGAATCATCGAATTTGGACTCAATTTGCAGAATCTATACATGTTTGAGTATTTATATTGGAATCTAAATAAAAAAACTGAAGAGGCTCGGGCAATTATCTCAGGCGGTTGGTAAGTAATACCCGTTTGAGATAATTTTTTAATCGGACGGTTATTAAGCACCAACCACCTGAAAAGCTGTTAAAAATGCCTATAAAAACGGACGCCTATATAAAGACCCATCGGGCACCACTAAAAACGTAACCCTAGAGATATTCCATCGACGCCGCAAGGCTGCCGAAATTTTCCGCCGCTGAGCCGCCACCCAGCCCCTACACCACCGTGCCGTCGCCCAGCCCGCACTGCCGCCCCACACTGACGCGCCGCCGCCCAGCCCGACACCGCCACGTCTCCACCCAGCCCCGCAGAGGCACGCCTCTACCCAACCCCACATTGCCACCCCACCGTGCTAATGCCCCGCGCCACAGATTACAAGGTACCTAGTAAATTCTCATACTATGCAATTCTACCTTTATTTTTTCATATCAGTTCTTAGTGTCCTTACGCATGTAGTTTTCTTACTTTTTCTTTGTATATTTTCATAACTAGCTGATAAGCTGCTAGTTTTGTGTGTTCTGGTATATGGATTGTGTCCTTTGCATGTGTGTAGATATGCGTTTGGACTCAATAATTTGGAGGTTTTATCTTTTAGATATTGATGTATGGACTATATTGTAATAAGTTTATTGTAGTTTGTACCTATTATGTGACATGAATATGATGTTTAACTAATAGATGATATTGTCATATATATAAGATGCATGAAGTTTACTCGAACTTGTAATTGTAGTTTTATGTGTTTTACTTTTCAATATATTACTTGTGTGTGCGTACCTCCTGCTTGCATATATGTCGAGAGTGATTAGGATTAGCTTTCTAGGGAGATGGTTTTATAACTCGCCCATTTAGTTACCATCTTTGGATGGGATCCGACGTTAAGATATAACGGATCAGATCCCACCCAAACCTAGCCCATGTGACTGGGCCTGTTTGCCCCACGACTTCAATCCTTCACCCCCCGCTTGTTGCGCCCGACGCCTTCGACTTCGTCCGCCTCAAGACGTCGCCCGTCTCCTCCAGACTCCGCTCGACGTCGCTGCCTCCTGTCCGACGTGCTTTCTGTTCTTCGCTGACACCTACTGCCTACCACCGCTGACGCCTCCTGTCTGTCGCCGCCGCTGCTAATCTCCATTACCTCACAAGGTACGAGCGCTGCCAAAGATCCTTGCTTATAACGCCGATCTTAGAGTCTTATTTGACGTTGCCGCCGCTTTCCTACGTGCAACTTCTCTCTACAACTCTGTATCAACTTGGTATTATCGTAAAAACCTTGAGAATGACCGGACATCGATTAGCCATCGACTAGGATCGATTAGTCGCTCTAATCGACGACTAATCATCCTAATCGACCTAATCGCCTCTTAGGCGACTAGGGTCGATTAGACGACTTGTGAACCTTGTGGCCACTATGAAGCCGAGGAAATTATGAAACAAATTTTCTTGGAACCCTTATGAACAGACCTACATGATACTAGTATTCACTCATATGATACAGTCTTGTTATGTCTCTGTAAATTTATTTTATAGAAGACCTTTAGGGAATATTTATGGCCAAATTTTGTAAATCTGACAAAAATTCTATTATTGAAGCATGGACCGTCGAGCGTGGATGTATAACATGCCAAGACTCGATCCTATGTACATTCATAATGTTGCAAATTTTATTGAAGCATCCAAGAGACATGTGAAGTTGCAAAAGATAGATGACATATTATGTCCATGTATCGACTGCGAAAATAAGATTGCTTGGACGGATACTATAGTAATCCAATATCATTTGGTGAAAAGAGATTTCAAAAAAAAAAACTACATAATATGGACAGAGCATGGTGAGTTAGATACACATGATGTGGATAAAGATGATGAGAGAAGTTCAGATGACGATAATGTTCATATTGATGATGGTAGTGACAATCAAGAGATTGATGATGATGATGATGAGTTCGATTGTGAGGAGATGTTGCGTCACATTGAACCATACGTATTCACTTCTATGGGAGCAAGTAAAGGTTTAAGTAAAATGGAGACATTGCAGAATGCGACGACGGAGCTTTTATATGATGAATCAAATGGTTGTGATAAAGAGTTTACTACATTGCGTGCAGTCTTAGAACTACTAAAATTGAAAGCCACACACGGATGGTCCGATTGTAGTTTCTCTGATCTTTTGAATATTATGGCAGAAATTCTTTCAAATCCAAATAAACTGCCCAGAAGCACTTATAAAGCGAAGAAACTTCTTTTCCCGATGGCACTAGGTGTGACAAAAATACACGCTTGTGTGAACCATTGTATTTTATATCGCGAAGATCATGAGATCACAACTAGATGCCCCATCTGTGGTGTTAGTAGATATAAGAAGGACTACAATCACCAGTATGTTACCAACATGAAAAAGTCTCAGGAGAATAAGAAGTTTATTATTGGTCCTGAAGGTGACGATGACGATACTTCTGGCGATACAGACGGGAAGAATAAGAGAAAAATTCCTGCCTTGGTGATGTGGTACCTTCCGATAATTGATCACTTGAAGCGTTTGTTCTCAAACCCTAGCGAGGTTAAACTTATGCGTTGGCATTCTGAGCAACGCAAGAAGAATGAAAAACATATTTGACACCCTGGTGATGCAACGCAGTGGAAAATTTTTGATATTCAGTATCCAGAATTTACAAAGGAAATCAGAAATGTAAGGTTTGCCTTGGGTACAAACGGAATGAATTCGTTTGGTGAAAAAAGGAGCATACACAACACATGGCCCATGGTCTTAACGATGTACAACCTACCGACATGGTTGTGTCACAAAAGGAAATATATCTTGTTATCTGTTCTTATCCAAGGTCTGAAACAACCTGACATCAAAATTGATGTGTTCTTGGAACCTTTAATGGAAGATATGGAGAAATTGTGGAATGAAGAGGTACGTACATGGGATGAGTACAAGCGGGAGTATTTCACGTTAAGAGCAATGATATTCGTTATCGTGCATGATTACCCCAGACTTTTTACATTATCGAGGCAAATAAAAGGGAAGAAAGGTTGTGTAAGGTGCATGGATAGAACTGGATTTCTATACCTCACTTCATCCAGAAAGACGGTGTACATGAGACACCGACGGTTCTTGACAGATACACACAAGTAAAGGAAGATGAAAGAACAATTTGATAACAAAATCGAAAAAGATACTGCACCAAAATCTTAAAGTGGAAAACTTGTGTTCGAAATGGTCAAGAACATTCATATTGCTTTCGGTAAGGGCAAAACATGTAAAGGAATCAAGAGAAAGAAAAGTACATCTTCGGATGATACAACTGACATGGCTTTCAAGAAACAATTAATTTTTTTCAAGTATCTTCCGTATTAGAAGAATCTAGAATTTTGCCATAGTATTGATTTGATGCACGTTACAAAGAATGTATTTGACAGCATCATTGGGACCTTGCTAGACATGCCGAGGAAAACAAAGGACGAACTAAATTCATGTATGGACCTAGTAAATCTTGATTTGAGACCAGAGCTTCATCCAGTAGAAAAGGCAAATGGGAAGCATTACCTTCTCCCAGCCAGCTACAACTTGCCGCTTGTAAGGATCGAATGCCCAAGATGGGGGTGAATTGGGCTTCTTTTCAAAAATTAAAGCAAGAAAAACTTGACAACTAAAATCCCAATTCCCTATGCAAACAACCTATGCATTTAAGTGAATAGTAAGATTGCGGTATATAAAATGCATAAGTGTAACGGGAGAGGAAGAAAGCGCAAACTCCCGAGGAGACACGAAGACACGGAGATTTATCCTGTGGTTCGGCAAGATCGTCAAGACCTTCCTACATCCACGTTGTGGCACCCACCAAAGGGTATAGCCACTCACAAGTCACCAAGACTAGGGATCTTCACTAAACTTCTCTATTCGCCAACCTCGGCAAGGTGGATCTCAAGCCTTGTACAAGTTTGATCCTCCGGGCTTCCACAACCGTCTTGGCAAGCTCCGGAAGACTCTCTCTAATCACCGACTCTTACACGGTGAGTACAATCACCAAGAGACACTCCCTTACAGCTCTCACTATACTAGAGACTCCAATCACCAAGAATGGAAGCACACAAGCACTATCTCTAGCAAGTTCTAGCCTATCTCTTGGTGTACAAGTGGTGTAAATGATGTAGAAGTGGTAGCTCAATGTCTTGAATGCTTGATAATGTGTAGAGTAGCTCTGGGTATCAAGACTTATCGAAATGACCGACTGAAGGGGTATAAATAGTCAGCTTCCATGAAATAGCCGTTGGAAAAGTAGGCTGACATCACTGTTATGCAAACACCGGATGATCCAATGTTCCCCCTTCAGTTGTCATCGGTCGAATCCAAATTAGCTGATGTCACTGTGTCAGATATGACCGTTGTTCGACCGATGTAACACTTGCCTCATCATCGGATGATCCGATGACACTTTATCCAGAATTGGTTCAGAAATAATGCTTACTGGAGTGATTGACCGATGTGTTATAGTTGTACATCAGATGGTCCGGTGTTACACTTGGTCCACTGTAATTGCTTACTGGAATGATCGACCGACGTAACACTTTCTTCATCATCGGATGATCCGGTGAGTACTCAGTTCTGAGGTTTTTTCTTCTGTTAAACCAACTCGACCGATGTATTGTTTTCTAGAAACATCGGTTGATCCGATGAGTTGATTTTGTCTGCTTCGAGTTGTTCTAAGTGATTCTTTTGGAATTTGCTCGAGTGACCTCTTATACATTGGTTTGAAATATTCTTCTGATGATTACTAAGTCTTGGGTGTTGTCAATTTCGATGGAATAACTTTGACATATGAGCCTTTTCTTTTAGTCTTCATAAAAATCGATTGACCTCGTGAAATATTTTGTTTAGGGGTCTCCAACTATATCCAATGCGTAGTAGATGATATACATGTAGAGTTCATTAAGCGTGATGAGTAATATGAGAGACCTTGCATCCACAAATCATTAGTAAAATCCAACGGTTGTCATTAATCACCGAAACCATACCTCATGGGGGCCTAGATGCTTTCAATTTCCCCCTTTTTGGTGATTGATGACAACACAACGAGTAAAGCATAATAGTAATGAAATTAAGAATACGATACTCAAAAAGATATACAATAGGTACAAGATTTTGCACATTAAACTCAAAGGCTCAAAAACAATCAATGAAGCACAAGAGAATTAAGTGGCACACGAATACTCAATGAATAGCAAAAGAGCAGCAAATCTCCCAAATTACAAAAGCTCCCAAAAAGAGATATACTCCCCCTACAACTAGGACTCCCTCTAGGACTGATCTATCCCTCCCCCTGACTCTTCTCCCCTTTGGCATCAAGACACCAAAAAGGAAAGCCGAGTGCCTAAGGATCATGAGCGCTCGGGGCGATGACGAACTGGTCGCCGTTGGGGGTGCTGTCGTTGGAGCTGCTGCCAGCTGCTGCTGAGGCTGGAGTGGAGAAGACCGGTGCTGTGGGAGCTGCTGTCGGTGTCTGCTGAGCCTGGACTGCTAGTAGCGAGGCACTGACAACGGACGCCGGAGTCTGCTGGAAGAGCGTCGTAGCCGGCAGGAGAGAGTGGATAGGTGCGCCTAGAGCAAGCACTGGGGACATGCTAATCGTCGGAATTGGCGTGGTCGACACTGGTGCTGAGACTGGAGCCAGGATAGGTGGACCTGGAGCTAGACCCGGAAGCTGTGACGGCAGGGCAATCTCGGTCTAAGTGTAGAGGTTGGTGATCAACCCCAGGATGCCCATCACGGCCTGCTGCGTCTGCTGCTGGTGGTCAAGAGAACGCTGGTGCATCTGATCAATCAGCCCAGTGAGCCTGTCAGTGTCCTCTCGCCTCTCGCGGGAAATCTGTCGCTGCATCTCCTGCTGCTGCTGCTGGAGCTCCAAAAGACGCACAACCTGCTCAGCTCTGGCCTGCTCAGCTGCAAGCCGATCTAGTCGCTGCTGCTCAACCATCTACTGGAGTCGATAAGTGAGCTCAGATGGCTGAGAAACCTGTGCCTCGGACACCGGAGGTGGAGTAGGAGGTGGCACGGTCGAGCCTCCAGCCTCCGCGTCATGCTGCCTGGGTGAGGGAGGAGGTGGAAAGTACTCCTCAATACTGTCACTAGTGTCACTCTCCGACCAGATATGCTATAGATCCCCACCCTGAGCCTCAGCCTATGCTAGTATCTCATCTTCCTTCTCCAGGTCTGACCAATCTTCTTCAGATAGACGAGCACGTACCTGACACTCAACTGGACGGCCAAGGCGGCGGTCTCCAGGAGCTGGAGCACGGTAGTGGCCGAACCGAGTGACGCTCTCGTCGGTGAGACTGTCACGCACGGCGGACCCCTCTAGAGCTATCAAGTAGAGGAGGTGACTGATCCAGTGCCCAAACACAAGCTGCCTAAACATCCCAACTCCATCAGTGATGACATCCTCCATCTCACAAATGAGAATATCCACAATATCAAACTCCATCCCGTTCATGACATAGAACAGGAGTGTCTGCCGCAGACTGGTGAACCCCTCAAGGTATCCGGACCTCAGTAGAAGTGTGCGGCACAAGGCAAGGTGCATAGTGCGCGTAGCTGGAGTGAGTAGAGTCGGTACCCTCGGCTGGTTAGGAGAGAAGGGCTGAGCAAACAGTGATCATATCTCCTCATAAGGTGGTGCCACACCTCCAGTGAGCGGCCTCCTCAGTGGGTCAGTATGTCCATATACTCTCTCGTGCAGGCAGGTGTCATGGAGATCCACTCCCAGCAGCTGTCCCAAGGTCTGTCTGGTCAGGTGGTGATGCTGGCCCATGAACATGAAGTCAATGGATCTGCGGCCCTCTGAAACGTAGAGTGTGGCGTAGAACACTCAGACCCAATCCTCCACGAAGGCACCCCGCTGGTAAGACATCAGCTCCACTGGCCCTCTGTACCTCTCAAAGTAAGGGCGAATCTTTGTCTCGACTGCAAGTGCAAGCTGATCCCAGTCAAGAAAGTTATGCTGGAAGAGCTTATGGCCCCGACGTCTGTAAGTCTCGTACAGCGATGCCTGTGTCAAGGTCCAGAAGCGGCTGTCCACAAGTGACTCTCTGGGCTGCGGGAACCACTCCTCAAGTAGAATGCTCCATCTGAGCTTCCTGAGCTGCTTAGCCTTCAACTTCCTGTAGTCGGTCAGGCGGACACCCTCACCAACCCGGACATTTGTGTCCATCTCATAGACGACTCTTTGGGCCGTCCTGTCCTCTCGAAGATCAGCTGCAGAGGGTCTCGATCTCGAGGATGCAGCTGGATGACCCCCACGGGTCCTGACTGAGCACCGGCGAACAAGTGGTACTTTAGGCTCCTCTTCCTCCTCTGGCTCCTCAGGCACCTGAGGCTGCCTCTGTCGGGCCTCCCGGATCCTCAGAGATCCTCCTCGGCCACGCTCTCGCTCCTCAGCAGCGCGAGCGGCCATCAAAGCTCTCTTCTCTTCCTTCGACAGCTTCTGCTTCTTAGCGGCCGGCTCCTCAATAGCCTTGCCCTTTACTTTCTTGTCACGACCCATCTCGTCCCTGCTTTTTTAGTACAAGCGGTCCAACGACGGCGTCTTTGCTGATCGATCTAGAGCCGCCACCACTGGATCCCGCTTCGTACGTCTTTGGATCTCGACTTTTCTACGCTCGTCAGCACTACCTTCTGCGCGGCGCTGTCCCGCTCCTGTCTAGCCGCACACGCCCTCGCCTCTGGCCTTGTGTGTCGTCCTGCTCACAGCGGTCTCTCGCGTCTGGCCACGTGCATAGGAGTTGTCGTCGCCGTGGCTTGCACGGGTGCGCCATCGTGGCTCCCTCTAGCGCCATCTTTCCACAGCTCGATGGAAAAGCACTGTCAAGTCTGCCACAAGCATATACCCGCCGATCCAATCTGCCTTCCGTCTTCTGGAGTGGCGGCGGCGTGGGTTGTCTTGGCCATGGCTCCTGAAAGCTAGGGTTCTCAAAAAAAATGGCATCGTCGACTCTTCTTCGAATCTGGGGTAGAATTGATGTCTTTTGCGCACCTTCGTTTTCGCTGCTTGTGACGTCTTGATCCGTTGTTGATTCAAAAGCTTCGCCTCTGCCTCATAATAAAAAAACTTACTGCTCGCACCGCTTTTATTTGCACTCACCCCGTCACCCGTCTCTGCTTATTTTGCGCTCTCGCCGTCGACCGTCATCTTCTTCATGATGACTTTTTCTTCTTTGGACAAATTTCAGTTGTGCGGTGTGTGGTGCTTTTCAATGACATCAATTACCGTGACAGGGTTCCTTGTATGCGTCTACATATGTGTGGTCTACGATTTTGAGAGCTGCTCATAGACGATCTCTGGTTAGTACTAGCCCTCATCGTTGTGATTAACATCTTTGAAAGCTTGACTGGATTCGTCTTTCTTCCGTTGCATCTGCAAGTTCTGTCGGCTCCAGTTTTGCTGATTCGTCTACTTCGACATTTGCTCAGTGGCACCACCATTTGGATCGTCTTTGTGGCTCTCAGCATGATTTTTATCTCTCCAAACTCAATGTTCTTGACACACCTTGAGTTTGAGGGGGTGTTAGAGATATAATAGTAATATTATATTAGATGATATATTAGGGACTTATTTGCATATTTGTCATCCTTGTACATCTATTTATAGAGGCTCTGGCCTTCTCAATAATATAAGATCTAATATTCATAACATTTGCAACTTTGCGTGCGTCAGTAGTGGCAGCAGGAATTCAGTACTCAGTAGAGCATATTATGTACTTCTTTCGTTCTTGAAAGTTTGTCGCTTTGTAGAACTACAAAATGATAAATTTTTTCGAACGAAGAGAGTACCTTAGACCTGCGAGAAATTTGGGTGAGAAAGCTATATATAGATGCTGCGACTTTTTTTGCAGGAATCACTTCGATGATCAAATACCATGAGGAAATGTTTATGTTTATTGAATGAATTGCCGATGCAGGCATATCTCTGCCTGGTGTAACAGTTAGCATACAATCTTTCAAGTCTACCATGCTTGATTATCTCAATTATTCAGTGCCTTGCGTAGAGCATCATACTCAGACGCGACGGGGCCAGGACTAATGGCAAGCCAGCTACTGCTGTGACACTATATAACACCTTTTTTTAGGAGATCCACAAAGGAGTTGGGTATCTTTGTATTAAGCAGAAGAGGCTCCTCGACCGTACACAATACGAGAGCATCAGCATCGCACTTCATTAAAACAAACAAGAGACGAGAAAGTACTTCTTCCGTTCTAAAAAAGTTATTCTTTTGTAATTTATTTTATTGTCGATTTGTATTTTTAAAATGACTACAAAGCGATAACTTTTTTAAAACCAAGGAAGTACTACCTAGTAGTGTACAGAGAAGTATTCTCACACTGACAAGTGTGGAGGTGATGTGGCTTGCACCGCGTATTGTGAGTTTATGTGAGCCTTGAAAAAATTATTCGGCCTGTGTTAGTGTGGACTCGTCCGGAGCTAATTGTGGGCCCGTGTTAGTATAGACGCGATGCGACAATCTTTTTCTCCTCCGCTGCTGCGAAAATAGAGTTTCAATTCGGGAAAAGCCAAGCTATAAACGAATGAACAACAACTGAATTCATTTCTTCCTAAAGGCCAAAGATTGAATCCTTGGAAATGGCTGAATGAAAATGAATTCACAGATCCTTTTCAGATAGTATTTCCTCCATTTTTAAAAGTTTGTCGCTTTGTAATTTATTTTTTTAATTAAAAAGCGACAAATTTTGGAAAACGGAGGAAGTACATGGTACAACGGTAACTTGGGCATCTGAATATCTGCCCACTCAGGCCATATGCACGGACCAAAAAGAAATGGTGTCGTACTACATTGAGGCGTGCAATCAGTTGAACAGGTCAGGTTATGTTGACCACTACCGAAGATCATTGCAAATGCATGTGAAACCACCGTTTTGTTTTGTTCTTTTCCTCAATGATTTGTCGTAGAGGAAAACATACAATACTGGATCCTGCACATGCACACAAAATCCAATGTCAGGTTCAGTCACGTCTCTATGCATGTGGCCAGGATGATATTAAACTTATAAGATTATGTGAGGTCACTGCTACAATAAACCTCATCACAGACGGTTCCAAACCTATTATCACAGACAGTTTTTTAAAACCGCCTGAAACAAAGAGTCTATGATAATCAGCAATTTCACAGACAGAGAGATGATACCGCATGTGAAGACATATTATCATAGACGGTTCTTTACTCAGGCTAGCCGCCTGTGAAGATACTTTATCACAGACAGGTCGTGCAGCATAAATAACCGCATGTGATAAATGACTTATCACAGACGGGTATTGAAGCATAACTAACCGACTGTGAAGACTGATTATCATAGGCGGTTCTTTACTTAGGCTAGCCACCTGTGAAGATAAATTATCATAGGCGGTTATTTACTTAGTGTAGCCGTCTGTGAAGATACTTTATCACAGACGTGGTCTTGCAGCATAAATAACCGCCTGTGATAAATGTCTTATCACAGACGGGTATTGAAGCATAACTAACCGCCTGTGAAGACAGATTATCATAGGCGGTTCTTTACTTAGGCTAGCCGCCTGTAAAGATAAATTATCATAGGCGGTTATTTACTTAGTGTAGCCGTCTGTGAAGATACTTTATCACAGACGTGGTCTTGTAGCATAAATAATCGCCTGTGATAAATGTCTTATCACAGACGGGTATTGAAGCATAACTAACCGCCTGTGGTAATGGTGTTATCACAGTCGGACGTTTACCTACATCAGCCGTCTGTGAAGACCTTTTAACGCAACCGGTTTTTACCATAACAGTCACCGCCTGTGAAAATTAGGTTATCACAGATGGTTCTTTACTTGTATCTAGCCGCCTGTGATAATTGTTTTTCACAGTCATGCCTAGGCGTTGGTTAATAACCGCTTGTGATAAGGTATAACCTATGCAGTACTACTACTGTTATTTCTAATTTCCAGGTCAATTCAATATAATTACAGAACAAAAAACAACAATATCATCACAGAACAAAAGCCAACAATATCATCGCAGAACAAAAGTCAACAATATTATCATCACAGAGGTCAATTTCACTAAAACAATATACATATGTACAAGTTACACATACAAATCATCTCAAAGTTTACAAGTTTTCACTAAAAACTGTTTTTATTGGCATAGTCGCAAAGTTCTGGCACATCAGCTGCTGCACAACTCTCATCAAAGAACTTTCCTTTTTTGTACAAAATTTCGCGACGAATGAACTGACAGAGTTCAGAAGCAATCCTGTCGGCTCCTCCATCAGGAATACTTCTACAAACCGGCCATTCTTCGTTCAGATTCTTCGTGTGCTGCAATATAACACATAACAAGGTTTAGAATGTGTTGGTTTGAACAATCTCAAAGTATAGATCAAACTGAGAGTATACAGGAATTTAGTTGGTATTTTTGGAGCAGTTGTACTATGAGCAATTGAATTTTAAAGTTGGAATCAAAATATGAAAATAATGTTTCTGGTAATATTGAACAGCAGAGAATATAAGCATTAAACTATGCTAGTTACAATGAAAATGAAACACAAAAGTAAGAAAATAAGGTATCGACATTAAGGATAACTTACATCCTCACGATTCACTCTATATACGCCGGCGGTCCGAAGATGCTCGCATACATAATACCCGCATAAGACACTCCCAGCACGATGCTTCGGACAAGCATAATATGTTTTAATGTCCAATGCATTCGTATTAGGAGGTCTCTGACCGCCAAGCTGTTCCGCATAAAACCGCCAAGCGCTGTAATACAAGAAATGTCATATAAAACTTGTCAACACATTCTAAATGTGCGTAAATTAAAATTATTGAATAAACATACAGTTTCAAAATGGAAAAGAAGTCTTTGTAACGATCTGGTGGGTAATCGGCCGAGTCCAAGACTGTTGTCATTCCCTGCGTTGGCTTGATGAAGATCATTATGTAGTGATTACTGCAAACATACAAACACGCGTGTTAACAATTACCAATAATTGCTATTTCAATGTCATGTGTCGAACTTACTCGAAGTGGTACGGAGCCTTTACGAGGTCATTGTCGTCTCTGACAAAGTTAAACATCGCATGTCCTATGTAAGCTGCAACTTCTGTCTTTCTATCCTTCTTAAGTTTTGCAATTGCTTTTTCAAAATCCTTTTTTCATGTGTTTGTACTGTCTTGATTCTCGATTCGCTTGGACGTCGAATAGGGACTTTGCAGTCCTAGTAGGGTCAAGGATACCTGTCTTGCGCTCCAACTTTACATTATCCATGTATTGCATCCTATTGAAGAAGTACAGAATTGTTATAATCTCATGAAATGCGTATGCGTGTAGTAAGAAAAGCAAATACAAAATATTAGAGCACTTACAAGCACCAGACGAGCAGCAGGTTGATATCGAGCATGCCCCGATGGAAAAGGGAATGCAGCTCTTCAAATAAAATGACTCGTTTATCTACTCCAGTGCTCCAGAATGCTTCTCTTGGAATACGAAATGTGACGCAATTAAGACCATATTTTGTGCTGGCAGTGATGTACCACTCATGCATTCTTCTGAGCTGGACGGGTTGTTTGCTAAGTTGTACGGATGTCATGAACGGCTTTCCATTCTTAAATTTAGGAGGAACATCCTCAAGCTTGTATATTGGAACTCCTGGTTTAACTAGAGCCGTCCGCCGATTATACATGACACTGTCTTCTTCCCACTCCTCGATATCTTCTAATGCTGGCTCATGAGAAGAACGAGATGCACTCAATTTTCTAATATTTTCCTTCATAGCTTCCAAATACTTTGACACTTCTAATGAAGGTTTATTAATTTCATATGAGCTAACTTTGATAGGCACTAATGATCGAGGAGTAGTCGTCGGAAGTTGGACACTGGCTTGTTATTCAACCTGTTGTTCAACTGATTGCTCTTTACTCCCAGCAGTTGGCTCTAGTACTACTTCAAGCTGTTGCTCAACTGGTTGCTCTTTACTAGCAACAGCTTGCTCTGGTACTGCTTGAAGCTGTTGTCCAACTTGTTGCTCTTGGATATAATCCTTGCTGAGACATAGGGGGAGTGGATCTTCCCAAACTGGGAGTGGATCTTCATGCACTTTCGCCTTAGAAGATGGGGTTGCAGTATTTGGAGATGCGACGGGGCTAGAAATTGGCTCATCGTCCAACACGATATCGCGTCGGTGCTAAAGGATTAATTGGTTGATAGCCTGCCTCAGAGTCGTGATCCCCTCAGGTGTGACGTGGTCTATTTCATAATCTTCATAATCATTATCAATGATCTGAAGAACTTGCACCACAGCATAATAAAACGGAAGTGGATTCCCGTTGAAGTCACGATCAGGCTTTGCCATAGCAGTGACAACCTGTTTGGTTTTGTTCCCTGCTCTGCCTATCTGAACAAGAAGACGACAAGAATTGTCGTTAGCAATATCATCGGCAGGGAACTTATGGGCTGACCCTGAGCCTGGCACGGAACCAACGCTGCTACGGTAGGCAGTTGGAGATACTAATTGCTCCTTTTGCACCGGAACCATCATTGTACTCGGTGCCACTAATTGTCCTGATTGTCTAAGTTGTTCCATTATTTCTTGCATATTTTCTTTGACCTTTTTAGCAATCGTTTCATCAAGTGTTTTCTTAAACTTCTCACGTCTTCTATATGTGTCTTTATCTTTAGGGAAACTATCTAGCCAAGACATTTGAGAAGAGACCGCTTGAACCCGTCCGCTATGTTCAGGGTTTCCTAAGATAGCGGTAAGTTGGTCATTCTCCCTCTTCGGCTTGAAGAGACCCTTCTGTTGCTTTTCAATTACTTCTTTCATTTTATCCTCTACTTCATTCAGAGAGTCGGGCTTTTCAAGTTTGCCCTGGCTGGTCAAACCTGACCGAGCAAAGACCCAGCGTTGAGTTCGCTCATCGCACCCTTCTAACGGATGAGGATTGCCCTTACTGGTAATTTTGTCTAATATCTTATTCCATTTCTGGACTTTGGGGGCATATCCGGCAGACCCCAAGCGATGATGGTATTTGTTCTTTTTTGCAAGCTCTGACCTAGTTGCACTTAGAGCTTTAGCATCAGGTGTGCTCTTTTGACGAACAAACTCTTGCCACTGATCTTGTGTGATTTTTCCCATCTTCCTCGGGCTAGGGACCTTATCGGCCTTAACATAAGCATTCATTTCACTCTTCCAGCATCGAAACTTCTTGCCGCAAGAGACCAATGTTGCTTTCTTTACAGCTTCTTCTGTGCCTTTCGGGAACTTGAATTGTTTCTTTATCTTTTCCCACAACTCATTCTTGGTCTGCTCAGGTAATTTCCTCCAATTCTCGGTTGTGATCGGCACAACCTACCTAATAAGAAAACCGCATGCATTACGGTACTTGGTAACTGAATCCAGTGGTTCTTGGGGAAGCCCACCTGGACCGAACCTTGTTATGTACATGATGCGATCCAATGGACCCTTATTGGGACCTCATTGCCCTTGTTTCCGCTTGAGTGAAGCTGAGGATTCATCCATTGGAGAACCTTCTGCGGTTTTAGGAGCCGATGTCACCTCATTGTCTTCGCGATTAATCTAGGTAGAAAAAAATTATAAGACTTTGTATACTTGACAACCAACATTAACTTGAACTGCTGAAGTTAAGATTCGTGATCCATACCTCGTCGGCAGGATCATATTCCGGGTCTAGATCCACTGAAGTCTTTTTAATTTTTATATTCGGAAAAGGATCCGAAGGACTGTGATAGGAGCCTGAACTGCTGGAGTCAGTAAACTCCATATTGTCTTCTTTGTTGTTACTATCAGGACCAATCTTCTTAGGGCTTTCCATGCTAGATATAATAAGACAAAAAATCTAATAAATGGCATATTAAC
This sequence comes from Tuctoria greenei, assembly GCA_036927565.1. Classification (NCBI taxonomy): domain Eukaryota; kingdom Viridiplantae; phylum Streptophyta; class Magnoliopsida; order Poales; family Poaceae; genus Tuctoria; species Tuctoria greenei. The sequence goes on from JAYESD010000001.1 coordinate 287,602,242, forward strand.
TCTACATGAAGTGTTGCATGAAGAAAAAGATGGAAGCATTCTAGGATTTGATAAGGCATTCTAGGGTTTAAGGCGACTGACCAAAAGGTTCCTGTACATTGCGAGGGTGACAAGCATGTTAAAGTTGCTCACCAACAATGGCAATTTTATCTTTTTATTCTAAATAGGCTAGCTCCGTTCAGAGTGGCGACCACGTTCTTGAGGTTTACTAGGCGGCGCCTAGCTCCAGACCTATAACTGATCAAGCAAGGGACAAAAAGAAAATCCCCGCACAGCTCCTACCTAGCTTAGAGGGCATTATCGTCCCCGCTCTCAAGTTTCCACTTATTCCCTGTCACTGATTCTTCTGCCTACTGAATGAAAAACAACATGCTGATGCGTACTTGTGCAGATGCAGTGCCTAGAAGAGACTGATAGCAGCAGCAACAACTAGCAAGCTCACTTTACACCGACAAACCAAGGCATAACTTAGTCAAAATTAGTCAAGTATAGCTATATCTAATGTAACTTAGCCAAAATTAGACAAATTTGCTCAACTTAACCAAATATAGCTAAATCTTGCCCAACATAGTCAAACATGCTTGATTATGCTTCAGTTAGCTAAATTTGGTCATATTTAAAACAAATTTTCTCAATTTTGGCTCAATTAAGTAAATTTAGCCAAAACACATTTTTGAAGTTATATAGGTCTAACTAAATTCTTGTATCATAGAGATCGGCAGCATATGCTCAGACTCCATCGCCACACCTAGTGGTACCTAGATATGGGCGTGAGGATGCTCCTGGCATCACAAATAAGTTGGCCAGCAACTTGTTTGGCTTCAAAGCTAAATATAGCATAACTTTGGTAGCTCAGATTAGGTATAATTGCTCAAATGAAGCTGATGGAGCCACAAGTGCAAACATCTTTGGTAGCACAGATTAGCTACAATTGCTCAAATGAAGCTAACTTAGAGAATAAAAGCAAACTTAGTCAAACTTAGCCTAGCATAGCTAACTCTAAGCAAAAGTAGCCAAATATAGCTAAATATAGCATAAATTAGTCAAAATTAGTCAAGTATAACTATATTTATCGTGATATAACTTAGTCACAGTTTCAGACACACAAAACCAACTACCAATTTATCGTGATATAACCATCCACATAAATCTTGCCCCACCGAACCCTAACCAAAGATGCCACCGAACTTGACAGTTTTTCGAATTCCACCGAACCCTAACCAAGGATGCCTACCATTTTCCAATTCCCGAACCCTAACTAAGGATATGCAAGGTAGCAGCGAGGGCGGGGAGGGAGGCGGCACGACGAAGGAGGATGGAAGGTCGAAGGGTTTAGGGTTTACCTTGAAGCTCGGCGGCAACGGCAATGGCTTCGCTCGGCGTACCTGGAAGTGACGAGGGCGAAGCTCGGCGGCGACGGCGAAGCTCGGCAGCGTACCTGGAAGTGACGAGGGCGAACACTTGGCAACAAACAAAATTTTGGCACCCTAACAGCGTCTAAGTGTTTCACCCGGGTTAGGTTTTTCCAATGCTGTCGAGGGGTATATATAGACTCACATTTTCTCAGGCAGATTTTAAGTACAGACCGACTGAGAAGATTGTTACCTCAGACGGGTTTTACTTACCAACCGTCTGAGAAGATACAATTATCTCAGACGGTTGGTTAGTAACACCCGCCTGAGATAAACATGGGCTTGTGAAGATATTTACTTCTTCTTAATTAATATGTGTTCATTATAATTTGATGAACGCCTACATAAAGACCCCTCACCAACCGCCTCTGAAGACGTGTCGACGACCGTGCGCGACCTTTCTTTTCCCCGAGGCGCGACCTTTCAATGCACGGTAAACCAACTGCTCCATCTTCCACTCCGCGCGGCCTTAAAGACGCGCTATCGCTCACAAGCGCATCACTCACTTTGAATCCTCTTGTTTTCTTTGTCTTCCTCCGCTCCGATGACCCAACACCACTATGGCCGACCTTCCGCTGCCAAGCCCTCCGAGGGAGCCACCTTGCAAGAAACTATATTGCAGCCCCCCCCCCCGAGAAGATCAACACTGAGCAGCGCCTCCTCATGGTGCGAGAGGCGTACAACAATACGTATCGCGCCATGAGTGCCTTGGGGCTGGGTACCCTTCCAGAGTATACTAGAATGGGTACCATGGGCCACTACCTCTACGCCCTCACGGGGGTGGCTGATCGTCTCAACATTCTGTTCGCTACGATGGCCCAGGTTCTTGGCCCCGAGGGCCGTAGAACGCTGGTGGAGGCGACGGCTAGCAACCTCGGAGTCGCCCTAATCTTACTTGTTATGTCTCTGTAAATTAATTTTATAGAAGACCTTTAGAGAATATTTGTGGCCAAATTTTGTAAATCTGACAAAAATTCTATTATTGAAGCATGGACCGTCGAGCGTGGATGTATAACATGTCAAGACCCGATCCTATGTACATTCATAATGTTGCAAATTTTATTGAAGCATCCAAGAGACATGCGAAGTTGCAAAAGATAGATGACATATTATGTCCATGTATCGACTACGAAAATAAGATTGCTTGGACGGATACTATAGTAATCCAATCTCATTTGGTGAAAAGAGGTTTCAAAAATAACTACACAATATGGACAGAGCATGGTGAGTTAGATACACATGATGTGGATAAAGATGATGAGAGAGGCTCAGATGATGATAATGTTCATATCGATGATGGTAGTGACAATCAAGCTGGTGATGATGATGATGAGTTCGATTGTGAGGAGATGTTGCGTCACATTGAACCATATGTACTGACTTCTATGGGAGCAAGCAAAGGTTTAAGTAAAATGGAGACATTGCAGAATGCGGCGACAGAGCTTTTATATGATGAATCAAACGGTTGTGATAAAGAGTTTACTACATTGCGTGCAGTCTTAGAACTACTAAAGTTGAAAGCTACGCACGAATGGTCCAATTGTAGTTTCTCTGATCTTTTGAATCTTCTGGCAGAAATTCTTCCAAATCCAAATAAACTGCCCAGAAGCACTTATAAAGCGAAGAAACTTCTTTGCCCGATGGCACTAGGTGTGACAAAAATACACACTTGTGTGAACCATTGTATTCTGTATCGCAAAGAGCATGAGCTCGCAACTAGATGCCCCATTTGTGGTGTCAGTAGATACAAGAAGGACTACAATCACCAGTATGTTACCAACATGAAAAAACTCAGAAGAATAAGAAGTTTATTATTGGTCCTGAAGGTGACGATGATGATACTTCTGGCGATGCAGACGGGAAGAATAAGAGAAAAATTCCTGCATTGGTGATGTGGTACCTTCCGGTAATTGATCGCTTGAAGCGTTTGTTCTCAAACCCTAGGGAGGTTGAACTTATGCGTTGGCATTCTGAGCAACGCAAGAAGAATGAAAAACATATACGACACCCTGGTGATGCAACACAGTGGAAAAATTTTGATATTCAGTATCCAGAATTTGCGAAGGGAATCAGAAATGTGAGGTTTGCCTTAGGTACAGATGGAATGAATGTGTTTAGTGAAAAAAGGAGCATACACAACACATGGCCCGTGGTCTTAACTATGTACAACCTACCGACATGGTTGTGTCACAAAAGGAAATATATCTTATTATCTGTTCTTATCCAAGGTCCGAAACAACCCGGCATCGAAATTGATGTGTTCTTGGAACCTTTAATGGAAGATATGGCGAAATTGTGGAATGAAGGGGTACGTACATGGGATGAGTACAAGCGGGAGTATTTCACGCTAAGAGCAATGATATTCGTTACCGTGCATGATTATCCCGGACTGTTTACATTATCGGGACAAATGAAAGGGAAGAAAGGTTGAGTTAGGTGCGTGGATAGAACTAGATTTCTATACCGCACTTCATCCAGAAAGACGATGTACATGAGACATTGACGGTTCTTGACAGATACACACAAGTATAGGAAGATGAAAGAACAATTTGATAACAAAATCGAAAAAGATACTGCACCGAAACCTTACAGTGGAAAACTTGTGTTTGAAATGGTCAAGAACATTCATATTGCTTTCGGTAAGGGAAAAAATAGTAAAGGAATTAAGAGAAAGAAAAGTACATCTTCGGATGATATAACTGACATGGATTTCAAGAAACAATCAATTTTTTTAAGTATCTTCCGTATTGGAAGAATATGGAATTTTGCCATAGTATTGATTTGATGCACGTTACAACGAATGTATTTGACAGCATCATTGGGACCTTGCTGGACATGCCGAGGAAAACAAAGGACGGATTAAATTCACGTATGGACCTAGTAAATCTTGATTTGAGACCAGAGCTTCATCCAGTAGAAAAGGCGAACGGGAAGCATTACCTTCCCCCAGCCAGCTACAACTTGACGCTAGAAGAGAAAAAAGCAATTTGTGAATGCTTGTGTGGGATCAAAGAGCCCACAAGTTTCTCATCCAATATCCGCAAACTAGTCTCGATGAAAGACTTGTCTTTATTCGATTATAATTCTCACGACTGTCACATGATGATGACAGTTTTCCTTGCCATTGCAATAAGAGTAATCAAACCTGAGCATATAAAAGTTGTCATCACACGTTTGTGTTACTTCTTCAATGCAGTATCGCAAAAGGTGATAGCACGTGAAGATTTAGACTATCTGAAAACATACATCGTCGAGACAATGTGCAAGCTTGAGATATGTTTCTCACCATCCTTTTTTGATATGCAAGTACACCTAATCATACATCTTGTTGATCAGATAAAAGCATTAGGGCCACTATATTTACATCATATGTTTTCGTTGGAGAGATATTTAGGAATATTAAAAGGTTATGTGCGGAACCGTGCTCACCCAGAGGGTTTAATTATGGAAGGATACACCACTGAAGAAGTGATTGAGGGTTGCGCTGATTACATCAAAGATGGAAAATCGATAGGTGTGCCTATACCGGTACATGAGGGTAGACTATGTGGGAGAGGCAAAGTGGGTAAGAAAACTTTTATTGTTCAAGATTACAAGAATGTACACGGTTCACATTTTGGTGTACTACAACAGCTCGCAATAGCTGAACCGTACATCGAGGAACACCAAATTGAGCTTCGTGATAAAAACCAAGACCGCACAGAGGACTGGATCATGAAAGAGCACAGAAGATGTTTCACTGAATGGTTAATGGACAAAAATATATCATACGGAAACACTGTAGAAGAGGCAACAATGAAGAAGTTAGCTTCTGGCCCATCTGCTTTGGTAACATCATGGCAAGCATATGACATCAATGGTTACACATTTTACACTAAAGAAAAAGACGGTAAGAGTGTTGCACAAAATAGTGGTGTTCATATTGAGACTTATGATTCACAAGGGCAGAAGACCACATACTTCAGGTTCATAGAGGAAATATGGGAACTCGATTATGGCGAAAGAATGGTAATGCCCGTATTTAAGTGCCAATGGGTCAAACATCCTGATGATTTGAAAGTGGACAATTACGGGCTGACACTGGTAGACTTGAATAAAGTGGGTTACAAAGATGACTTGTGGGTTCTCGCCGATAATGTTGCACAAGTTTTTTATGTTCAAGATCCAGAAACTGAGAAGTTGCACGTAGTTGTTTCTGGAAAGCAAAATATTGTTGGGGTTGAGAATGTGGGAGATAATGAAGAGGAATATAATCAGTATGAAGAGATGTACCTTTTCACCGAACCAGAAAACATCAAACACGTAGAGAGAAGCATTAAAAAGAATTTGAAACCCTATATGCGAGAAGATGTCAATGCTGGAAAATGTATATAGCAATGCGAGATGATATATATTGTATATATTTGTTTCTTCTGAAATCAACTTAGAACAATGTTGGTATATGGATTGTGTCCTTCTGCATTTGTGTACATATGCGTTGGACTCAATAATTTGGAAGTTTGGAAGTTTGATCTTTCAGACAATGATGTCTCAGGCGTGTAGCCGATTGAAGGAGGAGCGCTTGGCATGGCGCAAGAACCATCCCCATGTATGTACATATGGCACACCGGTCGCATGGTTGTATATACATATGTATCTGTAATGGACTGATGAACTTAACTATAGTTTGTTTTTCTGTCTTGTTTGTTTTTGGTGTTTTCAATTTCTCCGCGTAGGGTTTCTCTGCGAAGCCTGAATCGGGAGATTTATTGAAGTGGCAGTGCATCGTCCCCGATAAAGAAGGGGTAAGTCATGAAGAACAAGCACAATATGAGTTTAACCATCGTCCTCCTATTAATAAATTTCTTTTGCAGACTGAATGGGAAGATGGTTACTACCCCCTGACAATCTCCTTCTCTGAGGACTATCCCCTGGTGCCTCCAAGATGCGCCTTTCCAATTGGGTTCTTCCACCCAAATGTCCATCGTTCGGGAGCACTCTGCATCGCGATTCTTGATCAAGAGACTGTAAGATAGACCTATTTTGTTCATGTAATTATTACTTATAATTGTTGTCAAACTTATTTGAACTGGTTTCTTATATTGCTTAAATTATATTTCGTAGGGGTGGTGCAATGCTTTTACAATCAAAACTATACTACTTGAAGTTCAGCGTTTGCTGCATCAGCCAAATGTGCCTGATGTTGAAAATAGTTGCTATAATCTACTTATCAAGGTTAGATGACACTTTGACTTAGTGACCAATGTAGGTTATTCATTCCTCCTTCGATATTTGTTAATTTAAATAATGTCAATATTTTCAGGATCCAGCGGAATATAAGAGACGTGTTCGGGAGCAAGCAGGTCGGTACAATTTAGATTGATCGATGGGAGCTTCATCGTCGATCTACAATGAATGTAGCATGATTTTTGTTCAGTGTGTAAAGAAATTATCTTTGAACAATTGTAAAGCCTCTAATGGTGTATTATCACAATTAAGCCAGCCTCACTGGTGATCGAGCATTTCCTATAATGCATTACTGTACTAGTATCCGCTCATCTGTGTTTTTTTCCTGATACAATTTTGCCTACACGACTACATTGCAACTACATCCCTGTAATTTCAATGAAAACCGCTTGTGATAATTGAACAACTACATACGGTTCTTAAACAATGACCACCACTGAAAATACATGATCTTCTCAGGCCGTTGTTAACCAAGAACCGTCTATGAAGTTCATTGCATTACAGGCGGTTATTAATTAAGAACCGCCAACGAAGATCATGTATTTACCCAGGCGGTTGTTTCTCAAAATCCGTCTATGAAGTTCATTGCATTACAAACGGTTATTAATTAAGAACCGTCTATGAAGATCATGTATTTACCTAGGCGGTTGTTTCTTAAAATCCGCCTGTGAAGTTCATTGCATTACAGACGGTTCTTAATTAAGAACCGCCTATGAAGATCATGTATTTACCCAGACGGTTGTTTCTTAAAATCCGTCTGTGAAGTTCATTGCATTACAGACGGTTCTTAATTAAGAATCGTTTGTGAAGATCATGTATTTACCCAGACGGTTGTTCTTTAAAACCCGACTGTGTTGTTCTGTCATCACAGGCGATTATTATATCATTCGTCATTACAGTCGCATATTTTTAAGGACCGTCTGTGTTTGAAAATTTGAGGCGCCTGTAAAAATGCTTTTTGTAGTAGTGGGTGCCGCAGTACCATGCATGCTCAATCAGGGAGGCTACCAGCAGGAAGTCAAAAGTATGACATCGGACATGATACGGCTATATTCTAGTATAAGAATCCTTGCAACTAAGTAGCTCCATTTCCTCCTCCAGCCAGCTACGGAGTAGAAGCAATCAACAACCGATCTTCCGCGTCGACGAACAGGAGAATGTCCCAGCTCGACCTGCAGCTTTTGGTCGGTCGATGAAGATTGCTGCTGTGTGAGCAGCATGGAGGGGATCATCCCTTTAGTCTGCGGTGCGATCAAGTGTTATGAAGTGGTTTGTATTATTATGATGGTTAGATGCCACAATAATAGGAGTACAAGAGATTACAAATATGCGGAAAAGTCCTTATATGGAAAAACCCTTATGCAAAAGGGAAAATACAAATAACCTCTATATCTCTCTATCACCCCTCGCTCAAACTTAAGGTGTGTCACGAACACTAAGTTTGAAGAGATAAAAACTATCATGAGTCCGAGTCTATGCATTCGTGAAGAAATCAGCCAACTGGAGCTCTAAAGGCACATACTGAAGATCAATAACACCGTCTTGTACTTGTGCTCGTGTATAAGAAGCATCGACACCAATATACTTGGTAAGCTCATGCTTGACCGGATTACAAACAATACTGATAGTGTCTGTACTTCAGACAAAAGATGAGTCAGCATACTAACAGAAACACCAAAGTCCTCAAGCAACCATCGAACCCAAGTCACCTCAGCACTCACAAGATCCACAACACGCAACTCAGCCTCTGCACTCGAACGAGAAACTGCTAACTGCTTCTTAGTCTTCTAAGCAATGAGGGAACCAACAAGAAAAACACAATAGGCAGAAAGAGATCGACGATCAGAGGGATCACTAGCCCAAGTAGCATCACAGTATGCTTTGAGCTATAATGAGCTAGAGCATGGAAAGAACAAGCGTCTATAGATAGTCACACGAAGATAATGCAAGACACGAAGCAAGTGACTATAGTAGACCTGGGTGGGAGCCGAAACAAACTGACTCAGAATATGAACAGAGTACGAGATATCAGGACGAGTGACACCAAGGCACACGAGACTCCCTACAATATGACGATAACGAGTAGGATCAACAAGAGGCTCACCATCAGTGGCTCGAAGGTGGACATTGAGTTCCATGGGAGTCTTAACAGTCTGGTGATCAGTAAAAGAATCTCGATCAAGAAGATCCTGAATGTTCTTTTCTTGAGATAAATAAATTCACTCAGAAGAGGAGGAAACCTCAATCCCAAGAAAGTAACGAAGAGGACCAAGATCAGACACAAGAAACTGCTCACTGAGATGGGCCTTTACAAAAGCTATGTACTCAGAATCATCTCCGGTGATGATCATGTCATCAACATAAAGAAGAAGAAGAGTGTGACCACGAGACAAAGTGTGCCCAAAAAGCGCGGGATCATGAGCACTGGCAGAGAAACCAGCAGCAGTGACCACAGACGCAAAAAGCTGAAACCAAGCACGAGGAGCTTGCTTAAGACCATAAAGAGATCTTCGAAGGCAACAAACCATACCCTCACGAACAGAATACCTAGGTGGTGGCTGCATATAAACCTCCTCACGCAGCTCACTATTAAGAAAGGCATTCTTCACATCAAGCTGAGAGATGGACCAATCACGAACAGAGGCCACAACAAGAAAAGTGCGAACAATAGTCATGTGAGCAACAGGAGCAAAGGTCTCATCATAGTCATGACCATATTCCTGCTAGAATCCATGGGAAACTAATCGAGCCTTATATCGCTCAAGTGAACCATCAGAGCGGGTCTTAACCTTATAGACCCACTTACAGGTGATAGGAAGAATCCGTGCGGGACAGGGCACAAGTTCCCACGTGCCAGTGCGTTCAAGAGCAGCAATCTCCTCGGCCATCGCATGCTGCCATTTCGGATGAGGAACAACATCACGATACGTAGCCGACTCAGGAAGAGCAGTAGCAACAAAGCTAGAAGGAGAGTACCGATCAGGAGGCTGGCGAGGACGATGACCACGTCCAAGAGGCTGCTCACGAGAAGAATCATCAGAAGGAGATGATCACTCAGGAGAAGAAGGTGTATCCGGAGAGGAAGGCTGAGTTGGAGAAGCTGAACATCAGAAGACGACTCAACTAGAGTAGATGGCTCATCAGAAGAAGATGACACATCAGAAGGGGGCACAACTTGTCGAGTATAGACCTGTGTGACAGGAGCCTTCAAAGTGTAATCGGGAACCAAAGAACAAGGCCCCGAAGAAGAAGAAGGGGAGACTGTCGAACGCGACAAGGAGTATGAGGGGGGTACACTAGCAACAGGGGCATCTGGAAAGAATAGGAACGAAATAGGATCAACTACAGACGTAAAAGAAGCATCAGAAGAAGGACAAGGATAGAAAGGATGTGTCTTATCAAAAACATCATCCTGTGAAATCCTCATTCTTCGACTAACTGGATTCCAACAACGATAACCCTTATGCTCCGAACTGTACCCTAAGAAAACACACTCGACCGACTGGGCGGTCAGCTTAGTGCGCTCACGAGGTGCGAGCAACACGTAGCACACTCAACCAAAAATACGAAGGTTGGTGTAGTCAGGGGTCTTGCCTGTAAGACGCTAAAAAGGAATCCCGCCTTTAAGAGCGGACGAGGGTTGAATGTTAATCAAGAAAGTGGCAGCGGAAACAGCCTCAGCCCAAAAATGAGGCAGAACAGAGGAAGCAATAAGATGTGTACGTGCTGTCTTAAGGAGATGACGATATTTTCGCTCAGCAACACCATTCTGAGTATGAGCACCAGGACAAGAATACTGAGCAAGGGTACCTTGCTCAGAAAGAAAATCACGAAGAGCATCACAGAGGTACTCACCAGCGGAGTCAGCACGAAAGACACAGGTAGGAGTGTCAAAATGAGTGCGGACCATAGCCAAAAAATACTTATAGATAGACAATGTCTCACTACGATGTTTCATGAAGTAAACCCATGTGTGGAGAGAAAAATCATCTATAAAAATGATAAAATATTTATGCCCTCCTTTAGAAACAAAAGAAGCAGGACCCCAGACATCTAAATAAACAAGATTAAAAGGACGACGAGACACTAACTCACTAGAAGGATAGGAAAGTTGAATCTACTTTCCCAATCGACAACCTTGACACTGAGCTAATGACTGAGATCCTAAAACCGATCCTAAAACACCACGACGAATCAAGGCAGAGAGACGAGAGCCACAAATATGTCAGAAAAGATGGTGCCACTGAGCAAAAGACGGGGTAGATGGAACAGCAAAAGCGGAGCTAACACGACTAGCAGGCACAACGGAAGGAAGACGAAGCCAGTCAAGCTCCGAGAGACACTGGAAATCGCGACGACGAGGACCAGAGCCAACAAGCTGACCAATATGACGATCCACAATAGAATAAGAATCATAATCAAGAATCACTTGACAACCATGATCAGTGAGTTGACCAGCAGACATAAGCTGCATGGTTAAGTTAGGAACATAGGAGACATCAAGAACACTAAAAGAGTTAGATAAAAGTGTGCCCTGTCCAAGAACCGGAAGTGAAAAACCATCGGCGGTATGAACAATGAGAGAACGAGACGAATGCCTCAAAGATGATAAACATGTGGAATAAGGAGTCATGCGAAAAGAAGCCCTTGAATCAAGAATCCATGTGTGAGTACCTGAACGAGGAGTGGAAGGTGGTCCCTCAAAGAAAGACGGAGAAGCAGCAGCGGAACCTGAAGATGCAGAAGGTTGAGTCACAATACCAACAACTCCTGAATCTATAGAGGAAGCAAGATGACGAAGAAGCATAAGCAACTAGGCCTCTGTGGCAGCAGAAATCCCCTGACATCCTCTAGTACCAGCACTACGAGCATCCTATGAAGAACGACAAGTCTGAACACCAGCAGTGGGTCGAGAAGTCGAAGAACGAGCAGGCGACGCGATAGAGGTCCGCAACAAGCCATCATCACGAAGACGAGTCTTCTCCATTTGATCAAAGAACTCCACGGTAGCATCTTCCTGTCGTAACAACTGCTCATGACGAAAAGCAGCAAGAGAGATAGACTGACCAGTAGACTCATAACGACAACGAAGAAAAGTCCACATCTGGTGTGAGTACTCGAACTCAACAATATCAGCAGCCAAATGATCCTCCATACTAGCAGAAAGAATAGCAACAGCTCAAGCATCATCATCCAGCCAAGTCTGTGAAGAAGTAGCAGGATAAGACGGGCATTTGAAATCGCCCGTAAGAAACTCCCAAAGACGCAGACCACACATGTGCAGACGTATGCGGGGAACTCAGTCGCGAAAATTGGTGCCATTGAAAAGCACTGGACATCGCAAGACTAGAACTCCGCTCGACGAAGAAGTCATCGTGATGAGATGCCAGACGATAGCTAGAGCGCAAAGCGAGCAGCAACGGACGACGGCGAGAGCACAATAGAAAAACGGCGCAAGCTGAAATAAATAAAGTTAAAAAAAGAGAAAAAATTCTCTTTTTTTTTTTCTTTTTACAGAGGCTAACCAAACAGGGCGGCTGACTACCGCCAAGATGACAGGCGCAGAGATCGAGCGCCGTCTTCAGCTAGGGAGCAACAAGCTAGCCTTGAAGATGGATGTATATGAGCTGTCAGTAGCACAACACCGTGAGCCTACTTGGCCCTACATGCATGCACGTGGGCTGTGTAAGCCAGCAGAGAAACAGCACCGATGCATGCACGTGGCTGTGGAGAGCACGTGAGCCACAAGCCAACAGATCGCGCCAGTGTGTGGCCTTCGACAGCCGCTAAAGTGCACGAGGGGCAGGGGCGATCCGGGCGTCAGGCTGTGGGCGGCTCCGGATAGATTGGATCCGCCGGGTAGATAAGGGCGCCGATTGATCGGCGTATAAATTGATCGGAGAAGCGCCGGAATAGGATAGCGTCAGGGAGAGACGCACGAGGCCGCGGTGATGAGCGGTCGATGGTAGAGGGTAAAAGAAAACCCTAATGGCAATGACTACTATGCAATCAAAGATTTGATGCAATCGTGCAATCAAGCGTCCACAACCGTCGGATCTGCATCTTACGGTCGTTGCCTATTTATATTTAACCCCCTCCACCAGATGGAGGAGTGGTGGAGGGGGTTAAATAAAAAGTGCACTAACCGTTGGATACACATCTATTGGTTGAGAGTGCTTGATTGCACGATTGCACCAAACACCTGCTTGCATTGTAGTCGTTCCCAACCCTAATTAGATGACTCTAATATCATAATATGAATGTGGCTTGTACTATTACAAGGACCTGAGACTATTATAAATATGCGGAAAAACTTTTATACAGAAAAGCCCTTATACAAAAACAAAAATACAAATAACTTCTATATTTCTCTAAGATCAAGAAGCGGCGGAGAGCTAGGAGCACGCTGGACTACGACCGCCTCCCCTCCGGCGCGGCGGCGCTCGCGGAGCAGGGGCGGTTTGCAGCCGGTGGCCCCGTCCGTTCCCAGAGCTGCCGGTTCGACGTCCCCGTTCGCCGGCCGACGAGCCCGGTCATTGGCGCGACGACGACCACGACGACGGATGCCGCGCGCCGCTGGGAAGTACCCCAGACCACGAGCCGTTCTCGCTGGCCCCGCGCGGCGTGTCGAGGTCCCGTAGGTTCGGTAACATGCGGCTGTTTGCATGCGTCGGTGGCCCGTAGCTAGGTACCGAATGCGTAGGCAGGCGTGATGCGCCGCGTTGAAGCATGTGCCACGAGGACATCTCTGTACAAGAGACTGGCTCGGAAAATCAAGCGAAAGGCGCACATAGTTATGCAGAAATTAAATCGCGGATCGTTGCTGATAGTACGGTGAGGTAACATGGGAAGATCCACAGCGTTTTCACCTGCCAGGCTGTCACTTTTTTTTGAAGTAAGCTTCGGTGCCTGATGAATGTTTTGGCTAACCACCAAATGTTTTGGCATTTCTTGTTTGTTTTATGAAATGAATGACAGCTGATCCGATTCTCTGAAACACTAGCCTGGAAATCAATCTATTTTCTCCACTTGGAAAAGAAAAAGGAGAGATTCTGCAAGCTGCAGAGTAGCCCTTCCGCCGTGCTCCATGTCTGCCACCCATCGTCCCGCCAGATGCCGTCCATGCGCCCGTGGTCCACTGACACGTTGTCCCACCAGCTCAGGGAGCTTCTCGCCCCTTTCTCCTTGTCCGGGGCTCCGAGTTCCAGCGCCCAACGCCGAACAGAAACCGAGCCCGTCCGTGTCGTCTCGCACGCCATGGCCACGGGGCGACCTGTTCGGCTGCTGCTGGACTCCTCAGTCCTCCTCGAGCCCTCCGCCGGCGCGGGCGACGGTTCAGGAGAGGCGGCGCTTCGGCCCGGGGCAGAGGCGCTGCTGCGGCGGCTGCGGTACTCCAACTTGGGCGTGGTATGATGAATGACCTGATTTTTTGGTGTATCCGTGCGATTTCCCGTTGATTTGTTGGATGATCCCGCTGAAATCCCTTTTCGTTTGCTTCTGTTAAGCTATCTTGGTGATCAATGCTGTCGCCATCTATTGTTTTAACATATTTCCCCAATGAAGTTCAGTTCAACTGTTTAAATGATCAGGCTGAAATCCATTTTCCATGTTTTCTTTGTTTAGTATAACGTGGTATGTTGCAACATTTCAAGTTAACTTCAACTGTTAAATGCTTGTTGTGAATGGAATTTATAACAATAAATATACCATAAAGATAGGGGGCAAGTGGAAACGACACATTTTACAGCTTTATGCAACACTTAAAAGCGTAAACCCTGCTCCTTGAGATAGGTATGACCGTAACGAGGCGGTCCTTGACACATTTACTTGTCCTGGTCTATTTTAAATGTCATTTCGGTAAGTTATTTAGCATGTAAAATGGATATAAGGCTGATTGTATTGTATCATCTCATACTGTTTCAGGCAATTTGCTATCCGGAGGGTATGCCAACTAATGAGGTGCCATACTGTATCCCTTTTGAAGTTATCTCTTTAAGTTCACAGTGATATTTTCTTAGTCTTGTGATAGTAGTTAGTATACTTCAGTGAGTATGAAATGCTAATCACTGTTCTTTACAAGGGACCTGATTAGTGTAGATATTTTGGCAATTTCTTTGTTAGGTTTCTGATAACTGCTATTTACTTTCATGATCTGTAGGCATGATCTGAACTTTTCCACAGCATTTCCTAACAAAACCATATGACAATTAGCCGTATGAAGTTCGTTTGTGAAATATTCAGCTAGTGTATGTCCAATTCAAATGACAAATGCTACTAGTCGTTTTGAAATTTCTGAAGAAATGGGGTTCTCTTTTGTATATTATTTTCGAAGTCTTATCAGTAAAGGATTGCATTAGATTTAGTTTAAATATTTAATTTGATATGGCATTGTGGCTAGTATTAGTATCTTAGCAAGTTTAAATGTTGCAACAGCTGAAATAGATTTATGCTTACAAGTCTACTTTCTGGCTTCTATTAGTCAGGTTTTCTAGAAAAGATCGCAAACTTGTACTCCTTCGAATATATACCACTGCCTGCAACAAGTGGGAACTGTTCTCCAAATGACTTGATGCTAGAATGGAGCAGGACTAGTTCTTGTTTTTATGTGACTTCAAGAATTGACAAAGGTTTATTTTCTGAGCTTCACAATCAGAAATGGAGGATTATTTCTGTTGGTAAGTAAATATTATGCGATGAGAGATTTCTCATGCTGTTTCAAATTGGTCACTTATATATTATGATTTTCATCCATGATTTGATTCTATGATGTGTTATTGTACACTTAAAACTTAGAAGAATGTGTCCTTATTTGGTTTTAGACCTGAGGGAACTGATATTTTTCTTCACTCTAGGTAATGAATGTAGCATCAAGGACCATGGAGTTTTTAACATCCGCAGGCTTCAGGAGTTGCTCCTCACTTTGGCTACTTTAATAAGAAGGGTATGTTTCTCTTCAGCATCTTCTTAGGTATTTTATTATGACATACCGCATTTGCTTTGACCTTATCTGTTTCTTTGATTCAGGACATTGGTAATTCATCTGTTTTGGTGGTTGGGTATTTAATGAAACAATCCCGTGAGGAAGACTTTGCAAAGGTAAGTTCCCTAGTGTTACTGAATACCAACCAACCAGTGCTGGATCTCTACCGCTGTATTTATAAATTTCACTTTGCTTGCAGAGAGGAGCATTCCCCATTTATTCTACGGTGAACTGCATTATCTTTGTTCCACTCTCATTTGAAATTCCTCTAAGTTGGCAACTACAAGAAGTTGATATGGTCCTCCACAAAGTAACTGATGAGATCGTCAAGATTGATCCAAATTGCTCCATCGAATTTCCAAAAGGGATATCATTTTCCACAGGCATGTCTGAAATTATAAGGTACCTTACTGAACTAGACTAAGATTTGTAGGGATTTTATGAGCATACATGGAACATGTGAATTCTTATGTCTAACCAAGTAATAATTATATTCTGGATTATTCAGTCATTGTTGCTGTTCTGTATTATTTATATGTAATTTCTTGCAAACTATCTTTGATCTGCCAAATTTCTGCAAACCTGACTGATATTAAACTATTGATCCAAGTCAGGTTTCTGAAATTATGTTTCCAGAAATGTTAAATCCCACTCATCAGGGTGCTCTGAGCTCGAACTCTGTGAGCAGGACTATTTATGCATTGACTTTTCTTGTGCCGAAATTGCCTGTGTTGCTAATATCTTGAATCTGTTTCCATTGGCAATGGGGGAAGCATTTGTAGGAAGGCAAATTGCTACTTTAGTTTATTTGTAAACATACCAAGTGTGATGTTAGTCTGGTTCTGGTTGTGGAGACTGGTACATAGAAAACGATGGTTTGCTTAATAATGTTTGCTTTGAAAACTTCTTTTTTTTTGGACTTCATTATTCTATCTCACTGTGGCCCTGTCTTTAAGCAGGTTTGTTGAAGACCATCCAGATTTTTGCATCATTGATCCATTTAAAAATATTTATCCATTGCTTGATCGTCATCAAATCCAACAAATTCTAGTCCAATTGCAAGAATTTGGCACTGAAGGAAAGCCGAGGCTTCGAGCACCTCATTCTTTGAAGGTTGTTATGATATGATTACTTTTAAGTTATTGCGGTTTCTTCTCTGTTTCTATGAATAATATGATTTGGTGCTAGTGTTGATAGTGTGCTCTGCATAGTTCTTTGTTTCCAGTCTAAGTTACTTTATTTCATTACTCTGGTCTGTTGTTCACTCTGCTTTAAGATTCTTTTTACGGGGGTGGCAGGGAAGATCCCTACCGCTTCTCCTTTTTACATGTGATGCTGCTTTTGTTTGTTTGAGATTGTTGGTTAACTAGTTATTTTACATAACAGGTCGACAACTTCCGTGATGGTAAGTTAGAGAAGCAACTAATAGAAGCTAATTTATCCTTTCCACTTATCGTGAAACCACAAGTAGCATGTGGAGTCGCTGATGCCCACAATATGGTGTGTTCTTTTTCTCCATGAGAAGAATTTTATCTGAAATTTATGATTCCGAGTTTGCTTTGTTGTTTTATAATCACAGTTTTCGTTGGTGCAGGCGTTAGTTTTTAAATTCGAAGAATTTAGCAAACTTACTGTGCCTCTTCCAGCTGTACTACAGGTACAACATTTGCTCTTTTTTTTCCCAAACTAAGTTCCTTCTGGTTATCCCATTTGTATTGCAGCAGTAAGTAAGTCACTACGTGCCCCCATAATGTTTATCATGTTATACAGGAGTATATCGACCATGGGTCCAAGATTTTCAAATTTTATGTAATTGGAGACAAAATCTTTCATGCTGTTAAGAATTCGATGCCTAATGCAAGTTTTCTGAAATCATCATCAGGAGGTGAACCTTTGACATTTAACAGGTTCGCTTTAAAGTATTCATACTGCAAAGAGCAAAGGTTGCAATACAAATGGACTGTTAGAGTCAGGAGGATTGTTTTATTGTTTTCAATGGACTGTTAGAGTCTGACACTCTTCACTTTGGCTTGTGTCAGTTTGAAGACTCTTCCGGTGGCAACTAAGGAGCAGATACGGCAAACCAGGGTGCAAGATAGCAAATTGTTGGACACCATTCTAGTGGAAGAGGCTGCAAAATCCCTGAAGGAGTTGCTTGGGCTCACAATTTTTGGATTTGACGTTGTTGTAAGTTTGTCTTCTGCCCCATTGTATAAAAATGATGCTTTCTGGAGCTCAGTTCAGATATAAATTACTCCCTCCTTCCCACAATAGTTGTCGTTAGGACAACAAATTTAGTTCAATTTTGAACCAAGTTTGTTGTCCTAACGACAACTATTGTGGGAAGGAGTATTATGGTTGACTCTAGTTAGGCGATGTACACTGGAAATCTGGTAACGTTATATTGGTTGTGTATTTTTTTGATATGCAGGTTCAAGAAGGCAGTGGCGACCACGTCATAGTGGACTTGAACTATCTCCCGTCTTTCAAAGAAGTTCCTGATACTGAGGCAGTGCCTGCGTTCTGGGATGCAATCAGGATGGCATACGAGTCGAAGAAAGGGCGGTCACATACTTGGATCATGGCTTCGCAGCGAGTGAAGCTACCTGAAACCTAGCAGAAGGTTGATGGAGAAGAGCTGCTGAAGAACTTTGTGCATTGCGCTTTTGCAGGCGGGAAAGTTCAGTGTTGGTTGGTGTATTAAGTGAAAATATGTAGTGGGATAGTTTAAATAATGACAGAATGGAAACTACTTCGGCATGTTAATTTTGTTCACTATTCTGGGCTACTTTCATCCTGCCCATTATTGTTGACATGTCTTTGCTGTGGGCAACTCTGGATTAACACGTCTTTACCGCAAATAATTTTGAAAAAGAACCCTATATTTACAAATCAATTCTCTAGATATGGTATTCCCTCCATTCCGGAAAATTTGTAGCTTTGTAGTTTAAAAATGAACTACAAAACGACAAACTTTCCGAAACGAAGGGAGTATGCACTAAGGCTTTGGTGCATATCCATCCGGATTTGTCACATCATCTCTTCCGAATCTCAAAGCAAAGTGTTGAACAGAAGGTAGACGAGTCTGAGAGCCCAAAGGAGCTTCGGCCCGGCTCCAAAGAAACCGGTGAGACGAGCCCCGCGCCGCCGCGCGTGTTGCGCACTCTAAAAAAGTGAGAAAGCTGGGAATCAAAACAGGTAAAGCAAACAACGAGTTACAGCTGGACCAAGCAATCACTTCTGTACGGTTCACTTGGATCATGGCTTTGCAGCCAGTGAAGTTACTTGAAACCTAGCAGAAGGTTGGTAGAGAAGAGCTGCTGAAGAACTTTGTGCATTGCGCTATTGCGGACGGAAAGTTCAGTGTTGGTTGGTGTATTAAGTGAAAATATGTAATGGGATAGTTTAAATAATGACAGAATGATAACTACTTCGGCATGTTAATTTTGTTCACTATTCTAGGCTACTTTCATCTTTGTCACATCTGATCCAAACAAGTTAACTAGATGCATTCTACATGTATGTCAGAATCAGTTTTGTCCAAATATGCCAACGACACTTCCTCCAGTACTACTAAGAAGTAGTCTGCAGAGGTTCATATTTAGGCAGGGAGCAAAATCAAGATACAAGAGTCAGGTGACACAGAGAGTTTTACATGGTTCGGGCCGCCTGAGCGTAATACCCTATTCTACGGGATGTGTGTTGTTTGTATGAGAATACGTAAGCCTGAACTTAGTAGTGATCGAGTATGGATGACCTGAGTTCTACCGTACAACACAGTCCTTTTATATGCCAAGAACTGGCTGTTACAATATGCGTCCCTGCTCGACAGGTGGCCCTGGTTGTAATAACCTCTTTATACACGATCTACGGGTATTAAGGGGGGTTAATAGTGTGATAACGTGCCTTAACGGCAGTGTTACCGGTCTTGATAGTGCTCTGATCGTGCATCACTAATATGACATTAATGACGCATTAACCAAGTCTTGTAACGGTTCATTGATAGCCCTTGAATGTCCGCGCGTTGGAGATCCCAAACTCTTCCTGTTGCAGACATAGATCTGGACGTGTGACACGTGGTAGCTCTGAGCTTCCCTCTGCGGGGAGGCAGGTGCGGAGCTACTAGACACATGGCAGCACTGGAGCTTCCTCTGTTGGGGAGGTAGGTCCGGCACCCCGAGACACATGACAGCACCGGAGCCACCCTAAGGAGGGAGGCAAGTCTGACACTGCGGGACACGTGGCAAGGCTGGAGCCACCCTAAGGAGGGAGGCAGATCCGACACTGCGGGATACGTGGCAGTGCCGGAGCCACCCTAAGGAAGGATATAGATCTGACACTGTGGGACACGTGTTGCCTCCAGAAGTCCACAATACTAGAAGGTGGAACTCAACGCGTCTCCTTCTGGTACGAAGAGATACCTGGTATGCAGAGTATCAACAAGTTTAATCATACATGTGTAGACGAAAAGTAAAAATTATCATATTACAAGCCATGTTCGAATTACAAATAGGTCTTACATCAACGACCCGTAGGTCTCAAATAAACAACAGAAAGCAAATACATAGATAAGTATATAAGTAGCAGCAGCGTGATGATCGCTCCAGTCCACATGCAGTTGCACGAGGGAACGCCCGCCTAGAACATCTCCTCCAGGTCGGCATAAAATTCTTTATTTGCTTCTTCTTCATAGTCTGAAGGGAGAGGAAATCGCTATGAGTACATAGAGTACTTAACAAGTGTGATAAAAGATATCACATGGAGGCTACATCAAGGAAGGCTTATAATGGCTTCAAGCACTATGCATTAACTATACCTTAGCATTCATTAAGCAACCTATAAGTAGGTGAATACACCCAATCAAAATTATAGTAAAATAATGAATAAGAAAGTAATAGACCACATGTAATCCCAACCATAATCCCAACCTTTTGCGTATTATGAATTAGACATTAAGCCGCTCTTGTTTGTGAGCATGACTGTCATGACAGTTTTCCAAACTCTGCAAAGAATGTATCCTTTACCCACAAGCCCTGATTTCATCCCCTGTTGTCAGGTGGACTAAGTAAACCTCCCTATTGCCAATGGTGATCAACCACATTTCACACTTCCATAGGTGTGCGGCTAGAAGATCACTACGAGGTCTTTACAAAGATCCTCCAGACTAGTAACTGGCTCTTTGAGGTTTCATCGCTCCGGCTCCTATAGTCCATTTTACCTCCGCCTGGATAAGCCCCTTTTCGAGCCATGCGGATCCCAACATAGTATCTCTAAACCAATTCCCCGCACCGTCCAACTACCAGCACTACGCCGGGAGAGGCCTAATTAATTGACTAAGCTGCCCCATACTCAGTCTTGTGGCAATACTGTATAGCTTAGTAGATACTCCATAATCGGCCCTTAGACTCCAGTAAGGTTCAAACTCGAATCCTAGGTCTCGTGCGTACTACACCATACCATGCAAACTAACCCGCCAGATGTTGACAGCTGTTATATACCAATTTCATCCGTCAATTTAACTCAATTATGTGAAGGATTTGTCATTTCTTGCACACTATCTAACCCAATTCCACTTGGACTTGGAGAAATATGTGTATGCAACTTTTTATGCAGGAAATGAAGAAATGTAGAGGGACCAATCCTATAAAATATCATCCTAGCCAATCAGGCGACGACATGTGGCATCCTATGGATCAAATGACCTACAAACAGAAGTATCTGAGGAGATCCAACGATGTATCACCCATATACATCAATGGGACCCACCTGGCAGCCACTTGGAGAAAGCACACGAGAATTGGTGCAATGACCAGGTCGGCCGAACCAGGGGGTCGGTCGACCTGGTCTCTGCACCAAACTCAGTCAGCCTCCACATGTTGGCTCCTCCCGACTTGCTGGAGTCAATGGTGACTGATTCGCGCGCTTTTGGTGGAGGGAACCGACCTCAACACTAGTATAAATAGGACCCCCTACCCCTCACTTCAACACACACCAGTTGAGCTTCATCTCTATTGTATACACTATCATCCATAGTCTTAGAGGAGTTAGGTTGTAGAGAGGAGAGTCTCTAGTCCCAAGTCCAAATTGGGAAAGGAGTAAGGAGTCTCTCTCTTCCCAATCCTACATTGGGAAAGGTATGGCTCATGTATTCTTTCTTGTATTTGTGACTTTATGCATAATAAAGATAATATCTTTAGTATCTACTTATACATATACTTGATTGTGGAGTCCATGGATGTGGAAGGTATAGCTTCTATGATTATTTCATCATGAACATATCTCATTATCATAGAACCTATAGACCCCCACTATAGTCTAGTTAATTATAACATAACTAGGTTAGTATGGATAATTATGTTGTGTATCAACATTGGTTAAATGATGATTCAATTCATTGCCTTAGGATGGATTGTGCCTAGGCTCTTAAGGTAATTACTTAATATGCTAGCATGGTGCTAGGATAGCTAAGTAGCATTGGATGTCTCGTAGACCCACGAATTGAAGAGGTAGGCAGTAGGTGGTGACAATCCTATCTGTCCTTTGTAATCCTCCATGTTCGGCTATGCCACAGGCTCTTGGCGGGAGTCGCCCTATTGCTAGGGGTAAGCCCGTGCCCGATGTGTTGAACCACATAGCATAAGTATTCACTATTGATCTAGCTTATGAATAATTAGTTTATACTATGTATATGTACAATAGAGCATAGTAGGAGCACCTCCATAACTCTCAACCTTAACTAACCTCTAGGATCCTCTTACCCCCCTTAGACTTGAAAGCTTTTGTGTGTGTCGCACTACCTCCACTATTATTTTATCCATCCTTACTAGATTCTTACCTATACCTTTCTACCCTTTCTACTTGATGATTGTTATATCTCTACCCCGCCTTCCTTTGGGATCAAATAAATGACACCCTTGAGAATACTCTTAAGGGAAAATGCTACATGATACCTCCGTGCGCTTGCGAAACTCACTCTGTGATCCAATAGAACCGTTAACAAGCATTTCTGACACATCAGTTGGAAATGTTTAGTTAATGGTGCATAAGAAATACCAACAAGCATTTCTGGTGCCGTTGCTGGGGATGATTTGTTAGTATATCTTAGGAGCCGTCAACACCAGATTCCTATTTACTACAATTCATTTTCCAACATCATAATAATAATCATAATTCATAAATGGTAAATGTAATAAATGTTCCCCCCATCAAATAGGCATGGCTAAGCATACAATAATCAAATACCACCCATCCATACCCCAAGCGACAAGGGAATAAGGTAAAGCAACAGGGTAATAATAGCATAAGATTCATATTAAATTAACATGCAACTAACTAAATCCTTAGAAAAGGTGCAAGATGGTCAAGGGCACTTTTCTCCTCCGAAGTGTTGGTTGTCGAAGTGAAGGTCTTGAAAGTTGAATTCCAGCTCGGGAACCGTCTCTACTCGAAGTGTCGATGCGAGGCAAAAGTAAATACCATACAATAAGTACTATGCATACAATGCTAGGCTACAAACATATACACAATCACAAAAACTTACGCAAATACGTACCTACGAGAGAGTTTACTACTCCTGTGTAGAAGTTCATTTAATTAAAATGTAGATTTTTATGTGTTAGAAATGTGCATTGAGATTTTATATCACTTTTGTATTTATTTTTGTGCTCAACACACATTTTATTGGATTTTCCTACATTAAAATGTAATTATTTACTATATTTATGTTATTTAATCTAAAATTAATACATTAAATAATTTTTATATTTATTCCTATGCTCAAAATAATTTTGTACTCACAAATATCAATTAAATATATTTTCTACCTTCTTTTGTGTCCCAAAAATGAATTATTTAAATTTAAACAGAGATGAAATATATTTTTAAGTTCTCTAAAAATTATTTTGAATTTATATTAATTTTTATTCACTTTTCTGCATTTATTTTCTATTTTATGTATTTTTTAGTAAAACTGTAAATAATATAAATGACGAAAATAATTTCCAATATGTCCAGGGGTTATATTGTAATTATCCCTAACTGGACAGAGGTTAGAAATGATATTTAATAAAGTTACAGGGTCCTAACCATAAAATATGCAGTTAAATCTTAATTTCCCTAAAGTCCACAGGCCAAATTGTATTTTCTTAGGTTATTGCGCATCCACGGGCTAAATCGAAAAAGTGTAGGGGCCTCAGTGCAAAATGACAGGCGCGCAAACTACTTTGAATGCTAGCCGTCAGATTCAAAACGCATGGCCCAGATTTAATTAAATCAAAGGGGTATGCACATTCTTTTATTTTCATTTGATTTCAAATTTAAACTCTAATGAATTCGACTCGTTTGAATTCAAACGTTCACACAAAAATGTACAATAAAATGCACACTAATATGATTGAAATTTTGATTACAAGGTTTTTAAAATTTTAGGGTGTTACAACTCTACCCCCTTAGGAATCTCGCCCTCGAGATTCGGACGTCCTAAGAGAAGAGATAGAGAAACTCAGCCTTGAGGTCTTCTTCTTTCTCCCAAGTTGCTTCTGCCCTCGAGTGATGTTTCCACTACACTTTGCACATACGAGTGACCTTGTTCCTTGTAACTCGTTCTGATGTCTCGAGAATCCGTATTGGCTATTCCGCGTATGAGAGATCCTCTTGCACATCGATAGCTTCCATGGGTAACTGTTTCTCGGGCACTCTTAAGCACTTTTTCAGTTATGACACATGAAACACATCGTGTACATCTGAAAGTTGAGACGATAGCTTGAGACGATAAGCTACCTCTCCTCTTCTTTCCAGTATCTTGAATGGACCAATGTAACGGGGTGCTAGCTTTCCTTTTACCTTGAACCGTTTTAGCCCTCTTACTCGTGATACCTTGAGATACACAAAATCTCCAACCTCAAAGGTTAGATCACGACGTCGAGTATCTGCCTAGCTCTTCTACCTTGAATGTGTAGTCTTCATATTATTCCGGATCTCTTGCACTTGTCATTCGGCTTCTCTTAGTATATCCAATCCAAACACTTGACCTTCTCCCGTTTGGTCCCAAAGCAAGGGTGTTCTACACTTTCGCCCATACAATGCCTCGAATGCGGACATCTTGAGACTGGCTTGATAACTGTTGTTGTAACAGAACTCCTCATAGGGCAAATTCTTGTCCCAACTCTTGCTATTCTTCAAGGCACAGGCTCACAACATATCCTCCAAGATTGATTTGTACGTTATGTCGGACCATCTGTCTGCGGGTGGTATGTTGAGCTGAAATTAAGACGAGTGTCCATTGACTCATGTAGCATCTGCCAGAACCTTGAGACTGCATATCACGATCGGATATGATCTTATTTGGGACACCTTGCAAGCACACTATCCTTGACATGTACAGTTCTGCCAGTTGCGAGCTGTTATAGCTTTCCTTGACGGGTATGAAGTGATCGACCTTGGTCAAGCAATCCACTATGACCCATATGGAGTCATAACAAGACTGAGTCCTTGGTAGACCCATAATGAAATCCATACTGATTTCTTCCCACTTCCATTCTGGCACCTTGATTGGTTGAAGCAAACCAGCTGGTCTTTGATGTTCTACCTTGAGTAGCTGACATGTATCACATATTGCCACATATTCCGCTACATCTCACTTCATTCCGTCCCACCAATATTGATCCTTCAAGTCTTGATACATCTTAGTGCTTCCAGGGTGGATCAAATAAGATGAGTCATGAGCTTCGCTCAATATCATCTCACATATCTCTTTGATATCCGACACACATATACTCTTCCCAATCCATAGGGTTTGTGACACCCGGTTCCGAAAATGAACCAAGTGCGACATATATGTGTGCCCAGAATGTTCAACACACATAAACGAGTGCATCACAAACGATATACAAAAATTACCACAACACAAACTATTAAATAAGTATTTTTTATTACAATATTCAAATATCCTCGAATTACAAAACTCAAATGATCATTATTACTAATAAGTCTGCAGCAGAAATAACTAAACTAAGCAAACTAAGCAAAAGGGATAGCACGACTCCAAGCATAACCACAGGCAAGTCGATGGCAGCACACAACCTAGTACTTCACATTATCCTTTGGGTACTCCCAAACATCACCTGAAACTGTAGGTGAGGCAATTTCAAGGGTGAGCACATCTCGTACTCAGCAAGTGTGGGAAAATAATGACATGTAGCTAAAAACAAGAAATGATAATAAGTAGTGGCTATTTGCTGAAAGTACATTTAAAACATGTAAAAAACATACTAGGATGTCTATGTTAAGTTAATCCCATCACAACCCAAATAATTACATAATATGAATCCATCATTATCATTTACCAACATATCGCATTTATCGATAATCATCCATCCATATACCAATTTCTCACTTTCATCAATAACCATGTCCATTTATCACAACCCAAACCATGACCATAACCAATACCAAACCATCCCTATTCCCAAGTTCCACTCTAATACTGTAGGTCATCCAGGTGCTATTAACCAGGAGCACAACTATCATGATAGTTTTTAACACTCTATAGAGGTTGTACCACTTTTACCCACAAGTTTGTGATTTCGTCACCCGTCGGGGACTAAAGGAAACCTATCTTATGCCAAATACACTACCTTAGGTGTATGGCAAAGAGACCGCAAATAGCTTTTACAAAGGGACTACCACCATATTCAGACCCACTGAGGTTTTACCGGTAGTGATGCCTCCAACTGAGCACATCCAACCAAGGGCCCCCTCTTGTGCCTTTCGGATCCCAGGGCAGTCCTGCCACTATTGCAAACCCAACCGACTCCCATTCTCCACTCCCCCAAATCATCCAAACAATGCTGGCAATACACCTAATTAATTGGCTAAGCCTCACCATACTTGGCCTTGTGGTGGCACTGTTGTCCTAGATTATTCTCGCATGAACCGGTCCTTAGATCCAAGGCAAGCAAAACCACCATATCTTCCAACCCAATCCACAAACCATGCTGGCTTAGATGTCCCAAGTCTCATGTCACCAATTAACCATATTCATCAATTCGCATCATCCATAAGTGCATCAATTCATAGTTAAGCCATTTAGTTGTTCTCTCATCCCAATTAATTAGAGCGAAGCAAAAAGTAAAATACCCTTCCCGACTCTCTACAATAGATTCCAAGTGACAAGGATGGTCAAACAAGACTAGTAAACACCTATCATGGGTTTCCCATCAATTTGACACAAGCATGCAGTTTTGCAAACAAAACATTTAAAACTGGATCAAAATGATCAAGGACACTTGCCTTGCTCTTGAGATTGGTTAGGATCGAAAGCTTCAAAACTCCGGTGCTGGAGGTCCTCGACAACACCCTCTAGAGCAAAACCTTCTATTTCGCGCAATGACGCCCTAAATCGGGGATTCACCGAGACAAACAATGCTCATATATTACTCAATATGTCATGATATGCATGATTGATGTAATTATGTGGTAATGCATGTTATCAAGTTGCTATCATTGCTTACTAACTAGTTAAAATTAAGTATTTGATGTTAGAACAAGGTTTAAGTCATTTTTTAGGATATTAAATAAGTTCTAGGAATTTCCTGAACTAATGACCGGACTAGTCTGCACCAGGCCCGGACATGTCCGTTCTGGAACAGAACGGAAATCAGACTATTCCGCACTGGGACCGGACAAGTCCGTTATGGCTAGGGTCTTGGCGAATTTTCAACTAGAGCATGGTTTGAGTTGAATATGGGACCAAGATTTATGTAGAAAGATGATCTAAGGTAATTATCGTGAATTCAACAACTCAAGGGTCAAGATTTTGGTGAAACACTTGGATCTTAACGTCTAGGGTCGATGGTAAAGAGTTGGTGGAGAATTGACTACGATGTTGATGAGTTGACGAAGATCGATCATGCTTGATCCTCCTATCCTCCTCCTCCTTCACCTGGCCGCAAGCTCCTCTCTCCTCGATGGCGGCTCCCACGTGAACAAGAGTTAGGGTTTTCTTCAATCATGACAAAGGGATGAAAGGGTGGCTGGTGGGGTTTTTAAATAGGGTGGGGGTGGTAGGGTTAGTGTGGAATTTGATTATAAGGCGGTGGAGGCCTTGGTGGGGTCCCACATGGGCTCCATAGAGGCAGGGCATGATGTTTTTGGGCCCACTTAAGGAAAATATCCAATAACTTGTCGTGGAGGAAAAAACTGAGTCCGAGTAGGGCACACCGGACTAGTCTGCACAACGGCCGGACAAGTCCGATCGGGTACAAAGACTAGAACAGACAAGTCCGGTGGGGGTCTGGACAAGTCCGATCTGGACTAGAGAGCAAAACGGACAAGTTCGGTATCGGGTCGGACAAGTCCAAATGTTTGTCCAATTTTTCAAAAACCAGACCAAAATGAGGAATTACCGGACAACTCTGAAAAGTTCCAGAAGAAAAGATTGGAATAGTCCGTACATGAGAACGGACAAGTCTGGGAAACAACAAAAACATTTTAGGACTAATCCGCAGCAAAAAACGGATAAGTCCGGAAAACAACAAAGAGAAAATCGGACTAGTCCGGGGTCTAGTCTGGACAAGTCCGCACTGACACAGGCTTTTAACTACTGTTTTGGTTCTAATTCATTTTAAACTTGTTCTTTTTGTGTTTCTTAATGCTAAATGTGTACAAGAATGTATGCAATGCATGATGGATGAAAATGAGGGTGTCACAAAACTACCCCCTAAAAATGAATCTCGCCCTCGAGATTCGACGTAGAAGGAAAGAGGTAGGGAAATTCTTTCTTGAGGTCTTCTTCCAGCTCCCAAGTTGCTTCAGACTCAGTATGGTTTTCCATTGTACTTTGCACCATCGAATCATCTTGTTCCATGCGACTCTCTCCCTTGTTTCTAAGATTTTGACTGGTTGTTCGGTATAAGTCAAATCTTCAGGTAACTCCAATTCTTCTATTGACACTTGTTCTTACGGTACCCTTAAGAACTTCTTGAGATGAGAAATGTGGAACACATCATGAACATCAGAAGGATGTGCTGGCATCTCCAACTTATATGCCACTTCTCCACGTTTGCCAAAATCTTGATTGGTCCAATATAGCGAGGTGCTAACTTGTCTCTGACATTAAACTGTTAATGACCTTGCATAGGTGATACCTTGAGATATACGAAGTCTCCTGCTTCAAAGGCTAAGTTTCTTCGCCTATTATCCGCATATCCCTTTTGTCCTGACTGAGCAGCCCTCAAATTCTTGCGGATTGTCTGAACTTATTTTTCAGCTTCTTGCAACATATCAGGTCCAAATACTTGGTTCTCTACTGTCTCATTCCAAAACAAGGGTGTCATACACTTCCTTCCACATAGTGCTTCATATTGCGACATCTTCAAACTTGCTTGGTAACTGTTATTGTAGGAAAATTTAGCATACGACAAGCTCTTGTCCCAGCCGCGTCCATGACTCAAGGCACAAGCTCTCAACATATCTTCCAAAATTTGATTTGTCCTCTCGGTTTGTCTATCCGTTTGCGAGTGATATGCTAAGTTGAAATTTAACCTTGTACCCATAGCTTCATAAAGTTTCTCCCAGAACCTAGAGGTAAATTGAGAACCTCGGTGAGACACTATTTTCTTAGGTACTCCATGTCAGTATACAATATGCTCCATATACAGCTCTATGAGATTTGATGTTGTATATGTGGTCCTAACAGGAATGAAATGAGTTGATTTTGTCAACCGATCCACAATAACCCATATCGAGTCATAGCCGGACTGGGTGCGCGGTAATCCAACTATGAAGTCCATACCAATTTCTTCCCACTTCCATTTCAGAATCTTCAATGGCATCAATAATCCAACTGGCCTTTGATGCTCAACCTTGACTCATTGGCACACATCACAGAATGCAACATATGCCGCTATGTCCTTTTTCATCCTATCCCACCAATAGCAAGTCTTCAAATCCTTTTACATCTTCGTACAGTCGGGATGAATTGGGTAAGGCGAGTCATGTGCCTCCTTTAATATCGTCTCACGAAGACGCTTCATGTTAGACACAACAATCCATTTCCCAAGCCTTGGGTATCATGATCATCTTCATCAAACCGCCATTCTCTCCCTTCTTGGATCCTTTCCTTGATTTCCTCATCCTTTGTTTGACCTTCTCGAATTTCTTGTTCCAAAGTCGGATTTAACTCCATTATTCTCATTTCATTCACAAACCCAAGATTCAACCGTTCAAAGTCATTGAATAGCTCGGATGGAAATTTTTGAACTGTGAGTTGGTGACTTACTCCTTTCCTACTCAATGCATTAACCACTACATTAGCCTTCCCCAGGTGATAAATGATTCCCACATCATAATCCTTGATGAGCTCCAACCATCTTCATTGCCTCAAATTCAGATCCGTTTGTGTGAAAATGTACTTGATGCTCTTGTGATCTGTATAAATTTCACACCTATGACCAAGAATGTAATGCCTCCAAAGGCATGAACTATTGCGGCGAGTTCGAGGTCATGCGTAGGATAATTCTGCTCATGTTTCTTCAATTGTCTCGATGCATAAGCTACCACTTGTCCTTCTTGCATTAGCACACATCCAAGTCCTTATCTCGATGCGTCGCAATAGATATCAAAACTTTTGCTCACATCTGGCAGTACCAACACAGTTGCCGTTGTTAACCGCTTCTTTAACCCCTCAAAACTATCTTGACAATCTTGAGTCCATTAGAAAGTTTTCCCTTCATTAATAATTCAGTCATGGGCTTAGCTATCTTGGAGAAATCCTTGATGAACCGGTAGTAGTATCCTGCCATCCTGAGAATACTCCATATTTCCTTCACGTTTTGCGGCGGTTCCCACTTTAGGACATCTCTCACTTTTTCTGGGTCAATCGATACTCCTCCTCCAGAGATAATATGTCCCAAGAATGATACTTCACTTAACCAAAACTGGCACTTGCTGAATTTGGCATACAATTGGTGTTCCCTCAATTTTTGCAACGTGAGCCTCAAATGCTCCTCATATTCCTTCCCGCTTCTCGAGTAGATCATAATGTCATCAATGAACACCATGATGAACTTACCCAAGTACTCCATAAAGACCTTATTCATGAGGTACATAAAATATGCTGATGCATTTGTCAATCCAAAGGACATAATGGTGTACTCATAGGATCCATACCATGTCCGAAAAGCTGTTTTGGGTATATCCGATGATCTAATCTCCATTTGAAAATAACCTGACCGTAAGTCGATCTTGGAGAAGACACATACACCCTTCATTTGATCAAACAAATCCTCTATACAGGGCAATGTATAATTGTTCTTAATCGTCACCTAATTGAGAGCCCAGTAATCCACACACATCCTTTGGGACCCATCCTTCTTACCCCAAAAAGAGCTCGGGCAAATAAAACCCTTCTCTAACTGCTCTTGAATTTGCTTCTTGATCTCTGCTAACTCCATAAGAGGTATCCTATATGGCCTCTTAGCTATAGGTGTAGTTCCATCTATCAAATCCATAACAAACTCTATATCACGATCAGGTGGCATATGTTGATGGTTGTTATATACAAGTTTCACCCGTCAATATAACTCAATTATGTGAAGGGAATATCATTTCTTCCACACATCACCTTTATATTTAACCTATTTCCACTTGTCCTTAGAGAAAGTAGTGCATGCAGACATTTTATGCAGAATTGAAGTGAAACAAGGGGTGGATCCTATAAAATATCATTCCAGCCAATCAAGCGACAACATGTGGCACCACATGGATCAAATGGCCCACAAACAAAAGTATCTGAGGCCATCCAATGGTGTAGCACCCATATAAGGGGATAGGACCCACCTGGAAGAGACCTGGAGGAAGCACAACCCCAACAAGGTTGAGACCAGGTCGGCCGACCTCCCTAGTCGGCCGACTAGGGAGTGGTGCCAAACTCGGTCAAATGCCACATGTTGGCTCCTCCCGGCTTGAAGAAGTCATGGGTGACTGATTTGTGTGCTTTTAGTGGCGGGAACCGACCCTTCTCCAAGCTATAAATAGGACCCCTCACCCCTCACTTCAACACACACCACTTGAGTATTCATCCATTGTGTCCACTACTCTCCATAGGTTTAGAGGAGTATAGGCTGTAGAGAGTAGAGTCTCTAGTCCATAGTCCAAGTAGGAGAGGAGTAGAAGGTGTCTCTTCCCAATTCCTAATTGGGAAAGGTATGGCTCTTATATTCCTATTTGTATTTATGACTTTGCTCTTAGTAAAGATGTTATCTTTAGTCTTCTATTGTTCATATACTTGGATGAAGCATTTTTTGTTTGATTGGGGATTCCATTATGTGGTAGGAGTAGTATTTATGATTATGCTATACCATTGTCATTATATCATCATAAACACTATAAACCCTCACTATAGTCTAATTAGCTATGACATGCTATGAATTAACATTGGTTCAAGGATGATTTAATTCATTGCTTTAGGATGGCTTGTGCCTAGGATCTTAAGGTAATTACTTGATATGCTAGCATGGCTAGGATAGAGAGTAGCTTTGAATGTCTTGTAGACCCACAAATTGAAAAAGTAGGCAATAGGTGGTGACAGTCCTACCTGTCCTTTGTAATCCTCAATGTTCGGCTATGTCACAGGCTCTTGCGAGTCGTCCTAGTATTGCTAGGGGTAAACCCATGCCCGATGTGTTAATCCACTTAGCATGAGAATTCATAATTAATATGATCATTATTAACTAACTTAGGCTATGTATATGTACATTAGAAGCATCGTAGGAGTCTCTACCTAACCCTTAGCATAGTCCCTCTTTACCTCATTTACCCCCTTAGGATAGAATGCTCTTGAGTATGTCACACTACTCCAATTATCATTTATCCATCCTTGCTAGAACCTTGCCTAGATCACCCTAGCCTCTCCACTTGATGATTGCTTTACTTCCATCTAGCCTTCCTTTGGGAGAATATAAATGACACCCTTTGGGAATACTTTTAGAGGGGAAATGCTACATCGATAATTTCTGTGCGCTTGCCGATTCACATGTATAATCTAAAATATATTAACAAGCATTTCTGGCACCACCGCTAGGGATGAACTGTTAGTAGTGCGTAAGAATCGTCAACAAGCATTTTTGGTGTCATTGCCGGGGAAGGCAGCTGAAGTATTTCATGATTGAGTGAATAGGACAGGACCCTGGTAGGTTTTAGTAGGATAACCCTTCTTTATTTTTGCATTTTATGTGAAAACAAGGTAGTGTATGTCTGGTTTCCGCATGTCGGAAAACTTCGTTGAAAATCCTGAATCCCTTCTGAGAGATCGACCTTGTGTCGTTACTCCTCAGAATATTCGAGCGGCAAAGCAAGCCATCGCAACTACACCAACACCAAAACACTAATGGCCCAGAAGATCCTTCATGAGTTTTCGGCTCCCTCTGCTAACAATGTGCCTATTGGGCACACTGTTAACACGGGAGACGTGAACTTCAAAATCAAGACTGGCCTTATGACAATGGTGCAAGTCAACCCATTCTGTGGGAAGGCTAACGAGGATGCAAGTGCTCAAGTGCAACAGTTCCTTGAGATCTGCAACACTTTTAAGATCAAAGACATATCTCCTGATGTTGTCTGCCTTAGGCTGTTTCCGTTCTCTCTTCTTGGGAGAGCAAAATAGTAGTTCTACATGAACGAAGTGTTGTAGACACATGAGAGAAGTGTTCTACGACATTCCTCGCCAAGTTTTTCACGTTGGACAAGACCAACGCCCTACGTTGAAGAATTTCCAGTTTGCAGCAAGATGCCAAGGAATCTATTCCCGAGGCTTGGTAAAGGCTTCAGGAGGACATCCTAGCTTGTCCCCACCATGGGATGGATGACCGGCTTATCATCCAAAACTTCTACAATAGGCTGATCCCTTCTGCCTGTGACCATGCTGATGCTGCTGCTGGAGGTGCCTTATTCTCATTGATGGTGCCTAAAGCCAAAGAATTGATTGAAAAGATGGTGTCAAACATGGGTTGGAGCGACGAGCATCTCCATACCCGCCAGCGAGGCATGCACACCTTGAAGGAGGTGGACATGATCACTGCCAAATTGGACCTCCTTATGAAGGAAATTGATGGACAAGGCAATGGTGAGGTATGTGGCAATGCCTATGCCTTAAACTCTCACATCACTTGTGAGGTCTGTGGCAACACGGGCCATTTGGGCAACGACTGCCCAAAAACCCGTGAGGATGCCTTATACATAGCCAACAATGGGAACAACAATGGCTATGGTCAAGGAGGTCAAGGGTGGGGCCAACCACGCCCATTCTTTCAAGGAGGGTACAACAACAATGGCAACAATGGAAATCAACCCAACTTGAGAGAACTTGCCATTGGCCAGTTGAAGATCAATGAGGCTATATCCAAGAAGCTGTCAACCAATGACGAGACCCTAGAGAGCATTAATGCCAAGATTGAAGGACTATCCTCAGCCTTTAAGAATCAATTGAAATTTAACAAGATGTTGGAAAGTCAGTTGGCTCAACTGGTTGCAGTTGTTCCTCCAATGGAGAAAGCGAGTGCGGTGGCTACGAGAGGTGGCAAGACCACTCGTGACCCACTGTATCCCACACAAGAGAAGAGGACAACTAAAAAGGAGAAGGAAGATGTGCCAGTTGGCATAAGTGAAGCACTTAGTGAGATAATGGCCAAACACTTTGAGGATACCAACTTATTGCCATTCCTTCACAGGCAAAGGAAGGCAACAGTTTATGAGCAATTCAACCGCTTTATTGAGGTCATCCAAAAAATTCACATCAATGTGCCCTTTATTGACGCGATGCAAGTACCCACTTATGCTCGCTATCTCAAGGACATATTGAATAACAAGTGGCCATTTCCCACCCCTGAGGTTGCCAAGCTTACAGGAGACTGCAGCGCAACCATCCTCAATAGGCTTCTAGAAAAGAAGAAGGATCCTGGATGTCCTACAATTTCATGCTCAGTTGGGACTCACCACTTTCACAAGGCCCTTTGTGACTTTGGAGCAAGTGTGAGTGTGATACCCAAGGTGGTTTTCGACTAACTGAACTTCACGGAACTTACTCCAACACCAATGCAGCTCCAACTCGCAGATTCTTCAGTCTGTTATCCGACTGGTATCGCTAAAGATGTTCCGGTGAAAATCCAGAATTGCTTCATACCCGTTGATTTCGTGGTGCTCGACATGGAGGTCGAGAAGGATATGCTGCTCATTCTTGGGTGACCCTTCCTAAGCACCGTGAAGGCTCGCATAGCTATGGGAGCTGGAGAACTCCACTTCCATATCAATGGCAAGGAGGAGAAGTTTAATTTTCGGCCAAAGGTTAAGCAATGCTTCATGATCCATATCAAGTATGGGCCGAATGTTAAGCACTTCCAAGAGGTCGAAATCACACCTCCAAAGGTGGACTCGCTCATTGCATTCATGAGGAATTTGATCTATGCAGAAAACCCGTCTTATCGTCCACACCGACACCCCAAAAAGACGTAGAAGTCCGGGCCTCCCCAAAGACCCAAGTCCACCAAGCCGCCAAAGAAGGTATGGCAGAAGAAGAGACAAGCCGTCTGAGCCAATCCCTACGGGCCCGGATGTCAAGAAATAAAGAAGGAGGAATGTCCATCTCATCGGATAGTGGTGAGACCTAGCCAATAGGTTAAATTGGTAGTTATCATTTTCTTTGTTTTTTCTTTTCTCTTTATTTGGTTTTCCCCATTTAGTTTGATTTTTTCCCACTGCATATTTAGTTTTCTTAGTAAGTTGAGAATCTTATATTCTCAACTATCATTTTTATTATTTTCACAAAAATAACATTGTTGAGTTTTGAAAAAAGAGTTTTTATTGGGAAAACAATTTTTTGAGCTGCAAAAGTGGTGATTCAACAACGTGCTAATCCCGTAGCCGTTGGGGAGACACCTTCCTAAAGGGAAAACAGGAGGGCCCACTTGTCAATGCAACCGACCCCCTGTTCGGCCGACTAGGGGAAGGAGCCATTTTGGCTCTCTCTCCTCCAACGGCTACATTTGGTACCTGTTGATATTTCCTACGCACTACTAACAAATCATCCTGAGCTGCAAAAGCGCACGAAAATTATCGATGTAGCATTTCCCTTTTAAAGAGTATTCCCAAAGGGTGTCATTTATATTATCCCAAAGGAAGGCTAGATGAAAGTAAAACAATCATCAAGTGGAAAATATTAGGTTGGTCTAGGTAGGGTTCTAGCAAGGATGGGTTAGATGATAAGTTGAGGTAGTGTGACACACACAACAACATTCTATCCTAAGGGGATAAATGAGGTAATAGAGGAACTAGGCTAAAAGTTAGGTAGAGACTCCTCCTATGCTTCTAATGTACATATACATAGCCTAAGTTAGTTACTAATGATCATATTACTAATGAATTCTCATTCTAAGTGGATTAACACATCTTGTACGGGTTTACCCCTAGCAACACTAGGCGTCTCCCGCCAAGAGCCTGTGGCATAGCCGAACATGGAGGATTACAAAGGACATATAGGGCTGTCACCACCTACTGCCTACCTCTTCAATCCGTGGGCATACAAGACATTCAACACTACTATCTATCCTAGCACCATGCTAGCATATTAAGTAATTACCTTAAGAGCCTAGGCACAAGCCATACTAAGGCAATGAACTAAATCATCATTGAACCAATGTTAATTCATAGCATAAGTGATTCATGTTAACATAATCATATCATAGCTAATTAGACTATAGTGGAGGTTTATAGTGTTTATGATGCTGTAATAAGAATGGTATAGCACAATCATAATTACTACTCCTACCACATACATGGAATCCACAATCAAACATGAAACACTTCATCCAAGTATATGAACAATAGAAGACTAAAGATATCATCTTTATTATGAATAAAGTCACAAATACAAATAGTAATATGGAAGGCATACCTTTCCCAATTGGGAAGATACTCCTTCTACTCCTCTCCTACTTGGACTATGGACTATAGACTCTCCTCTCTAAGGCCTATACTTCTCTAAACCTATGGAGAGTAGTGAATACAAAGGATGAATACTCAAGTGGTGTGTGTTGAAGTGAGGGGGTCCTATTTTTAGCTTGGAGAAGGGTCGGTACCCGCCACCAAAAGCTCGCGAATCAGTCACCACTGACTTCTTCAAGACAGGAGGAGCCAACACGTGGAAGCTGACCGAGTTTGGAGGAAAGACTAGGTCGAACGACTAGGGGGGTCGGCTGACCTGGTAAGTCCTTGAAACGGTCTTTGCTTTCTTGGGGTGACTTCTAGGTGGGTCCCATCCCTTGATATGGGTGCTACACCGTTGGATGGCCTCGGATACTTCTGTTTGTGGGTCATTTGATCCAAGTGGTGCCACGTGTCGATGCTTGATTGGCTGGGATGATATTTTATAGGATCCATCCCCTTGTTTTACTTCAATTCTGTATAAAATACCTGCATGCACTAATTTCTCCAAGGACAAGTGGAAATAGGTTAAATAGAAAGGTGATATGTGCAAGAAATGATATTTCCTCACATAATTGAGTTATATTGACGGATGAAATTGGTATATAACAACCGTCAACAAACTCCCCCAAGCTTATCCTTTGCTCGTCCTGAGCAAAGTCAAGACTTTAGGTTGATGATCAGGAGTTGCTACAATCTTCTATTTTTCACAAGTACCATGTGCACAACAAAATACTCTACCTAGTATTTTAAAAATTGGCACGGTACTTCACCCATCTTATGCCATTATGGGGTTTATGCCATATCCTATTCATGGGTGGTTGAAAGATAGAACAACAAATGAATCACACATACCCTATAAATCAAGTTTCACTCAAATCCCGGAGAGTCCAATTTAGATTTTAAGTATCTCAATTTGATTCTCTCAAGTCTCTCCTTTGTGTGTATTGGAATTAAATCCTCACCAAGGCATTTTGCCTAAATTCATCCTACCTCTACATAAGGCTTGTATGTGGAGCTTGGTAGGGAATATAGTAGGCATATTTGCAACACATAATATTGCTAAGTCAAAAAAGCAAGTCTTGGGAGAAATCAACTCAAAACTATTTGATTCAAGACTTGCATGTGTGATAGAATGGAGGTGAATGTGGATATTTTAGATGACTCCTATGTATGTAGACTCTCTTTTTTTTTTGCAGGGAGGAAATGTGGCTACTTTTCCTTTTTATTTTTCTCTTTTTTTCTCATGCTTATGATGTAAGCATGCATTTTGTTTTTCTTATAGCCATGTCTTCTACTCCCTTTTTATGCAATAAACTTGGAGAGAGTACTAAGCATGAAGGGTATGGAGTTTCTCTTTTTATTGTGGAATGATTGTATGATGGTAATTTGCTTACTTCTAGTGTAGAAGTATAACATGTGCAAGTGAAGTACTGAATTCAAAAAGTAATGAATGAAATCTCACATAGGTCTATACTAGTTTGACAAAGCTCAATGTGAAGGCAAATAGCATATGCATAAGGTCTATTAATATAATGTATCATATGCTTTGGTGGGTACTTCCAATCAAATGAGAGTATCTTAAATCTTTTTAGAATTTCTCTGGAAATCTAAGTTTCACTTTCAAACTAGGAATAGCAGCTCTATCACTATATCATATCCCACAACAACTTAGAATGGATTAAGCTTTTGCTACCCACAATTTCTAAATCAAGGCAAAATTAATTCTAGCCAATGAAAGCAATATTTTGGAGAGTAATAAGTTGCGAACTAGGGACTTAGGAAAATTAAAACAGAGCAACTATTGATCATTTCATCTATGTGAATTCCAAACCATTCTTACCGCACATATTTTATTTTATTTTGAAAGCAAATCTACGCTACTCTTTTTTTAAAGTTTTTTTATATGCAAGGTAGATAATGGGTGAATGGAAAATATGCAAGGGGTGTGATACAAGTTACCTCAAGTGAGGGTCCTCTCCCAAGCTTGTTCTTGTTCAAGGTCCGCGATAGGGGCTGAAACCCTAACGACAGATGTAGGCCATGAGGTTGGCCTAACCTTGTTGTAGCATGGCTTTGACATTGGAGGGGTTGAATGTCGATGTTGGGTTGCCTTCCATGGGTTCCATGTGTGTGGTCGAGGAGAGTGTTGTTGATGTCACTCATCCACACCTCAAGGTTTCCATAGGTTGGATGTATCTTGTTATTTCGTGGCTAAGGTAATGATAACCCTCGGCTACAAAGGAATGACTTGCACTCAACATGCATTGAGTGTGTTTCATCATTCTTTGGCTAAGGTGTATCATACCTTCTTGCCATATATGAATAACTTGTACCTCTCATGCATTGGATGCGATCCGTCACTCCTTGGCTTAGGTAATGATAACCTTTAGTCACAAAGGAGTGACATGTACCCAACATGTGTTGAGTACGATCCGTTATTCCTTGGCTAAGGTACAACATACCTATAACCAAGGATGACGTGCACTCAACATGGGTTGAGTGTGATCTATTGTTCCTTTACTAAGGTATAAAATATCTTCTGGCCACATAGGAACAACTTGCACCCAATATACATTGGATGTGATCCTGTCATTCCTTGGTTAAAGTACATCATACCTTTTATCCACAAAGGAATAACTTACACCTAATGATGTTGGCAATTCCCTTGAGCTTGAATGAGTGCTTAGAATAGTTGAGAGCATAATGCTATCACATATTTGTAGCAGCCAATTGGTTGCTCACGGAGGGTTTCAATGTCAAATCTCCGACCTCGTATAGTTATGGTTGACCTTCGAGCTTGATTCCCGATAGGTAGGAACCATCCTAATTTACTCCTTGGCCAAGAGATATTGAAATGGAATCCTGTTAGAGTTTCAAAAATCGGATCTTTGAATGCCTACATAGTGATGTTACTCATGCAAACTTCCTCTCTATGATAGAGAGGGATGGTTAGCTCCCGATACTTGTACAAATTAATTTTCGGGTTAGGTAACCGAATCTTCATTTGTACGCATGAGGAAGAATAAGACCAAAGAAGCATTGAGTCCAATTTCTAGTGTATCCATGAACAATGTATGAATCATTGCTAGGAGTGGGGCTTTATGGATAAATCAAGTTGAACATTTTCGAAAGCTCCTACTCATAGCAATGCAAGTGATATAAATACACTATATGGATCCCTTTGTCTTTTGAATTTTCTAACCATT
Source organism: Tuctoria greenei (assembly GCA_036927565.1). Taxonomy (NCBI): domain Eukaryota; kingdom Viridiplantae; phylum Streptophyta; class Magnoliopsida; order Poales; family Poaceae; genus Tuctoria; species Tuctoria greenei. The sequence goes on from JAYESD010000001.1 coordinate 287,642,042, forward strand.
ATAGCTTTTTACTCAAGAGAAAATGTTTATCATTTAGGTCATGGCAAACAAGATTCTCAATTTTATCCCTCTGAACATTTTGAATTTTGTTGCCTAGGAATTTGAAATTTAGTAATCCATGCATGAATGAGTTTCAAATCAAAATTATGGATATCACTATTCCTAGGTTGCTACATACCAATTCAACCATTAAGTCATTCCATAAGCATTACCTAGGCAGAAAATGTCTAAGTAAATTTTAGCAATGCTTATGAAATTCTAGGTACTTGTTTAAATTTATTCCCATGTAAGGTGACATTTCTTTTTGAAGAATCAAAAAGGGAAATGCCAACACTTACTCTCATGAGGATGTATAAGAATTGAATGATGAGAAGGTGTAAACCTTCCTTACCAATGTAAGCAAAAAATCATTCAATCCAAATGCAATTCAAACAATGGAAAATTTGAACTTGTACCTCAATTGAAGAGCAGTTCGGGTTGAAGATCGTTGTGTGAGAAACTCACGACCGATATTGGAGTAGAATGAGTTTCATCTTGTTCCTCCATTCGACCACCATCTTGAGCATTCTTCCACCATGAACTCAAAATGAGATCGATGGAGTGATATGCGCTTGATGGGGCCTTCCAACCTATTTACAAATTTTGTCTTGGCTGCACTAAAATCAAGAACAAACAAAACAACTCGAAAACATGTTACATTAGCTCAAAAGCATGTTGTACCCTTTGCCAAATTGTTTTGCCCAACTTGAAACAACTTGCAAATGCAATGAATATTTAAGGGAAATATTTTTTATTTTTAATTAGGAAGATGAATTCAAGTGGTTACGCCCAAGGTTCATATCCAAATAAATTTATTTCCAAATTCAAAATTTTAGTTTTACGTTGGTTGAAAATTTTACTTTCCAACATGCAAGTGTGGCAATCCAAACATGCTAAAATGCAAATGCAAAGATTTGATGGGAAATTCAAATATGCAATTGGGAAATCAAATATGAGATAACTATCAATTAACCTATTGGCAAGGACTCATCGAATTTAAAGTTTGGTGAGTAGGACTTACCTCCGTCCTGTTTGGTTCAATGATTTGTTGTCCAATCCCGGAGTTGAAGATGTGGACAACTTTTCTTGCTTGTCATGCCAAATCTCCTTTGGCATGTCATTCAAACATGTGGGCCACATGGTGGCCCGAGCCTCTCCGTCATCTTGATGAAGACTTGTTGATGTAGTGACGACTTTTCCCTCTTGAAGATATTCTCTCATGAGCATGGTGAGGCTTGTCCTTCTTTTAGGGGTGTCACTTCGACCTTCTTGATACTCATTAAGGTCAACCCATACCTTGATCATGGATCAAAAGCTTACTTGGGGATGATGACATGTGGACTCCACAATCAAACAAGAAACACTTCATCCACAATGTCACTTGCCCTAGGTTGCATGGGCTTGGTAGAATGTAGGAATCCCAGCAATTGATTGTGGGATATCTTGGATCTTGAATGCTCTTTAAGTTTCTTGTCCTTGGCCAAGAGTTTCATGTAAATATTGTCTTGATTTCTTGCTTGGCTATGGACAAGATACTTCAAGGTAGGCTAGTTGAACTTAAATCCCATGAAATCCTCATAGCCTCCTTGATTACAAGGGTGATGATGATTCCACTCTTGAGCTCCTTGTAGGTGATAGCCATTGGAGTTGTGTTTGGAAGGAAGAATCCCCATGGGTATTAGGAAATTATTCCCCAAGTGGTCCATGTTGACATGGATTTTCACAAATCATGTGAATATCCATGGCTTGGATCATCCAAACACTCCTCCATTGGCTTGGTCTTCATGATACTTTAGTGAGAGGTGTAGTTCCATAGCCAGCATGGCCACCTTGCTAAGTGGTGTGCATGCCAAGCTAATGGAACTAGAGCATTCTTCAATCCACCCCTTGAGTAGAGACCATATTCTCAGCCATGATGAATGAGAATAGGACTCCTTCAGCTCCAACACAAATGTAGTCATGGATTGGTGGACCAACCCATGACATGAATGTTGGATGAGGAGCCAACCATCCAACCTATGGTAGAGGCAAACCAAGAAGAACTCTTGGAGCCTCCCCCAAGCTTGGGAATGGATGTCGTTGGCTCCTACTGGACGCTAAAATTCTTCTGCAAGAGGCAATGGTGTTTCCTAGAGGACATTTGTTGAGGTACGCCATGAATCATCTTGCAGTTGAGCACTAGCGTCCTCGTTGGCCATCCATTGAAATGGGTTAGCCAACACTACCCTGTTTTTACCACAAAAGGAGAAAACAAACAAGGGTAATTCTGTCTAATAACTACTAGTATCTATAGCTTAATCACAAGTGATAGCTATCCTTCACTTCCATTGCCTTCCCGGCAACGACACCAGAAATGCTTGTTGATATTTCCTACGCACTACTAACAAATCATCCCTAGCAGGGGTGCCAGAAATACTTGTTGGCAGGTTATGATTCTCAATTGAACGTCCGCAAGCGCACACATATTATCGATGTACCATTTCCCCTTTAAAGAGTATTCCTAAAGGGCGTCATTTATATTTTTCCAAAGGAAGGCTAGATGGAAGTAAAACAATCAACAAGTGGAAAAGCTTAGGTTGGTCTAGGTAGGGTTCTAGCAAGGATGGGTTAAATGATAAGTTGAGGTAGTGTGACACACACAAGAGCATTATATCCTAAGGGGATAAATGAGGTAATAGAGGAACTAGGCTAAGAGTTAGGTAGAGACTCCTCCTATGCTTCTAATGTACATATACATATCCTAAGTTAGTTACTAATGATTATATTACTTATGAATTCTCATGCTAAGTGGATTAACATGTCGAGCACTGGTTTACCACTAGCAACACTAGGCGTCTCCTACAATGCACTAGCAACACTGATTTGTCGAGCATTGGTTTACCACTAGGATTAAAATGGGTCCTAGAGGGAGATTGGATTGAGAGTTAGAGAGTTGCTCCTACAATGCTCCTAATACATATACATAGCCTAAGGTAGATACTAATGGTCATGTCAATGATGAATTCCAATGCAATGCTATTCAACACATCGGGCACGGGCTTACCCCTAGCAATACTAGGGAGACTCCCGACAAGAGCCTGTGGCATAAACGAACATGGAGGATTACAAAAGACAGATAGGACTGTCACCACCTACTGCCTACCTCTTCAATCCGTGGTCCTATGAGACATTCAATGCTACTCTCTATCCTAGCACCATGCTAGCATATTAAGTAATTACCTTAAGAGCCCAGACACAAGCCATCCTAAGGCAATGAACTAAATCATCATTGAACCAATGTTAATTCATAGCATAAGTGATTCATGTTAACATAATCATATCATAGCTAATTAGACTATAGTGGAGGTTTATAGTGTTTATGATGATGTAATAAGAATGGTATATCACAATCATAATTACTACTCCTACCACATACATGGAATCCACAATCAAACAAGAAACACTTCATCCAAGTATATGAATAATAGAAGACTAAAGATATCATCTTTATTATGAATAAAGTCACAAATACAAATAGTAATATGGAATGCATACCTTTCCAATTGGGAAGAGACTCCTTCTACTCCTCTCCTACTTGGACTATGGACTAGAGACTCTCCTCTCTACAGCCTATACTCTTCTAAACCTATGGAGAGTAGTGAATACAAAGATGAATACTCAAGTGGTGTGTGTTGGAATGAGGGGTGAGGGGTCCTATTTGTAGCTTGGAGAAGGGTCGGTTCCCTCCACCAAAAGCGTGTGAATTAGTCACCACTGACTTCTTCAAGACGGGAGGAGCCAACACGTGGAAGTTGACCGAGTTTGGAGGAAAGACCAGGTCAGCCAACTAGGGGGGTCGGCCGACCTGGTAAGTCCTCCAAACGGTTTGTGATTTCTTGGGGTGACTTCTAGGTGGGTCCCATCCCTTGATATGGGTACTTCTGTTTGTGGGCCATTTGATCCATGTGGTGCCACGTGTCGATGCTTGATTGGTTGGGATGATATTTTATAGGATCCATCCCCTTGTTTTATTTCAATTCTGTATAAAATACCTTCATGCACTAATTTCTTCAAGGACAAGTGGAAATAGGTTAAATATAAAGGTTATGTGTGCAAGAAATGATATTTCCTTCACATAATTGAATAATATTTATGGATGAAATGGGTATATAACAGCCGCCAACAGTATCCTAGTGACCGTTGGGGAGTGCACACTATAAATAGTGGCTGTAAGGGGCACTTCTCCTCACACTTCACCTCATTTCATACCTCCATAAAGTCACTCTTGCTCACATTGTTTTTCTTGCTCTTCATTGAAGTGCTCTTGATCAATTCCCAACTCAAAAATATTTGCTTTTGCTTGAATTTGCAATTTGCTCTTAAGTTCTTCAAGGGAAAATTCGTCAGGGGTTTTGCTTTCACTAACATCACCTCGTTCGAGTTTTTTCCTTGTTGTGTTCTTGTTTGTTGTGGCCATGAAAGGGATGAAGAGGTTGTTTGGAAAGAGGAAGGAGGCTGCAAGCTCAAGCCATGGTGGATACTCAAGTGCACACCCCTCTTCTGTTTCTACACCAAGTTCACGGAGGATGAGTGTAGGTGAAGACACTCCCATGGGTGAGAGGAGCAACCCTCATCAATGTTGACGGCTGTTATATACCAATTTCATCCGTCAATTTAACTCAATTATGTGAAGGATTGATCATTTCTTGCACACATCATCTTTCTATCTAACCCAATTCCACTTGGACTTGGAGAAATATGTGTATGCAGCATTTTATGCAGGAAATGAGGAAATGTAGAGGGACCAATCCTATAAAATATCATCCCAACCAATCAGGTGATGACACGTGGCATCCCATGGATCAAATGGCCCACAAACAGAAGTATCCGAGGAGATCCAACGGTGTATCACCCATATACATCAATGGGACCCAACTGGCAGCCACCTGGAGAAAGCACACGAGAAACGGTGCAGTGACTAGGTTGGCCGAACCAGGGGGTCGGCCGACCTGGTCCAAGCACCAAACTCAGTCAGTCTCCATGTGTTGGCTCTTCCCGGCTTCCTGGAGTCAATGGTGACTGATTCACGCACTTTTGGTGGCGGGAACCGACCTCAACACTAGTATAAATAGGACCCCCTACCCCTCACTTCAACACACACCACTTGGACATCATTCTATTGTATAAAATATCTTCCATAGTCCTTAGAGGAGTTAGGATGTAGAGAGGAGAGCCTCTAGTCCCAAGTCCAAATTGGGAATGGAGTAGAAAGACTCTCTCTTCCTGATTCCACATTGGGAAAGGTATGTCTTATGTATTCCTTCTTGTATTTGTGACTTCGTGCTCAATAAAGATATTATCTTTAGTCTTCTTTTATACATATACTTGGACAAAATGTTTCTTATTTGATTGTGGAGTCCATATATGTGGAAGGTATAGTCTTTATGATTTCACTCTCATGATCACATCTTATGGTCATAAACACTATAGACCCCCACTATAGTCTATGTAGTTATGATATGATTATGTTAATATGAATGACTTATGCTATGCTTCAACATTGGTTCAACGATGTTTAGGTTAGTCATTGCCTTAGGATGGCTTGTGCCATGGCTCCTAAGGTATTTGCTTAGTATGCTAGCATGGTTCTAGGGTATTTAAGTAGCGTTGGATGTCTCGTAGACCCACAGATTGAAGAGGTAGGCAGTAGGTGGTGACAGCCCTATCTGTCCTTTGTAATCCTCCACGTTCGGCTATGCCACAAGCTCTTGTCGGGAGTCTCCCTAGTATTGCTAGGGGTAAGCCCGTGCCCGATGTGTTGAATAGCATTGCATTGGAATTCATCATTGACATGACCATTAGTATCTACCTTAGGCTATGTATATGTATTAGGAGCATTGTAGGAGCAACTCTCTAACTCTCAATCCAATCTCCCTCTAGGACCCATTTTACCCTTTAGAATAGATTTCCTAGGTGTGTGCCACACTACCCCTATTATCAACTTACCCCCTGTCCTGATAATTGATTAGTATCCCATAGCTTGACCATAAGAGTAGTATATACTTTACTCCATTGCCTTCCTTTGGGATAAATACGATACCCTTGGGAATACTCATGGGTGAAATGCTACAACGGTATATTTCGTGCGCTTGCGGATCTCATCTCTTTACTAGAGATGATCTGTGGTGTTAAGAAATACCAACAAGCATTTCTAGCGCCATTGCCGGGGATGATTTGTTAGTATATCGTAAGAGCCGTCAACAAGCATTTCTGGCGCTGTTGCCGGGGAAGGCAAATGAAGTGAAGGATAGCTATCACTTGTTATTAAGCTATAGGTACTAATAGTTATTAAACAAGATTACCCTTGTTTGTTTTCTCCTTTGTTGAAAACAGGGTAGTGTTGGCCAACCCATTGTATGGGATGGCCAACGAGGACGCATGTGCTCAACTGCAAGATGATTCAAGGCGTACCTCAACAAATGTCCGCTAGGCAACACCATTGCATTTTTGCGTGAGAATTTCAGCTTTCAGTAGGAGCCAAAGTCATCCATACCCAAGCTTGGGGAAGGCTCCAAGAAGTTCTTCTTGGTTTGCCTCCACCGTGGGGTGGATAGCTGGCTCTTCATTCAACACTCGTGTCATGGGTTGGCTCCACCAATCCATGACCACATTTATGCTAGAGCTGAAGGAGTCCTATTATCATTCATCATGGATGAGAAGAAGGTCTCCACTCAAAGGGTGAATTGAAGAATGCTCGAGTCCCATAGATTGTCATGCACGCCACTTCACAAGGTGGACGTGCTAGTTATGGAACTACACCTCCCATTGAAGTATCATGAATACCAAGTCAATGGAGATTTGTTTGGATAATCCAAGTCCTGGATATTCACATGATCTGTGAAAATCCATGTCATCATGGGACGCGTGGGAATTATTCCCCTAAGACCCATGAGGACCTTTTTCAAACAACAAGTCCAATGGCTACCATTCACAAGGAGGTCAAGGGTGGAATTAACATCAACCTTGTATTCAAGGAGGCTATGGCTTTCCAAGGGATTTAAGTTCAACTAGCCTACCTTGAAGTATCTTGGCCAAGCAGAAATCAAGACAACATTCACATAAAGATCTTGGCCAAGGACAAGAACTTAAGGAGCATTCAAAGTCCAAAATTTCCCACATCACTTGTTGGGATTTCCACACTTTGACCAAACCCATTCAACCTAGGGCAGGTGACATTGTGGATAAAGCGTTTCTTGTTTGATTGTTGAGTCCACATGTCATCATGCCCAAGGAAGCCTTTGACCCATGATCAAGGTATGGGTTGATTCAATGGAATATCAATATGGTCAGAGTGGCACCCCTAAGGAGGACAAAGCCTCACCATGCTCATGAAGGAATACATTCAAGAGGGAGAACCCGTCGCTACAACAACATGTCTATATCAATACAACGGGGAGAGGCTAGGGCCACCATGTGGCCCACATGTCCAAATGACAGCCAAATGAGTTTGGCATGTCAAAACAGAAGAAATCATCCACATCTTCAACTCCAAGATTGGACAACAAACCATCGCGCTGAACAAAACGGAGGTAAGTCCTACTCATCGGACTTCAAAAATTCGGTGAGTCCTTGCCAATAGGTTATTTGGTAGTTATCTCATATTTGTTTTCCAAATTGCATCAACCCTTGCATTTGCATGTTTGAAATTCCACACTTGGTTTTTGGAAAGTAAAATTTCCAACCATCATAAAACTAAAAATTTGAATTAGGGGAGAAATTTAATTGGATATGGACTATGTGCATGACCACTTCAATTTATCTTCCTAGTTCAAACAAAAAAGATTTGCTTTGACCCTCATTGCATTTACAAGTTATTTCAAGCTGGGCAAGTCAATTTGAAAATTGGGTTCAATTTGCTTTTGGCTAACGTAACCCATTTTCTAGTTGTTTTGTGTGTTCCTGATTAAAGTGCAGCTAGGTCAAAATTTTGAAAAGGTGGTTTGGCAAGAAAGTGGAAGGTTTCATCAATCTCAAGTCACCATTGGGAGGATTTGAGAACACTTCTCTCCTTCAAACTCATTTTGAGTTTGAGGAAGAGAAATGTTCAAGAGGATGACCCAATGGAGGAGCCAGAACCAAATCCATCGCCAAATCCAACCTCAACTTGGCATTTGACATCAACCATCAAGCCTACGCCAAAAATCAAGGTTGTGAGTTTCTCACACAAAGACCTTCGTCACCAACTGATCTCCAAATGAGGTATGAGTTTAGAATTTTCCATTGTTTGGTTTGCCATAGAATTGAATGTATTTGCTTGAATTTATGAGGAAGGTTGACACTTCCTCATCATTCAATTCTCAAGCATACTCACAAGAGTAAGCGTGGGTATTGACTTTTGGATCTCCAAAAGGAAATCCCACCTTACTTGGAAAAATCTCAAACAAGTACCTAGAATCCTTTAAGAATTGTTTTGTAAACTTAGTCATTTTTGTCAAGCTTTAGAAAACAAAACTTTTGGGCATGACTTAATTGGTGAATTGGCATATATAAACTTAGGCATAGTGACAACCATAATTTTGAATTGATCTTCATGCATAGATGGTGTCACTAGATTTCAAACTCCTAGGAATAAGTGCTATACTTGCTCTAAAATTGAATTGCATTTTTAGGAGGAGTCACTAAATTTCAAATTCCTAGTGAGGTTCAGCAGGATAGAATTGAGAATCTTGTTTGTCATGGTCTAAATGGCTCTTGAAAGCTAAGATGGTTAGAAACTTTAAAAGGTGTAGGGACCCATATAGTGTATTTCTATCACATGCATTGCTATGAGTAGGATCTTTAGAAAATATGCAACATGAATTATCCATAAAGCTCCACTTTTATCAATGAATAACACATTGATCATAGATACACTTGACATTGGATCCAATGCATATTTGATTTTGTTCTTCCCCGTATGTACAAATGAAAGTTCGGTTACCTAACTCGAACGTTCATTTGTACAAGTCTCGAGAGCCAACCACCCCTCTCCATTCAAGAGAGGAAGTTTGCAGGAGTAATATTACTATGCAGGCATTCATGAAGCTGATTGTTGGTATCCCTAGAGGATTCCATTTCAACATCTCTTGGCCATGGAGTAAATTAGGATGGTTGTTATCTATCGTAAATTATGGCCGAAGGTCAATCATAACTATACGAGGCTAGACATTTGAAATGGGAACCCTCCATGAGCAACCAATGAGCTGCCACGAATGGGTGAGAGCATTATGCTCTCAACTATTTTAAGCACTCATTCAAGCTCAAGGGATTTGCCACCATCATTGGGTACAAGTTATTCCTATGTGGCTAAGAGTTATGATGTACTATGACCAAGGAATGACAAGATCACACCCAATTTATATTGGGTGCAAGTTGTTCCTATGTGGCTAGAAAGTATGTCATGCCTTAGCCAAGGAACAACAGATCACACTCAACCCATGTTGAGTGCATGTCATTCCTTTGTGGTTCTAGGTATGTTGTACCTTACCCAAGAAACAACTGATGATACCCAATGCATGTTGGGCACATGTCACTCCCTTATGGCAAAAAGATATGATACACCTTAGTAAAAGAATGACGAACATACTCAATGTATGTTGAGTGCACGTCATTCCTTTGGATCTAAAGGTTATCATTATCCTAGCCAAGGAATGACAAATCACACCCAACACATGGAGACCCTGATGTGGGGACGATCAACATCGAAAACACTCTATTCAAGCACACTCATGGTGTCCATGGAAGGCAACACAACAATCAACACTCAACCCTCCATTGTCAAAGCCACACTGCAACAAGGATAGGACAACTCATGGCCTACCTTCGTCGTTAGGGTTTCAACCCCTATCACAGACCTTGATAAAGAATAAGCTTGGGGGAGGACTCCCACTTGAGGTAACTTGTATCACACCCACTACATTTTTATTTCAAATCATCCATTGCATATTTTCCATCCATCCATCATCCACCTTGCATTAAAAAATATATAAAAATAGGTTAGATTTGCTTTCATCAAATAAAGATGTGCGGTAAGAATGATTTAGAATTCACATAGATGAAATGATGAATAGTTGCTATGTTTTATTTTCCTAAGCCTCTAGTTTACAACTTGCTACTCTCCGAATATTGCTTTCATTGGTTTGAAATACTTTACCTTAATTTGGAAGTTGTGGATAGAAAAAGCTTAATCTAATTCTAGGTTGTTGCAAGATTAGAATTGGTAATAGGGCTGCTAGTCCTGGTTTGAAAGTAAAACTTAGACTCCCGAAGAAATTCTATCAAGATTTAAGTTTCCCTCATTTGATTGGAAATACCTACCAAAGCCATATGATATTCATAAATAGACAAAACCTTATGCATATGCTATTTGCTTTCACATTGAGCCTAGTCAAACTAGTATAGACCTATGTGAGACATCATTCAACTCTTATTGAATTCAAGACTTCACTTGCACATGCTATACTTCTACACTAGAAGTAAGCAAAACGTCCATCATATCCACCATACCACAACAAAAAGAGAAACTCCATGTTATTCATGTTTAGCACTCTCTTCAAAATTCATTGCAAAGAAAGGGAGTAGAAGACATGGCTATATAAAAAAAAGCATGCTTACATGATAAGCATGAGAAAAAAAAAGTGAGAGAAAAGAAAAGTAGTCATGTTTCATCCCTGCAAAAAGAAAGAGAGATTATACCAAAAAGGAGTTATCTCATGTATCCACATCCACTTCCACTCCATCACACATGCACTAGTCTTGAATCAAAAAGTTTTGAATTGAATTCTCATAAGGCATACTCTTTTGACTTAGCAATATATGTGATGCAAATATGCCTACTTACTTTCCTTACCAAGCTCCACATACAAGCCATATCAATGAGTAGAAATAGTAGAGGAACAATGCTTTGGTGAGGAAATATTTCCACTATCCACAAAGGAGTGACTGAGAGAATCAAATTGAGGTACTTAATATCTAAATTCAATTCTCTGGGATTTAAGTGGAACTTGATTTCTAGGCTATGTTTGCTCCATTTGCTATTCTACCTTACAACTACTCATGAATATGAAAAAGCATAAGCCCCATGATAACTTAAGAAAGGTAGGGTATCATAACCAATTTCTGCAATACTAGTAGAGTATCTTGTTGTGCATTAGATACTTTTGAAAATAAGATATTGTAGCATCTCCTGATCATCAACCTAAAGTCTTGACTTTGCTCGGGACGAGCAAGAATAAGCTTGGGGGAGTTTGTTGATTGCTGTTATATACCAATTTCATTCGTCAATTTAACTCAATTATGTGAAGGATTGATCATTTCTTGCACACATCACCTTTCTATCTAACCCAATTCCACTTGGACTTGGAGAAATATGTGTATGCAACATTTTATGCAGGAAATGAGGAAATGTAGAGGGACCAATCCTATAAAATATCACCCCAGCCAATCAGGCAACGACACGTGGCATCCCATGGATCAAATGGCCCACAAACAGAAGTATCCGAGGAGATCCAATGGTGTATCACCCATATACATCAATGGGATCCACCTGGCAGCCACCTGGAGAAAGCACACGAGAAACGGTGCAGTGACCAGGTCGGCCGAACCAGGGGGTCGGCTGACCTGGTCTAAGCACCAAACTCAGTCAGCCTCCACGTGTTGGCTCTTCCCGGCTTCCTGGAGTCAATGGTGACTGATTCGCGGGCTTTTGGTGGTGGGAACCGACCTCAACACTAGTATAAATAGGACCCCCTACCCCTCACTTCGACACACACCACTTGGGCATCATTCTACTGTATACACTATCTTCCATAGTCCTTAGAGGAGTTAGGATGTAGAGAGGAGAGCCTCTAGTCCCAAGTCCAAATTGGGAAAAGAGTAGAAAGAGTCTCTCTTCCCAATTCCATATTGGGAAAGGTATGGCTTATGTATTCCTTCTTGTATTGTGACTTTGTGCTCAATAAAGATATTATCTTTAGTATTCTTTTATACGTATACTTGGACACATCGTTTCTTGTTTGATTGTGAAGTCCATATATGTGGAAGGTATAGTCTTTATGATTTCACTCTCATGATCACATCTTATGGTCATAAACACTATAGACCCCCACTATAGTCTATGTAGTTATGATATGATTATGTTAATATGAATGACTTATGCTATGCTTCAACATTGGTTCAACGATGTTTAGGTTAGTCATTGTCTTAGGATGGCTTGTGCCATGGCTCCTAAGGTATTTGCTTAGTATGCTAGCATGGTGCTAGGGTATTTAAGTAGCGTTGGATGTCTCGTAGACCCATGGATTGAAGAGGTAGGAAGTAGGTGGTGACAGCCCTATTTGTCCTTTGTAATCCTCCATGTTCGGCTATGCCACAGGATCTTGGCGGGAGTTGCCCTAGTATTGCTAGGGGTAAGCTCGTGCCCGATGTGTTGAATAGCATTGCATAGGAATTCATCATTGACATGACCATTAGTATCTACCTTAGGCTATGTATATGTATTAGGAGCATTGTAGGAGCAATTCTCTAACTCTCAATCCAATCTCCCTCTAGGACCCATTTTACCCTTTAGAATAGATTGCCTAGGTGTGTGTCACACTACCCCTATTATCAGCTTACCCCCTGTCTTGATAATTGATTAGTATCCCATAGCTTGACCATAAGAGTATTATATACTTTACTCCATTGCCTTCCTTTGGGATAAATACGATACCCTTGGGAATACTCATGGGTGAAATGCTACAACGGTATCTTCCGTGCGCTTGCGGATCTCATCTCTTTACCAGAGATGATCTGTGGTGTTAAGAAATACCAGCAAGCATTTCTGGCGTCATTGTTGAGGATGATTTGTTAGTATATCTTAGGAGCCGTCAACAATCAACTTCTTCACGACGCCGACCCCGACATACAAAGTGAAGTTGAAGATCAAGCACGCAAGGTCCTCCAAGATCGTGAGTTTTCTCATACGAAAGCTTATGATCTGGATCTGATCTCCAAAATAGGTATGGGTTCTGAATTCTTTTCCTTTTAGAGTGCACTAGGATGGGAAAACTTTGCTCACATAGAGGAGAGGGGTTCACGCCTTCTCTCTATACAATTCCTTTGCACACTCAAAGTAGGATTTGATGGTATTTGTTGGAGTCTTTTTCCGGAAATTCTCCTGATACTACCGTTGGTAGCTCGTGGAGTTTATAGTTAGGTATTGGGTGCGCAGAGATTTCAAAGAGTATGGAAAATGGACACAGGAATTTACGTGGTTCGGGCCGCCTGAGCGTAATACCCTACTCCACGGGGTGTGTAGCTGTTGTATTGAGTGTCTAATAGCTTCAGCCCAGCGACTGTGTATGTCTCCTGTGTATCGTCGACCAGTCCTTTTATAGTTCAAGGACTGGTCGTTACACCGTTAGCCTGGCCCGACATGTGGCCCCGGCGGTTACTAATATTTAATACATAATCAATGAGATTAATTACCCTTAATAGCTTGGTAACGGGACCTGACAGTGTCGTTACTAGTATTAAGGGCCTACTGATAGTGTGTCATTAATATGGTATTAATGACACTTAATCAGTTCTTGAAGTCTTTGATTGCCCCTTGGAGGTCCGAGCTGTTAGGGGTTCACCAGCTTGATTGCCGAGGTTGAAGGTCCGGCGGTTCGGACACGTGGCAACTTTGGAGCTATTCGACTGGGACGGGTAGGTCCGATGTAGATGTACACGTGTCAATACTGGAGCTTCCCTCTGTCGGAGGTTAGGTCCGGGGTTGCCGCACAAGTGTTTAGCCCGGAGCTATCCCATGTGAGGGTTATAGGTCCGGCTGCAGTGTACACGTGGCAGTACTGGGACTAACCATAGATGGGAGGCATGTCCAGTCCTGTATGACATGTGGGACCTTTGCAGGTCTTCAACTTGGACAGGTGAAGTCCTTTTGGTCTTTTTGTAATCCCAAGGGGTATACGGTACGCAGGGTACCGACAGTGGCCCCCTGTGCCCACCTCCGGGAGAGACCTTTTGGATGGAGTCGTTTTGCCGGAGGTGGGTGCATCCTTCGATTTTTGTGTCACGTATTCAAGGATCTTCAAATGTGCCGTTGGCAGTAGTTCGTAGTTAAACCACCGCCGCGTGGTATATCCTGGATGCGGCAGGTGTGATCTTAGCGTGCGGATCTCACACAATTGAAGTTCGCCGGTTCCCGATACGAAAATCATATCGGTTCCGTGCGCCTTGTCAGGCCGCCGCCTTCGGGTTTCCCGCCTTTCATGATGACAACCGTTCGCCTGGAGTAAGGACCTCGACTTGATCGTCGGGGTGGCCCGGGGCCTCCTTGTCATTGGCAGGGTGAAGTTTTTGACTTGTATCGTCGGCTCTTCTGCGGTTTCCATCCAAGCGTTGCGGGGGCTTACTTAAGAAGGAAAGCGTGCACCGTTTGGGGGTTCTTTACGCCTTCATTTGATCTTGCGCTCAAATCCTCTAAACTTTCGCCTGCTTTTCGTCCCTAGCCCTGTTTGTGCTGCGATGGAGTTGGGTCTTCGCGAGAGCCGACTTAAGACTGACGGCAACTTGAAGAAGGTCCGGGCACTCATGGGGTGGTCTAGTGACTTCTTCAACCACCAGGTCCGCGCCGACAAGCTTCCATTCGAGAAGGAGCACGCCGACGACATGGTGTACTTCTCCGCGTACGCCATGGTGGGACTGATCCCACCATTTTCTTCTTTTTTCTTGATGCTGCTAGACTTCTATGGTCTGCAGCTGTACCACCTTGGCCCCCACTCCATTCTTTTGGTGTCGATCTTTGTCCACTTCTGCGAGATGCGGGTGGGTATTCCTCCCTACGTCGAGCTCTTCCGCACCTTCTTCACCATCCACACCACCGGCAAGAGTGAAGCGCAAGAAGTGTCCGTACCTTGGCTTCTATTACTTTGTGAAGCGCAAGAAGTGTCCGTACAAGTACTTGCGGTCATTCCCTTCTGGCAAGTGGGACGACTGGAAGAAGGATTGGATCATCATCAGGGCAGAGGAGCATGAGAAGCTGGAGTTGCCCGTAGGCCTCCCCAACATTGACACTGAAGCTTGGAGTGAAGTTCCCTTGTTTTCAGACGCCTTCAACCCTGCTCTGACCAGGATCCGCCAGTGCGTGGAAGGAGGTGTGACTCCTCAGGCGGTATTTTGCAATTTCCTGGCCAACAGGTGGGCTCCGCTGAAGAAGAGGGAGAAGCTTGCTTGGGCCCTCAACAGCGTGATGGACGATGACCGGATCGAAACCAGTTTGATGTCCAACCTGGAAGGTGCAACCTTAGAGCTCCAACTCAAGAAGTTCCAGCACGACATCGACATCGAGGGCGACTACTTGTCTCCACCAGCGGCTTTCCTCCCTCTGAACATGGAGGCAAAGTTTAGCAGGGAGCTCCTACAGAAGATGCTGGTGCTTGATGACCTTGGTGTCATTGAGAGGCGTTCGACCACCAGGTTGGTGATCTCTGGATATTCTGAGGGTGGTCCCCCTTCCGTCCCGGAACAGAGAGTTGAAGTCGCGGGCAAAGGCAAAGAGTTGCCCGAGCCCTCGAGCCGAAAAAGGAAGCTGAAGCACTCTGATGGAAGGTCCGTCTAGCCTGCTCCTTCCCCAGCGGCTCCTTCTCCCCGAAGGGGGAGGTCTTCAACGACGGCATCCACTCCAGCATCGGCATCTCCCCGGGGTGCTAGTTCCGGCCGTGTGGCTACAATACCAGGACCAGCTGAAGGCTCTGGGTCCGGAAGTTCTTCCCGATTGAGGGGGACCTCGACCAAAGCAGCACTGACGGTTGCAGCAAGCTCCGGGGAACCTTCCGGAGCAGACATGCCAGTGGCGCCAGGGTCCAGTCCTGAGCGTCCGGAGAAGAGGTTCCGTGCTAATTGGTGCGGAAGCCTTCTGAGGTAATTTTTGTTTTTTACCTCAATTGGTTGTTTTGTGTTGTAACCGCGTTTTAAGTGTCTTCGTCCTTCATCCACAGGGTACCCAAGAGAGGAGCTGAAGCTCCTGTTCCTGCCACAACATCTGAAGCTGTACAGGCAAAGGCTCCGGCTCCAATCCCAGCACCGCCCCAAGGAGTGGCTGAGGCTGCGACAGCTCCGGCGCCGGCTATCATAGTCTTGGACCTTGACTCATCCCCAAAAGCTCCCGTGGTAGCTCTGGACCACGGGAATGAAGATGCACCAGCGGCACCTGCCCCGGAGGTTGAAGCTCCGGGTTTGGATGCTGAAATGGTGGTCGCTTCGGCCCCAGAACCGGAGACATCTGCGATTCCGGTCCTAGAACCGGAAGTTGTTGGAGCCTCGACGGTGAAGCCGGTGTTTGATGATGCCCCGGTGGTAGAGCCGGTGGTTGATGAAGTTTTGGCGCCTGAGCCGGTTATCGAGGTAGTTCCGGCGGTGGACCCGGTTGCTGCAGAAGTTCCGGCGCCTGAGCCAATTGCTGCAGAGGTGCCGGCGCCCGAACCCATGATGGTCGAGGAGTCAACGTCTGGGTCGGCGGTGGAGGAGGCACCAGCGTTGGAGCCGGAAACAACTTTAGCTCCGACCGAACCTTCAATGCCTGCCTCGGAGGTGGTGGTCTCGGAGGTGCCCGCGCCTGAACCAAGGTGCCGAGATGAAGTTGCTGGCCCCCCGCTTGAGGGACCAGTTGTTGATGACCTGGCGGCAGGACCTACGGAGCCAACTCTGGAGGTTGAAACTTCTGTAGCAGGACCTTCCTCGATGGCGGTCGAGGCTATTCTGGAGCGCGGCCCTAGTGCCGCAGAAGCTCAGGGAACCGCTCTTGTAGAGTGGGAACCAATTTTTGTCACGGAGAACCCGCTGGGACTGGTAGAGATGACCCCGGCAGGTCCGGACCCGATCCCTCTGTCATGTTCTATTGACAACGCCTGCTCCAGTCTTCGCCAGGTTTAGATGGCTTTTTACCACGATAGCAAGGCTCTCGAGGAGGAGCGTCAAACTCTTAGGAGGTGGCACAACCGACTCCATTTTAAGACCAAGCTGGCGCAGTCGAGGCTGGCTAACAACAAAGAGTGGGTGAGGAAGGAGAAGATCCGCCTGGAGTACTGGGGTAAGCTGCTGGATGAGAGGGAAAGCATGACGCGATCCCTCGACAACCAGTCCCGTGCCATCTAAATAGGCCAAAGCTACTAATAGCGCAGCAGATGATCGCCAAGAGAGGCTCGACGCCATCCACGCCAGTCTCGTCAAGCGCCAGGAGGCTCTTGAGGAGTGGGAGAGAAAGCTCGAGGATGAAGAGCAAAAACTCCTGGAGCTGCGGGATGACATCGTGAAGAGGGAAGAAGAGCTTACTCAGAGGCTAACTCTGGGTGACAAGAGTCTCGAGCAGCGCACCAAGAAATTGGATGAGAACCGCGAGAAAGAGGAGAAGAAGGCCTGGTAGCGAGGACAGGAACTCCACAGGAGGGAAACTGACATTACTGCCAGGGAGAAGAAAGTGCAGGGCCGAGAGAAGGACCTGGTTAACCGCCGGAACGAGATCCACCTCTGGGAGGAAGAGCTAAGTAAACTCGAAAGGCAGGTTGCTGAAAAGATTCAGCAGAACACCAAAGAGGTGGAGCGTCTTGCTTGGGAGAACTCGGAGCTTGCGGCGACTAGAAGATCCTTGGAGGAGATGCGAAGTGGCACGGTTGCAGAGTCCCAACAAGGTTTGGACTTCCTGGGCAAAGCCAATGATGCACTGATGCCAATGGGTTCCAGTCCCGTGCGTCCGAATGATCCGGAACCGGAGCTGGACCAGGCGTTGCAGGCGCTGAGTTCAGCAGGCAACAAGCTCACCAAGATGGGCGATGTCATTGCGGACCAGCTGGAAACCGAGGGACAATCCCCGGCCAAGAGTGTCGCAGAATTTATTCTGTCGTGCTACACAAGCCGGGACCCCCAATTCCCCCTGGACCCGGTGCTCAAAGGTCCCATCGACAAAGAGGGAGAAGCTGCCCAGGCCAGCTTTTCTGAGGTTGCCCAAAAGGTCGCCTTGTTCTTCCATAGGGTCTAGGACCATCTCTTTGTTGCTCCCGCTTGTATCCTCTCTTCTATTTCTCTAATTTTTTAATCTCTTGTCTCCAAATGAATGAAATCCAAGTTTATGAATGAAATTCAAGTTTTTTATGAATTTCACTTTTTGTCTTCAACACCTTCGTCCCGCTTGGCCCCCTGGTAGATGTACGCAATTTGATTGTGAACATGTACCAAGAGGATGTAACAGTTGTTGAAGACTCGCGTGCTTCAGACTTGTAGAGCATAAGTCCGAAGTCTTTGGTAGTGAAGGCTCCCTGAGGTTGTCGGAGCTTAAGGGCTCCAGCCTTGACCATCATCGAAGCTTGGTAGCTCCAGCAGTGGTCTCCATCAACACGTAGAGCGTCGACAGTTAGTCCCCTGAAGTCTTCCCACCATCTTTTGTTCCCTTTGATGGCTAGCCCCATGGCTTTACCAGAGCTGAGCAGCTCCAGCGATGCTTGTTATCAATGTTTAAAACATCGACTACAAACCGTCTAGGGGATGTCGGAGCTTTAATAGCTCCGGCTTAATTCACCATCATCATGAGATATTTATTTTTCCTGCACACTGAAGTCAAGAAAAATAGTAAAATTCATTTCCTATCTATAACTCAGTTGTGACTTACTATTCTCGTAAGAAATTTTTGGGTTGAGCGCAATTCTTCATACAATCAAGTGCACTGAGTTGTTTTCTCCAAGTCCAATTGTTTTCAGGACCCGCCTTACTTTGGCCTGCCGAGGTGTAGGTAGAGTGGCGTACTTAGGGTGCAGGACCAGGCTAAGCCGATAGCACACTCCGGACCTAGATTGGCTAGCGGCATTCAGGCGAGTGAGCCATTCAACAACATGAAAACCCGAAGGAATTAACAATGCGACTCAAGTTGTACATGAATTAGTCGATGTAAAAAATTCTTGAGAATCGCACAACTTTGTTATAGACAAGAAAGAGAAAAATAAAAAATAATGAGCTTGTACAAAGTAAATGCACGTGGAGTCTGTTTTCACACAAAGATATCTTTCATTATAGGTCCGGGATACAGGGGAAACAAGTACACCCTTAGGGTATGGAACCAGGCTAAGTGTGTTTTGTTTCTTTTTTGACCCAAGGTAGCTAGCTACACTTTTAGTTCTGAGACTGTGACAAGTGTTGCCTAAACTTTGTGGACCTTCCAGAGAAGGTCTGGCTGTTCTCCCGGAGGAGCTACTCGACTCTGTATAATGACTCTATAACATACATCGCGTGCAACTACAGACTCACCTCCGTGATATTAAGCGTAGAACTTACGAAGGTGCTCAATGTTCCAAGGATTAGGGAGAGGTGTCCCATCCTTGGTTGCCAAGCGAACGCATCCGGGACGAGTTACTTTAATCACTCGAAAGGGTCCTTCCCAGCCTGGGGAGAGTTTGTTTAACCCTTCTCTAGATTGTATTCTCCGTAGCACCAGATCGCCTTCCTCGAGCTGTCGGCTATGAACATTCCTTTGGTGATAGCGCCAGAGAGCTTGGCGGTATCGGGCATTCCGAACAGCTGCTCAGCACCTTCCCTCTTCAAGGAGGTCAAGGTCTTCGCTCTGGAGCTGGTCCTGCGCGGCATCGTCGAAGGTCCGGACCCGGAGCGACCCCAAGTTGATTTCTGGAGGAAGGACTGCTTCAGCTCTATACACCAGGAAAAAGGGTGTCTCTCCAGTTGACCGGTTTGGAGTTGTCCTGTTGGCCCATAGAGTGGGCAGAAGCTCTTCGATCTAGTTGGCTCCATGTTTTTTTAGACGCTCATATGTGCGTGTCTTGAGTCCTTTTAGGATTTCTGCATTTGCTCTCTCAGTTTGGCCATTGCTTGCTGGGTGAGCTACAGAAGCTAGCTGACTCGAATGCCGAGATCCTCGCAATATCCTTGGAAAGCAGAGCCTGTGAATTGAGTCCCATTATCTGTTATGATTTTGTTTGGGACTCCAAATCTGCATACGATGGACTGTAAGAAGTTGATGGCTGATTGCTTGTTTATTGTCACAACTGGAGTTGCTTCCGGCCATTTGGTGAATTTGTCAATGGTGACGTACAAGAACTTGTAACCTCCGACGGCTCTTGGGAAAGGTCACAAGATATCCATCCCCCACACAGCGAAAGGCCATGTAGGAGGTATCATTTGTAGAGGCTGGGCTAGTGTGTGAATTTTTTTTGCATGAAACTGGCATGCTTCATATTTCTTCACCAGCTCAGTTGCATCCTGGAGCATTGTAGGCCAATAAAAGCCATGCCGAAAGGCTTTACCGACCAGCGTGCAGGAAGACGTGTGGTTCCCACACTCGCCTCCATGGATTTCTACGAGGAGCTCGCAGCCTTCTTCCTTTGTAATGCACCGCATTAGGATGCCGTTAGCACCGCGCCAGTAGAGATCCCCTTCTACCAGCGTGTATCTTTTAGCCAATCTGACTATCCGGTCAGCGGATACATTATCTTCAGGAAGGAAGTTGTCTTCCAAGTAGCTCTGGATCTCTGAGATCCATGTATCGGAGCTAGCTTGAGCATTCAAGTCTAGCGTGCTGGGTTGCTCGGAGCTTCTGGCAGCACCTACGACCCTTGATGGCTGCCATGGTAATAGGGCCATCGGGACTGCCAGCTTTGAGGTGCTGGTCTCGCCCCCTTCGCTTAGTTCGGCAGGCTGAGCTGTAGGTTTAGAAAATCTCTGGATGAAGGTTTCGTTGGGAGCCGGAGCTCCGGTTGACGCTTTCGTTGAGAGTTCGTCAGCTTCAGCGTTATGGAGATGCTATACATGGTGGAGGTCCAGGACTTCGAAGTCCTTCTAAAGCCTCTGGACTTCAAGGAGATAGGCAGCTAGTTGGGGATGGTTGCAGGAGCATTCACCCTTCACCTGTTTAATGATGATCTGCGAATCTGCCTTGACCAACAGCTGCTTGACACCATATGATAGTGCCACCTTTAGTCCGTAAATGAGTGCTTCATACTCCACCATGTTGTTGGTCGCCTTGAAGTCAAGGTGTACGATGTATTTAACCTTCTCCCCGGTCGGAGTGAGGAGAAGGACTCCAGCTCCGGCCACCTGCTTCTGCATGGAGCCGTCGAAGTAGAGAGTCCAGTGAGGCTCGGTGAAGACCGGAGCCTTGAGTTCTGACTTCTGCTCACTAGGGCCCCCAGGGTTTGATGGAGAGGGGGTCCATTCCGCCACAAAGTCCGCCAATGCTTGACTTTTGATTGCTTGTCTTGGGACGAATTCAAGGTCAAACTCGGCCAATTCCGCTGCCTACTTTACAATGTTCCCAGTGGAGTTGGGATTATGCAAAATCGCTCGCAATGGATATGAAGTCACCACTGAGGTCTTGTGAGCTTGGAAATAGTGTCGGAGCTTCCTAGAAGCAATAAAAATTGCGTATAGTAGTTTATGTACTTCCATGTATCGAGTTTTGGCGTCGTGGAGTACTCCACTGATGAAGTACACTGGGCGTTGGACTGTCCGGACCCTCCCGGAGGGCCCTGAAGCTTCCTCCTCATCAACCCGGACCCTCCCGGAGGAGTCTGGACCTTCTTCGGGGATCGTTGGGTCCTTGTTGGAGGAACCCGGAGCTTCTTCAGGAGTGACCTGGACCCTCGCAGGGGGGGTCCGGCTCTTCTTGCTCAACAAGAGTAACTCCTTGTTGACTCAAGTCTGGGGGCTGGGACCAAGACTCACCTTCATGAACCTCCTGACTCTCCCGGAGGGGTCTGAATTCCTGAGCTTATAGCGGTTCTGGTCTCTCCGCAACCAGGACCATGCTGATAATCTTGTCAGTTGCCGAAATGTAATGTAGTAGAGGCTCACCAGGGTCGGAGCTACCAAGGTTGGTAGAGTGGTGAGGAGCTACTTCAGCTCCTGAAACGCCTTTTCTGCTTCTTCAGACCATTGGAATGGTCCGGACTTCCTCAATAGCTTGAAGAAGGGTAGTGCCCGTTCCACCAGTCTTGAGATGAACCGACTGAGGGCAGCTAGACATCCAGTCAGCTTCTGGACAACCTTGATGCGGGTTGGTGGCCACATATCTTCAATGGCTTTAATCTTCGCCGGATTTGCTTCTATGCCTCGGTGGTTTACCAGGAAACCGGAGCTAACCCCGAAGACACATTTGTCCGGGTTCAGCTTCGTGCGAGTGACTCGCAACTTGTCAAAGACAACTTGCAAGGTGTCAAGAAGTGACTCCTTGTCCTTAATCTTAATGACGATGTCATCAACATACACTTCCACTACGTCTCTGATGAGCTCTCCAAAGGTTTTGTACATAGCTCGTACAAATGTTGAGGCTGCATTCTTGAGACCAAATGACATGGCAGTATAACAATACAATCCATCTACTGTGATTAAAGAAGTATGCTTTTCATCTTCCCTAGACATTCTGATTTGATGGTAGCCAGAATATGCGTCTAGGAAACACAGTAATTCACACCCGGAGGTGGAATCCACTATCTGGTCTATTCTAGGTAGTGGGAATGGATCTTTTGGACATGCCTTATTCAGTGTTGTGTAGTCGATACACATCCAAAGCTTCCCACCGACCTTGGGTACAACGACTGGGTTTGCCAGCCATTTTGGGTGGAAGACCTCTCAGATGAATCCAGCTTCAAGCAACTTCTTCACTTCTTGTCGTATGAAGTTCTGTCGCACTACTGATTGCTTCTGAGGCTTCTGATGTACAGGCTGAGCATCAGGGTAGATCTCCATATTATGCTCGATCACTTCCCTAGGGATCCCAGGCATTTGCGACGATTGCTAGGCAAACACGTTGACATCAGCCCAGAGGAAAGTGATGAGCGCGAGTTCCTATTTGTCGTTCAGACCTCCCGATATACGGGTGGTCTGAGCGGCGTCGAAACCGATTTGGACGACTTTGACGGGAATGTCAGCGTCGCCGCTTGGTTGCACGCGCGGTGCGGAGGTTGAGCCTCGATGACGAATGCTCGGTGGTTTTGGAGCTTGCTCCCTTACAGATTCTTCTTCTTGCGTTGTGGCAAGCGCGTGAAGTTCTTCTAGAGCTATCACTCTGGCGGTGCAATCTCAACAGATCCGAAGAACACTTGCTGGTGTTGGCATCTTCAACACTAAGTAGCCATAATGAGCAGCAACCATGAACTTGTATAAGGCTGGCCTGCCTAGAATGGCGTTGAAGGGTAAGTTGATCTGAGCAACGTCAAAGACCAACTTCTGAGTGCGGTAGTTCTCCCGAGTCCCAAAGGTCACGGGGAGAGTAATGGCACCAAGTGGGGTTATGGCCCCCGGAGCTACTTCGGAGAAAGGTCAGGTGGGGCGAAGGTCGAAGCTGAAGCTTGATGAAAGCTTCGAAGCTTATGAGGTTCAGCCCCAAACCTCCGTCTACCATTACGTGGTGGAGTTGGATGTTGTTGATGGTCGGAGATACCATCAATGGGAGTTGACCAGCTCCGATCATATTCTGAGGGCAGTCTGACACGTCAAAAGTGATGGTAGTATCCATCCACTTCCGGTGCAGCTCCGCCCTGGTGATGGGAGCCACCGAAGCCATGCCCCGTCGCATGGTTTTGAGGACACGGCGGGAGGTGATGTCCCACGAACCACCAAAAATGGTGTTCATGGTTTTCCGACGTTCATTGTCGGAGACGTCGGAGTCGTCATCAACGGAGGTGTAAACAACCTTCAAGACCTTTTTAGGGTCCTGAAAGCCTAACTCCTCTTCAGCCGGAGCTTCGTCGACTTTCTGTTTTCCTTCCCTTTGCCGGAAAGGAACTTCTTCCCAGCGCTTGTTATAGCGCTCGGCAAGGTACTGGACCTCTCGACAGTCTTGCAAGTTGTGGCTGTTCGACTTATGAATAGGACACCACACTTTGGAGTTGCCGCCATCTTCTGATGATGGCCGAGGTCGTTTCTCGGGGCGTGGCCCCCGGCCACCCGGAGCTGCGGCAGCTGCAACAGTAGATGTGCCGGCCGACGACTATTTCTTGTCGTTGGACTTTTTCTTCTTTTTGCCACTCCCGGAGGTAGTGGCTTCGCCCTTGGAGGATTTTTTATTATCCTCCGGAGGTGGTTTGGAGTGCATTTCATGGCCCTCCGCAGCTTAGGCACACTTGTCTGCCAAGCTGAAGAGCTCCGTGACGCTGGTGATCTCCTTGATCGCCAACTTCTCCAACTGTAAGACCTATCTGTGCTGAATACATTGGCTCGTAGTGAATACAATTGACTTTGAAGATAAAAGTTTTGAATATCACCAAAACACCTTTTTATCAATGTCCGACTCTAGCTCCGAGCTACAGCAAGGTCCGACTAGCTTTGGTCAGCTCCGGTGAAGTTTTGTCTTTAGCTCTGACATGTCTTTGATAGCTCCGACATGTTTTTGACAGATCCAGCATGTTTTTGCTAGCTCCGACTAGTTTTGCAAGCTCCGGCAGGAGCTTGGTTGTACTAGTTTTATTAAGCTCCGGCGCTAGGTTCTACTAGCTTTTGTTAGCTCCGGCTCAAGGTACGGGTTGCTCTGGCAAGGTCCGGAACTTGACCGCAGTGCTTCTGCTTTTCATTTGCAATGTTTCGTACTTGCTTTACATTGTTGGAAAGATTGCTTAGTATTCATTTGCTAAGTATTTGGTGCATTTTGGTTGATATGGATAATATCGTGTTACTGTGGTTTTGCAACATGCTTATGTGAGGTGCTCACATAAGATGTTGTGTTCGGAACTAACTTGAGTCAAGTCGAGGACTTGGGCTCGTATGGATTGGTTGTTTATTCATGTGCAGGTGTTGCTTGAGTTCAAGTTATGGCTGGTGACGGGATCCATTGGACTAGTCTCAGGGAGGAGATGAGGTTCCAACAACCAAGTTCGGAAGGAACTATGGTTGAGCTGATCAGGAGGTCGCGCAGGATGATTGAATCAAGGGCAGTGCATATGAAGGTTACTAGACGTCGAAGGAAGGTGTTTGCACGTATGCATGTGGTGCATGACGTGGCAACATGGTTCCGAAGATGGTTTATGGATGGGAAGATTTGGTTGGAAGGATCGGATCGTATCGGTTGATGACTTCGGCTACAGCGAAGTCGGTTATGGCTCGATATGGAAAGTATCGAGTTGGTTATGATAGGATTTTGTGTGGGTCACGAATTTGAGTTGTTTAGGAATGTGGGATACGTTCTTAAGGTATTTGGAAGTCTTAAGATTGCTTCTATCTGCGTATAGAAGAATCTTGAGCTGTTATGGAAAGTTACGATTCGTGATCTCAGTAGGATTGGAGTCCTAGTTGATATTGGGTTGGCCTAAGGGCTAGTTATATAAGCAAGGGAGCCCAGAGCTCGTGGGGCATGACTTTGGGATGTTTCTCTTGTGTTCTATTGAATAAAATTCGTAGTTTGAAGGAACTTTTGAGCCTTGTTCGTCCGACTTGTTCTAGACAAGTTTTACTCGTCGAGTTTCTGGACAGCACTACCTTTTGTCGGTGGTTTTATCATAACTCGAGTTTTACAGATCCAATTGACGTGATTCTTTTTGGGTTGTCTTCAAAACTTGATTATATATCATATGTCAAAATTTCACGGTCATTGGATTTGTGGTTTTTTATCTACACGAGTTTCTTTGCAGCATTCCAGAAACTGTTTTTCTCGGGTAGGTCAGATTGACCTTTGTTCGATCTTTTGATCATAACTTGAGTTTCTCTAGATGGAATTGAGTGATTATTCTTGTGTTTTCTCCGTGACTTGAATCTCTCTGATATAGATCACTTTTTCTCGGTGAAAAACATTTAGATTAGTCTCACACACGATTTCTTTAACAAATCGTTTTTCTGCCGAAGGTGTTGGGGTTTAATTGTTTCCGCTGTGTAAGATTTTTAAATCTACCATTCACCCCCCTCTGGTAGCTTTTCTCATGCTCTTCAATCCTACAATTTGTATCAGAGACACGGTGCTCTAATTTTTGTGATTTGCACGTGTTTTTGACTAATCATCATGGAGAAGTACTCTGCTAAAACTTGTGTGTTTGCTGGTATTGATTTTCAGGTTTGGAAGGCACGCATGGAGGCTTTCATCCAGGCACAAGGCTTTGCAATATGGGAGAAGGTATACAATCCTTACGAAGTGGCATCAAATGATCAAGTTACAGCTGCAAATCTGAGAGATGTCGACAACAACAACAAGGCTCGGAACTTGATCATACAAGGATTAACTCAAAGCGACTTCGACCATGTTGCGCACCTCCGATCTGCATACGATGTGTAGAAAGAACTTTGTGACTATCACGAAGGATCCAACACGATAAAGGAGGTAAGACAGGACATGTTCAAGAAAGAATACATGCGCTTCGAGATGCAACCCGGTGAGTCCATTGATGACCTCTTTGCTCGCTTTAATAAAATTCTCAGTAACTTGCGTAGCGTGAATGTAAATTTTCCAGATGCTGAAAATGCTAGGCAATTGCAAAATGCATTAGATATGTCAATTTGGGAGATGAAAGTCACATCTATTCGTGAATCTACTATCATGAGTACACTTACTTTAGATGTGCTATATTCCAAGCTAAAAACTCATGAAATTGACATAACATCACGTAAGAACCCCAACAAGTCTATTGATTTTGTTTCTCAATGTGATATGCCTAGCTCCAGCCAATCTTCATCTTGTGGTACACTTGCTTTGTTGTCCTCTCTAACCCTTGAACAGATTGAGGAGTTTCCAGAGAGGAGCTAGCACTTCTCTCTATGAGGTTCTCAAAAGCATTGCAAAATGTGAGAACTAGAAGGAGAGGAAGCTTTGGACCTCAACAATGCTTTGAATGTGGTAAGACATGACACTTTCGTACAGATTGTCCTAACCTTTCAGGTCCTACCTCTCGGGAAGAAAAAAATCAAGGATAAAGCCCTCCTCAACAAATGATAAGAAGAAAAAGAAGGGCTTTACAGGTCGCCAACTGGTGAACAGTTTTATCTCAGCACTCCAGGAACATGGCTCAAGCGACGTGGACATTAGAAGTGATGAAGATGAAGATGATTTGGCAAACTTGTGCTTCATGGCGGGCAAGTCAAGATCAAGTATGGAGGAGGCAGAACACAACAGCGACAATGAAGAGGTATGTCCTACTTGCGAAGAAATGTGTGATGCTATTTCTCGTGCCACTATTATTGTTAAGAAAAAGGACAAAAAGCTTAGGGACAATGCTGTTAAAATTGATTCACTAGAACCTGAAATTAATTGTTTGAAATCCTTGATTCCTAGTGATGATTCTTGTTCCTCATGTGACTTAATATATGAACAATTGTCCTCCCTAAGAAGTGCACATATCTCCACACTTGATAAACTTAAACTTGAAATTGAAAAGAACAAAAAGCTTGCTGCACTTAATATTGGAAACTTAAAAGATGCTTCTTGTTCTACAATTGATTTGCATTGTTCTAGTTGTGATGATCTTGATAAAAAACTGCAAGATGCTATGAATGAAATTTCTATATTGAACAATGCTTTGCATTCTCATGAAGTTAAATATTGCTCCAATTGCAAACTAAAAGGAAAAACTTCATGTGCAAACTGCCTAGACTTGTCTAAGAGACTTGATGACATGAATAAGACACTAGATCGGTTTTGTAATGGGAATAAGAACCTAAACTTGCTGCTGAGTTCTTCCAAGTCTTGCAAAGATAAAACTGGTTTAGGTTTTGATTCTCATGCTCATGCTAAGGCACATCCACCTAAATTGTAACGTCATTAGGAAGTGGTTTGATTCAAACAGTTCCTAAACAAAAAGAAGTGGTTTTCAAATCTGTAGGAGTGTTGTCTCATTTAGTTTCAAATAAAAATATTGTTTGCTCATCTAGACATGAACACAAAGTTAAATTTCATTGTACCTACTGTGGTAGAGATCTTCATGTCATAGATTTTTGTTATAGACTAGCTAAACAACAGAAAAAGGAAAGAGTGATTGCTAGATCCTATAACTTTCATGCAATTAGAAAAACACAACCTTCTTTAGTAAATCAGAAATTTGAAAAGGTAGATTCCGGACCTTCTGGTAAGAAATCCGCAACAACAGCTCCAGTAGTTCCGATAGCTCCAAGAGCTCCCGGACCTTCTGTTGTTTCCTTTGGAACTTCAGCTTTTGCTTCCGGAGCTTCATCCTTTTCTTTTGGAACTGCTGCTTTTACCTCCGGAGCTACTGGTTTTTGTGCTAAACGAGTTAAGAATAGAAAACCTCAAACTTTGACTCATAAACCTGCTGTTTTATCTCAGCTTCCGCGTGTTTTTCCTGCTGCACATCGTGTGACTCAGTACTAGATACCTAAATGCCTTTTGACTAACCCCAGTATTGAGTCATCGATGTATTGTGCTTCTATGTAGGTTACATTCTTAATGAAGGAGAACATTTGGATTGTGGATTCAGGTTGCTCACGCCACATGACAGATAACAAAGAATGGTTCTCCTCCCTCTCTTTTGTGTCACATGTAGAGAATGTTATTTTTGCCGATAATTCTTCAACTCCTATAATTGCTAAAGGTTCGGTTAGAGTAAATGATCACTACATTTTGAAAGATGTGGCACTTGTCAAAAATTTGAAATACAACTTGCTTTCTGTTTCACCATTGCTAGATGAAAATCTAGAAATTATTTTCAATAAAAACTGCTGCAAAGTTGTAGGTTCAAATAGTGAGCTTATTTTTAACATGTCACGAGTTGGAAGAGTTTTTAAAGCTGATTTTGATATGTCTTTCTCTAAGAATAGGTGTCTAGTGGATAATGATTCAAAGGACTTATATTTTTGGCATCGTAGACTTGGTCACGTAGGCTTTGATCATCTAACACGTGTTAGTGCTCTTGATCGCATACGTGGGCTGCCTCAACTTAAAGGGGACAAATAAATTGTGTGCTCTTCTTGTAGACATGCTAAGATGGTTGAATGTTCACATACTCCTCTCACAATGATCATGACAACTGAACCAGGTCAACTTTTGCACCTTGACACCATAGGACCTTCACGTGTTCAATCCTTCGGAGGTAAATGGTATGTTCTTGTTATTGTTGATGATTATTCTAGATACTCTTGGGTTTACTTTATGGCGTCTAAGAATGAAGCTTTTAGTCACTTTAGGACTTTATTTCTTAGATTATCAATTGATCACCCAGGATCTTTAAAGGCAATTAGAAGTGATAACGGAATTGAATTTAAAAATCAATCTTTTGATCACTTTTGTGCTGAAAATGGAATAGATCATCAATTTTCTTCACCATATGTACCTCAACAAAATGGTATTGTAGAAAGAAAGAACAAAACCTTAGTTGAGATGGCTAGGACTATGCTTGATGAATATCAAACTCCTAGGAAATTTTGGGCTGATGCGATTACAACCGCTTGTTATGTCTCAAATCGTGTTTTCTTGCGTGCTAAGCTAGGTAAAACACCATATGAGGTCCGGTTTGGACATAGGCCTAGTGTTACGCACTTTCGGGTCTTTGGTTGCAAATGCTTTGTTAAGAAACATGGTAATATTGATAAATTTGAACCTCGATCCATTGATGGCATGTTTCTTGGTTATCCATCTCATACTAGAGGCTACCGTGTGCTTTTACTTGACACTAACAAAATTGTGGAGACTTGTGAAGTGTCTTTTGATGAATCTAGCCCAGGTACTAGTTCAAACATTGCAGGTCCAGATCCATATCCACGGGGGGGGGGGGGGGGGGGGGAGCATTTTCGTTGAAGATGAGGAAGAGGTGGAACTGCTGCCCGAAAATTCAGCAGCTAATGACATTGTTCAAGCTCCTGATATTGATCCACAGCCAGCACCGACGACCACCATTGCTGGTCCAGATCCTCCTCAAGTCACAAGCTCATCGATTTGTGATGAACATGAAGAAGAAGAAGAAGCTTGTGAAGTGTCCACTCCCCTCCAGGTTCTCAAAATTCATCCTCCACAACAAATTATTGGAAGCTTGCACGAACGAGTTACACGGTCCAGGTTTTGCGATCCAAACTCTCATGCTCATTCTGCTTTTGTTGCTTCTTTTGAACCCAAAGATGTATCACACACACTCACTAATGAATCTTGGATTATTGCCATGCAAGAAGAGTTAGAAAATTTTGAAAGAAATAATGTTTGGAAACTTGTACCTCCACCTCAAGGTCACACTTTAATTGGAACTAAATGGGTATTTAAAAATAAACAAAGTGAGGATGGGGTTGTGGTTAGGAATAAGTCTAGGTTGGTTGCTCAAGGTTTCACTCAAGTTGAAGGTCTAGATTTTGATGAAACTTTTGCTCCCGTTGCTAGATTAGAAGCCATAAGAATTTTGTTAGCTTTTGCAGCATCTAAAGGTTTTAAGCTATATCAAATGGATGTTAAAAGTGCTTTTCTTAATGGCTACATAGATGAGGAGGTTTATGTCAAACAACCACCGGGTTTTGAAAATCCAGATTTTCCTAATCATGTTTACAAACTGTCCAAAGCCTTATACGGTCTCAAACAAGCCCCTAGAGCATGGTATGATAGGTTAAAAACATTCTTACTTGAAAAGGGGTTTACCAAGGGCAAGGTTGATAAAACTCTTCTTGTGCTTAAACATGGCAATGACTCATTATTCGTTCAAGTGTATGTGGATGATATTATCTTTGGTTGTGCTTCTCATGATCTTGTGTCCAAGTTTTCAGCAATGATGAGTTCCGAATTTGAAATGAGTATGATGGGTGAACTCACTTACTTTTTGGGGCTGCAAATCAAGCAAACCAAGGAGGGTACCTTTGTGCATCAGACAAAGTATACAAAAGACCTCCTAAGACGCTTTAACATGGACAAAAGCAAGCCTCTTCGGACACCAATGAGAACAGCAACAACACTTGATCTTGATGAAGATGGTGAACCAGTGGATCAAAAAGAATATAGAAGCATGATCGGATCACTTTATTATACCTCACGGCATCAAGACCAGACATACAATTCAGCGTATGTCTTTGTGTACGGTTTCAAGCTTCCCCACATGCTTCACATTGTCAATCCATCAAAAGGATTCTCAGGTACTTACATGGAACTCAAGAATTTGGCATTTTTCTTCCTTCTTCCTCAACCGTTACTTTGATAGCTTTTTCCGATGCTGATTTTGGAGGTTGTAGGATTGATAGGAAAAGTACTTCTGGTGCTTGTCATTTTCTTGGTAATTCACTTGTTGCTTGGTCCTTTAGAAAACAAAATTCAGTTGCACAATCCACAGCCGAATCTGAATATGTAGCTGCTGCTAGTGCTTGCTCACAAATCCTTTGGATTGTTCAAACACTTAAGGACTATGGGGTTGATCTAGATAGTGTTCCACTTTTTGTGATAACACTAGTGCCATTTGCATTGCTAAAAACCCCGTGCAACATTCTAGAACTAAGAACATTGACATTAGGTATCATTTCTCCGTGATAATGTTGAAAAAGGAAACATTGTGCTTCACCATATAGATACCGAACAACAATTAGCTGACATTTTTACAAAACCTTTGGATTTCACTCGTTTTTGTTACATTCGTAGTGAAATAGGGGTTATGCATCCTCATGGCTTAAATTGAGGGGGAGTTTTGAAACATGGAAGTCTATGTGTGAATCTGAACTAAAATAATATAAGCATAGTATTTCAATATATGACTTGTGATTCCTTTTACATGCTGAAAGTTCTTACTACATTACTCGTGTTATACATTTTGTAGTTTTTGCCATGTCTAGTAATTGGAATAATTACTTACACTAAATCTGGTCATGGTCAAACTTTCTTGCTGTTTTGAACTTGTTGCATGTTCACAAGTGCATTTAATCATAAAGAATTAATCAAGTAATCAACTCACATGTTGAGTTTTTATGAACAAATATAAATTGAGAAAAGATCAAGAGAATATGCATGCATCGCACTCCTTCTTTTGAGATGGCTTATCATTGCACTTAGATTTGAACTTGGAAGAAGTTGTGTATGACTAAAATCATGTCCTTAAGCTTCTGATTGTCAAAAGACATAGGCTTGGCTTGGTTGGTTAGAATAAGGCAGATGCGCATATAATCTCTTGCAAATATCATATGATCTAAATTTGTGTTTTGAAAAATAATAAAATGCAGCAACTAGTGTCATGCTTTCAAGTTATGAAATAGTTAAGTTTGTGAGATCATGACTTGCTTAAATTGAAAATTACATATGATCTCTAGCATGGCTTACACTACTTTATGTATCTCAGTGATGTGATAGTGTAAGTTACTTGATAGTATGACTTGGATGAGCTTTGTTTTATATGTATATGTTATAATATGCTCATAACAATTAAAATTTCTCTTTTACCTTGCTGAATACATTGTCAAAGGGGGAGAGATTAATCACACATTCAAAAAGGGAAAGATAATGTGCATGGGGAGAGATGATAAAGGGAGAGAGATATGTGAATTTTGAATTTTTGCTTTTCTTCTCATTTTATTTCTGATTTACAAAAGGGTAAAATTGTCTTCAAAACTTTTAATGAGAATAAGCTAATGTTCGTATTTTAAGTGGTGTTGCCAATGCATTCATCAAGGGGGAGATTGTAAGACCTATGTGTGCTGAATATATTGACTTGTAGTGAATACACTTGGCTTTGATGATAAAAGTTTTTAATATCACAAAAACACCTTTTTATCAAGGTCCGACTCTAGCTCCGAGCTACAGCAAGGTCCGACTAGCTTTGGTCAGCTCCGGTGAAGTTTTGTCTTTAGTTTCGGCATGTCTTTGATAGCTCCGACATGTTTTTGATAGCTCCGACATATTTTTGCTAAGCTCCGACTAGTTTTGCAAGCTCCGGCAGGAGCTTGGTTGTACTAGTTTTAGTAAGCTCTGGCGCTAGGTTCTACTAGCTTTTGTTAGCTCCGGCTCAAGGTTTGGGTTGCTCTGGCAAGGTCCGGAACTTGACCGCAGTGCTTCTACTTTTCATTTGCAATGTTTCTTACTTGCTTTACATTGTTGGAAAGATTGCTTAGTATTCATTTGCTATGTTTTTGGTGCGTTTTGGTTGATATGGATAATATCGTGTTACTGTGGTTTTGCAACATGCTTATGTGAGGTGCTCACATAAGGTGTTGTGTTTGGAACTAACTTGAGTCAAGTCGAGGACTTGGGCTCGTATGGATTGGTTGTTTATTCATGTGCAGGTGTTGCTTGAGTTCAAGTTATGGCTGGTGACGGGATCCAATGGACTAGTCTCAGGGAGGAGATGAGGTTCCAACAACCAAGTTCGGAAGGAACTGTGGTTGAGCTGATCAGGAGGTCGCGCAAGATGATTGAATCAAGGGCAGTGCATATGAAGGTTACTAGACATCGAAGGAAGGTGTTTGCACGTATGCATGCGGTGAATGACGTGGCAACATGGTTCCGAAGATGGTTTATGGATGGGAAGATCTGGTTGGAAGGATCGGATCGTATCGGTTGATGACTTCGGCTGCGGTGAAGTCGGTTATGGCTCGATATGGAAGGTATCGAGTTGGTTATGATAGGATTTTATGTGGGTCACGAATTTGAGTTATTTAGGAATGTGGGATACGTTCCTAAGGTGTTTGGATGTCTTAAGATTGCTTCTATCTGCGTATAGAAGAATCTTGAGCAGTTACGGAAAGTTACGATTCGTGATCTGAGTAGGATTGGAGTCCTAGTTGATATTGGGTTGGCCTAAGGGCTGGTTATATAAGCAAGGGAGCCCAGAGCTCGTGGGGCATGACTTTGGGATGTGGTTTTATCATAACTCGAGTTTTACAGATCCAATTGATGTGATTCTTTTTGGTTGTCTTCACAACTTGATTATATATCATATGTCAAAATTTCACGGTCATTGGATTTGTGATTTTTTATCTACACGAGTTTATTTGCAGCATTCTAGAAACTGTTTTTCTCGGGTAGGTCAGATTGACCTTTGTTCGATCTTTCGATCATAACTTGAGTTTCTCTCGACGGAATTGAGTGATTCTTCTTGTGTTTTCTCCGTGACTTGAATATCTCTGATATAGATCACTTTTTCTCAGTGAAACACGTTTATATTAGTCTCACACACGATTTCTTTAATAGATCATTTTTCTGCCGAAGGCGTTGGGGTTTAGTTGTTTCCGCTGTGTAAGATTTTTAAATCTACCATTCACCCCCCCTCTGGTAGCTTTTCTCGTGCTCTTCGATCCTACACCAACATCTTCTTGTCTTGTACGCCCTGTCTAAATGCCATAATAACAGAGGCGCTGGAGATAGAAGGAATAGTGTTTCGTACATAGGAGAACCTCTAGATGAAGGCGCAGGGATTCTCCCCCTTTAGTGTGACAGCAAAAAGGTCCAGTTTGGTGCCTGGTCAGGTGTATAGACTCCCAAAATTGGCGGTGAACTGTTGGCACAGTTCTGCCCAACTATTAATAGCGTTGGGCGGAAGGCTCATGAGGTCCCGGTTAAAGCCACTGGGAAGTAGTTGGCCATTACGGCCTCGTTACCTCCGGCCGCAAGGATTGTAGTGGGGTAAATCTGGAGAAAATCAGTGGGATTGACAGTCCCGTCAAATTTCTCCGGCAGGTGAGGCCGGAACTTTTGTGGCCATCTTACCATGCGTAGGTGCATGGCCAGGGCAGAACAGCCCCCTCCTACTCCCTCGGGAGCAGTACTGTCTCAAGCCTCTCGCCTTTCACGAGCACGCTCCATATGGACGCGGCCGTCCTTCTAACGGTAACGGCGATCAAGCTCGGCCCGGAGGTCATGAGTTGAAAGTCTGGTTACTATATGGGTGCGTCGCACCCCGGCAGGCAGCAACGTCACTTGTTGAGACGCAACACGCCTCCTATTTTGGGAAGCGTGCGGACCAAGTCTGCCCGACAAAGTCCAATGCTGCGATGGGGCCCGCCCCGAGGGGGGAGGACCTTGGTTGCTGATGCGATCGGCTGCTGCTGCAACCAAATATTCCACATCAGCCCTCCACTGCTCCATTGCACCCTGGGATGCACCCGGAGGTGGTGGGCATTGGAGGAGAGCATGTGTTGCCTGGAGCGCGTGTTCAGGATTGTTGTTATTCGCCGATGTTGTGACCGACGCAGATGCCCCGTCCCGTTGTCCAGCTTGATTTGCTGGTGCAGACGGTGGCGGTGGAGGCATGACTCCTGTTGGATCCGCAGCACCTGCTGATTGTTGCATGTTGGAGGGATGGCCTCCAACAGGTTGCGCAGCGGGGTTGCCGTTGGACGATCCAGCAGCTGAGTTCACCATTCTTGAAATCTGGGGCACTGCCCCTACCTGGCGCGCCAACTGTTAGAGTCTTTTTCTGGCAATTCTCCCGATACTACCATTGGTAGCTCGCGGTGTTTATAGTTCGGTATTGGGTGTGCAGAGATTTCGAAGAGTATGGCAAATGGACACAAGAATTTACGTGGTTTGGGCCGCCTGAGTGTAATACCCTACTCCACGGGGTGTGTAGGTATTGTATTGAGCGTCTAATAGCTTCAACCCAGAGACTGTGTATGTCTCCTGTGTATCGTCGACCAGTCCTTTTATAGTTCAAGGACTGGTTGTTACACCGTTAGCCTGGCCCGACGTGTGGCTCCGGCGGTTACTGACGTTTAATACATAATTAATGAGATTAATTACCCTTAATAGTGTGGTAACAGGACCTGACAGTGCCGTTACGAGTATTAAGGGCCTACTGATCATATTCATTAATATGGTATTAATGACGCTTAATCAGGTCTTGAAGTCTTTGATTTCCCCTTGGAGGTCCGAGCCGTTGGGGGTTCACCAGCTTGATTGCCGAGGTTGAAGGTCCGGCGGTTCGGACACGTGGTAGCTTCGGAGCTATTCGACTGGGATGGGTAGGTCCGGTGTAGATGTACACATGTCAATACTGGAGGTTCCCTCTGTCGGAGGTTAGGTCTGGGGGTGCCGCACAAGTGTTTAGCCCGGAGCTATTCCATGTGAGGGATATAGGTCCGGCTGCAGTGTACACGTGGCAGTACCGGGACTAACCATAGATGAGAGGCATGTCCAGTCCCGTATGACATGTGGGACCTTCGCAGGTCTTCAACTCGGATAGATGAAGTCTTTTGGTCTTTTTGTAATCCCAAGGGGTATACGGTACGCAGGGTACTGACAGTATTACTTTTAGATTATTTCAAAAAGAATACAACATCCTATGGAAAGAATTAAGTGAAATCCTAGGCTTCCATAGACGATGTTTGCTAGATTTAAACGCTTTGCCTAAGTTTAACAAACATAGTTTTTGGCAAGATTTAACTTGTGAGGTCAGATGTAGTGCACCTAGAAATAGCCACTTACACAACCCTACTTTACGCTTGCATAGATGAGATGTAAGGATAGTGCGTGATGATGAGCTGAAAATTTTATTTACCATGATTAAAAAGATAAAATTTTCTCTAGTTATTGCCATGATGACACAATGGTTAGATTACATTCGAAGAACAGGGTCAATTCAATGCACTTCATTGATTACTCATATTGCTACTAGGATAGGAGCACTAGAATATTCTTCATTTGAGTATATTTAAAATTAAAGAGAATTAATTGATGAAGATTATTTAGTGAAAGGACATACCCTTAAGCATGATCAAGATGACTCTTTGTTATTTTATTATCTCGGCTTTGTCAATGAAATTCAGTTACCTAACCCGGATTATCATTTGTACAAATGCCGGAGGCTAACCATTGACCTTCTTCCCATCGAGGAAGCACGAAGGAGTAATGTCTCTAGCAGGGTAACCAGAAGCTGTACAAGGAGAGTGGCCATGCCTTCAGCAACCTCCATGGTCCATGAGTACGAAGAGGAAGAGAACCCAACGGGTGATGCACGCGTATGGACTCAACCTCCATCGTATGAGACTGAAGGTCCGTCTTGGCATGGATGGCCATGTGCGACATGGGAGCCACCCCTATCCACTTCAATCTAGAAGCTTGCCTCCAATGTCCATGATAATATGTCGTTCCTCTTCGGCTAGAAGTCATCATGACTATAGCCAAGGAATGACGGATCTCACTAGACGTATGGAAGAGCTTGAAGTGAGAATGGGTTTCATCTACAACACTCTCCAAGGGCATGTCCAATGTACCCAAGATTGTCAACAATACATGGACGCTCAATTCACCAACTTCAACCACACGTTGCAACACAACAAGCCAATCTCGCGGCATACTTCCGTCATCAAGGGTTCAACCCTCATCACAGAGGTGAGTGAAGAACAAGCTTGGGGGAGGACCCCCACTTGAGGTAAATTGTATCACACCCTTTGCATATTTATTTTCCGTTCACCCATCATCCTCCTTGCATATAAAAAAATGTAGGATAGATTTATTTTCAAATAAAATAAATGATGTGCGGTAAGAATGATTTGGAATTCACATAGATGAAATGATGAATAGTTGCTCTGTTTTTGTAACATCCCGATTTTTCTAATTTTGGCAAATTAAAATTTAAATAAGAATTTAAAGTTAATAATAGGAAAGAAATTGTTTTTATAAAAGAAAAATATAAAATATGTGCATCTCATCTTGCATTTGCATTCATCCTCATGTATTGAAGATTTATTACCAAAATAAATAAGCTAAAAGTAATTTATTTACCAGAATAAATACACTAAAAGCAATTAAATTGCCATAACGAATATGAAAGAAAAAGAAATATAAAAAAACTAGAAACGAAAATAAAAATAATAAACAAGGAAAGAAATAATAACTCCTGAAAAGTGTAACAATAAGTAAATTAAAGAAAAAAGAATTAGTAAATAATAAGAAAAAAAAATAAATTCTAATAATAATACAAAGAAATATATAAATATAAATATATATTACGAAATAAGTAAATAAAATGAATAAGAAAAAAAGAAAAAAAATATGTAAATAATAATAAAAAAGGAATATAAATAAATAATAATAATATTTATATATGTAAAAAAATAAAGAAAAAAGAAAAAAAGGGCAGCCGATGCTCGCGCCTATATAAGTTGCTGTTCCAGCATTTTTCAACAGAGGCGAGTTTTCCAGCCCAGAAAACCCTAGCCGCCATACACAAAAACCAGAGGCCGCCAGGGAGAAAAATAGGAGAGAAGAGGGAAGAAAAGGGGAAGAAAGGAGCTGCTGTCCGCGAGGATCATCACATCGTCACCGTTCTTCGTGGGAGATCGCTACGTCGTCGCCGTCGTCATACCGCCGGATGATCGCATCGTCACCGTTCTTCGTGGGAGATCGCTACGTCGTCGCCGCTGTCATGCCGTCGGATGATCGCATCGCCATCTCCTTCGTCTATATCATGCCTTTATTTACTTCGTCTACGTTAGGCCACCGTCATCTTCATCAACGAAACCTTAAATCCCGGAGACACGCCACGTCGCCGCCTCTCCACGACCGTCCGGACTTGATGCGCACATGGTAGGTATTACAATCTAGATCTAGACTATTAATTTGGTTCTAGTATATGAATTAGATCACGTGTAGAAAGTACTTTATTTGAGCGATCATTAATCATTGTCTGATCATCTTAAAAATCACTTGGAACGCACAAGTTAGATTAAATCATACAGGATAAATATGATATTTTAGATTTGGCAAAATTTATATTTTCAGTAATATTTAATCTGTTTTTCAGATTTAATAAATAAGATTAAAGCCTAGTTAATTCATTAAGTAACAAAATAAATCCAGAAACATTCCTAAAAATTTAGAATAAATTCTAGTAAGTTACTAATAATATTTTCAGCATATTTAATGTTCTTAAATAATTATTTTGCCTCTGAGTTAATTGTAATTAATCCTAAACTTGCCCTAATAAATAGGAAATCATTATCGAAAATTATTAAAATGCCATAGAAATTTATATAACATTAATACGAACATATTTTCTGCATGCATTCATATTTTTCATATTGATTAGTGGTTGCAATGTATTTATTATGTATGTTTTCTCATGTATGTGTTGATTGCGAGTAGACCGGTACGCTCATGAGGTTACGATCGAGAAGCGAGTACGCGTGGGTCTTCGTGTGCAAGATCTTGAATTGCTTGACCATCTGAATTGTGGGATGTAAAGGCAAGTGTCCTTGAAGCATATTGATTCTGTTTGAAATAAATGTTTTGTTTGCAAAACTGCATGCTTGTGTCAATTTGATGGGAATCCTATGATAGGAAGTTTACTAGCTTTGTTGACCACCCTTGTCACCTGGGATTATGGTAGAGAGTCAGGATGGGCATTTTACCTTTTTGCTTCGCTTAACTAATTGGGATGGAAACAACTATACCACATAACTTAATTATACATTTATGAGATTATGATTAATGTGAACTGGTCAATATGATATGGTAATGGGTGATCTAAGAAAGCCTGGTATGTGGATGGGTTGGATTTCATGGTGGTTTGCTTGCTTTAGATCTAAGGACCGGTTCATGCGAGAATAAGCCAGGACTACAATGCCACCATGAGGCCAAGTATGGGTGCGGCATAACTGATTAATTAGGGCTTTGCCAGTGCTATTTGGACCATTATGGATGCTCGGGGAAGGAGTAGTCGGATTGGGTTTGTTGATGATTGGTGGGACTACCCTTGGATCCGAATGGCTCAAGAGGGGGCACTTGGTTGAAGATGTGCTCTGTAGGAGACATCGCCACCGGTGAAACCTCAGTGGAGTCTAAATAGGCTAGTAATCCCTTTGTAAAGGCTATTTTGTGATCTCTTGGCCACACACCAACGGAAGTGTGTAATGTGACCGACGGGTCATGGGCATAAGGGAGGTTCTTAGTCACCGAAAGGTGATGAAATCACAAACACGTGGGTAAAGCGGTACAAACTCTGCAGAGTCTAATAAAACTATCATGATAGTCGTGCTCCCGGTTATGAGCACCTGGACAACTTCCATGATTAGAGGGAACTTGGTATTGGGATCGTTTTTGGGATGGTTAAGGTTTGGTACTGGTTATGGCTGGTTAGGGATTAAACTATGACATTGAATATGGTTAATGGTATGATGATGGATATGGATTATGGATTGGTGCTATGTTAATAATTATGGTTTATGATGGGAATACTTCACATACGTATAACATATTGCTTTTCAAATGTTTTAATGTACTTTTTAGCACTTAGCCATTATTACATTCGTCATTTGAATCAGCTACATGTCATACTTTCCACACTTGCTGAGTACGACATGTACTCACCCTTGCAACCCCCCTCCCCAATAGTTGCAGGTCAGGATTGGGAGTATTACATTAATAATGCGGAGTTCTAAGCTGTGTGCTGCCGTCAGCTTTGCCTGTGGTGTTGCTTGGAGCCGCGCTACCCTATTTGCTTAGTTTGCATAGTTGCTTTCTTAGATGATTCCGCTGCATTAGTTCAAACTTGTCATTAATATTCATTAGAGCTTGTATTCGAGGATATTTTGAATTGAGTAATTAAAGTACTTATTTAATAACTTGAGCTGTGGTAATTATCTGTTTATTATTTGTGAATCACTCGTGTATGTGTGTTAAACATCCTGGGCACACATATACTACACTTGGTTCATTTTCGGAACCAGGTGTCACAGTTTTAATTTTCCTAAGTCCCTAGTTTACAACTCACTACTCTCCAACATATTTTTCTTGTTGGCTAGAATTGCTTTTGCATTGATTTGGAAATTATAGGTAGCAAAAGCTTAATCCATTCTAAGTTGTTGTGAGATATGATATAGTGATAGGGCTGCTATTCCTAGTTTGAAAGTGAAACTTAGATTTCTGGAGAAATTCTAAAAAGATTTAAGTTACTCTCGTTTGATTGGAAATACCTACCAAAGCCATATGATACATTACATTGATAGACCTTATGCATATTCTATTTGTCTTCACATTGCGATTTGTCAAACTAGTATAGACCTATGTGAGATTTTATTCATTACTTTTTGAATTCAAGACTTCACTTGCATATGCTATATTCTACACTAGAAGTAAGCAAATTTCCACCATTCCACATTAAAA
The DNA here is from genome assembly GCA_036927565.1 of Tuctoria greenei. Taxonomy (NCBI): domain Eukaryota; kingdom Viridiplantae; phylum Streptophyta; class Magnoliopsida; order Poales; family Poaceae; genus Tuctoria; species Tuctoria greenei. The sequence continues at coordinate 287,683,059 of JAYESD010000001.1, forward strand.
AGAGAAACTCCATATCATTCATGCTTAATACTCTCTCCAAAATTTATTGCATAAAAAGGGATTAGAAGACATGGCTACAAGAAAAGGAAAAATAAAAAGAAAATGCATGCTTACATCATAAGCATGAGAAAAAAGAGAAGAGAGAAAAGTAGCATGTTTCATCCCGGCAAAATAAGAGAGTCCACTCAAAAAGGAGTCATCTCAAATATCCACATCCACTTCATTCCATCACACATGCACAAGTCTTGAATCAAATTGTTTTGAATTTATTTCTCCTAAGGCTTGCTCTTTTGACTTAGAAAGATTACATGTTGCAAATATTCCTACAATATTCCCTACCAAGCTCCACATACAAGCCTTATGTAGAGGTAGAATGAATTTAAGCACAATGCCTTGGTGAGGATATATTTCTACTACACATAAATGAGAGACCGAGAGAATCAAATTGAGATACTTAAAATCTAAATTGAAGTCTCCGAAATTTGGATAGAACTTGATTTCTAGGGAATGTGTGCTCCATCTGTTGTTCTATCTTTTAACCACCCATGAATAGAAGACGGCATAAGCCCCATAATGACTTGAGATGGGTGAAGTACCATGCCAATTTTTGCAATACTAGGTAGAGTATTTTGTTGTGCACATGGTACTTTTGAAAAATAGAACATTGTAGCAACTCCTGGTCATCAACCTAAAGTCTTGACTTTACTCGGGATGAGCAATGGATAAGCTAGGGGGAATTTGTTAACAATTGTTATATACCAATTTCACCCGTCAATATAACTTAATTATGTGAAGGCACACATTACCTTTCTATTTAACCTATTTCCACTTGTCCTTGGAGAAAGTAGTGCATGCAGACATTTTATGCAGAATTTAAGTGAAACAAGGGGATGGATCCTATAAAATATCATTCCAGCCAATCAAGAGATGACATGTGGCACCATATGGATCAAATGGACCACAAATAGAAGTATCCGAGGCCATCCAACGGTATAGCACCCATATAAGTGGATAGGACCCACCTGGAAGAGACCTGGAGGAAGCACAGCCCCAACGGGGCTGAGACCAGGTCGGTCGACCTCCCTAGTCGGCCAACTAGGGAGTGGCACCAAACCCGGTCAAATGCCACGTGTTGGCTCCTCCCGGCTTGAAGAAGTCATGGGTGACTGATTCACGTGCTTTTGGTGGTGGGAACTGACGCTTCTCCAAGCTATAAATAGGACCCCTCACCCCTCACTTCAACACACACAACTTGAGTATTCATCCATTGTATCCACTACTCTCCATAGGTTTAGAGGAGTATAGGTTGTAGAGAGGAGAGTCTCTAGTCCATAGTCCAAGTCGGAGAGGAGTAGAAGGAGTCTCTTCCTAATTCCTAATTGGGAAAGGTATGGCTCTTATATTCCTATTTGTATTTGTTACTTTGCTCTTAATAAAGATGTTATCTTTAGTCTTCTATTGTTCATATACTTGGATGAAGCATTTCTTGTTTGATTGTGGATTCCATGTATGTGGTAGGAGTAGTATTTATGATTATGTTATAGCATTGTCATTATATCATCATAAACACTATAAATCCCCACTGTAGTCTAATTAGCTATGACATAATTATGTTAACATGAATCACTTATGCTATGAATTAACATTGGTCCAACAATGATTTAGTTCATTGCCTTAGGATGGCTTGTGCCTAGGCTCTTAAGGTAATTACTTGATATGCTAGCATGGGGCTAGGATAGAGAGTAGCGTTGAATGTCTCGTAGACCCATAGATTGAAGAGGTAGGCAATAGGTGGTGATAGTCCTATATGTCCTTTGCGATCCTCCACGTTCGACTATGCCACAGGCTCTTGGCGGCAGTCTTCCTAGTATAGCTAGGGGTAAACCCGCGCCCGATGTGTTAATCCACTTAGCATGATAATTCATAATTAATATGATCATTAGTAACTGACTTAGGCTTTGTATATGTACATTTGAAGCATCGTAGGAGTCTCTATCTAACTCTTAGCCTAGTCCCTCTTTACCTCATTTATCCCCTTAGGATAGAATGCTTTTGTGTGTGTGTCACATTACTCCAATTATCATTTATCCATCCTTGCTAGAACCTTGCCTAGATCACCCTAGCCTCTCCACTTGATGATTGCTTTACTTCCATTTAGACTTCCTTTGGGAGAATATTGATGACACCCTTTGGGAATACTCTTAGAGGGGAATGCTACTAATCAATAATTTCTGTGCGCTTGCGGATTTACATGTATAATCTAAAATCTACTAACAAGCATTTCTGGCACCACCACTAGGGATGAATAGTTAGTAGTGCGTAGGAACCGTCAACAGCATACCTAGCAACTCATCCAGAAACACATCCGAAAATTCGCACACCACCGGAATTTCCTCAATTGCGACACCGTCCATTTGATTCAGCTCCACTTGCTTTGGTGTGTGTTGAGATGCTTCAAATTCTATGTTGACCCCTTCCTCATTTGTCAACTTTACCGTCTTTGTGGCACATTGAATTATCCCATTATGCTTACTTAACCAATCCATCCCAAGTATTATGTCCAATCCTTCGGAATCCAAAACAATAAGGTTGGCGAAGAAGTCTACCCCCCTTATTCTAAGGCTTACTTTTGAACATACTATATTCATACTCATCTCCCCTATAGGAGACTCAACCAACAAGGTATATGTCATATGAGATATGGGCAAACTATACTTGGTAACATACTTTGATGCAATAAATGAATGCGATGGTCCAGAATCAAATAACATAGTTGTTGGGTTGGAGTTTGCGAGATACATGCCAATCACCCTGTCATCCACTTGTTGCGCTTACTCCGTAGAGACATGGTTCACCTTGCCATGAACAAAATTATGCAGTCCACGATTGCCTTGTGGCACTTCTCTATTTGGTCTTGGGTTCTGTCTCGGAACATCGTTCCCTTGACCATGGCCTGACTTAGGGCATTGAGATGCAAAGTGTCCCATCTCACCATAAGTATAGCACGACCTTGCTGCACCAAAATTGTTTGGGCAAGCTCGGGTTTGAGCATTAGCAGGAAAATTGGCGGGGGCGCATAAGGCATTAGAGGGCGAGGTGCTTGCATAGTGGGGCATTGCTGCATGGGTTGAGCTGGATGCAGTGGAATAGCAACGCGATATGCAGGAGCAGAGGGGTTGTAGTATGGTGCATTTGGTAGTGCAAAGCGGGAGCGAACATTGCTTCCTTGTGGCTGTCCTTGATATGGCGCCTTCCTCTTATTATCTTGTTCCATCTCACAAACCTTGTTATCAACCACAATAGCTTTGTCCACAAGCTTCTGGAAATTTTCATAGTCACAGTTAAGAATTGGACTTGAATCTCATTGTTTAGGCCCCTCATAAACAAATATTGCTTGTGGCTATCCCAGTTGACATCCTTTGGAGCACACCTTGGGAGTTGAGTGAATTTATTTAAGTACTCACTCACACTTGACTTGCTTTGCCTTAGGTTCTCAAATTCCTACGTCTTCAAGATCATAACACCTTCAGTAACAAAATGACAATGGAAGCTCTCCTTGAATTCAGCCCAAGTGATCCTCTCTTGTTTTGCATGGGCATTGCAAAGAGATTCACACCAATCTGTTGTTGCTTCAACTAGCTGATGGGAGGAAAAAAGGACCTTCTCCTTGTCACTACACTGAACAATTGCAATATTCTTCTCCACAGATTTCAGCCAATCATCTGCTTCCATAGGATCATTGGCTTGAGCAAAGGTAGGTGGCCTAGTCCTCATAAACTCTCCCAATTTGTTATGAGGTGGGGGGGGTGGTGGAGGCATATGGGGCTGATTCCGGTTATTGGCCTGCAGCTGTCCTAAAGTTTGCATCACGATCTGCATAAGCTGATTCTTCATAGCCATCAACCGCTCAAGGTTGCTAGCCTCAGGTCCAAGTCCATTGTTGTTGTTCTCAGGTGCCCCATTGTTCTCCTCCTCCTCATTGGCATTCCTTTGGTTGCGAGTCATCGGCATCTGAAGTAAGAGCAAGAGATCGGAGAATTTAGAAAACATCCCCAGCTATATGCATCAAGGGATATGAAACTAAGAAACTACCTATATAAGACTATATGGATGTGGCAAGTGCCAAAGATCCCATGATCCTGTAATAAGCACACCAACACACAAGCAAACATTACATAGCATTGAACACACCAAACAAACCTCCATTGCTCCTATGTGCTCTAAAGTGTCCATTCTATCTAGGCTGCGTCCTACGATCAACCTGTGGCTCTGATACCAATTTGTGACAATCGGTTCCGAAAATGAACCAAGTGCGACGCATATGTGTGCCCATGATGTTCAACACACATACATGAGTGCATCACAAACGATATACAGAAATCATCACAGCACAAAATAGTAAATAAGTATTTTTTTTATTACAATATGAATGTGTCCTAGAGGAGGGTGAATAGGCTTCGAAAATTTCATGCACACTTAATCAAATGGTCAAATGCTTGATAGACCGGACTTGTTCGGTTGGAGGTGCGGACTAGTACGGTGTGCTAAATGTGTGTCGAGTTGGTTAAGTGTTGATTCAATAATTAAACTTTATAGGAGCGGAAATTTGAACAACTGATAAGATAACTTGAATTATCAATCAATATTATGAAGTTACAACTGAAAAGCAACTGCAATTCAAGTTACAAGCTTGATCAATTATGTGCCCTAATTAATGAAGATGCAAAAACAAAGAAGCACGCAGGACACAAATTTTTACCGAGGTCCAATCCCACCACAGAGATCTACCTCCTCGTTGAGGAAGCCCACACAGAGTCGGGTCTCTTCAAACCCTTTCCCTCGTCAAGTCACCACACAAGGCCGACTTGATTCCACTATCAAGGGTAATCACCGAGTTTATGGGGCAACCTCAGATGTTGAGGGTCCCATGAGAATTACAACGAAAAGATAATCAAATACACTAGAAAATATTACAAAGAAAAGCACAAATGTGAAGATCAAACCCCAAGAGCTCAACGACGTGTAGATAACGATCTCCCAACCCCAAATCTGAATACTCAATTGATTTTCATCTTTGAAGACTTTAGATGCATGGGGAGACATGTTTTTGTGCTCTTGGGACAGGTGGTGGCGCTAGGGATTTTGTGTTTGATAGTAGGAATCGAAAGTTATGTTTGTGGGGTTGTGGATCTCCTATTTATAGTGTTTCCAAAATTATTACTGTTAGGGATCCCGATAACTGGACTAGTCCGTACTGGGGACAGGACTTGTCCGGTGTGCTGTGTAAAAGTCAGCGTGAAATGTGCAGCACATTAGAAACCCTAATTGTGTCAGGTATACTGGACTAGTCCATTAGATGTCCAGACTTGTCCGGTGCCCTGTGTAATTGAACTCCAAAGAGTTGAATAGACTAGTCCAGTCCAAGAGCGGACTTGTCCAGTTCTATGTGTTATAAAACATTAGAGAGTTCAACAGACTAGTCCGGTCCTGTGGACGGACTTGTCCGGAGTGTACTGTAATGGGTTTATAGAGACTTGAACGGACTAGTCCGGACCAAGATCGGACTAGTCCGGTGCACTGTGAAATGTGGTTCCAGAAAGTTTATCGAACTAGTCCAGTCAATGGTCGGATTAGTCCAGTGCACAGTGTATTTGGACAATAGAGAGTTGAACGAACTAGTCTGGCCCATGAACGTACTAGTGTGGTGCTCAATGAATTTTTAGGTTGATTTTAAGCCCTTACCCCTACGCAAAGACTTGAGCTCTTGGGATGTGTCTCTCACACACATCCTATACATTTAAATCTACTTTGCACTTCAGTCGTCAGTTAGGCTTTTTCTTTTTGTACACCACTTCATTTCTCACTATTTGAGTGAACCAAACTATCTCATTTGAATTGACTTGCATACATCTCAACAAGTTCATTAGGATCTCATTTGTTTGTCATCAATCGTCAAAAACCCACAAGGGATTGCCTAGATGCACTTTCAATCCCCCCCCTTTTTGGTGATTGATGACAACAATTGAGATTTCACAATTAAGATTAAACATTGATTTTCATAAAGTGTGCATACATAAGAATGATAAATGAGTAACAAAAACTTTTCACATACATGCAGTCTTTATGGTGGGGTTCCTAAAGAGTGTGTGATTAAAAGATGTGATGAGCAAAAGATAATAACTTAACAATTATTGGAACAATCATCACATTATCATCAAACTAGGAATCACACATTGAGTAAAGTAAGCACATCCAAAATAAATTACAATAGTTTGAAATCGAAATACATGTCCTTGATCACACATCCTTAGTGCTACAAAATAGACTACTAGGTCTCAATCTCTCCCCCTTTGGCATCAAGGCACCAAAAAGGGAAAAATTGAGTGGAATCACTCATTGCCACTACCTCCCTCACTCTCTGTCCTATCTTCATCCTCTTCTTCATCTTCAGGTGCTTGCGGAGGAGGAGGAGCAGAGGCACTAGCCAATCCGAATGAAGCCAACTCTTGTTCAGTTAGAGGTGCCATCTCTGTGATGTCTTCTTCACAGTCTTCTGAGATCTGAGGTGACCCCACTGGCTCTATTTCCAGCTTCTCATAGATTGCTTTGATATTGGCCTTCACATATCTTTGATGCTTCTTCCTGGCCAAACTCTCCTTGTTTTGCTTGATTTCCACTTTGCGACAGGAGCAAAGATGGATGAGAGCATCTTCAGCACTCCACTGGAGGACTCTCTAGGAGGTGGAGGAGCAGAAGCACCAGCCTCAGATCTTGTGCCTTTCTGAGTCCTGTTAGATCTTCAATCCTCTACAGGTGAGGTAGGAGCAGAAGGGACAATGTAGATAATAGGCTTCTGGGGCCTAAGGCCAGTATGAGGAACATCCTTGACAAATTCAAGTCATGTCACCTTCTCAATCTTATACATGATGTAGGGTGCATAGCCACAACACCTGTTAGGGGTGATAGAGATGTTCACAATGTCATTGTACATGCACTCAAAGACATTGAAAGTCCTTTTCTTGCTGATGACCTTCATCAATGTCCTGAGGGTCCTCTGGATTGTCCCTGCATCTCCCTCCTTGGGAGCTATGGTCGTCCTCAGGGTCCTGTTTAGCACAGCAAAGAAGGGCTTCAAGTACTTTTTGGTTGGAGACTTGAATGGCATCCTTGTATCATAGAGAAAGTCAAGTTGATCTTTCTCTAGATGCATCAGATTGTGGATTATGATGTCATTCTCCAAATAATCTTCTAGGTGAATAATTCTGGCAAACTCCTCACATGTGACACTGTACTTTGCTCCATGTGTCATCCAAATCATCATGTCATCATCATCACGAGCAAAATAGAGAGTTGAGTAAAACTGAGTGTGAAAGTGCATCTAGGAATCCCTTGTGGGTTTTGGATGATTTATGACAAGCAAATGAGATCCTAACTACTTTGTTGAGATGAGCACAGGTTTTAATGAGAAAATAAGCAAAGTGCCAAAAAGAAGGGAGAATTAGGAGCAATGTGGATAAGAGCTCAAGGAACAAGTGTAGTAGATCATTGTGTACAGAGTGTGTTAAGGAAACACACCCCAAGAGCTCAAGCACAAATAATCACACACATTTCACAAGTTTATACAGGACCAGACTAGTCCGATTGACACTGGACTAGTCTGATATCTTTCTGCACAAGATCGGACAAGTCCGATATCACCACGGACTAGTCCGATATCTCTCTGACTAGAATCGGTCTAGTCCTCCCCAGTGCAGAGTAGTCCTCAAAACACTTCACAAGTTGCACAAAATCGGACAAGTCCGATCACGCAATGAACTAGTCCGATATCATTCTGATGAAAATCGGACAAGTCCGATATTGGCACGGACTAGTCTGAAAACCCTCTGACCTAAATCGGACAAGTCCTCCAAGTGCGGACTTGTCACCCAATTCACTTAGGGTTTCACCCATCCGGACAAGTCCCATGATTATTGGACTAGTCCGAAGATTTCCGGAAGTGAAATCAGACAAGTCCGCTTCTAGTCGGACTAGTCCGATATTTCGGGACACCTAGGGTTTGCTACACACAACACACCGGACTAGTCCGGTGTCCACCACGGACTAGTCCGATATTCCTAAACCCTAAAAGTCACTTTTAGAAACCCAATATTAATAGATATGCACGACCCATCTTTCAACCCTCGACCCCCTGCGCTGTCACACCTCCCAAGAGACTCAAAAACACATCTCTCCACGAAATCAAAAGCAACTAAGATCAATCCCTTGAGGATACACTTTGGAACATTGGAGAGACATGGTTGATCACTCATTGAGCTCTTGGTTTGATTCCCTAACACACTCCCATGATTTTCATTGTAATCTTTCGAGTGTGTTCTTGGTGGAGTTCTTGTTTTAATCTAGGGGAGCCCTCAACATGTGAGAAGGCCCCTTGAATTTGGTTATTTACCCTTTGTGATAAGTGAAGAGGATTGGTCTTCGTGGCGATCCGACGAGGGTAGGGTTGGAGAAGACCCGGTCCTTTTGTGGACTCCTCAACGTGGATGTAGGTTGCCTCTGTGGGAACAGAACCACGAGATAAATTGCTTGTGTTCTTACTTTGCGTTCATTGTTTTTATACATCATATCAATCTAGGGTTTCAATCAATCTTGCTTACTTTACGTTGAAACATTAAATATAAGATTGACTTGTGGCATACCCTAGTTCATAATCGTGTAACACTTCAATTACAAGTATATTTCTGCTGCATACATCCTAGAATCAAGTTAATTGATCAAACTTGATTACCCTAGTCGGTACACACCAGACTAGTCCACACTTGACCGGACTAGTCCAATATCTCGAGTTTTGATCTGGTTGTTAAGTGTTGCAGGTTCTGACAAAATTCAAAAAGGCCTATTCACCCCCCCCTCTAGGCCACATTCAATTGGTATCAGAGCAAGGTTCTTCAAGAAGGAGATAATTGCTTGAAGAGATCATGTCGGACATGAAGGACGTACACGAGAGCTACAACCAAGAGAAGGTTGATGAAGACAAGAACCAAAAATTGGAGAAGCTCCTCGAGGCCATACAAGACATTGAGGATGACGATGAGGAGACGCTGGAACTCAAGGCGCTCCTAAGAAAGAAAATCCTTTCCAAGGGAAAGGTGAAGATTGAAGATGAGAAGAGAAAGAAGGGGAGTAGTCACACCAACTACTCCCGATATCCTTTTAACTATGATCGCCTAAATACTAACAACAACCATTTTCTATCTATTCCACTTGAAAAGCCCCACACTTTGATGGCAATGACTACTCAATGTGGAGGCAAAACATGAAAATGCATTTGATTTCTCTCAATCCAAGTTTATGGCACATAGTATGCACAGGAATAGATATCCCGGATGATGACGAGGAGCTGACACCTAGTCAAGAGCAAGCCATCCATCAAAACGCCCAAGCTGCTGCAGTCATCACTTCATCGCTCAGTCGTGATGAGTTTACAAAAGTGGATGGACTTGAGATTGCAAAAGAAATATGGGATACATTGCAAACAACACATGAAGGCGATCGTCATGTGCAAGAAGCGAAGATCGAGATGATTGAAGGCGAGCTGGGAAGGTTCCCAATTGAAGAAGATGAGTCGCCACAAGACATGTACAACCGATTAAAGACGCTCATCAACAAGGTGCGAGCATACGAAAGCAAGAAGTGGAAAGACCACAAGGTAGTGAACCTCATCCTTTGAGCCTTCATGCCTTGAAATGTCACCTTATGCTCAATGATACGAGAAAGCCCCGGATACAAGAAGATGACCCCGGATGAGCTACTTGGGAAAATCATCAACTTTGAGATGATGGAAAAACAAGCTAAACATGTTAAGGTAATTGCCGACCTCACCTCGACAAAGAAGAAAGGGGTCGCTCTAAAGTCCACCCTCAAGCCCTTATCTAAAGAAGCTCGAGAAACTCAACTAGAAGAAGACGGTGATGATGAAAGCAGTGACTTGGATGAAGATGACATGATACTGCTCATGAAGAAATTCAAGAAGATGATGAAGAAGAGACAAGGTGCTAAATCAAGTGAAGGAAAGTACAAGGAGAGATCAAAACCAAAATTGAGGAGGGCATGCTATAATTGTGGTGAGTATAAACACTATATAGTTGATTGCCCGTATGAAGAGAACAAGAAGAATACCAAAGAAGCAAAGCCACAATCCAAGATGTTCTTCAAGAAGAAGAAGCAAGCCAAACAAGCACATCTGGGGAAAGAATGGGACTCAAATGATGAGTCCTCATCTGAAGAAGATGAGGAGATGGCTATCATATCCATCAAAAAGACATCCAAGAAGTTCACTCTCTTCCCTACTCTCGGCGCATGGAAGGGGAACGGCACTTGCCTCATGGCAAAGGAAGGTAAACACAAGGTAACAACAAAACCCTCTTCCGTATATTCCTATTCTAGTGATAGTGAAATTGGTAGCGATAATGAAGATATGCTCATTGGACTAGATAAGAAAACAGCCACAAAAATGAAATTTTTACTTGATCAACTTGTTGAGAAGGAGAGGTTGATACATCGTCAAGAAGTCATGATTGTCTCCCAAAAGGAGGAGTATGTTGAACTTGACTAGCTTCTAGAACTTGAAAAGGAGCAAAGCAAGTCACTAGAGCTTGAATTAGCTTCAAGCAAGGAAGCTTGCTTGAAGTTAAGCAACTCAAATGCTACAAACAAGGAAGAACTTGCTAACCTAATCAAGTTTAACAAGATCCTTGAAGTGCAAGTTGAGTCACTCAAGCAAGGTGACCTTTCATCCTCTTCAAGTTCACCTTCTCAACCCATTAAAACTGAAGTTGCTTCTACTTGTACATGTAGTAAAGTTGACACCAGTTTTAAAGACAAGTCAACCTCTACCAAGGACAAGAATCCTTCACAAAATGGCATATTTGACAAGGAGAAGATCAAATATGCACGTAGTGCATATTTGGTCACAAGACCTCCAAATGTCAAATATGGCATTGGTTACTCTTATGGTGAAAAGCAACATGCTAGAAGCCATAAGAATAACAAGGAGAGCAATGTCTTTGTAAAGGGAAGACTCTCTCAAACTGGAAAATCCAAAATTAATGAATCCAACACGCATGATCACCAGACTAGTCCGGTCGGGATCCGGACAAGTCCGGTCCTCCGGACAAGTCCGATCTCCCACACTAGTCCTGTGTATAAACAACAACAGTTGCTATTTAGAACTTTCGATGCATCCTATGTCTTAATGAGAAGTAATTTTGGCAAAGTTTATGCTCATTATGTTAGGCCACGCCATGGGAACACCAAGTCTCATGTGCGGGTGCCCAAATCCCTTGTGACTAACCTAAAAGGACCCAAGCAAGCTTGGGTACTAAAACCAAGGCATAATTTGTTTTTGCAGGCCTATTCCTCTGGTGGATCCAAATGGGTACTAGACAGTGGCTGCACCAACCATATGACCAGAGAAAGAAGAATGTTCGTTGAGTATGAAGCAAATGAGGATCCAAGCGAGGGCATCTATTTTGGAGACAATAGTCAAGGAAAGGTGCTCGATACCAGTAAAATTGCCATATCATCTAAACACACTCTTTCTCACGTATTACATGTTGATTCCTTAGAATATAACCTGCTGTCCATATCTCAATTATGTGACAAAGGTTATAATTGCTTGTTCACTAACGAGGGTGTGACCGTCTCTAGGAGGAGTGATGGTTCCATTGCATTCAAGGGTATGTTAAAGGGAAAGCTTTATCTTGTTGACTTCAACAAGGATAAAGCCGAACTTGACACATGCTTGATTGCAAAGACTAACATGGGTTGGTTGTGGCATAGACAGCTAGCGCATGTTGGTATGAGGATCAAAACTCCTCAAGGGTGATCACCTCCGAGGTTTGAAGGATGTTATTTTTGAGAAAGACAGGCTTTGTAGCGCGTGCTAAGCCGGGAAGCAAGTTGGAGCACCTCATCCCGCAAAGAACGTCATGACTACAACAAGACCGCTCGAGCTACTTCACATGGACTTATTTGATCCAATTGCTGACATAAGCATCGGCGATAACAAATGTGGTTTAGTAGTTGTTGATGATTTTTCTCGCTTCACTTGGGTTTTCTTTTTACATGATAAGTCAGAAACACAAGGAATACTCAATAAGTTCTTCAAGAGAGCTCAAAATGAATTATCATTGACAATCAAGAACACTCAAAGCGACAACGGCACAGAGTTCAAGAACACACAAGTGGAGGAGTACCTAGATGAAGAAGGTATAAAACACGAGTTTTCAGCTCCTTACTCCCCTCAACAAAATGGAGTTGCCGAAAGGAAGAACTGAAGCCTCATAGAGATGGTGAGAACAATGCTCGATGAGTACAAGACCTCAGATCGATTTTTGGCGGAAGCGGTCAACACCGCTTGCCACGCCATAAATCGACTTTATCTTCATCGACTACTCAAGAAGACATCCTATGAGCTACTCACCGGTAAGCCGCCCAATATTTCATTTTTTGGAGTTTTTAGTTTCAAATGCTATATTTTGAAAAAGAAGCCTAGGACTTCAAAGTTCGCTTCGAAGTCCGATGAAGGTTTCTTGCTTGGTTATGATTCAAACACTTACACCTATCGTGTCTACAACAAGACCTCCAGACTTGTTGAAGTAGCACGTGACGTAGTGTTCAATGAAACTAATGGCTCCCAAAAGGAGCAAGTTGATCCATGTGTGCTAGATAAAGAAGAAGCTCCTTGTCAAGCATTGAGAAAAATGGCGTTAGGCGAAGTTCGACCACAAGAGCCACCTCTACATATGCTTGAGGAAAACGAACCACAAGAGGAGACCAATGATCAAGGGGGAGCTTCCATGCAAGATCAACCTCAAGAAAGTGAAGATGATCAACAAGTCAATGAGGGCAACCATCTAGGGGGAGAAGAAGATGATCATGAAGATTCAAGACAGCAAGTACCACACCCAAGAGTACACCAATGCGTCCAAAAGGATCACCCAATCGACAACATCATCGGTGACATCCAAAAGGGAGTAACTACTACATCTCGCATAGCTAATTTTTGTGAGCATTACTCGTTTGTGTCCTTTTTGGAACCACACAGGGTTGAGGATGCATTGAAGGATCCAGATTGGGTAGTGGTCATGCAAGAAGAACTCAACATTTCAAAAGGAACGAGGTGTGGGAACTAGTCAAAAGACACAAAGCCAATGTCGTCGGCACCAAATGGGTCTTCCGTAACAAACAAGATGAACACAGGGTGGTGACAAGGAACAAGGCATGACTTGTGGCCAAAGGGTATTCACAAGTCGAAGGTTTGGATTTCGATGAGACCTTTACTCCCGTAGCTAGACTTGATTCCATTAGAATATTACTTGCATATGCTACTCACCATGATTTCAAGCTCTATCATATGAATGTGAAAAGTGCCTTCCTCAACGGACCAATCAAGAAGGAGGTGTATGTGGAGAAACCCCCCAGGTTTGAAGATGAAGAGTTCCCCTACCACGTATTTAAATTGCGTAAGGCTCTCTACGGCCTCAAACAAGCTCCTAGAGCTTGGTATGAGTGTCTCAGAGATTTCTTAATTGAAAATGGCTTTAAGATCGACAAAGTAGATTATACACTGTTTACATAGAACTTTGACAATGATCTCTTTGTTTGTCAAATCTATGTTGATGATATAATCTTTGGTTCAACTAACAAATCTTTTTGTGAGGAGTTTAGTAAAATTATGACAGATAGGTTTGAGATGTCTATGATAGGAGAGCTAAAGTACTTCTTGGGATTCCAAGTGAGGAAACAAAAGGAAGGGACGTTCATAAGCCAAACTAAGTACACTCAAGACATACTCAAGAAGTTTGGAATGGACAAGGCGAAGACCATAAAGACTCCCATGGCAACGAATGGCCACTTGGATCTCAATGAAGATGGACCTAGCGTCGATCAAAAGGTATATCGCTCCATGATTGGATCTCTACTCTATTTATGTGCATCTAGGCCGGACATTATGTTGAGTGTATGTTTGTGTGCAAGATTTCAAGCCAATCCTAAGGAGTGTCACTTGACAGCAGTAAAAATGATCTTGAGATATTTAGTTCATACACCCAACCTTGTTCTTTGGTATCCAAAAGGCTTCAAATTCAATCTCATTGGTTACTCTGATGCAGACTATGTCGGATGCAAAGTAGATAGAAAAAGTACCTCCGGTACATGCCAATTCCTCCGAAACAAAACTCCGTTGCCATATCCACAGCCGAAGCGGAGTATGTTGCAACCGAGAGTTGTTGTGCACATCTCCTTTGGATGCGACAAACTCTAAGGGATTACCGTTACAATATGAACCGTATTCCACTCCTTTGTGATAATGAGAGTGCCATTAAAGTTGCCCATAATCCAGTTGAGCACTCTAGAACCAAACACATAGACATCCGACATCACTTCTTGAGAGATCACTCCATGAAAGGAGATATAGCCATTTCCCATGTCAACACCAAAAAGCAATTAGCCAACATATTCACCAAGCCACTTGATGAAAAACGCTTTTGCGAGCTTCAAAATGAACTAAATATCCTTGATGCTCGGAATGTGGCTTTAAAGTTTGCATACCTGTGTGAATTCTTCAAAATATGTTGATTGGATTGTGAAATCATCTCTCTCAATTTTCTTCGAAAAACTATGTCAACTACTAGATCTTGGTGAATAATGATCATTGCTTGATTGTTGTATGCTTACTGATCATAGTCATCAAGATTATTTGATTTGATTTGCCTCCCTATTTTCTAAATTTGTGCCTTCAAATATATACGAATGGACTAAGAAGTTTCTTCCCTGGTGACCACGGACTCCATGGTTACCCGGACTAGTTCGCCCATGCAGACTAGTCCGCAGAGTGCCGGTTAGGCCGGACTAGTCCGACAGACCACAGACTAGTTCGATATAGCCTCTGGAAAAATTCGGACTAGTCCGATCATTTTTGGACTTGTCCGATTTTTCGTGTCGATAACTCTAGCCGCCACCAAACCCTAATTTCCTCACCCCCACACTTGCGTCAGGCTTTCTCTCTCCACACTCGAGCTCCCCAAGGCGATTTTGCAACTCCTCCATCAAAAAGCTCCAAGTTTGGGTGGAAATCAAGCTCCTTTGCTTAGGGATTGAATTCCACGGACTTGTCCGCCCTTCAACACTCTCCTCTCTGAGATTCAAGCGATTTCTTCGGTAATTTTCCCCCAAACCCTAGAAATCTCCATTTTCTTCACCGTTGATCGAATAGCCTAGCCTCTCTCACCTAATACTAGTGTCCTTGATGTATTACATTGCTGTTGGGCTAGTTTTGCATTGAGCAACTCCATTGGTCTCATAGTTAGGGTTCTTGAGGATGAATACCGGACTAGTCCGATCCATACACAGACAAGTCCGGTCAACCGGACTAGTCCGTGCCTGTACACCGGACTTGTCCAATTTTTCTGAACTCAAACCTAACCTTTCATTCCCTCAATGCAATCCCTTGTCATCTATTCTCATCAATACCTTGTGCAATCCATTCTCAGGGCATATCGAACTCTCACGACGAAGTTTCCGACTTCGAAGCCGAGATGGACCAAGAAGCCCTACTTCGGTCCTCGACGGGCCAAAACAAGAAGCGCCCTTCCAAGCCAGCCCCCTCTCCTCCTCAGTCTCAGAAAAGGGTGGCTCGACGCAAGGTGCCTGCTTCCAGGGCTTCTACTTGTGGTGACCCTAGCTCGGCAAGTGCTCGACAAGCAAAAGGGAAAGGAAAAGGGATCGCAACGGGCCCGATTGGCCCTCTAAAGATGTCAGCTCCAAAGCAAGGGGCCCGGGATCCCACAGAAGAAAGGTTCAACGGGAAGGGCAGCAACTCAGCTACAAAGCTCAGGAGTGTGGATTGCTACAGCCAATCCAAGCAGGCTATAGACGGAAGATTCTGGAGCAACTTCCATGCATACTTTTACAAGTCTGTCTACCTCCAGATGAAGACCCCAGTGGTGCACAATCAGTGGATAGATTGGGCACATCTTGAGAGGAAGAGATGCTCTGCCTTTGATGAGGTGATCGAGGCAGCTGAGAGACATGGCTTGAAGGACCTCTTCTCCTTCAAGTACAACTGGAATAACGAAGTGATAGCTCAGTTCTATGGTACTTGTCATTTTGCCAGTGATGAGGAGGAGCGAGTGACTTGGATGACTCATGGGTCCAAGTACACCATTACCTATGATGAGTTCGCCAGTCTCCTTCACCTGGAGAACATCGACAACGACTTGCTGGTGATCCACAACCTTGGGGTCTTGGAAAAGGATAGGATGAAGTTCCTCTACGAGACCAACTCCAAGTTCATCCCTCCCACAACAAAGAACATGAAACCCTTCTTTGTGGTACTTAACAGAGTGTTGAGGAAGATAATTGCCCCGAAGGATGGGGATGCAGGGAGTGTGCAGGGCTATCTCCGGACCTTGATGAAGGTCATAAGCAAGGACCGCAAGTTTGATATGTGTGAAAATATCTGGAACGATATGGTCAACATTTCTAGCACCTCCAATAGATCCTGTGGCTATGCCCCCTACATCATGTTCATAATTGAGAAGGTCACAGGCATCAAATTCGTCAAAGATGTGGAGCACACACCATTGAGGCCTCAGAAGCCTCAACAAGGAAATGTTCAAGCGGCTCCCTCTCCTGCTTCTAGTGCAGAGGCTCCAGCGAGAGCAAGTGGAGATGTCGGAGCTGCCCCTGCCACTAGGGCAGCTCCTCAAAAGGGATCTGCAAGTGGCATCTTCAAGTACCTGGCTGCTATTTTTGCCTTTTGCAAAAAGGCCGGGGTGAAGTCCCACAAGCTTAACAAGATAAGAAAGGCTGACATGAAGTATGTCAAAGAAAATGTGAAGCGGATTTGTCTAAAACTGGAGATCGAGTCCATTGGATCTCCAGTAATTTTTGAAGATTCTGACTCCGAATACACCGAGCTCGGGCCCTTTACTCCCTCCGAGCATGCCTATTTTGGCATTGGGGGCTCGAGTGGCTCCGTTCCTCCTCCTCCTCCTCATCAGCCCGAAGATGAAGATGAAGACGATGAGAGGACCGACAGCGAAGCTTGAAGACCTTAGGTCCCACCTCTCCTTCTTTTTGGTGTCTTGACGCCAAAGGGGGAGAGATTGAGGGGGAGTCTTAGGTTTTAGCTGTAGGATGCGAGGAGAGCTTCTTTTTATGCTTTTTGTCTATTTTGTGGGCTGTAAAACTTTTAATATGCTCTTATGATACTTATGGTCCTGTGGTGCAATGTTTTGAACTACTTATGAAGTAATTGATGAAATCTGTGATTTTGCTCCTAGAATGACATATATGCTTGTTGTTAGTGTGTTAATGTCAATTATGTCATTCTCATTGTTTCAATGCACTTATTTATGCATCCCACCATAAAGAATGCACATAGGGATCATGTTTTCATTGATTAATGTATTTTAAACTCATATGTGCATACTTTATGAAAATCTCAACTTTTTATCATATTTTGTGAAATCTCAATTGGTTGTCATCAATCACCAAAAAGGGGAGATTGAAAGTGCATCTAGGAATCCCTTGTGGGTTTTGGATGATTTATGACAAGCAAATGAGATCCTAACTACTTTTTTGAGATGAGCACATGTTTTAATGAGAAAGTAAGCAAAGTGCCAAAAAGAAGGGAGAATGAGGAGCAATGTGGATAAGAGCTCAAGGAATAAGTATAGTAGATCATTGTGTATGGAGTGTGTTAAGGAAACACACCCCAAGATCTCAAGCACAAATAATCACACACATTGCACAAGTTTATACAGGACCGGACTAGTCCGACTGACACCGGACTAGTCCGATATCTTTCTGCACAAGATCGGACAAGTCCGATATCACCACGGACTAGTCCGATATCTATCTGACTAGAATCAGACTAGTCCTCCCCAGTGCAAACTAGTCCTAAAACACTTCAGAAGCACAAAATCGGACAAGTCCGATCACGCAACGGACTAGTCCGATATCATTGTGATGAAAATCTGACAAGTCCGATATTGGCACGGACTAGTCCGAAAACCCTCTGACCTAAATCGGACAAGTACTCCAGGTGCGGACTTGTCACCCAAATCACTTAGGGTTTCACCCATCCGGACAAGTCCGATGATTATCGGACTAGTCCGAAGATTTCCAGAAGCGAAATCGGACAAGTCCGCTTCTAGCCGGACTAGTCCGATATTTCAGGACACCTAGGGTTTGCTACGCACAGCACACCAGACTAGTCCGGTGTCCACCATGGACTAGTCAGATATTCCTAAACCTCAACAGGCACTTTTAGAAACCCCATATAAATAGATGTGCACGACCCATCTTTCAACACTCGACCCCTTGCGCCGTCACACCTCCCAAGAGCCTCAAAAACACATCTCTCCACGAAATCAAAAGCAACAAAGATCAATCCCTTGAGGATACACTTTTTGACATTGGAGAGACACGGTTCATCACTCATTGAGCTCTAGGTTTGATTCCCTAACACACTCCCGTGACTTTCATTGTAATCTATCGAGTGTGTTCTTGGTGGAGTTCTTGTTGTAATCTAGGAGAGCCCTCAATGTGTGAGAAGGCCCCTTGAATTTGGTTATTTACCCTTTGTGATAAGTGAAGAGGATTGACCTACGTGGCGATCCGACGAGGGTAGGGTTGGAGAAGACCCGGTCCTTTCGTGGACTCCTCAACGTGGATGTAGGTTGCCTCTGTGGGAATCGAACCACGGAATAAATTGCTTGTGTTCTTACTCTGCGTTCATCGTTTTTATACATCATATCAATCTAGGGTTTAAATCAATATTGCTTACTTTACATTGAAACATTAAATATAAGATTGACTTGTGGTATACCCTAGTTCATAATTGTGTAACACTTCAATTACAAGTATATTTTGCTGCATACATCATAGAATCAAATTAATCAATCAAACCATATTAACCTAGTCGGTACACAACGGACTAGTCCGCACTTGACCGGACTAGTCCGATATCTCGAGTTTTGATTTGGTTGTTAAGTGTTGCAGGTTCCGACAAAATTCAAAAAGGCCTATTCACCCCCCCTCTAGGCCACATTCAGAGTGATCACCTCATTGTTCAAGTTCCACTGGAAGGAGACTAGATCCTGCAGTCCATGTAGCTCCAAAGCTTCCAGAACCTCTTGATAGGGTTGATATCTTTTTGATTGAAGGTAGGTTATGTTGACCCATTGACTTTCGATGACTGGGTTTCTCATCTTCAGATAGAAATGCTCGTAGTAATCAACATGGAAGTTACTCCAGAATCTTGGATCAGCTGATTGTTTGGGATGATCATAGACTTCTACCTTCCTGAACTTGTGAGCTAGCTCACCCCCTTTGCCAGTGAAATCAACACTAGATGGTTGTCTGTTGCGGTGAGTAGGAGCCTTCATCTTCAAAGGGCCAATAGGACCACTAGCAAGTCCTTTGCCCTTGTTGAGAGTTCTCATGGGTCCCGATGAACTCCCAGCAACATCCTTGCTCATGGGTTTCTTAATTACCACTTTCCTCTTCTTGGGGAGTAAATCGTCGGGAGGAGAGGAGTGAGCATTGATATCATGTCTTTTCTTCATTACCCTCTCTTTGGCTCTTTGCACTTGAGCACGTTCTCACTCTTCATCATAGTTAAAAGAACTATCCTCTGATCCTAAAGACATCGTGCCTGACAAGGAAGTTCAAGGATTTGATAAGAATTGATTTGAGATTATGTGCAAATAGGAATTTAAAGGTTCAAATTGTCAGATACCGGACTTGTCCATTTTCCGAGTGCGGACTTGTCCGGAGTACCGGACTTGTCCGCACTTGAACATCGGACTAGTCCGGTATGGCATAAGAACCCTAATTTCCTATTTTCAACAAATATAGCTTGAATCGATTCACAAAGACTAGGAAATAGTAGGAGTACATCTAGAGGAGTAATTTATGCCCTAGGAATCAAGTGAAATAAGCAAGAATCAAGAAAAGTTGAGAGCTAGGGTTTGTGTGATATTTTACCGAAAGATTAAGGATTCAAGTTGAAGGAGTGGAGTGGACAAGCTCTGCGCCAAGGAGGAGATTTCCCTTGGAGAAATCCGCGTTTTTGATGGTTGGAAGTGGAGATCGCATGTGGAGCTCACGGTGGAGGAGAGAGAGTGCAATGGAGATTGTTGAAGATGGAAGATGAGCTCCTGGTGGCGTATTAGGGTTAACTCCGATAAATCTGGACTACTCCAGTGTGGCGGACCAGGGTCGGACAAGTCTGTGGCAATGGACTAGTCCTGTGCTGAAGCCGGACAAGTCCGGTTTTAGCAGGACAGAACTTAGTTGAGTCAACTAGATTTTGATTGTTTGATCTAATAGTGATCTCAAGGACATTATTTCACAAATAATCTTGACAAACATGACCAGTAAGCAATCAACAATCATACAATGGCCATAATTCACCAAGGTTCACTAATTTAAATAGTTATCAAAAGAAAATTGAGATAAGGGGCAAATTTTCAAAAAAAAAAGAGTGAATTTTGAAATCACAATCAGGTATGCAGTGTTTCAAGCACCATTTCTAGAGTAAAGTATATTTAGCTCGTTTCTTAGCTCGCAAAACCTCTTTTAATCTAGTGGCATGGTGAAAATGTCTGCAAGTTGTTTCTCAGTCCTAACATGTGAGATTACTATGTCACATTTTAATATATGATCTCTTAGAAAATGGTGATGAATATCTATGTGCTTAGTTCTTGAGTGCTCTACTGGGTTGTGCAATTTTGATAGCACTCTCATTATCACATAGGAGTGGAATGTGGTTCAAATTATAACCATAGTCCCTTAGATTTTGTCGCATCCAAAGTAACTGTGCGTAACAACTACCGGCTGCAACATAATCCGCTTCGGCTGTGGAAAGATCAATGGAGTTTTGCCTTTTAGATGACCATGAAACTAGGGATCTGCCAAGGAATTTACAAGTCCCCGACGTGCTCTTTCTATCGACTTTGCATCCTGCATAGTCAGCATCAGAATAAACAATCAAGTTAAACTTGGATCCTTTTGGATACCAAAGGCCCAAGTTGGGTGTGTGCATAAGGTATCTTAAGATTTTTTTTACAGCTATTAAATGGCACTCTTTAGGTGCGGCTTGAAACCTTGAACACATACACACACTAAGCATAATATCTGGCCTAGATGCACATAAATAGAGTAATGAGCCAATCATAGACCGATATACCTTTTGATCCACATTTAGACCATCTTCGTTGAGATCGAGATGTTTGTTAGTTGCCATGGGTGTCTTGATGGGCTTGGCCTTGTGCATATTGAACTTCTTGAGGATGTCCTGCGTGTACTTGGTTTGGCTTATGAATGTGCCCTCTCTTAATTGCTTCACTTGGAATCCCAAGAAGAACTTCAATTCGCCCATCTCGACATCTCGAACCTGTCTGTCATAATCTTTCTAAACTCTTCACAAAATGACTTATTAGTAGAACCAAAGATGATATCATCAACATAGATTTGACATACAATTAGATGATCATCAAAGTGTTTTGTGAACAAATTATACTCAACTTTTCCAATTTTAAAACCAATTTGAGACAGAAAATCTCTATGGCACTCATACCAAGCTCGAGGAGCTTGTTTGAGGCCATAGAGAGCCTTACACAGTTTATAAACATGGTTGGGGTACTCTTGATCTTCAAATCCTGGTGGCTGCTCCACATACACTTCCTCCTTAATTGGCCCATTGAGGAAGACACTTTGACTTGTGAGTAACCTTTTGCCACAAGTCACACCTTATTTCTTGTTACCACTCTATGTTCATCTTGTTTG
This sequence comes from Tuctoria greenei, assembly GCA_036927565.1. Classification (NCBI taxonomy): domain Eukaryota; kingdom Viridiplantae; phylum Streptophyta; class Magnoliopsida; order Poales; family Poaceae; genus Tuctoria; species Tuctoria greenei. Next base: position 287,704,917 of record JAYESD010000001.1, read on the forward strand.
TTCCGAAAGAACCATTTGGTTCCAATGATGTTCGCCTTTGGTCTTTCCACCAGTTCCCACACTTCATTTCTCTTGAAGTTGTTCACTTCCTCTTGCATTGCAATCACCCAATCTGGATCCTTTAATGCTTCTTCTATCCTGTATGGTTCTAGAAAAGAGACAAAAGAGTAATATTCACAAAAGTTAGCTACGCAAGATCTAGTAGTTACTCCCTTGGCAGTGTCTCCAATGATGTTGTACACTCTGATGTACACTTGGGTGAGGGACTTGTGAAGTAGCTTGGACTCCACTATCTCCATATTTATTGTCTCCCCCTAGATCATTGCTTCCGTGGTTATATTAATCTTCTTGATATTCCTGATTTTGATCTTGTGCTTGAGCTCCCCCTTGATTATTGCTTTCTTGTTGAGGTTCATCTTGTGGTTGCTGTTGAGGTCGAATATCACCAAGTGCCATCCTTGGGTCTTCTTCTTGATATAGCACACACTTATCAACTTGCTCCACTTGGGAGCCGTAGTTTCATCGAACACTACGTCACGTGCTACTTCAACAAGGGCATAGACTTTGTTGAAGACACGATAGGCGTAAGCGTTCGAATCATAACCGAGCAAGAACCCTTCATCAGATTTTGAAGCAAACTTAAAAGTCCTTGGCTTCTTGTTCAGAATAAAACATTTGCAACCAGATACTTTAAAATATGAAACATTTGGTTTCTTATCGACAAGAAGCTCATATGATGTTTTCTTCAAGAGTCGGTGAAGATACAACCGATTTGTGGCGTGACAAGCGGTGTTCACCGCTTCAGCCCAAAACCAGTTTGATGTCTTGTATTCATCCAACATTGTCCTCGCCATCTCGATTTATGTTTTGTTTTTCCTTTCGGCCACCCCATTTTATTTAGGGGAGTAGGGTGCCGAAAATTCGTGCTTTATTCCTTCCTCATCTAGGTACTCCTCAACTTGTGTATTCTTAAATTCTGTCCCGTTGTCACTTCTAATGTTCTTCACAGTTGAGGAGAATTCGTTTTGAGCTCTTTTCAGGAATTTCCTGAGGATTCTCTAAGTTTCTGATTTATCATACAGGAAAAATTCCCAAGTGAATCTTGAAAAATCATCAACAATAATTAATCCATATTTGTTATCGCCAATTCTTATATAAGCAATTGGACCGAAAAGGTCCATGTGAAGAAGTTACTGCGGTCTTGTGATAGTCATCACGTTCTTGGCGGGGTGCGGTGCTCGAACTTGTTTTCCCGCCTGGCAAGCGCTGCACGTCCTGTCTTTCTCAAAAACAACATCCTTTAAACCTCGGATGTGACGACCTTTTAGAAGTTTCTGCAGATTTCTCATCCCAACATGGGATAGCCGTCTATGCCACAACCATCCCATGTTAGCTTTAGTAAACAAGCAAGTGTTGAGTTCAGCTTTATCTTCGTTGAAGTCAACATGATAAAGCTTTCCCATCAACATTTCCTTGAATGCAATCGAGCCATCGCTTCTTCTAAAAATAGTCACACCCTCATTAGTGAATAAACAGTTATAACTTTGTCGCATAGCTAAGATATGGATAGAAGAGATTTCAATTTTACCACTACCTAGGACCTTTCCTTGGCTGTTGTCTTCAAAGTATATCCCTTCACTTGGATCCGAGTTGTGCTCATACTCCATGAACATATTCCTCTCTCCGGTCATATGATTGGTGCATCCGTTGTCTAGCACCCATTTTGATCCACCGGAGGAGTAGGGTTGCAAAACAGAATCATTCCTTGGTTTTAGGTACCCAAGCTTGCTTGGGTCCTCTCAGGTTAGTCACAAGAGTCTTGGGCACCCACACATAAGTTTTTGAGTTCTTGTGGCGTGGCCCTGCATATTTAGCAAATACATGTCCAAACTTGTCTTTCATAAGTACATAGGAAGCATCAAAAGTACGAAATAGTATTTGCAAGTCAGATTCACGTGGTGTTTCCTTAATAAAGGTAATTTGCTTCTTAGCATGAACATTGGTGGACATGTGTTTGTTCTTGTTAAACCCAAGACCATCTTTGATGTTAGGAGGTCTAGTGACCATATATGCACTACGTTCATATTTGATCTTCTCCTTGTCAAAGATGCCACTTTGGGAAGGATGCTTAGCATCAGTGGAAGAATCAGGTTTGACAACATTTTTCTTATTGGAACATGTGCAAGTTGCAATTGTTGTCGGACTTACACCTTTGGAAGGTGAGCTTTTGGAGGAGGAGGAGGAGTCACTTTGCTTGAGTGACTCAACTTGCACTTCAAGAATCTTGTTACCTTTTGACAAGTTAGAAAGTTCATCCTTGATTGCAACGTGTGAGTCTTCTAGCTTTGAGTAAGTTTCCTTACTCAAGGCTAGCTCATACTCAAGTGACTTGCTCTTCTCCTTTTCAAGCTCAAGGAGTTTCTCAACCTCTTGATACCTCTTCCTTTCATGGATGAGCATATCTTCTTGTCGGTTGACAAGCTGCTCCTTCTCAAAGATCTCATCCAACAACATTTTCATTTTCTTCAATGCAGTTTTACTTAGTCCCCTAAACATCTCCTCATTTTCACTAGAGCTGTCAAAATCATCAATAGAGGAATTTAGCGAGGGGGGAGTAAGTCGAACCTTTTTCTTGCCTTCTTTAGCCATAAGGAAAGTGTGATTGTGTGTTTCCCGTCCACCCATGTACGGGAAGAGCGTAGACCTCTTGGTAGGCTTCTTGATGGCAATGGTGGCCATCTCCTCTTCTTCATCGGAGGAGGACTCGTCGTTTGAGTCCCACTCCTCGCCAATATGCGCTTGATGAGCTTGCCTTCTTTTTCTGAAGATTTTCTTTTCTTGAGGCTTCGTTTCCTTCTTCCTCTTATTCTGTTCATAAGTGCAATCAACCATGAAGTGACCGTACTCGCCACAGTTATAACAGGTACATCGAGCCTCAGATTTTCCCTTTTCTTTGCTCTTCCCTTCATTCGAGTTGCTGTCATTTCTTCTTTTCATCATGCGCTTGAATTTCTTGATGAAGAGTACCATCTCTTCATCATCTAGGTCAGTTATCACATCACTTGTGTCTCCTTCATCTTGAGCTTCACGGGTTTCCTTTCCTTTAGGCTTGCAAGTTGCTTTGAGAGCAACTTCCTTCTTTTTGGAGAAGGTGAGCTCAGCTAGGTCTTTGACGTATTGGTTCCTTCTCCACCATCTCATGATTTATGATTTTGCCCAATAGTTCATCCAGAGTCATTTTGTGAATCCCCGGACTTTCTCGGATCATTGAGCATAAGGTGACATTTCTTGGCATGAAGGCTCAAATCATCCTTTTGACCACCTCATGGTTAGTCCACTTCTTGCTTCCATAGGAGCGGATCTTGTTGATAAGTGCCTTCATCCGGTTGTACATGTCTTGAGGTGATTTGCCTTCTTCAATGGCAAATCGCCCCAATTCTCATTCAAGCATCTCAATTTTAGCTTCTCGGACTGACCTATTTCCTTCATGTGCTGTTTTAAGTGTATCCCAAATTTCTTTTGCACTTTCTAACCATCAATCTTGGTGAACTCCTCCTGGCTCAGTGATGAGGTGATCACTGCAACAGCTTGTGCATTGCGGTGAATTTCTTGTTCTTGTTCTGGAGTGAGTTCTTCATCCATATCAGGAATATCTACACCTGTACACACTATATGCCAAAGACTGGGATTCAAAGAGATTAGATGCATTTTCATATTGTATTTCCACATGGTGTAGTTGTTTCCGTCCAATTGCGGAGGCTTTCCCATGAGAATAGAAAGATAAATATTATTTGATATGAGACGATTGTAATTGTAAGGATATCGGGAGTAGTCGTGATGAGCACTCCCCATCGTCTTCTCGTCCTCTTTTCCCTTTTAGCTCAGGAGTTTCTTCCTTAGAAGTGACTTGAGGTGATGCACTTCTTCATCGTCGTGTTGATTTTCCCTGAGTACATCAAAGGCTTTTGTGTCTTGCTCTTCTTTGGTGTTGGGCACCTTCGGGATCTCGTTTTTTTTCTCAAAGGCCATTGATCTCTCCGAGCGGTAAGTCTCGTCGATGGAGAACCTGGCTCTGATACCAATTGAATATGGCCTAGAGGAGGGTGAATAGGCTTTGAAAATTTCCTGCACACTTAATCAAATGGTCAAATGCTTTATGGATCGGACATGCCTGGTTGGATGTGCGACTAGTCCGGTTTGCTAAATGTGTGTCGAGTGGATTAAGTGTTGATTCAAGAATTAAACTTTATAGCAGCAGAAATTTAAACAACTGATAAGATCACTTGAATTATCAATCAATATTGTGAAGTTACACGTGAAAAGCAACTGCAATTCAAGTTACAAGCTTGATCAATTATGTGCCCTAATTAATGATGATGCAAAAACAAAGAAGCACGCGGGACGCAAATTTTTACCGAGGTTTGATCCCACCACAGAGATCTACCTCCTCGTTGAGGAAGCCCACACAAAGTCGGGTCTCTTCAAACCCTTTCCCTCGTCAAGTCACCACACAAGGCCGACTTGATTCCACTATCAATGGTAATGACCAAGTTTATGGGGGCAACCTCACACGTTGAGGGCCCCCACAAGAATTACAACGAAAAGATGATCAAATACACTCGAAAAGATAACAAAGAAAAGAACGAGTGTGAAGAGATCAAACCCCATGAGATCAACTACATCTAGACAATGATCTCCTAACCCCAAATCTAAATACTCAATTGATTTTTAGCTTTGAGGACTTTAGATGCATGGGGAGATGTATTTTTGTGCTCTTGGGACAGGTGGCTGCGCTAGGGTTTCTGAGTTTGACAGTAGGAATTGAAAGCTATGTTTGTGGGGTCTTTGATCTCCTATTTATAGTATTTCCAAAATTGTTACCATTAGGGATCCCGACAACTGGACTAGTCCGTACTGGGGATCGGACTTATCCGGTGTGCTGTGTAAAAGTCGGCATGAAATGTGCAGCACACTAGAAACCCTAATTGTGTGAGGTATACCTGACTAGTCCGTTAGATGTTCGTACTCTTCCGGTGCCCTATGTTATTGAACTCCAGAGAGTTGAGTGGACTAGTCCAGTCCAAGAGGGGACTTGTCCAGTGCTATGTGTCATAGAACATCAAAGGGTTCAATGGACTAGTCCGGTCTTGTGGACAGACTTGTACGGAGTGTAGTGTAATGGGTTTACAGAGACTTGAACGGACTAGTTCGGACCAAGATTGGACTAGTTCGGTGCACTGTGAAATGTGGTTCTAGAAAGTTTATCGGACTAGTTCGGTCAATGGTCGGACTAGTTCGGTGCACACTGTATTTGGACAACAGAGAGTTGAACGGACTAGTCCGGTCCATGAACGGACTAGTCCGATGCTTAGTGAATTTTTAGGTTGATTTTAAGCCCTTACCCCTACACAAAGACTTGAGCTCTTGGGATGTGTCTCTCACACACATCCTACACATTTAAATCTACTTTGCGCTTCAGTCGTCAGTTGGGCATTTTTTTTCTACACCACTTTATTTTTTTACTTTTTGAGTGCGCCAAACTATCTCATTTGAATTGACGTACAGTCATCTCAACAAATTCATTAGGATCTCACTTGTTTGTCATCAATCATCCGAAACCCACAAGGGATTGCCTAGATGCACTTCCACAATATTCAAATATCCTCGAATTATAGAACTCTAATGATCATTATTACTAATAACTCTGCAGTGGAAATAATCTAAACTAAGCAAACTAAGCAAAGGGGATAGCGCAACTCTAAGCATAACCACAGGCAAGTCGACGACAATACACAACCTAGTACTCCGCATTATCCTCTGGGTACTCCCAAACATCACTTGAAACTGTTGGTGAGGTGCAAGGGTGAGCACATGTCGTACTCAACAACTGTGGGAAAATAATGGCAAGTAGCTAAAAACAAGGAATGATAATAAATAGTGGCTATTTGCTGAAAAGTACATTTAAAACATGTAAAAACATACTAGGATGTCTATGTGAAGTTAATCCCATCACTGAAAGTGCATCTAGGCATTCCTTGTGGGTTTTGGTTGATTTATGACAAGCAAATGAGATCCTAACCAAATTGTTGAGATGAGCGCAGATTTTAATAAAACTATGAAGAAAGTGCAAAAAGAAAGGAGAATGAGGATCTATATGGAAAAGATCTCAAGAGCTGAATAGACTAGATCATTGTGTATGGAGTGTGTTGGAGAAACACAACCCAAGAGCTCAAGCACAATAAAACTCATTCACTACACAAATTTCCAGAGGACCAGACTAGTCCGATATACTCCAGACTAGTCCAATAATCCCTCTTTTCAAAATCGGACAAGTCCTCCTTGTGCGGACTTGTCTGCACAATCCAGGTTTACACAGACCGGACTAGTCCTATATTACCACGGACTAGTCCGATATCTTTCTGACTAGGGTTGGACTAGTCCTTCCCAGTGCGTACTAGTCCTAAACACTTCACAGCTTTGCAAGAAATCAGACAAGTCCAATATCACCACGGACTAGTCCAATATCTTTCTGATCTAAATTGGATAAGTCTTATATCTACACGAATTAGTCCAAAAAACCCTCTATCTAAAATCAGACAAGTCCTCCAAGTGCGGACTTGTCCCCTAATTCACTTAGGGAGTCACCTAGCCGAACTTGTCCGATATGTGCCGGACTAGTCCAAAGATCTCCAGAGCCTAAATCGGACTAGTCCGCCTGAGGCCGCACAAGTCCAATGTTCTTGAGAACTTAGGGTTTCCAACACGCCGCACACCGGACTAGTCTGGACTCCACCACGGACTAGTCCGGACTCTCAAAATCCTAACAATAACCTTTGGAAACCTCCATATAAATAGATGTGCACGGCCTTACTTCCAACTCTCTCGACTCCCTGCGCTGTTACACCCTCCAAGAGCCTAGAAAACACATCTCTCCACACAATCCAACGCAAGAAATATCAAATCCTTGAGGATTAACTTTGGATCAAAGGAGAGACACGATTCTCACGTTTTGAGCTCTTGGATTTGATTCTCTAACACACTCCTGTTGTTTTATTGTGGATCTTACGAGTGTGTTCTTGGTGGTGTTCGATTTGTAATCTTGGGGAGTGTTGGTATTTCTTAACACCACAGAGTTATCCGCAAGCGCACAGAAATACTGTTGTAGCACTTCCCCTTAAGGAGTATTCCCAAGGGTATCGAATCCAAAGAACGTGTGTGCTAATCTTTCGAACTAGCTCACCCAAGGACACAAAGTTGTTTCGTAGGCAAGGAACAGAGAGGAATTCAAAGTATTGATCCTAATTCAAGGTAGTTTGCAGTAGATGCTTGCTTCGGGCACGAGCTTACTCCTAGCAATACTAGGATGACTCCCGCCAAGAGCCTATGGCATAGCCGAACATGGAGGATTATGAAGGACAGATAGGGTTGTCACCACCTACTGCCTACCTCTTCAATCCGTGGGTCTGCGAGATATCCACTGATGATTTATAACCTAAGCATCACACTTACGTTCTAAATCACTACTCTAGTTGTTTCGAACACAAAGCTACAACTAGAGCCTCTAATGAATTAAATCAGTAAACCCACAAGTAACTACTTGTGCGAACTACTAAGAATAAAAGATTAAACTTGTATTGAATTCACAAAGGCTTACTTGATTGAGTAAAATCTTTGTAGGGGTACAAGTGTAGAAGAGGGACTTGACAAGCTCAAACCTCCTTCTCCTAGACTCTTCACCACACTCTCTTTCTACTTTGGTACCCTCTAGGACTACTCTAAACCTTTGGAGTGTAGCACTATTCTCAACTTTTGCTGTGTGTTTGAAGTGAGGTGAGTGGTTCTATTTATACGTGGAGAAGGGTCGGTTCCCGCCACAATTAACGTGCGAATCAGTCACCATTGACTCCAGGGAGTCGAGAGGAGCCAACACATGTCATTTGACCGAGTTTGGTGCCAGGAAGAGGTCGTCCGAACCCCTGGTTCGGCCGACCTGGTCAAGGCTCCCCTCGAGGAGTGCTTCCTCCAGGTGGCTTCTAGGTGGGCCCCCTTGATATATATGGGTGCAACACCGTTGGATCTCCTCGTATTCTTCTGTTTGTGGGCCATTTGATCCATGTGTTGCCACGTGTCATTGCCTGATTTGTTGAAATCCTTTTTCATGGATTCATCCCTGCATGTTTTGGTATTTTGGGTAATAATTCACCTGCATACAAATAAACACCAACACTTGTGGAATTGGGTTAGTGTATAACCCTACCACTATGTTTTGTGTTTCTTTTATGCACATTATGAGGTGAATTGACAGTCAAAATGTGGTACTTAAGGACCGTCAACAAACTCCCCCACACTTAGTCCTTTGCTCATCCTCGAGTGAAGGCAAGAAGAACTATAGTGTTGTCATGAATTTGCTATAAGGTAGAAAATAAGGATACTAGATATTTCAACTTATACGTGAATTCATGGATCCCCTTTGTGTACGTGGCTACCACATCAATCTTGGGTGTTTGAAAAGTCAAACGGTTAGAATGAAGTTCCCTTGGATCATTCTCTGCTGAAATGATTTGGCAATTGCTATATTTGAAAGTCATAGGAACTTTTGCCCTTGCCTTCTCGATTGGAATCTCTCAAAGTGTTTGAGTCCTCACCATGGCATGTTTTGCCAATTCTTGTACCTATACTAAAAGTGGCTATATCTGAAGCTTGGTAGGGATGAATGTGGCACACACTTGCAATTCATATGTTACTAAGTCAAAAACTTGATCCTATGAGGGACTTATGCAATCAACAAAGTGAAGGGAAAATTCTTGTGCACATGAATGAAATGGAGGGGCGAGGTGATAACTCCCATGAATTTGCTCTCTCTTAAGGATGAAACATGGCTACTTTTTTTTAGCACTCTTACTCTTTTTCAAGAGTGGATGTTTTTTTTTCTTGTAGCCATGTCTTCTACTCCTTTTTATTTTTTAGAGAGGCCTTCATTTGTATTGTATGGAGTTTCTTTTGGCAGATGGGTAATCGATGGATGCAAACTCTCAATGTGAGAATTTTTGCATGAATGGAGTGCACAAGAGTTTTCAATTCAAAAAGTTCATGCATGTCACTCAATTGGGTCACGGGTTTGACAAAGTTCAATGAAAAGCAAAGTGGCATATGCTTGTGGTTTTCAATGAATGTATCATATGGCCTTGGTGGGTATATAAATTTCCAATGAGAGATTTAGGCAAAGTTCAAGACTTCAAATAGTTACAAATGTCAAAATCAATTTCAAGCAAAAGGATGATTTCTAAAGAACTCATTTACCTTATCACACTAGTCAAATATCTAGATGATGTGTTTTTCCTATTGAATTATGGGAATCATAAACAAGGTAATGAATTGAAATATAAAGTATTCAAATTTTCAGCTTAAGCAAATCCTTGACTACCAAATTTTATTTCAATTTGTTGAGTTGATTCATTTTAGATATGCAATGAAAAATATGAAATCAACTCAAACAATAGGGTAGCGCATAAAAGTGGGGATAGGAAATCCAAACCGATTTTCTGGAGCAAAACGGAGTCGTATGGAGCAGAAAACAGGTCGGCCGACCAGGGGGTTCGATCGACCTCCTGGTGGCTTTTCTATGCCTCGGTTTCGTCAGGTCGTTTTGCTGATTCGGTCGCGACGTGTTTTGATATGAAACGTTAATTTTTCACGTCGGGATTTCGTGACTTGGGGACATGTTTCCCCCACACTTGTTTCCTAAATTCTTTATTCAACAAAATAAACTAAAGGGGGAACTTTACCAGTGTTAGATGAACCAGTAAGTTCACTTTATTGAAATCAAAATATGGGGATGCTTACATTATTTAACCTAGCTTTAGAAAACAAATGTTTTTTAAAAAAACCCTAAGTGATAAGCATCCTATGCTGTCGGGACGGGAGGAAGATGATGATTCAATGAGGTGTATAACTCTCTGTTTCCGTCCTTTAAGTAGGCGGGGAACGATGCATTTCACCGAGGATTTTGTGGAGGATATCGAGGAGGATCAACACGAGAAAACAGAACGCGAACGACACGAAGGGAGAGTCGGCCGACCCTAGGGTTCGGCCGACACCCTTCTGGCTCTGTTCGGGCCACATTTTCTCGGGTCGATTAAATGCGCCTCATAGATGATGAATTGGATGGGCCCATTAGTTGGACGTGGAGAATTTAAACAGAATTGAAAGAAATGGCATGGAGATCGATTAGATTTACCACGTCAAATTCTTTTTCTGTATCCTTTTGGGAATCGAGAAATAATTTGAGTCGGTGCCCATTCACTTTGAATAGTTGACCGTCATCACCTTGGAGTGTGATTGCTCCATGGGATGAAGTCTCTACTACAGTGAAGGGTCCTTCCCATTTACTTCTAAGCTTCCCATGTCCAAAGAGTTTAACCCTAGAGTTAAAGAGTAAACCTTTATCTCTAGGTTTGAACTCTTTCAGCATAATCCTCTTATCGTGCCATCTTTTGGTTCTCTCTTTATAAATTCTGGCACTGTGGTACGCCTTATCTCTCCATTCTTCCAACTCAAAGATATGCTTCAATCGGTGATTTCCAGCTTCGTTAAGATTCATGTTCCACGCTTGATGGCCCAATACGCTCTATGTTCCAATTCTATGGGAAGATGGTAAGTCTTCCCATAGACAAGTTGGAAAGGAGACATGCCAATAGGTGTCTTGTAGGCAGTACGATATGCCCACAATGCATCGGGTAGCTTTTGCTTCCATCCCGTTCCCATTTCCAAGACAGTCTTTTGCAGAATATTCTTAATTTTCTTATTAGATGTTTCTACTTGACCACTTGTCTGTGGGTGGTATGGGGTAGCAATGTTATGCTGGACTCCAAGTTCCCTTAAAAAGTTCCGGAAGGTCTTATCTATGAAATGAGACCCTCCATCACTTATGACCATACGGGGAGTTCCAAAGTGTGGGAAAATGATCTCATGGAACATTTTCCTTGCTTGCTTGGAATCAGCATTTTTGCATGGTAATGCTTCTACCTATTTTGACACATAATCAACGACAACCAGAATATACTCGGAATCATAAGACCTAGGAAAAGGTCCCATGAAATAAATACCCCATACATCAAATAATTCCACTTGGAGGTTGTATGTTAGGGGCATCGCATCGCGAGCAGAGATTCCTCCATGCTTCTGGCATTTCCAACATCCGCGAATGAATTCCTTGGTATCTTCATACATTGAAGGCCAATAGAATCCACTCTGCCAGATCTTTGCCTGAGTACGATAAACACCGTAATGACCACCATAGGGGCCAACATGGCATTTCTCTTTAATTTTGGTGCCTTCGATTGATGGGACGCACCTTCTAAGAAGGCCATCAGCACATACTTGATAGAGGTAAGGGTCATCCGAAAGGTCTCCCCTAGTGGTACGTATCCCGTGACCATAAAGTTCACGATATCCGCATACCATGGGTGAGAGTCTGTCACCTTGAGTAGCATATCATCTCGTAGGAAGTCATTGATAGGTATGTCCATGGTTTGTGTGACTTCCATACATGAAATATGATCTGCTACTGAGTTCTCTACTCCTTTCTTATCTCTTATTTCCAGATCAAATTCTTGTAGTAGAAGAATCCATCGATTTAGCCTGGGTTTAGCATCCTTTTTGGTAAGCAGATATTTCAAAGCAGCATGGTCTGTGTAGACTATGACCTTTGCTCCAACCAAATAGGATCTAAACTTGTCGATAGAAAAAACTACTGCTAGGAGTTCATTCTCAGTTGTGGCATAATTGAGTTGGGCTCCTGTCAGAGTTTTGCTAGCGTAGGCTATTGCGTGATGCTTTTTATCTTTGGTTTGGCCTAAGACCGCACCAACAGCAAAGTCACTGGAATCACACATGATTTTGAATGGCAGCGTCCAATTAAGAGGTTGGATAATTGGAGCTAAGATGAGTGCCTTTTTGAGTATATCAAATGATTTAAGGATTCATCATCAAAATCAAAGGGAGCTTCTTTAGCTAATAGGTTTGTGACGGGTCTAGCGATTTCGGAGAAATCCTTGATAAATCGGTGGTAGAACCCCGCATGACCTAAAAAGTTGCGGATTCCCTTAACATTGATAGGAGGTGGAAGTTTTTCAATAACTTCAATTTTAGCTTTGTCCACCTCTATCCCTCTCTCGAACATCAAGTGTCCAAGAACGATGCCTTCCCGGACCATTAAATGACACTTTTCCCAATTAAGCACAAGGTCCTTCTCCTGGCATCTTTGTAAGACCCTGTCTAAATTTTCTAGACAATGATCAAAAGTTTTTCCATAGACGGAGAAGTCGTCCATGAAAACTTCCATGATATCCTCGATCATGTCTGAAAATATAGACATCATGCATCTCTGAAAAGAGGAAGAAGCGTTACACAGTCCAAAGGACATACGCCAGTAGGCATAGGTCCCGTAAGGACATGTGAACGTGGTCTTACTTTGATCATCGGGATGGATAGGAATTTGATGATATCCCGAATACCCATCAAGGAAACAGAAGTAGGAGTGTTTTGCCAATCGCTCTAACATCTCATCGATGAAGGTCAATGGGAAATGGTCTTTCCTTGTTTCCTTGTTAAGTTTTCGGTAGTCAATGCACATCCTCCATCCCGTGACGGTTCGTTGAGGAATTAATTCATTTCTCTTGTTTTGAATGACCGTCATACCTCCCTTCTTAGGCACTACTTGAGCTGGACTTACCCATTCACTATGAGGAACATGGTAAATAATCCCGACATGCAGAAGTTTCAAGACTTATTTCTTGACAACTTCCCGCATCACATTATTCAATCGCCTTTGAGGTTCCCTTGAGGGGACACTCTCAGGGTCAATAGGAATACGATGGGTGCATAACGCTGAACTAATTCCCATGAGATCCTGAAGTGAATATCCAAAAACAGCTCTATGCCTTTCTAACATGGCTATGAGTTTGAGCATTTCATCATCTGAAAGCTTGTCACTTATGATGACAGGGGCTTCCAAATCGCCATTTAGAAAGGCATAACGTAGGCCTGGAGGTAGAATCTTGAGCTCAACAGGAGGTTTTGGGGAGGGCTCTTCTTTTGGAAATTCAATTTCCTCCTAAAATTCATCCTCCTCTTGGACGAAGTCTTCTTCTCCTTCAATTTTAGGGGGCTATAAAAATTGAAGAGTCCTAACCTCCTCCATTGGCTCGTCTTGGATGGAACATTCTGCAGATGTGTTCTTTGAACGCAGAATAGGCATGGAGAAATTTCTCCCTCCAAGATTGATATTGAGGCTTCCTTCCAAAGGAACTTCCATGAGAAATTTCTCTATGGGAATCCCTATCATGATGTCAAAATCTTGGCTTTCGAACACGTGAAAATCTAGGAGAGCCTCAACATCTTTGTGTTTAATAGACACTTGTTGCAGAACCCTACATCCTTCAAGAATGGTTCCAAATGAATCTCGGAAGGATTTGTGTGTTGGTGCCAATGCCACATCGCCAAGAATGGCGAGAGCACAAGAATCGGAAATGAGATTTGCTCCAACAGTAGGGTTGTATAGGATTCTCATTGGTGTCCCTCTAATAGAACATAAAATGGTAGCCAAAGGTGAGGTCATCCAAAGAATTTCGGGTGAATTCTCGACTTTAGCTGTCCATTCTCTACTTAGGATAGAGGTCAACTCCTTGACCGTCTAACGGACGAACACCCCGTCAGGTGGTTCAGGTGGAGTTGGTGGCAATGAAGGTTTTCTATAGCAACAATACTTCGAGGTATTTCCATAATCTTCAAAAAGCTCTTCCTCGAAGTAAAATGGAAACTGCGAGGGTTGAATTTTATCTACCTTCGTAGTCTCAGGTTCAGGAGAGGATCCCTCTGGCAAGACTTGGGGTAAACAAAAAATGGGTTCATCCTTGTCCAAGAGTGCATCCTCCGTTATTGACACGACTTCCTCTTGGGGAGGCTCATTAAGACCCATAATGAAGGAAAGAATTTTCTAGAATTCTATCCAGAAGATCCTTGCCTTCTTCTGAAGTCTTATGGAGGAAAGATCCTCTAGCTGTAATGTCAAGATATAGGGCAAACTCTTTGTTCAATCCCATGAAGAAATGTTGCAAAAGCATTGGATCAGGGATTAACAAATTTGGGCCAGAATTTTTCAAAAGAGAAAATCTGTCCCAAGTGGCACCTATGTATTCCTTCTCCATCTCCTGGAAGCATAGTACTTCCTTTTGTAAGGAAATGATTCGGGCAATGGGAAAGAAAGCAAGACAAAATTTGTCTCGTAATTCACTCCAATCACCGTTTGTCTTCCCAACATAGTGGTTGTACCATTGTTTGGCTTTTTCCTTGAGGGAAAAAGGAACAACTTCCATTTGAGAGTTTCCTGTGTCATACCTTTGATTAGAAGGCATGAACACAGTTGTTCGAACTCTCGTAGATGATGGTAAGGGTTTTCACAATCCGTTCCTGAGAAGGATTGTTCCCGAACCATGGCTATAAAGCCAGGGCAAAGTTCATAGCTATTTGAACAAATAGGTTCCGCCGAAGGCGGTGGCTCATAGAACTTGCCCTTCGGAGCAGAGTAAGAAAGAATGGTGGGTTGCTCCATTTATATGGTGGTGGTAAGGTAAGAATAAGAAAGGTAAGATGATAGATAAGTGGGATATGATACGAGGGTGATCTTGGTTCGAAGATTAATAGAAACCGTTCCCGGCAACGACGCCTTAAATGCTTGTTGGTATTTCCTAACACCACATAGTTATCCGCAAGCGCACGGAAATACCGTTGTAGCACTTCCCCTTAAGGAGTATTCCCAAGGGTATCGAATCCAAAGAACGTGTGCGCTAATCTTTTGAACTAGCTCACCCAAGGACACAAAGTTGTTTGGTAGGCAAGGAACAGAGAGGAATTTAAAGTATTGATCCTAATTCAAGGTAGTTTGCACTAGATGCTTGCTTCAGGCACGGGCTTACTCCTAGCAATACTAGGACAACTCCCGCCAAGAGCCTATGGCATAGCAGAACGTGGAGGATTACGAAGGACAGATAGGGCTGTCGCCACCTACTGCCTACCTCTTCAATCCGTAGGTCTACGAGATATCCAATGATGATTTATAACCTAAGCACCACGCTTACGTTCTAAATCACTACTGTAGTTTTTTCGAACACAAAGCTACAACTAGAGACTCTAATGAATTAAAGCAGTGAACCCACAAGTAACTACTTGTGCAAACTACTAAGAATAAAAGATCAAACTTGTATTGAATTCACAAAGGCTTACTTGAATGAGTAAAATCTTTGTAGGGGTACAAGTGTAGAAGAGGGACTTGAAAAGCCCAAGCCTCCTTCTCCTAGACTCTTCACCACACTCTCCTTATACTTTGGTAGCCTCTAGGGCTACTCTAAACCTTTGGAGTGTAGCACTATTCTCAACTTTTGGTGTGTGTGAGAAGTGAGGTGAGGGGGTCTATTTATAGGTGGAGAAGGGTCGGTTCCCGCCACAATTAACGCACGAATCAGTCACCATTGACTCCAGGGAGTCGGGAGGAGCCAACATGTGTCATTTGTCCGAGTTTGGCGACAGGAAGAGGTCGGTCGAACCCCTGGTTCGGCCGAACTGGTCAAGGCTCCCCTCGGGGATTGCTTCCTCCAGGTGGCTTCCAGGTGGGCCCCCTTGATATATATGGGTGCAACACCGTTGGATCTCCTCGTATTCTTCTATTTGTGGGCTATTTGATCCATGTGTTGCCACGTGTCATCGCCTGATTTGTTGAAATCCATTTTCATGGATTCATCCCTGCATGTTTTGGTATTTTGGGTAATAATTCACCTGCATACAAATAAACACCAACACTTGTGGAATTGGGTTAGTGTATAACCCTACCACTATGTTTTGTGTTTCTTTTATGCACATTATGAGGTGAATTGACGGTCAAAATGTGGTACTTAAGGACCGTCAACAGGGAGCCCTCAACTTTTGAGAAGGCCCCTTGAACTTGGTGATTTACCCTTTGTGATTAGTGGAAGAGAATCGGCCTCTGTGGCGATTCAACGAGGGTAGGGTTGGAGAAGACCCGGTCCTTTTGTGGGCTCCTCAACATGGACGTAGGTTGCCTCTGTGGGAACCAAACCACGAGATAAAATCTTGTGTCAATCTTGTTCTTAGTTTTTCATATCACATTCTAAGGTTTACTTGATATTGCATATCTTACATTAAAACCTTGAATCTAAAGATTACTTTGTGATATACTAAGTTAAATTGAAGCAATGTACTCTAGTTACATATTAATTTCCACGGCATAGAGTACTTAGATTGAGATCATTGATCTAACTTGATCAATCTAGTCCGCACGCACCGGACTAGTCCGCACACAACCGGACTAGTCCAATTTCTCGGGATTTGATCAAGTTGCTGAGTGTTGCAGGTTCTGACTAAAATTCAAAAAGGCCTATTCCACCCCCTCTAGGCCACATTCAATTGGTATCAGGGCCACACTCTTCAAGAGGAGACTAATCGCTCAAAGAGAAAATGTCAGACTGTGACGCCCGATTCTGAAAGATGAACCAAGCTAACGCATATGTGTGCCCAGGATGTTCATCACACATACACGAGTGCAATCACAAAAGGATATATAGAAAATTACCACAGAACAAGATTAATTAACCAAATTTTATTACACAAACCATATTATTCTCGAATACAAGCTCCAATGAATATTTATGACGAGTTCAACTAATGCAGCAGAAATAAACTAAATAAGCAACTAAGCAAACTAAGCATAAGGGATAGGGTATAGCGCAGCTCCAATCAACACCACAGGCAAAGCTGACGGTAGACACGGCCTAGAACTCCGCATTATCACCATTAAACTCCCAATCCTAACCTGCAACTGTTGGGGGGGATTGCAAGAGTGAGTACATGTCGTACTCAGCAAGTGTGGAAAGTATGACATGTGGCTGATTCAAATGATGACAATGATAATGGCAAAGTGCTGAAAAGTACATTAAAACATTTGAAAAGCAATATATTATATGTATGTGAAATAAACCCATCATAATCGTAAGTAATATCATAATGCCAGTCCATAATTCACCATCCTCATCCATAATTCCAGATTTCACCATTTGCCAATAACCATATTCAATACCAGAAATAAATCCATAACCATCCCAAATACCATCCCAATACCAAATTCACTCTAATCATGGAAGTTGTATAGGTGCTCATAACCGGGAGCACGACTATCATGATAGTTTTATTTAACTCTGTAGAGTTTGTACCTCTTTACCCACATGTTTGTGATTTCATCACCCGTCGGCGACTAAAGAACCTCCCTTTCGCCAATTACACTTCCTTGGTGTATGGCCAAGAGATCACAAAATAGCCTTTACAAAGGGATTACTAGCCTATTTAGACCCCACTGAGGTTTCACCGGTGGCGATGCCTCCAACTGAGCATATCTTCAACCAAGGGCCCCCTCTTGAGCCATTCGGATCCCAGGATAGTCCCACTAATCATCAACAAACCCAATCCGAATACCCCTTCCCCGAGCATCCACAATGGTCCAAATAGCACTGGCAAAGCCCTAATTAATCAGCTACGCCGCACCTATACTTGGCCTCGTGGTGGCACTGTAGTCCTGGCTTATTCTCGCATGAACCGGTCCTTAGATCTAAAGCAAGCAAACCACCATAACATCCAACCCATCCACATACCAGGCTTGCTTAGATCACCCATTACCATATCATATTTAACCAGTTCATGTTAACCATAATCTCATCCATGCATAATTAAATTGAGTGGTATAGTTGTTTTCCCATCCCAGTTGATTAAACGAAGCAAAAAGGTAAAAAGCCCTTCCCGAATCTCTACCATAAATTCCAGGTGACAAGGGTGGTTTAATAAGTCTAGTAAACTTCCTATCATAGGATTCCCATCAAATTGACACAGCATGCAGTTTGCAAACAAAACATTGATTTTAAAACAGGATCAATATGCTTCAAGGACACTTCCTTGCTCTTGCTGTTGATCAGGATCAAAGCCTTCGAACTCTTGGTGCTGTAGATCCTCCGCGGCACTCTCTAGTGCAAATCTGTCTAATCCACACAATAAACATACAAGAAAAGAAACACAATCAAAGAGTGCACAAATATTACTCAATATGTCATGACATGCATGATTGATGCAAATGCAAGGTAGAACTTGTTACTAGATTGCCTTTAATGATCACTAACTAGTTCTAATAGCTTTTAACAAGTTTATACAGGTTTGGAGTTGATTATATCAAATTTTAGAATCAATTCAACACAATTTAACCAGAAAGATCGGACTAGTCTGCTAGGGACCGGACAAGTCCGCACTCTGCGAGATCAGCAGATTAGGGTTTTCTAGATCGACGTAAATTCGGAGATTAGGGGTTGAATTCTCGTAAGGAAAAGAGAATAGAAGGTATACCAGGTGTTTAGAACTCTAATGAATCAAGAAACTTGGAGGTAGCACTTGGATCTTGGTGATCTAGGGTTGATGATGAACTTGGGGATGAATTGGTGATGAAGAACGAAACTTGGTGGAGATGTTGATCCTCTTTCGTTTCCTCCTCTTCTTCTTCTTGCTTGGGATCTTCTCCTCCCTCTTTGATGGTGGCTCTCCACGAACTAGGGTTTGGGTGGGTGGATAAGTGGCAAATAGATGTCAATCCAAGGGGTGGGGTTGTTTATATAGAGGTGGAGGCTAGGGTTAGATGGATTTCGAGTTTTGGGATGAGTAGAGGCCGGTTTAGAGTCCCACACGGGCTCTAGAAGAGTTAGGCACGACGTCCCTAGGCCCACTTAACGTGAAACTCAAGAAACAAGTCGTAAAACAAAAGATCAACTCGGAGTCGCGAAATATCGGACAAGTCCGGAAAGGACCGGACTAGTCCGAAGTCGTCCAGAGAGAAAATCGGACAAGTCTGGACAAACATCGGACAACCTGACTTTAAACAAAGAGGAAATCGGACAAGTCCGCCGGAACACCGGACTAGTCCAGAAAAGTCCAAGGACTTAGCAATTTTTCAAGGATTCATGGAATAACGGACTAGTCTGCACAAAATCGGACAAGTCTGAAAGTTTCCAGGGGCCAAAATTGGACTAATCCGCAGCAAAAACGGACTAATCCGTTTTTAGTCAGAGAGAAATCGGACTAGTCCTCAGTAAAATCGGACTAGTCCGCACTTTCCTGCGTTTTAAGTGCGGTTTTGTTCCAAATCAATTTTAAATGCTCCGAATCAATTTTAAACTCGTTCCTCTTGATGTGGGTTAGTGTTAAACATGTATATGAATGTATGCAAGGCATGATGCATGAAAATGAGGGTGTTACACAGACATGAAGGATGTGCACAAGAGCCTCAACAAATAGAAGGTTGAAGACGAGAAGACTCAGAAATTGGAGAAGCTCCTCGATGCCATTCAAGACTTCGAGGATGACGATGAGGAGACACTTGAACTCAAGGCTCTCCTAAGGAAGAAAGCCCTATCCAAAGGGAAAATGAAGATCGAGAACAAGAAGAATAAGGGGAGTAGTCACACCGACTACTCCCGATATCCTTCCAACTATGGTTGTCTAAATTCTAACAATAGCCATTATTTGTCTATTCCTCTAGGAAAAGCCCCACACTTTGATGGGAATGATTACTCTATGTGGAGGAAAAACATGAAAATACATTTAATCTCTCTTAACCCCAGCTTGTGGCATATAGTGTGCATAGGTATAGATATCCCAGAAGACGATGAAGAGCTCACACCAAGCCAAGAGCAAGCAATCCATTAGAATGCTCAAGCTGCAGCGGTCATCACATCATCACTAAGTCAGGACGAGTTCACCAAGGTGGATGGACTCGAGATTGCAAAGGAAATATGGGACACATTGCAAACTGCACATGAAGGCGATCATCATGTGCGAGAGGCGAAGATCGAAATGATCGAAGGCGAATTGGGAAGATTTGCCCTAGAAGACTCTCATCAACAAGGTTCGAGCATATGGAAGCAAAAAGTGGAACGATCACGAGGTGGTGAAGCTCATCCTTAGAGCTTTCATGCCTCACAATGTTACGTTGTGCTCGATGATTAGAGAAAGCCCCGGGTACAAGAAAATGACCCCGGACGAATTGCTTGGAAAGATCATCAATTTTGAGATGATGGAGAAGCAAGCAAAACATGTCAAGCAGATTGCCGACCTCACCTCGGCAAAGAAGAAAGGGGTCGCCTTAAAATCCACTTGCAAACCCTTGTCGAAAGATGCTCTAGAGACTCAAGATGAAAATGACTGCGATGATGAGAGCAGTGACATAGATGAGGAAGACATGATCCTCTTCATGAAGAAATTCAAGAGGATCATGAAGAGAAGACAAAGGGGTAAATCAAGTGAAGGAAAACACAAATAAAAGTCAAGACTGAAGTTGAGGCGGGCTTGCTATAACTGTGGTGAATATGATCACTTTATAGTTGATTGCCCATATGAAGAAAATAAGAAGAAGACCAAGGAAACAAAGCCTCAACCTAAGAAGTTCTTCAAGAAGAAAAAGCAAACTGGATAGGCGCATCTAGGAAAGGAGTGGGACTCAAATGATGAGTCCTCGTCCGAAGAGGAACAGGAGATGGCTAGCATAGCCATCAAGAAGACAACAAAGAAATCCACCCTCTTCCCAACTATTGGCGCGAGGAAGAACAACAACACCTGTCTCATGGCGAAGGAAGGTAAAAGAAAGGTAACATCTAAATCTTCCTCCTCGCATTCTTACTCTAGTGATAGTGATGCCAATAGTGATAATGAAGAAATGCTTGTTGTCCTTGATAAGAAAACTGCCGCAAGAATTAAATTCTTAATGGACAAACTTATTGATAAGGAATAGCTTGTTGATTGACAATAAGATATGATCATCCTTCAAAAGGAGGAGTATCTTAAGATCAAAAAGCTCCTTGAACTTGAAAAGGAGCGAAGCAAGTCACTTGAACTTGAGTTTGCTTCGAGCAAGGAAGCTTGCTTGAAATTAAGCGAGTCAAATGCTACCATTAAGGATGAACTTGCTAACTTAATCAAAGTTAACAAGATCCTTGAGGTACAAGTTGAGTCACTCAAGCGAAGTGACCCTTCATCCTCTTCAGGCTCTCCATCTCAATCCCTTAAAACTGAACCTACTACTACTTGTGCATGTTCTAAAATTGATACTAGCTTGAAGGACAAGTCAACCTCGACCAAGGACAAGTATCCTTCCCGTCGTGGCATATTTGACAAGGAGAAGGTCAAGTATGCACGCAGTGCATACCTGGCCACAAGACCTCCTAATGTCAAATATGGCATTGGGTATTCCTATGGAGAAAAGAAAAATGCTAGAAACCATAAGAATAACAAGGAGCGCATTGTCTTTGTGAAGGGAAACTCCCCTCAAGTTAGAAAACCTTACAATGTTGATAAGTTCAAAAATGTCAACACATATGAGCAACAATTATTATTTAGAACTTTTGATGCATCTTACGTTCTTATGAAAAATAATTTTGGTAAAGTGCATGCCAAATATGTTGGGCCACGCCATGGGAACACCAAGTCCCATGTGTGGGTGCCCAAATCTCTTGTGACTAACCTCAAAGGACCCAAGCAAGCTTGGATACCTAAAACCAGGACATAATTTGTTTTTGCAGGCCTACTCCTCCGGTGGAGCAAAATGGGTGCTAGACAGTGGATGCACCAACCATATGACTGGAGAACGAAGAATGTTTGTAGAATATGAATAAAATGAGTATCCAAGCGAGGGCATCTATTTTGGAGACAAAAGTCAAGGAAGGGTGCTCGGTACCGGTAAAATTGCAATATCATCTCAACACATGCTTTCTCATGTTTTGCATGTCAACTCCTTAGATTATAACCTTCTGTCCATATCTCAATTATGTGACAAGAGTTATAATTGCTTGTTCACTAATGAGGATGTGATCGTTTCTAGAAGGAGTGATGACTCGGTTGCATTGAAGGGTGTGTTACAGGGAAAACTTTATCTTGTTAACTTCAACAAAGATAAAGTCGAACTTGACACATGCTTGATTGCAAAGACCAACATGGGTTGGTTGTGGCATAGACTGCTAGCACATGTTGGTATGAGGAATCTTCAAAAACTCCTCAAGGGCGATCACATGTGAGGTTTGAAGGATGTTATTTTTGAGAAAATAGGCCTTGTAGTGCGTGCTAAGCCGGGAAGCAAGTAGGAGCACCCCATCCCGCGAAGAACATCATGACAACGACAAGACCGCTCGAGATACTTCACATGGACCTATCCGGTCCAATCGCTTACATAAGCATCGGCGTTAACAAATATGGCTTAGTAATTGTTGATGACTTTTTGCGCTTCATGTGGGTTTTCTTTTTGCATGATAAGACATAAACACAAGGAACCCTAAATAAGTTTCTCAAGCGTGCCCAAAATGAGTTCTCATTGAAGATCAAGAACATACGAAGCGACAACGACACGGATTTCAAGAACACTCAAGTTGAGGAGTACCTAGACGAAGAGGGCATCACACATGAATTTTCAGCACCGTACTCACCTCAACAAAATGGAGTGTCCGAAAGAAAGAACCGAACCATATAGAGATGGCGAGAACAATGCTTGATGAGTACAAGACATCAGATCGGTTTTGGGCTGAAGCGGTCAACACCGCTTGTCACGTCATAAACCAACTCTATCTTCATTGCCTACTTAAGAAGACATCATATGAGCTACTCACGGGTAACAAACCTAATATTTCCTATTTTCGTGTTTTTGGTTCTAAATGCTATATCTTGAACAAGAAGTGTAGGATTTCAAAGTTTGCTTCAAAGTCCGATGAAGGTTTCTTGCTTGGTCATGATTCGAACTCCTACGCCTATCGTGTCTTCAACAAGGTCTCCAGACTTGTTGAAGTAGCACGTGACATAGTGTTCGATGAAACTAACGGCTTTCAAGAAGAGCAAGTTGATCAATGTGTGCTAGATAGAGAAGAAGATCCATGTCAGGCGTTAAGAAGAATGGCATTGGGCGATGTTCGACCACAAGCGCCACCTCCAAATGAAAATGAAGAAGATAACCACAAGTGGAGGTAATGGATCAAGGGGGAGGGGGGCTTCTGCACAAGATCAACCTCAAGAAGACGAAGATGATCAACACACAAATGAGGGCAACCATCTAGGGAGAGTAGAAGATGACCATGAAGACTCAAGACCACAAGTGCCACACCCAAGAGTACACCAATGCGTCGAAAGAGATCACCCCGTCGACAACATTATTGGGGACATCCAAAAGGGAGTAACTACCAAATCTCGAATTGCTAATTTTGTGAACATTACTCTTTTGTATCCTTTTTGGAACCGCGCAGGATTGAGGATGCATTGAAAGATCCAGATTGGGTGGTGGCAATGCAAGAAGAACTTAACAACTTCAAAAAAAAACGAGGTGTCGGAACTCGTCGAAAGACCCAAGTTCAACGTCATCGGCACCAAATGGGTCTTCCCAAACAAGCAAGACAAACACGGGGTCGTGACAAGGAACAAGGAACGACTTGTGGCCAAATGGTATTCACAAGTCAAAGGTTTGGATTTCGACGAAACCTTTGCCCCCATAGCTAGGCTTGAATCTATTAGAATATTACTCGCATATGCTACTCACCATGATTTCAAGCTCTATCAAATAGATGTGAAAAGTGCCTTCCTCAACAGACCAATCAAAGAGGAGGTGTACGTGGAGCAACCCCCCGGATTTGAAGATCAAGAGTTCCCCGACCACGTGTTCAAAATGCGTAAGCCTCTCTATGGCCTCAAACAAGCTCGTAGAGCTTGGTATGAGTGCCTTAGAGATTTCTTAATTGAAAATGGTTTTAAAATTGGCAAAGCTGATTATACATTATTCACAAAGCATTTTGACAATGATCTCTTTGTTTGCCAAATTTATGTTGATGATATCATTTTTTGTTCAACTAACAAATCTTTCTGTGGAGAATTTAGTAAGATTATAACAGCTAGGTTTGAAATGTCTATGATGGGAAAGCTGAAATACTTCTTGGGATTTCAAGTGAGGCAACAAAAGGAGGGGACGTTCATAAGCCAAACCAAGTATACTCAAGACATACTCAAGAAGTTTGGAATGGACAAGGCGAAGCCTATAAAGACTCCCATGGCAACAAATGGACACTTGGATCTCAATGAAGATGGACCAAACGTAGACCAAAAGGTATATCACTCCATGACTGGATCCCTACTTTACTTATGTGCATCTAGGCCTGACATTATGTTGAGTGTGTGCTTGTGTGCAAGATTTCAAGCTAATCCCAATGAGTGTCATTTGACAGCCGTAAAAAGAATCTTGCGGTATTTAGTTCATACACCCAACCTAGGCCTTTGGTATCCTAAAGGTTCCAAATTCAATATCATTGGATACTCCGATGCAGATTATGTCAGATGCAAAGTAGATAGAAAAAGTACCTCCGATACATGCCAATTTCTAGGTAAATCCCTAGTTTCTTGGTCCTCCAAGAAACACAACTCCATTGCCCTATCCACGGCCGAAGTGCAGTATGTTGCACCTGGGAGTTGTTGTGCACAACTTCTTTAGACGCGACAAACTTTAAGGGATTACAGTTACAATATGAGCCGTATTCAGCTCCTTTGTGATAATGAGAGTGCCATTAAAATTGCCCATAATCCCGTTGAGCACTCTAGGACCAAACACATAGACATCCGACATCACTTTTTGAGAGACCACCCAATGAAAGGAGGCATAGCCATTTCCCATGTCAACACCGAAAAACAACTAGCTGATATATTTACCAAGCCACTTGATGAAAACTGTTTTTGCGAACTCCGAAATGAACTAAATATCCTTGATGCTCGGAATGTGGCTTGAAAACTTGCATATCTGTATGGCTTCTTCAAAATAGGTTGTACGTTTACTAATCATATTCATCAAGATTATTTGATTATTTTGGACCCTATTTTTCTCTATAAGAACCTTCGAATATATACGAATGGGCTAATTATATCTGTTCTGGTGACCACGGACTAGTCCGTGATTATCCGGACTAGTCCGCACACTGCAGACTAGTCCGCAGAGGTTCGGTAGTCCGGACTAGTCCGGCTGACCATGGACTAGTCCTATTTTTCGACTCCATAACCCTAGACACCACCAAAGCCTAATCTCCTTCACCCTCACGACTCACCTCACATTCTCTCTCTTCACTCGAGAGCCCCCAAGGCGATTTTGCGATTTCTCCATCAAATCCCTTCAAGTTTGGGTGGAAATCGATCTCCGTTGCTAGGGGATTGAAGACCACGGACTTGTCCGCACCTCCAACTCCTCCTTCGTCAAGAATCAAACAATTTTGGTAAATTTCCCCCCAAACCCTAGAAACTTCGATTTCTTCCATTTTGGATCAAATAGCTTAGTTTCTTTCAGCTAATACATACTTCTTTGTTGTATTACATCTATGTTAAGCTATTTTTGCATTGAGCAACACCATTTGTCTCATAGTTAGGGTTTGAGGTGATGAATATCGGACTAGTTCGGTCCCTGTACGGACAAGTCCGGTCCCCCGGACTAGTCCATACCTGAACACCAGACAAGTCCGATTTTTAACAGAACTCAACCCTAAATTCCTCTACTCAATGCACTTCCTTGCCATAAATTCTCAGTCATACATTGTATAATCCCTTCTCATGACAATGTCAAGCTCCAATGATGAAATTTCTGATTATGAGGCCGAGTTGGACCAAGACTCTTTGCTTCGGTCCTCAGCAGGCCTAGGGAAGAAGCGCCAAGAGCGCCCCTCCGAGCCGGCACCTTCTCCACCTCAGGTGCGGCAGAAAGTTCTAGCCAAGAAGCCTGCGTCCAAAGCCAAGGATGCAGCTGGCTCTAGCTCGGCAGCTTCTTGCCAAGCTAAGGTCAAAGGAAAGGGAATCACCTCGAGCCCGATCGGCCCTCTCAAGATGGCAGCTCCGAGGCAGGGGAACAGGGATCCCTCCGAGGAGAAGTTCAATGGCAAGGGAAGCGATACGGCTTCCAAGCTATGATTTGTGGACTGTTACAGTAGGCCCAAGAAGGCAGCCGATGTCAGATTTTGGAGCAACTTTCGCGCAGACTTTTACAGCTCTGTGTACCTCACCATGAATACTCCAGTTGTCTGGAGCCAGTGGATTGACTGGAATCATTTTGAACAAAAGAGCTATGGTGCTTTTGATTAAGTGGTGGAGGCTGCAGCTAGGCATGGACTGAAGGACCTGTTTGCCTTCAGATATAATTGGAATGATGAGATTATTGCTCAATTATATGCCACATGCTTCTTTGCTAGTGATGAGGAGGAAAGGGTGACTTGGATGACTCATGCATCCAAGTACACCGTCTTATGATGAGTTTGCAAGATTGCTGCATCTTGAGGACTCCAACAGCAATGACTTGATCGTTTGCAACAGTGGTGTCCTGGAGAAGGACAAGATGAAAATTCTCTATGACACTCGTCTACAATACAACCCTCCTTCCACCAAGAAGATGAAGCCATTCTTTGTGGTTCTCAACAAAGTCCTTAGGAAGACAATTGCTCCAAAGGATGGAGATGCAGGAAGCGTTCAAGGCCACCTAAGGACCTTGATGAAGGTTATCAGCAAGGATCGAAAGTTTGATGTCTTTGACAATATCTGGAATGATATGGTCAACATCTCCTGCACACCGAACAAATCTTGTGGCTATGCACGGTACCTGAAGTTTATTATAGAGAAAGTCACGGGGATCGAGTTCGTGAAGGATGTGGAGCACACTCCTCTGAGGCCCCAGAAGCCTCCACAATCCACTGTCCAAGCTGCTCCATCTCCGGTTTCTAGTGAAGAGGCTCCAAGGAGAGCTTGAGGAAATGCGAGGACTGCTCCCGCCACTAGAGCCCCTCCTCAAAATGGGTCCCCCAGTGGCATTTTGAAGTACTTGGCAGCTTTTTTTGGCTCATGCAAGAAGGCTGAGGTAAAGCTTCACAAGCTGAACAAGGCAAGAAGGCCAACATGAGGGATGTCAAGGAAAATGTCAAGCATATTTGCCAGAAGCTAGAGATCGAGCCTATTGGATCTCAAGTTATCTCCGATTACTCATCCTCTGACTTCACTGAGCTTGGACCTTTGACTCCTTCCGAGCTTGCTTACTTTGGCATTAGGGGCACTTCGAGTGGTTCCACTCCTCCTCCTCCTCCACAGCCTGAAGATGAGGAAAGGACCGACAACAAGGAATGAAGGCACTAGATCCCTCCTCTCCTTCTTTTTGGTGTCTTGATGCCAAAGGGGAAGAGATTGAGGGGGATTCACTAAGGGTAGCTGTAGGATGCGAGGAGAGCTCTATTCATGTTTCTTTTGGGTTGTAAAACTTTAACTGTGTTCTCTCATAGTTTTGGTCTTATGATGTGGTGCTTTGACTATGCTTATGCTTTTGAAATCTATGATGATTTGCTATAATATATGCTTATACTCTGAAATTGAAATATATGCTTGATGATTGAGATAATTATGTCAATTGGTTTATTCTCATCCAAATTGTTTCTCACATACACTTTGTTTTGCACCCCACCATAAAGAGTGCACATATGACTTATGTTGTCATGCTTAATTTGTTCCAAACACATATGTGCACACTTTATGAAAATTCTATAATTTTATCATATTTTGTGAAATCTCAATTGGTTGTCATCAATCACCAAAAAGGGGGAGATTGAAAGTGCGTCTAGGCATCCCTTGTGGGTTTTGGTTGATTTATGACAAGCAAATGAGATCCTAACCGAATTGTTGAGATGAGCGCAAGTTTTAATGAAACTATGAAGAAAGCGCAAAAAGAAATGAGAATGAGGATATATATGGAAAAGAGGTCAAGAGCTGAATAGACTAGATCATTGTGTATGGAGTGTATTGGAGAAACACACCGCAAGAGCTCAAGCACAAGAAAACTCATTCACTGCACAAATTTCCACAGGACCGGACTAGTCCGATATACCCCGGACTAGTATGATAATCTTTCTGTTGAAAATCGGACAAGTCCTCCCAATGCGGCTTGTCTACATAGTCCAGGTTTACACAGACTGGACTAGTCCGATATTACCATGGACTAGTACAATATCTTTCTGACTAAGATCGGACTAGTCCTCCCCAATGCGGACTAGTCCTCAACACTTCACAGCTTTGCACAAAATTGGTCAAGTCCGATATCACCACAGACTAGTCCGGTATCTTTCTGATCTAAATTGGACAAGCCCAATATCTACATGAATTAGTCCGAAAAACCCTCTGTCTAAAATCGGATAAGTCCTCCAAGTGTGGACTTGTCCCCAAATTCACTAAGGGAGTCACCTAGCCGGACTTGTCTGATATGTGCCGGACTAGTCCAAAGATCTCCAGAGCCTAAATCGGACTAGTTCGCCGGAGGCTGGACAACTCCGATGTTCCTTAGAACTTAGGGTTTCCTACACGCCGCACACCGGACTAGTCCGGACTCTCGAAACCCTAACGGTAACCTTTGGAAACCTCCATATAAATAGATGTGGACAGCCCTACTTCCAACTCTCTCGACTCCCTGCGCTATCACACCCTCCAAGAGCCTAGAAAACACATGTCTCCACACAATCCAATGCAAGAAAGATCAAATCCTTGAGGATTAACTTTGGATCAAAGGAGAGACATGATTCTCACGTTTTGAGCTATTGGGTTTGATTATCTAGCACACTCCTGTTGTTTTATTATCAATCTTACGAGTGTGTTCTTGGTGGTGTTCAATTTGTAATCTTGGGGAGCCCTCAACTTGTGAGAAGGCCCCCTGAACTTGGTGATTTACCCTTTGTGATTAGTGAAAGGGAATCGGCCTTCGTGGCGATTCAACGAGGGTAGGGTTGGAGAAGACCCAGTCCTTTCGTTGGCTCCTCAGCGTGGACGTAGGTTGCCTCTGTGGGAACCGAACCACGGGATAAAATCTTGTGTCAATCTTGTTCTTAGTTTTTGATATCACATTCAAGGGTTTACTTGATATTTCATATCTTACGTTAAAACCTTGAATCTAAAGATTACCTTATGATATACTATGTTAAATTGAAGCAACGTACTCTAGTTACATATTAATTGCCGTTGCATAGAGTACTTAGTTTCAGATCATTGATCTAACTTGATCAATCTAGTCCACACGCACCGGATTAGTCCGCACACAATCGGACTAGTCCAATTTCTCAGGATTTGATCAAGTTGCTAAGTGTTGCAGGTTCCGACTAAAATTCAAAAAGGCCTATTCATCCCCCTCTAGGCCACATTCAATCACAACCCAAATAATTACATAATATGAATCCATCATTATCATTTACCAACATATCGCATCCATCGATAATCATCCATCCATATACCAATTTCTCACTTTCATCAATAACCATGTCCATTTATCAAAACCCAAAACATATGACAATAACCAATACCAAACCATCCCAATTCCCAAGTTCCACTCTAATCATGTAGGTCATCTAGGTGCTCTTAACCGGAGCACGGCTATCATGATAGTTTTTAACACTCTACAGAGGTTGTATCACTTTACCCACAAGTTTGTGATTTCATCACCTGTCAGTGACTAAAGGAAACCTCCCTTATTCCAAATACTCTACCTTAGGTTTATGGCCAAGAGATCACAAAATAACCTTTACAATGGGACTACCAGCATATTCGGACCCACTGAGGTTTCATCAGTGGTGATGCCTCCAACTGAGCACATCCAACCAAGGGCCCCCTCTTGTGTCATACGGCAGGGCAGTCCTGCCACTTTTGCAAACCCAACCGACTCCCATTCCCTGCTGCCCCAAATGATCCAAAAACGCTGGCAATACACCTAATTAATTGGCTAAGACGCACCCATACTTGGCCTTGTGGTGGCACTGTTGTTCTGGCTCATTCTCGCATGAACCGGTCCTTAGATCCAAGGCAAGCAGAACCACTACATCTTCCAACCCAATCCACAAACCATGCTTGCTTAGCATCTCAAGTCCCATGTCCCAATTAACCATATTCATCAATTCGCATCATGGATAAGTGCATCAATTCATAGTTAAGCCATTTGGTTTGTTCCCCCATCCCAATTAATTTGAGCAAAGCAAAAAGTAAAATACCCTTCCTGGCTCTCTACAATATATTCCAAGCGACAAGGATGGTCAAACAAGACTAGTAAACACCTATCATGGGTTTCCTATCAATTTGACACAAACATGCAGTTTTGCAAACAAAAATTTAAAACAGAATCAAAATGATCAAGGACACTTGCCTTGCTCTTGAGATTGGTTAGGATTGAAAGCTTCAAAATTCTGGTATTGGAGGTCCTCAACAGCACCCTCTAGAGCAAAACCTTCTATTCAGCGCAATAACACACAAAACAAACATTACAATCAATAAATGCTCATATATTACTCAATATGCCGTGATATGCATGATTGATGCAATTATGTGGTAATGCATGTTATCAAGTTGCTATCATTGCTTACTAACTAGTTACAATTAAGTATTACATGTTAGAACAAGTTTTAAGTCATTTTGGAGGATATTAAAGAAGTTCCAGGAATTTCCAAAACTTAAGGAGCGAACTAGTCCGCACCAGGGCCGAACATGTCCGTTCTGGAACAAAAAGGAAATCGGACTAGTCCGCACTGGGACCGGACAAGTCCGTTATGGCTAGGGTTTTGGCGAATTTTCAACTAGAGCATGGTTTGAGTTGAATGTGGGACCAAGATTGACTTAGAAAGATGATCTAAGGTAATTACCGTGAATTCAACAACTCAAGGGTCGAGATTCGGGTGAAACATTTGGATCTTGACGTCTAGGGTTGATGGTGAAGAGTTGGTGGAGAGTTGACGACGATGTTGATGAGTTGATGAAGATCAATCTTGCTTGATCCTCCTATCCTTCTCCTCCTTCACCTGGCCGCGAGCTTTTCTGTCCTCGATGGCGGCTCCCACGTGAACAAGGGTTAGGGTTTTCTTCAATCGTGACAAAGGGATGAAAGGGTGGGTGGTGGGGTCTTTATATAGGGTGGGGGTGGTAGGGTTAGGGTGGAATTCGAGTATAAGGGGGTGGAGGCCTTGGTGGGGTCCCATATGGGCTCCACTGGGGTAGGGCACGATGTTCTTGGGCCCACATAAGGCTAATACCAAATAAATTGTCGTGGAGGAAAAACTGAGTCTGAGTAGGGCACACTGGACTAGTCGGCTCAAGGGTCGGACAAGTCCGATCGGGTACAGAGTCTAGAACGGACAAGTCCAGTGGAATTCCAGACAAGTTCGATTTATACCAGAGAGCAAAACAGACAAGTCTGGTATGGGGTCAGACAAGTCCGGATGTTTGTCCAATTTTTCAAAAATCGGACAAAATGAGGAATTTCTGGACAACTCCGAAAAGTTCCAGTAGCGAAGATCGGACTAGTCCGTACATGAGAACGTAGAAGTCTGGGAAACAATAGAAACTTTTTCGAAGTAATCTGCAACAAAAAAGCGGATAAGTCCGGAAAACAACAGAGGGAAAATAAGACTAGTCCGGGGTCTAGTCCGGACAAGTTCGCACTGACACGGGCTTTTAACTACTATTTTGGTTCTGATTCATTTTAAACTTGTTCATTTTTGTGTTGCTTAATGGTAAATGTGTACAAGAATGTATGCAATGCATGATGGATGAAAATGAGGGTGTTACAGGGTTCCTTGCTCATCCTCTCTAAAATTTGGGGCCTTTCCTTTCTTCATCAATTTCTTGATCTCTTTAACCTTCTCATCATTTTTATGTCCCTCACGAATATCTTGTTCAAGTGTAGGATCCCCTTCCATCGCTACTACATTTGTGTTAGACACTATGCATAGGTTTAGCTTTGCAAACTCCTCACATAGTTGTGGTTTGTGAGCTTGTAGCGTCATACTGTTGCATTGTGCCTTCCAATTCAAGGCATCTGCGACCACATCCAACATCAAAATCATTAATAAGCTCAAGCCATATTCGTTGTTGGAGATTAAGGTCTGACTGAGTGAAGATGTACTTCAAGCTATTGTGGTCGGTGTAGATTTTTGTTCTTTTCCCCATCAGGTAGTGCCTCCATAGCTTCAATGCATGAACTACAACTACTAACTCCGGATCATGGGCCGGGTAATTCTTTTCATGCTTTCTAGCTTGTCTTGAAGCGTAGGCCACGACATGTCCTTCTTGCATCAAAACACATCCCAGTCCTTGTTCAGAAGCATCACAATGGACCGAGAACTCCTTTTTTAGATCCGGCAAGACCAACACTGGAGCATTGGTCAACCTCTTCTTTAACTCGGCGAAACTTGCTTCACATTCTGATGTCCACTTGAATGTAGCTTCCTTCTCGAGTAGCCTGGTTAGCGAACGAGAGATCCTTGAAAATCCCTCAATGAATCGCCGGTAGTAACCAGCCATTCCCTAGAAACTTTGGATTTCTCCCACATTTTCCGACGTTTGCAACTTGAGAATACATGCTGCTTTACCTGGATCCACTGCTACTCCTCCTGATATGACATGTCCTAAGAATGACACTTTCTTCAACCAGAACTCACACTTACCGAATTTAGCATACAACTGGTGATGTCGAAGTTTCTCTAGTGCCAACCTCAGATGTTCCTCGTGCTCTTCTTCATTCTTGAAAAATATCAAGATGTCATCAATAAATACCACCACAAACTTATCCAAATACTCCATAAACACCTTGTTCATGAGGTACATGAAGTAGGTAGGGGTGTTGGTCAACCCAAAAGGCATGACGGTGTATTCATAAAGTCCGTACCGGGTGACGAAGGTTGTCTTGGGTATGTCCGCGGGGCGAATCTTCAACTAGTGATAACCGAAAGGAAGATGTATCTTGGAGAATACACAAAGTCCTCTCAATTGATCAAACAGATCCTAAATCCGTGGTAGTGGGTACTTGTTCTTGATAGTGACTGTGTTGAGAGCATGATAGTCCACACAAAACCTTTGGGTGCCATCCTTCTTCGGTAAGAATATGTATGGAGCGCCCCAAGGCGACAAGTTAGGGCGGATATATCCTTTATACAATAGCTCCTTAATGTGGTCCTTTAGCTTGGCTAACTGCTTGGCATCCATTCGGTACAACCTCTTATATATCGGAGTCATCCCAGGCATAAGCTCGATCATGAACTCGATCTCCCAATCTAGTGGCATACCAGGTAGCTCCTTAGGGAATACATCCGGAAACTCCCTAACAACTTTGATCTCTTCTACACCCTCAACTTGATTAATTTGGACTCTCAACCCCGACATTGGGTCAGGACTGAACTCAACCTTGGTTGCATTTGAATGTGTCAAACAGACTATCTTGGTTGCACAGTGGATCGCCCCATTGTATTTTATCAATCAATCCATCCCTAAGATAATGTCCAACCATTGAGATTCCAGGACAGTGACGTTCACAAAGAAGACTACCCCCTTATGTCCAACCTTACATTAGGGCATACTTGTCGTGATATCATTTCTCCTCCAAGGGAGGTGACTATAAGCTGGTGAGTCATTAAGTGCACTACCATTTCATGCCTTCTTATGAACTTCCTAGATATGAAAGAATGTGTGGCACGAGAGTCAAACAACACTGTAGCTAGATGAAAATCGGTAGGTAACATACCAACAACCACATCTGGAGCATTATGTGCTTCGTCAAGTGCCACATGGTTGACTCTCCCATGTGTAGCTGGCTGTTGCGGTGGCTTCTTCGGGCAGCGAGTGGAGTAGTGTCCCATCTCACCACAGATATAGCACTATACTCCTACATTGTTACCTTGGGCTCTATTACCCCCTTGCTGATTTTGTTGCAGTTGGCCCGCAGGGCGAGGTGCTGGAGCTGTCGTACGAGGTGGTTGTGCTGGGTGGTGAGGTGGTTGCATCTGCAGGCGCTGTGGCTGATGGTATGGAGCTGGTGGCCTGTATGCGGGGTTAGGGTACCTCTGACCAGGGTAAGAACTCACAGGGCGACTCATAGGTACCATGTGCTGGGGGTCGAGGCGCGGGCGAACATTGCTACCAGAGGGATGCCCATGAACTACCTTCCTCTTGCGCTCATCTTCCTCAAGCTCCTACTTGGTTCTCTCTGCAGTGAAAGCCTTGTCTACTAGCTTCTGGAAGCTGTCGTAGTCACTAGGGGATCACCCCATTGTATTTTGTCAATCAATCCATCCCCAAGATAATGTCCAACCCTTGAGATTCCAGGACAATGACGTTCACAAAGAAGACTACCCCCCTTATGTCTAACCTTACATTAGGGCATACTTGCCGTGATATCATTTCTCCTCCAAGGGAGTTGACTACAAGTTGGTGAGTCATTAAGTGCAGTACCATGTCATGCCTTCTTATAAACTTCCTAGATATGAAAGAATGTGTGGCACTAGAGTCAAACAACACTGTAGCTAGATGAAAATCGGCAGGTAACATACCAACAACCACATCTGGAGCATTATGTGCTTCCTCAAGTGCCACATGGTTGACTCTCCCACGTGTAGCTGGCTGTTTCGGTGGCTTCTATGGGCAGCGAGTGGAGTAGTGTCCCATCTCACCACAGATATACCACTATACTCCTGCATTGTTACCTTAAGCTCTATTACCCCCTCACTGATTTTGCTGCAGCTAGCCTGCAGGGCGAGGTGCTGGAGCTGCCGGGGGACGTGTATGTGGGCATTGTGGCTGATGGTATGGAGTTGGTGGCATGTATGTGGGGTTAGGGTACCTCTGGCCAGGGTAAGAACTCATAGGGTGACTCATAGGTACCATGTGCTGGGGGGCGAGGCGGGGGCGAACATTGCTACTAGAGGGCTATCCATGAACTACCTTCCTCTTGTGCTCATCTTCCTCAAGATCCTACTTGGTTCTCTCTGCAGTGAAAGCCTTGTCTACTAGCTTCTGGAAGTTTTCTTAGTCACTAGAGGACATGGCAAACTTGAGCTCCTTGTCCAGCCCATTCTTGAAGCAAAATTGTTTCTTCGCATCTGTGTCAACATCACCAGGTGAATAGCGAGACAGTTGAGTGAACTTGTTCAAATACTTCCTCACATTCATGCGGCCTTGCTTCAGCACAAGGAATTACTGGCGCTTATCTTCAATTTCACCCTCGGGAACAAAGTGGTTTATGAAGTTACGCTTGAACTCCTCCCAAATGATGTTTTTCGGGCTAGGGTGTGCTTCAGTGAAGGCACTCCACCAATCCGCAGTAGGTCTATGGAGCTGGTGGGAGGCTAGCAGCACCCTCTCATTCCCTTCGCACTAAACTATCCTAAGCTTGCTCTCAGTGTTCCTCAGCCAGTCATCGACCTCTATGGGTTCAACTGCAGTGGTGAAGGTTGGTGGCTGGGTGTTTAGGAAGACCCTCGGATAGGACCTGGGTCTAGAAGGTGGTGGAAGTGGAAGCTGGTCTGCAGGTGGAGGTGGTGGTGGTGGTGGTGGGGCTTGCTACATGTTCGCTACTATCTGGGTCAAGCTGTGGAGCATTTGGGTTTGCATGGCCATCATATGCTGAAGTTGGTTGGCTGCTGGTGCACCATGGGCACCTCTTCCATTCCATTCTGGGAGTGGGAAACCTTCAGCCTCTTCATTGTTAAGGGGGACGCCATGTCCACGACCCCTACCACAGCCTGCCATATGATATTTGGAACAAAAGGGTCTTAGAATAACAGAGGAGAGAAATAGAAGACAACTATATGATTCCAACTATATGCAACAAGAT
The DNA here is from genome assembly GCA_036927565.1 of Tuctoria greenei. Lineage (NCBI taxonomy): Eukaryota > Viridiplantae > Streptophyta > Magnoliopsida > Poales > Poaceae > Tuctoria > Tuctoria greenei. The sequence goes on from JAYESD010000001.1 coordinate 287,740,681, forward strand.
GAATAATAAAAAGGGAAATGCAAATCCACTAAGCAAATTATGAGGTTGTGGACAAGATGTCGTAGCATTCCACAACTCTCATCGGACAGTCTAATAAGCAAAGCAAAGGATGCGGTTGTGGACAAGATGCCAAAGTATTCCACAACTCACACCAACACACACTGAAGGAAAGCAAATCTAACATAAAGATAACATGACTCAGAACATTGGATGCATCTACTCATTGTCCCTACTCCCTACTGGTTAAAGTCTTGCCCTAAGTCGTCGGGTAAGCTGAGGAGTACTCTCACTCCTCCAGGTCCTTGTCTGGGTACTCCTACAGGTCCTCGTCGCCGCTACCGGGGGTACTCTCGACAGACTAGCCACTAAAGGGCTTGGCGGCCGACAGCACAGAAGCAAGCGGTGGAGTAACAGGTGGTGCGGGAACAGGTGAAGCGGGAGCAGGTGGAGCAGCGAGTGGTGACACAGGAGCGGGTGGAGAAGCTAGGGGTGTCACAGGAACTGGTGATGTAGGAGCAGGTGGTGCAGGTGGAGCAGGTGGAGCAGGTGGAGCTGGTGGGGCAGGTGGAGCAGGTGGAGCTGGTGGGGCAGGTGGAGCTAGTGGGGCTGGTGGAACTGGTGGGGGTGACCCAGGTGTAGTCGCCCTCGGGTAATGCTGAGGGTCACGACGACCGGGGGAGTCAGGGCACCAAGGCTCTCTGTTAGAGGCATAGCACGAAAGTTTGGGGTCTCGGTGAGTGATTGTGACACCCGATTCCGAAAATAAACTAAGTGAGCGCATATGTGTGCCCAGAACGTTCAACACACATACACAAGTGCATTCACAAAAGGATATACAGAAAATTACCATAGAGCAAGATTAATTAACCACTTTTATTACAGGATTCATAATATCCTCGAATGCAAGCTCTGATGAATATTAATGACAAGTTTCAACTAATGCAGCAGAAATAAACTAAATAAGCAATCTAAGCAAAAGGGATAGCGCAGCTCCAATCGACACCACAGACAATGCTGACGGCAGACACGGCCTAGAACTCCGCATTATCATTGTTATACTCCCAATCCTGACCTGCAACTATTGGTGGGGGAATTGCAAGGGTGAGTACATGTCGTACTCAGCAAGTGTGGAAAGTATGACATGTAGCTGATACAAATGATGAATATAATAATGGCTAAGTGGTAAAAAGTACATTAAAACATTTGAGAAGCAATATATTATATGTATGTAAAGTAAACCCATCATAAACCATAATTAATTACATAGTACCAGTCCATATTCCATATCCATCATTCATTATACCAGATTTCACCATTACCATTAATCATATCCAATACCAAAATTTAATCCATAACCATCCATAACCATATTATCAACCATAACTAGTACCAAATCCCAATTTCCTCTAATCATGGAAGTTGTCCAGGTGCTCATAACCGGGAGCACGGCTATCATGATAGTTTTAAACAGTCTGCAGAGGTTGTACCACTTTGCCCACGTGTTTTTGATTTCATCACCTGTCGGTGACTAAAAAAAACCTCCATTATGCCAAAACACTATCATAGGTGTATGGCCAAGAGATCACAAAATAGACTTTACAAATGGACTACTAGCATGTACGGACCCACTGAGGTTTCATCGGTGGCGATGTCTCCAACTGAGCACATCTTCAACCAAGCCCCCTCCCCTTGTGCCATTCGGATCCCAATGAGTCCCGCCAACCATATCGAAACCCAATCCGACTCCCCTTCCCCAGTGCGCCAAATGATTCATTCAATACTAGCAATACCCTAATTAATCAGCTACGCCGCACCCATATTTGGCCTCGTGGTGGCACTGTTGTCTTGTCCTATTCTCGCATGAACCATTGCTTAGATCTAAAGCAAGCCAAACCACCATATCATCCAACCCATCCACGTACCACGCTTGCTTAGATCACCCATTACCATATCATATTAACCAGTCCATATTGACCATAATCTCATTAATGCATAAGTAAATAGTATAGTTGTTTTCCCATCCCAATTAATTAAGTGAAGCAAAAAGGTAAAAAGCTCTTCCCAACTCTCTACCATAAATTCCAGGTGACAAGGGTGGTGAAACAAATCTAGTAAACTTCCTATCATAGGATTCCCATCAAATTGACACAAGTATGCAGTTTTGCAAACAAAACATGTATTTTAGAAACAGGATCAATATGTTCAAGGACACTTGCCTTGCTCTTGAGCTTGGTTTGGATTAAAGACTTCAAACTCTTGGTGCCGAAGATCCTCCACAGCACTCTCTAGCACAAATCTGTCTAATCCGCACAATAAACATACAAGACAAGAATCACAATCCATAAGTGCACAAATATTACTCAATATGTCATGACATGCATGATTAATGAAATTGTGAAGTAAAACTAGTTAATGAGTTGTTAATGATGTTTACTAACTAGTTCTAATGGCTTTTGACAAGTTGAACAGGTTTGGAATTAATTCGAACCAATTTAGAATTAATTTAACAGGAAATAGATCGCAAAATCGGACAAGTCCGCAGGGGGTTGGACTAGTCCGCCAGTCGCAGGAACAGTGAACTAGGGTTTTCTAGATTCACGTGAATTTGGAGAAACGGGGTTGAATTCACATGAGAAATAGGGAATAGAAGGTGTACCAAGTGTTTAGAACTCCAATGAATCAAGGGTTTTGGAGGTAACACTTGGATCTTTGCGATCTAGGTTTGGTGAAGAACTTGAAGATGAATTGTTGATGAGGAACGAAAACTTGATGGAGATATTGATCCTGTTTCGTTTCCTCCTCTTCTTCTTGCTCGGAATCTCTTTCTCCCTCCTTGATGGCGGCTCCCATGAACTAGGGTTCAGTGGTCTTTCAATTGAGGCAAAATGATGCAAAGTGGAGGGGTGGGGTTGTTTATATAGAGGTGGAGGCTAGGGTTTCAATGAAATCGAGTTTAAGATGGGTAGAGGCTGGTTTGGGGTCCCACGTGGGCTCCAAAAAGAGTTAGACACGACGTCCTTAGGCCCACTTAAGGTAAAACCCAAAAACACGCCGTGAACAAACGATCAATTTAGAATCGCGATTTACCGAACAAGTCCAAAAAGGGTCAGACTAGTCTAAAGTTAGACAGAGAGATATCAGACAAGTCCGGACTGGACAGGGGACAAGTCCGAACTTGGTCAGAGGGAAATCAGACAAGTCTGGCAAAAACCGGACAAGTCCGATTTTATTTAGAGGGAAAACGGACAAGTCTACTAGAATACCAGACTAGTAAGGACAAGTCCAGGGACTTAGCAAAATTTCCAAGGAATTGGAATACTAGACTAGTCCACAGTGGATTGGACAAGTTCGAAACTGTATAGAGAGAAAAACAGACTAGTTCGCAGCAAAACTGACTATTCCGATGGAGGTTAGAGAGAAATCGGACTAGTCCGCACCAAAAACGGACTAGTCCGCACTTACCAGAATTCTTTAGTGCGGTTTTGCTCTAAATTTATTTTAAACTTATTTCTTTTTAAGTGGATTAATGTTAAACATGTATATGACCTTATGCAATGCATGATGGATGAAGATGAGGGTGTTACAAACCTGCCCCCTTAAAGTGAATCTAACCCTCGAGGTTCGACGCGAAAGAGAAGAGATAGGGAAATTCCTTTTTGAGATCATCCTCCAACTCCAATGTTGCTTCTGAAGCTGCGTGATGCCTCCATTGAACCTTGCACCATCGAATAATATTGTTTCTTGTGACTCTCTCCTTGGTTTCCATGATTTTGACCGGTTGCTCGGCATAAGTCAAATCTGCCTCTAGTTCCTATTCTTCCATTGACACTTGTTCTTCCGGCACCCTTAAACACTTCTTGAGTCGGGAAACATGAAAGACATCATGAACATTCGACAAGTGAGCTGGCATCTCCAACTTATATGCCACTTCTTCTCTTTTGTCTGAAATCTTGAATGCCCCAATGTATCGAGGTGCTAGCTTGCCTCTTATGTTAAACCTCTTATGACCTCACATAGGTGACACCTTGAGGTAAACAAAATCTCCTATTTCAAAGGCTGGTTTCCTTCTTCTATTATCCGCATAGCCTTTTTGCCTTGATTGGGCAGCCCTCAAGTTCTCGCGAATAATCTGGACTTGTTTTTCAGCTTCTAGCAACACATCTGGACCAAATACTTGAGTTTCTCTTGTCTCATTCCAGAACAAAGGTGTCCTACACTTCCTCCCATATAGTGCTTCATTTGGTGCCATCTTCAAACTTGCTTGATAACTATTGTTATACGAGAATTCCGCATACGGCAAGCTCTTGTCCCAATTTTTCCAATGCTTCAAGGCACAAGCTCTCATCATATCTTCTAAAATCTTATTAATCCTCTCAGTTTGTCCATCCGTTTGAGGGTGATATGCTGAGCTGAAATTCAACTTGTTCCCAATGCTTCATGCAACTTTTGCCAAAACCTGGAGGTAAATTGAGAACCTCTATCCAACACTATTTTCTTTGGTACTCCATGTCGGCATACAATATGCTGTATATATAGGTCTGCCAGTTGTATTGCAGTATATTTGGTCTTCAGAGGGATGAAGTGAGCTGACTTGGTCAAACAATCCACAATTACCCAAATTGAGTCATAACTGGACTGGGTACGCGGTAAACCAACTATGAAGTCCATTCCAATTTCTTCCCACTTCCATTCTGGAATCTTTAATGGCTACAATAATCCAGCTGGCCTTTGATGTTCCGCCTTAACTTGTTGGCACACATCACACAAAGCTACATATTCGGCTATGTCCTTTTTCATGCTAGCCCACCAATAAGAAGTCTTCAAGTCCTTGTACATCTTGGTACAACCGGGATGAATTGAGTATGGCGAGTCATGTGCCTATTTTAGTATTGTCTCCCAAAAATGCTTCACGTTGGGCACGGCGATCTTTTTCCCAAGCCATAGAGTACCATGTTCATCCTCATCAAATCTGAATTCTCTTCTCTCTTGGGTTCTTTCCTTGATTTCTTGGATTTCCTCATCCTTGGCCCAACCCTCCCGAATTTCTTGCTCCAAGGTCGGATTTAACTCCATTATCCCCATCTCATTAATGAATCTGAGATTCAACCGTTTAAACTCCTTACATAACTCGGATGGAAATTCTCAAACCGTGAGCTGGTGACTTCTTTTCTACTCAAAGCATCGGCCACTACATTAGCCTTCCCCGGATGATAGTTCATTCCCACGTCATAATCCTTGATGATCTCCAACCATCTTCGTTGCCTCAAATTTAGGTCCATTTGTGTGAAAATATACTTAAGACTCTTATGATCCGTATAAATTTCACACTTGTGTCTAAGGATATAATGTCTCCAAATCTTCAATGTGTGTACCATAGCTGCAAGTTCCAAATTGTGTGTCGGGTAATTCTGCTCATGTTTCTTCAATTGTATCAATGCATATGCAACCACTTGACCTTCTTGCATCAATACACATCCAAGTCCTTGTCTTGATGCATCACAATATATATCAAAACGCTTGCTCACATCCGGCAATATCAAAACTGGGGTTGTTGTTAACCTTTTCTTCAACTCCTCAAAACTTTCTTGACAAGCTTGAGTCCATTGGAATGCCTTCCCCTTCATTAGCAAATCTGTCATTGGCTTGGCTATTTTGGAAAAGTCCTTGATGAACCGACAGTAATATCCAACCATTCCAAGAAAACTTCATATTTCCTTTACATTTCGTGGTGGCTCCCACTTCAACATGTCCCTCACTTTTCCGGGGTCAACCGATACTCCTCCTCCATAGATGATATGACCCAAAAACGACACCTCTTTCAACCAAAACTGGCACTTGATGAATCTGGCATATAATTGATGCTCCCTCAATTTCTGCAATGTGAGCCTGAAGTGTTCCTCATGTTCCTCCTCGCTTTTTGAGTAGATCATTATGTCATCAATGAACACCACAATGAACTTATCCAAGTACTCATTGAATACCTTATTCAAGATGTACATAAAGTATGCAGGTGCATTTGTCAATCCGAAGGATATCACAGTGTACTCATAGGATCCATATCGTGTCCGAAAAGCTGTCTTGGGTATGTCCGATGGTCTAATCTTCATTTGAAAGTATCCCGACCTCAAATCAATCTCAGAGAAGATACATGCACCCTTCATCTGATCAAACAACTTTTCTATGCGTGGTAAGGTGTACTTGTTCTTGATGGTCACCTCATTGAGAGCTCGGTAATCCACACACTTCCTTTGTGATCTATCCTTCTTATCCATGAAAAGTACGGGCGCTCCCCAAGGTGAAGAGCTTGGGCGAATAAAACCCTTCTCTAGTTGCTATTGAATCTGCTTCTTGAGCTTCGCTAACTCCTTAGGAGGCATCCTATATGGCCTCTTACCTATAGGTGCAGTTCTAGGTATTAAATCAATAACAAACTCAATGTCTCAATCAGGCAGCATACCTAGCAACTCGTCCAGGAACACATCCAAGAATTCACACACCACTGGAATGTCCTCAATTGCGGCACTGTTCATATGTTTCAGCTCCAATTGTTTCGGGGCAGTTTGAGATGCTTCAAACTCTACGGTGATCCCTTCCTCATTGGCCAACTTCACCATCTTTGTGGCACATTCAATGACTCCATGGTGCTTCCTCAACCAGTCCATACCAAGTATAATGTCCAATCCTTGAGAATCCAAAACAATGAGGTTGGCGAGGAAATTTACCCCCCTTATTCTAAGACTTACTTTTGGACATACTATATTTGTCCTCATCTCTCCTCCAGGAGACTTAAGCAATAGAGTAGACTTCATATGAGAGATAGGCAAACTATACTTGGCAACATATTTTGATGCAATGAATGAATGCGATGCTCCAGAATCAAATAACATAGTCGATGGGTTAGAGTTTGCGAGAAACATACCAATGACCACGTCATCCGCTTGTCGAGCATACGCCGTAGAGACATGGTTCACGTTGCCATGAGCAAAATTCTGCTGTCCACAATTTCCTTGCGTCTGTCCTCCATTGGGTCTTAGGTTCCATCTTGGTGCATTGCTTCCTTGACCAAGGCCTGACTTAGGACATTGATGTGCAATGTGTCCCGCTTCTCCACAAGTATAGCACTTCCTTGCTACACTAGAATTATTGGGACGGACTTGGTTCTGAACATTTGCACCAGGAAAGTTGGCACAATGTGAAAAAGGCATTGGCAAAGTGCATATACAGGGCGATGAGCAGGCGCAGAGGAGCTGTAATAAGGCGCATTTGGTGGTGCAAAGCGAGAGCGCACATTACTTCCTTGTTGTTGTCCTTGACATGGCGCCTTCCTCTTGGTGTCTTGCTCCATCTCACGGACCTTGTTATCCACAACATTTGCTTTGTCCACAAGCTTCTAGAAGTTTGCATAATCACAGTTGAGCAATTGCACTTGGATCTCATTGTTCAAGTCCCTCATGAACAAGTATTGCTTTCGACTGTCCCAACTCACATCCTCGGGCGCATATCTTGAGAGTTGAATGAATTTGTTGAGATATTCACCCACACTCGATCTACCTTGCCTCAAGTTCTCAAATTTTTGCCTCTTCAAAATCCTAACTCCTTCCGGCACATAATGAGAACGGAAGCTCTCCTTGAATTCTACCCAAGTAATCCTCTCTTGATTCTCATGAGTATTGCATAGCGAATCTAACCAATCGGCAACTGCTCCAACAAGTGATGGGAAGCAAATAGCACCTTCTCCCGGTCACTGCATTGGATAATAGCTAGCTTCTTCTCCACAGACTTGAGCCAATCATCAGCATCCATGGGGTTAGCGGCTTGAGCAAAGGTCGGTGGCCTAGTCCTCATGAACTCCCCCAATCGGTTATTAGGAAGCGGAGGTGGTGGTGGAGGCATGTGGGGCTGATTGTTGATGTTACCAGCCTACAGCTGTCCCATAGTTTGTATCATGGTCTGCATGAGCTTGTTTTGTATAGCCAAAAGCTGCTCAATGTTGATAGCTCCATGAGCAGGTCCTTGTCCATTATTGTTCTGAGGTGCTCCATTATTCTCCTCCTCATTGTTACCATCCCTCTGGTTGCGAGTCCTCACCATCTGAAGAAAAGCAAGAGAGAAGAATTTAGAAAACGTCCCCAACTATATGCATCAAGGGATATGAAACTAAGCAACTACCTATACTAGCCTAGGTGGACATGGCAATGCTAAAGCATCCCAAAATCCTCTATTAAGCACACAAGGAACCAATATAAAGAAAACAAAACACCAACCAAAAACACATCGATTCCTAAGTGCTCCTATATGCTCTAAGGTGTCCATTCTATCTAGGTTGCGTCCTACGGTCAACCTGTGGCTCTAATACCAATTTGTGACACCCGGTTCCGAAAATGAACCAAGTGAACGCATATGTGTGCCCAGGACATTAAACACACATACACGAGTGCATTCACAAAAGGATATACAGAAAATCAGCACAGAGCAAGATTAATTAACCACTTTTATTACAGAATTCAGAATATTCTCGAATACAAGCTCTAATGAATATTAATGACATGTTTCAACTAATGTAGCGGAAATAAACTAAATAAACAAAACTAAGCAAAAGGGATAGCGCAGCTCCAATCGATACCACAGGCAACACTGACGGCAGACACGACCTAGAACTCCGCATTATCATTGTTATACTCCCAATCCTGACCTGCAACTGTTGGTGGGGAAACTGCAAGGGTGAGTACATGTCGTACTCGGCAAGTGTAGAAAGTATGACATGTAACTGATACGAATGACGAATACAATAATGGCTAAGTGCTGAAAAGTACATTAAAACATTTAAAAAGCAATATATTAATGTATGTGAAGTAAACCCATCATAAACCATAATTAATTACATAGTACCAATCCATATTCCATATCCATCATCCATTATACCAGATTTCACCATTACCATTAATCATATCCAATACCAGAATTTAATCCATAACCAGCCATAACCATATTATCAACCATAACTAGTACCAAATCCCAATTTTCTCTAATCATGGAAGTTGTCCAGGTGCTCATAACCGGGAGCACAACTACCATGATAGTTTTAAACACTCTGCAGAGGTTTTACCACTTTACCCACGTGTTTGTGATTTCATCACTCGTCAACAACTAAAGAAAACCTCCATTATGCCGAAACACTACCATAGGTGTATGGCCAAGAGATCATAAGATAGCCTTTAAAAAGGGACTACTAGCATGTACAGTCCCACTGAGGGTTCACCGGTGGCGATGTCTCCAACTGAGCACATCTTCAACCAAGGGCCCCCTCTTGTGCCATTCGGATCCCGGGGAGTCCAGCCAACCATATCCAAACCCAATACGACTCCCCTTCCCCGGTGCGCTAAATGATCCATTCAATACTAGGAATACCCTAATTAATCAGCTACGCTGCACCCATACTTGGCCTCGTGGTGGCACTATTTTCCTGGCTTATTCTTGCACAAACCGGTGCTTAGATCAACAAGACACTCCGACTGACAGGGACGAAGCGGACCCTCCACTACACGTCCCACAAAGACGGTAGTGCCGCTAGGGCACTGGGGCGTGTAGGTGTGCGTGGAGTACTCCAAGCAGAGATGCATGGCTCCAGAACATGGTAGCCTCCCACGTCACGTCCTCCTTGGCAGACTGCTGGGAGCACCTCCATGCAAGTGAGTAGTGGACCCTCAGAAGCTCATGCTCGTAGAAGATAGGTAGCTGACATGCCCACTCAGTCCCGGTGGGGGCACTGACTCTTGTGGTGGTGTAGCTCAAGTAGACTCGGTGGTGTCGGTAGCCAGCTGCACGAAGTAGCGAACGAAGATGACAGCGCAGGTCACCTGTAGCCTGGCCAGTGGAGAGGATCACCGCCTCCCTATGGGGAGCGTGCATCATAGAACGTCTAGCCAGTGTGTGATGGGGCACGTGACCTCCAGTGGACTTATGCGCAGTTTGCTTGCTGCGCGCCATCTACAAAATTTGAAATCGAAGAGTGTGAGAACTCTAATAAATCAAGCCAAATATAAGAAAAATTAGTATAACAAAGGAAGAACCACAGAGAATTTTTGTAAAATAGTTTTTAGAGAAAATAGTGTAGTCCTTAATATGCCCATCTCTATCTAGGCTTGCGTTCTACGGGCAACATGGCTCTGATACCACTTTTGTCACAACTGGTCCAAACAAGTTAACCAGATGCATTCCACATGTATGCTCGAATCAGTTTAATCATACATATGTAGATGAAAAGTAAATAGTGTCATATTACAAGCCATGTTCGAATTACAAATAGTTCTTACATCAACGACCCCTAGGTCTCAAATAAACAACAGAAAGCAAATACATAGATAAGCAGATAGGTAGCAGCAGTGTGACGATCGGTCCAGTCCACAGGCAGTTGCACGAGGAAATGCCCGCCTAGAACATCTCCTCCGGGTCGGCGTAGAATTATTCATTTGTTGCTTCTTCTTCATAGTCTGAAGGGCAAGGGAATCACTTTGAGTACATAGACTACTTAGAAAGTGTGGGAAAAGAGATGACATAGAGGCTACATCAAGGAAGGCTCATAATGGCTTCAAGCACAATGCATTACCTATACCTTAGCTTTCATTAAGCAACATATAACTAGGTGAATACACCCAATCAAAATTATAGTAAAATAATGAATAAGAAAGTAATATACCACATGTAATCCCAACCATTTTGCCAACCTTTTGCTAATTATGAATTCGACACCAAGCCGGTCTTGTCCGTGAGCACAACTGTCATGACAGTTTTTCAGTCTCTGCAGAGAATGTATTTGTCGGTACCCGACATACGAGGTACCCTCGCGCACAAGCTAGAGCCGCCTAGGTACCCCTCCTTCCGCAGAGGCAGGGTCCGAGGGCGCCACGTGTTTAGAAGACTCGGACCCATCAGCCTCAGATACGGGGTCCGAGGTACCTGCAAGAGACCCCGAAAAAAGTTCAGCTCCCCCTCGGAGACGATCTCCCGGGCAGCCACGTGACCAGCAGGTAAGGATCCCTCTCGGCCCCACAACTGCCACATGGTCCGAGGCATTAGACGGGTCAGCTCCCATATAAGAGTGCTCTAGCACTACCACGTGTCACGCAGCCCTAGAGTCCCCGCTCTACTCAGGAGCGGGTTACGGGGCTGCCATGTGGTCCGTAAGACGGGACCTGAACCCCTCTGCGGAGGTGATCTCCCGAGCTGCCATGTGGTCCATGAGACAGTACCTGACCTCCTCCGCAGAGATGAGCTCCTGAGCTGTCACGTAGACCAGCCACTTGCCCTAGATAGAGAGTTGCGGGAGTTAAGAGGGCGATGCGCCTTGTCCCTGTCAAGGATTGAAGATATGTGGCTTCCCCAGACGCATGGCATGGCGCACGCCTAATGTTAGGTACCACTACAAATAATTGCATCGCAGTGAAGACATCACAGGCCTATCCCACTCTGCCAAGTGGGTAGCTTACGACGACAGAGACAGTTGGATGGGACATCCTTTGCCATTGTCCGCAACGGTGCATGCGCTACTGACGAGTGAGGCAGCAAGACAGCGAGTCTTCAATACTGCAGTCAGAGGAAGCTTATGCGAGAAGCATAGATCTTTAGGATAAGATCGCCCGGGGACCACCTGTTGGGCCCCGGACCCCACTTGTAAGGCATACGGCCTTAGCTATAAAAGGCCCGCGGAGATTCTTGTTCGGCGGGGCTTAGGCCTCAATCAAGTGTACGAGTGCGTGAGAGAGTATGAGACAGTGGTTTTTACGTGGTTCGGGATGCAAGGAGCGTAACACCCTACTCCACGGTGGATTGTATTGCTAGTGGGTGTGTATGTGTGTGTGTGTGTGTGTGTGTGTGTGTGTGTTGGGGATTCGATGTTCAGTCTTTGTAATGATGGCAGTCTGATCCTTTTATAGACAAGGCCATATGCCTTACAAGCGGGGTCTGGGGTCCAACAGGTGGTCCTGGGGAGATCTTATCCTAAAGATCTATGTTTCTCGCATAAACTTCCTCTGACCGTGGCAGTGAATACTCGCCTTCTTGTCGCCTCTTTCGTTAGTAGCCCACGTGCCATTGCTGACGATGGCAAAAGGTGTCCCGTCAGCCTGTCTTGTTGCCGCAAGCTACCCACTTGGCTGAGTGGGACGGGCCTGCAGCGCCTTTACTGTGATGCGATTGGTCAGTCGAAGGAGCGGAGCATGGGCGCACTCACTCTAACGGTGTACCTTTCGCATGATGGGTCAGTGAGGAAATGGGAACAGCGGCTTAAGCCATTAGCTGTAGGCGCTTTCCAGAGGCCAATAGATCAGTCTTGTACCGAAAGATGGGGCCTCGCTAACTAGCTAATCACACGCGGGTACCTTCCCGAGCAATTGGTCGAAAGGAGTGAATGGACGGTTGAAGACAGTCCTCCCAAATGGAGTTCCTTCGACATGGTTCTCTCGACGCGCCCTAGTATACTCTACTTGTTCACCTGTGTCAGTTTGGGGTACGGTCAGTTCATTGGGAGAATCGCCCTCCCAATTAACTCTTCTACTGACACGAGTTATACTAATAAGAGTAGACATGCTATATTTACGGGCATGCTGATCCGTGATTACTAGCGATTTCAACTTCATGTTCCCGAGTTGCAGAGAACAATCCGAAGTGAGGCAATCTTTCCGGATTCGCTCCGCCTTACAGCCTCTAGACAAATGCTCGAAACTTGTGACTGCATGTCCTAAGATGTAGACACCCTCAAGATGACTTTCCAAAAGAACTCTAAGGAAAAGTCTTCTGAGATTGAGACAAGCAGAGTTGACCAAGAAAATGAAAAAAAGCTATTGGCTGCTGTTTTCCTTCCATTGTCGCTCGATCATGTCAGCTTTCATTAGAATAAATTGCTAATTAGATAGAGGCCTAGCCAATAAGAGCCTAAATTTCCACGGCGATCAGCCTAAGAGTAATTCCTCTGTTTGCTCTTGATGCAAGGAATCGTCTGTGGGGGATGTGATAGTGGAAATTTCATAAAAGAAGCAAGAAGTGGTTGGATTTTGTGAGCTGTTCCAACCACTACTGGATGTGACTCCAAGAGCCGAATGAGAATGAGAAATGGTCATCTTTCATATCGAGCCATTGAAGCAGCGCGTCGGAGATGTTTCATCCACTATTTGTAGTTTCTTTCCATGTGGGTGCTGGTGATCCAGTGGTAGTCTCTGACTCCCTCTTGGAGTTTATGTCATTCTGCAAACAGAACGTATGGTTATTTTACTCTATTTTCTCTTTTATGATGTTGTAGAGTCCGTAACTGGTCTTTTCTTAATCGGGCGGTTTGCTTTCGTGCAAGGTCCCCGCTGCTGGAACAGGCGGATGCTTCGCAAGGTCTCGAAAGAGATTCTTCACAAAAAAATAGACAGAATGCGGAATCCAGTTTTTGCGCCCTTGTGATATGATAAGAAAAGGGGCCAGGTCGCCCTCTTTTCTTTTCCACACCAAGCGGTTGAATTACCCAACTGAAATTAAGAAAGCAATCCGCATAGCCGGAGTCCAGTTGGGCCCGTAGGGGGTTTACTGCACAAGTCCCCTGCAGAGGAAAAGCTTGATCCCTACGAATTTGCCTGATGAGACCATGAAGGCGCACTTCAACGTGTTTAAATTGAGTGCATGTTGCCTTAGGAGGTCGAATACGATTCTGAGATCCTGTTAACTTACTTCTTTTGTCCTAGCCGCATTTTTCATTTTCTCTTAGAGAGAATGTTGTCCTTCTGATCTCCTCCATAATCACACGGAACGCCCAACTTCGCAGAGCTGCTCTCTCCCCAGTCCACAGCAAGGTGCCATCGTCGGCCTTCCCCAGCTCCCATCCTTCGTCGCTTCTGGCTTCGGCTTGAGGGAAGTGCTTTAAATCGACTCAATGTCATTCTTCTTTCCAGGTCAACAATGAAATGGAATCAAAACAGGAGGTGGCCCTCACTCTTCCTCTTGCTTCCTTAGTCTCGAGCATAAAGAAGGCACCAAAAAAACCCTTCTGTTTCTATAGAGGTAGGGGAAACGGTTGGGGAATGTACAAAACAAAGAATGCTGAAGAATAAACAGCGAAACCTGTGAATCTACAGCCAGGGCTCGGTTGTGATGTAAGATAGAAAGAATGGGGAGTTGAGACTTTGGTTTCCTCTGTGGCCAGTTCTAATTCAATATCATTTGCCGACACCATATAGGGGTATTGAATCGAATCCACTTCAGGATTTGAAGTCCTGTCTCAGTTCAAGAGTTCCACGGGTGATTTTTCATAAACCAACAAGGCAAGGTGATTCATGAAGGATTCCTCTCCTCTAGTTGGTCTATTATACTATTATTACTATAAGAAAAATTATGATATTGATATAGTGTGACCTGACCCCTGTTGCTCCAAGTGAAATTTAGTCTAGGGTTCTTAAAGATATTCTCCATTTTTGACACAAATAAAGATGATTTTATTCTCTTAAGAATAGGTTGAATCCCCTATACCAATCTGCCTTCCTTGAAAAGAGGAAGACAAGTTATGTAGGCCGTTCAAGAAATAATCCTTACATCATCATAAAGAGAATCAAGATATCCCAAGAACCCTGCCAGGGATGAAAGACTAGCTGTGACGCCTGGTTCCGAAAAATGAACCAAACTAACGCATATGTGTGCCCAGGACGTTCAACACACATACACGAGTGCAATCACAAAAGATATACAGATAATTACCACAAGACAAGATTAATTAACCAAATTTTATTACACAAACCATATTATCCTCAAATACAAGCTCTAATAAATATTTACGACAAGTTCAACTAATGCAGCAGAAATAAACTAATTAAGCAACTAAGCAAACTAAGCATAAGGGATAGGGTATAGTGCAGCTCCAATCAACACCACAGGCAAGCTGACGGTAGACACGGCCCAGAACTTCACATTATAGCCATTAAACTACCAATCCTGACCTGCAACTGTTAGGGGGGGATTGCAAGAGTGAGTACATGTCGTACTCAGCAAGTGTGGAAAGTATGACATGTGGCTGATTCAAATGACGACAATAATAATGGCAAAGTGCTGAAAAGTACATTAAAACGTTTGAAAAGAAATATATTATATGTATGTGAAGTAAACTCATCATAATCATAAGTAATACTATAATACCAGTCCACAATTCACCATCTTCATCAATAATTCCAGATTTCACCATTTGCCAATAACCATATTCAATACCAGAAATAAATCCATAACCATCCCAAATTCCAATTTCCCTCTAATCATGGAAGTTGTACAGGTGCTCATAACCGGGAGCACGACTATCATGATAGTTTTAACACACTCTGCAGAGTTTGTACCTCTTTACCCACGTGTTTGTGATTTCATCACCTTTCGATGACTACAACCTCTATTATGTCGTCTCACACTTCCATCGGTGTGTGGCCAAGATATCACAAAATAGCCTTTACAAAGGGATTACTAGCCTATTTAGACCCAGGTTTCACCGGTGGCGATGTCTCCAACTGAGCACATCTTCAACCAAGGGCCCCCTCTTGAGCCATTCGGATCCCAGGGTAGTCCCATCCATCATCAACAAATCCAATCCGACTACCCCTTCCCCGAGCATCCACAATGGTCCAAACAGCACTAGCAAAGCCCTAATTAATTAGCTACGCCGCACCCATACTTGGCCTCGTGGTGGCACTGCAGTCCTGGCTTATTCTCGCATGAACCGGTCCTTAGATCTAAAGCAAGCAACCACCATATCATCCAACCCATCCACATACCAGGCTTGCTTAGATCACCCATTACATAATTAAATTGAGTGTTATAGTTGTTTTCCCATCCCATTTGATTAAGCGAAGCAAAAGGTAAAAAGCCCTTCCCGACTCTCAACCATAAATTCCAGGTGACAAGGGTGGTTTAACAAGTCTAGTAAACTTCCTATCATAGGATTCCCATCAAAATTGACACAAGCATGCAGTTTTAGAAACAAAACATTTATTTTCAAAACAGGATCAATATGCTTCAAGGACACTTGCCTTGCTCTTGCTGTTGATTAGGATCAAAGCCTTCAAACTCTTGGTGCTGGAGATCCTCCGCGGCACTCTCTAGCGCAAATCCGTCTAATCCACACAATACACATACAAGACAAGAAACACAATCAAAGAGCGCACGAATATTACTCAATATGTCATGACATGCATGATTAAAGCAAATGCAAGGTAGAACTTGTTACTAGATTGCTTTTAATGATAACTAACTAGTTCTAATAGCTTTTAACAAGTTTATACAGGTTTGGAGTTGATTAGATCAAATTTTAGAATTAATTCAACACAATTTAACCAGAAAGACCGGACTAGTCCGCTAGGGACCGGACAAGTCTGCACTTTGCGAGATCAGCAGATCAGGGTTTTCTAGATCGACGTGAATTTGAAGATTAGGGGTTGAATTCACGTAAGGAAAAGATAATAGAAGGTATACCAGGTGTTTAGGACTCCAATGAATCAAGAAACTTGGAGGTAGCACTTGGATCTTGACAATCTAGGGTTGGTGATGAACTTGGGGATGAATTGGTGGTGAAGAACGAAACTTGGTGGAGATCGTGATCCTCTTTCGTTTCCTCCTCTTCTTCTTCTTGCTTGGGATCTTCTCCTCCCTCCTTGATGGTGGCTCCCCTCGAACTAGGGTTTCGGTGGGTGGAAAAGTGGCAAATAGATGTCAAACCAAGGGGTGGGGCTGTTTATATAGAGGTGGAGGCTAGGGTTAGATGGATTTCGAAGTTTGGGATGAGTAGAGGCCGGTTTAGAATGCCACATGGGCTATAAAAGAGTTAGGCACGACGTCCCTAGGCCTACATAATGTGAAACCTAAGAAACAAGTCGTAAAACAAAAGATCAACTCGGAGTCGCGAAATATCGGACAAGTCCGAAAAGGACCGGACTAGTCCGAAGTCGTCCAAAGAGAAAATTGGACAAGTCTGGCCAAAGATCGGACAAGTCCGACTTTAAACAGAGAGGAAAATCGGACAAGTCCACTGGAACATCGGACTAGTCCGAAAAAGTCCAGGGACTTAGCAATTTTTCAAGGATTCTTGGAATATCGGACTAGTCCGCACAAAATCGGACAAGTACGAAAGTTTCCAGAGCCAAAATCGGACTAATCTGCAGCAAAACAAACAAGTCCGTTTTTAGTCAGAGAGAAATCAGACTAGTCCTCAGCAAAATCAGACTAGTCTGCACTTTCCTGCGTTTTAAGTGCAGTTTTGCTCCAAATCAATTTTAAATGCTCTAAATCAATTTTAAACTCGTTCCTCTTGTTGTGGGTTAATGTTAAACATGTATATGAGTGTATGTAGGGCATGATGCATGAAAATGAGGGTGTTACAAACCTACCCCCCTTAAAATGAATCTCGCCCTCGAGATTTGACGCGGAAGAGAAGAGATAGGGAAAGTCCTTCTTGAGATCATCCTCCAATTCCCACGTCGCTTCTTTATCTGTGTGGTGCTTCCGTTGAACTTTATACCATCTAATAACCTTGTTCCTTGTGACTCTCTCGGTTTCCATGATCTTGATCGGTTGCTCGGCATAAGTCAAATCTTCCTCTAGTTTCAATTCTTCCATTGGCACTTGTTCTTTCAGTACTCTCAAACACTTCTTGAGCTAGGAAACATGAAACACATCATGTACATCCGAAAGATGAGCTGTCATCTCCAACTTATACGCTACTTCCCCTCTTTTGTCCAAAATCTTGAATGGTCCAATATAACGAGGTGCGATCTTTCCTCTTATGTTAAACCTCTTATGACCCCTCATTGGTGACACCTTGAGGTAAACAAAATCTCCCACTTAAAAGGCTAATTTCATTTTTCTATTGTCCGCATAGCCTTTTTGCCTTGATTGGGCAGCCCTCAAGTTTTCACGAATTATTTGGACTTGCTTTTTGGCTTCTTGCAACACATCCGGTCCAAATACTTGAGTTTCTCCTGCCACATTCCAGAGTAAAGGTGTCCTACACTTCCTCCCATAAAGCGCTTCATACGGTGACATTTTCAAACTCGCTTGGTAACTATTGTTGTATGAAAATTCCGCATATGGCAAGCTTTTGTCCCAACTTTTCCCATGCTTTAAAGCACAAGCTCTTAACATGTCCTCCAAAATCTGATTGGTCCTCTCGGTTTGTCCATCCGTTTGAGGATGATATGCTAAATAAAATTCAACCTCGTTCCCAATGCTTCATGCAATTTTTGCCAAAATCTGGAGGTAAATTGTGAACCTCTATCCGAAACTATCTTCTTAGGGACTCCATGTCGACACACAATATGCGCCATGTATATTTCGGCCAATCGTGCAGCTGTATACTTGGTCTTCACATGGACAAAATGAGCTGACTT
Source organism: Tuctoria greenei (assembly GCA_036927565.1). Taxonomy (NCBI): domain Eukaryota; kingdom Viridiplantae; phylum Streptophyta; class Magnoliopsida; order Poales; family Poaceae; genus Tuctoria; species Tuctoria greenei. The sequence goes on from JAYESD010000001.1 coordinate 287,759,070, forward strand.
GGTGAAGTGATCCACAATTACCTAAATTGAGTCATACCCAGACTGAGTACGTGGTAAACCAACTATGAAGTCCATTCCAATTTCTTCCCACTTCCATTCCAGAATCTTCAATGGCTGCAATAATCCAGCTGGCCTTTGATGTTCCGCCTTGACTCGTTGGCATACATCACAAAATGCCACATATTCAGCTATGTCCTTCTTCATGCTATCCCACCAATAGCTAGTCTTCAAGTCTTTTTACATCTTTGTACAACCAGGGTGAATTGAGTAAGGCGAGTCATGTGCCTCCTTCAATATTGTCTCCTGAATATGCTTTACATTGGGCACAACGATCCTCTTTCCAAGCCATAAGGTACCATGTTCGTCTTCATCAAATCTGAATTCTCTCCCTTCTTCGGTCCTTTCCTTGATTTCCTTGATCTCCTCATATGCGGTTTGTGCCTCTCGGATTTCTTGCTCCAAGGTTGGGTTTAACTCCATCATCTCCATCTCATTTACAAACCCGAGGTTCAACCGTTCAAACTCCTTGCATAACTCGGATGGTAACTCTCGAACTGTGAGTTGATGACTTACTCCCTTTCTACTCAAAGCATCGACCACTACATTGGCTTTTCCCGGATGATAGTTGATTCCCAAATCATAATCTTTGATGAGCTTCAACCATCTCCGTTGCCTCAAGTTCAGATCTGTTTGTGTGAAAATATACTTCAAACTCTTATGATCCGTATAAATTTCACACCTATGTCCAAGAATGTAGTGTCTCCAAATCTTCAATGCATGTACCACGGCCGCAAGTTCTAAATCACGTGTTGGGTAATTCTGCTCATGTTTCTTCAATTGTCTTGATGCATAGGCGACCACTTGACCTTCTTGCATCAATACGCATCCAAGTCCTTGTCTCGATGCGTTGCAATAGATATCGAAACTCTTGCTAACATCCGGCAATACCAAAACTGGGGCTGTTGTTAACCTCTTCTTCAACTCCTCAAAACTGTTTTGACAAGCTTGAGTCCATCAAAAAGCCTTTCCCTTCATTAGCAATTTCATCATTGGCTTGGCTATCGTGGAGAAGTCCTTGATGAATCGACGGTAATATCCAGCCATTCCAAGAAAACTCCTTATTTCCTTTACGTTTTGCGGTGGTTCCCACTTTAACACGTCTCTCACTTTTCCGGGGTCGACTGATACTCCTCCTCCTGAAATTATATGACCCAAAAACGACACCTCTCTCAACCAAAACTGACACTTGTTGAACTTGGCATACAATTGATGCTCCCTCAATTTCTGCAACGTAAGCCTCAAGTGTTCCTCATGTTCTTTCTCATCCTTCGAGTAGATCATAATATCATCAATAACACAAAGAACTTATCCAAGTACTCCATGAAGACCTTATTCATGAGATACATAAAGTAGGCAGGCGCATTTGTCAATCCAAATGACATCACGGTGTACTCATAAGATCCATACCGTGTTCTAAAAGCTGTCTTGGGTATGTCCGATGGTCTAATCTTCATTCGAAAGTATCCCGACCTCAAACCAATCTTAGAGAAGACACAAGCACCCTTCATCTGATCAAACAAGTCTTCTATACGTGGCAAGGTGTACTTGTTCTTGATTGTCACCTCGTTGAGAGCTCGGTAATCCACGCACATCCTTTGGGATCCATCCTTCTTGTCCATGAACAGCACGGGCGCTCCCCAAGGTGAAGAGCTAGGGCGAATAAAACCCTTCTCTAATTGCTCTTGAATTTGCTTCTTGAGCTCCGCTAATTCCATAGGAGGCATCCTATACGGCCTCTTAGTTATAGGTACAGTTCCAGGTATTAAATCAATAACATACTCCAATGTCTCGATCGGGTGGCATACCTGGCAACTCGTCCGGAAAAACATCCAAAAATTCACACACCATCGGAATCTCCTCAATTGCGGCACCGTCCATATGATTCAACTCCAATTGCTTCGGTGCAGTTTGAGATGCTTCAAATTCTACGGTGATCCCTTCTTCATTGGTGAACTTCACCGTCTTCATGGCACACTCAATAACTCCATTGTGCTTCCTCAACCAGTCCATACCAAGTATAATATCCAACCCTTGAGAATCCAAAACAATGAGGTTGGCGGAGAAGTCTACCCCCCTTATTCTAAGGCTTACTTTTGGACATACTATATTTTTCCTCATCTCTCCTCCAGGAGACTTAACCAATAGAGTAAACTTCATATGAGAGATAGGAAAACTATACTTGGCAACATACTTCGATGCAATGAATGAATGCGATGCTCCAGAATCAAACAACATAGTCGCGGGGTTGGAGTTGGCGAGAAACATACCAATGACCACGTCATCCGCTTGTTGAGCATCCTCCATAGAGACATGGTTCACGTTGCCACGAGCAAAATTCTGCTGTCCACGGTTCCCTTGTGGTGCTCCTCTATTGGGTCTTGGGTTTTGCCTCGGCGCATTGCTTCCTTGAGCAAGGCCTGACTTAGGACATTGATGTGCAAAGTGTCCAGCTTCTCCACAAGTATAACACTTCTTAACTCCACCAGAATTATTGGGACGAGCTTGGTTTTGAACATTGGCACCAGGAAAATTAGCACGAGGCGCATAAGGCATTGGAGGCCTAGGTGCTTGCATAACAGGGCGCTGCTGCACAAACTGAGTTGGGCGCGATGCATAACCAGGGCGTTGAGCAGGAATAGAAGAGCTGTAATATGACGCATTGGGCGGTGCAAGGCGAGGGCGCACATTACTTCCTTGTTGATGTCCTTGATATGGCGCCTTTCTCTTATTGTCTTGCTCCATCTCACGAATCTTGTTCTCAACCACAATCGCTTTGTCCACAAGCTTCTGAAAATTGGCATAATCGCAATTGAGTAGTTGCACTTGGATTTCATTGTTCAAGCCCCTCATGAACAAGTATTGTTTCCGACTGTCCCGACTAACATCCTCAGGTGCATATCTTGAGAGTTGAGTGAACTTATTGAGATATTCACTCACGCTTGATCTCCCTTGCCTTAAGTTCTCAAATTCTTGCCTCTTCAAGATCATAACACCCTCAGGCTCATAATGAGAACGAAAATTCTCCTTGAATTCGGCCCAAGTAATTCTCTCTTGGTTCTCATGAGCATTGCAATAAGCATCCCACCAATCCGCAGCCGCTCCAACTAGTTGATGAGAAGCAAACAAGACCTTCTCCCGGTCACTGCATTGGACAATAGCTAGCTTCTTCTCCACGGACTTGAGCCAATCATCTGCATCCATATGGTCGGCAGCTTGAGCAAAGGTCGGCGGACTAGTCCTCATAAACTCTCCCAATCGGTTATGAGGAGGCGGGGGTGGCGGTGGAGGCATGTGGGGCTGATTGTTGATATTGCCAGCCTGCAGCTGTCCCATAGTTTGTATCATGGTCTGCATGAGCTGGTTTTGCATAGCCAATAGCTGCTCAATGTTGATAGCTCCCTGAATAGATCCTTGTCCAATGTTGTTCTGAGGCACTCCATGGTTCTCCTCCTCATCATTGTCATCCCTCTGGTTGCGAGTTCTCACCATCTGAAGGAAAGCAATAGGTAAGAATTAGAAATCGTCCCCAACTATTTGCATCAAGGGATATGAAGCTAACCAACTAGCTATACTAACCTAGGTGGACATGGCAATGCTAAGGCATCCCAAAATCCTCTATTAAGCACACAAGCGAACAATATATATAGCAAACAGCAAGCCAACAAAAATACATCGATTCCTGAGTGCTCCTATGTGCTCTAAAGTGTCCATTCTATCTAGGTTGCATCCTACGGTCAACCTGTGGCTCTGATACCAATCTGTGACGCCCGGTTCCGAAAAATGAACCAAACTAACGCATATGTGTGCCCAGGATGTTCAACACACATACACGAGTACAATCACAAAAGATATACAGATAATTACCGCAAGACAAGATTAATTAACCAAATTTTATTACACAAACCATATTATCCTCAAATACAAGCTCTAATGAATATTTACGACAAGTTCAACTAATGCAGAGGAAATAAACTAATTAAGCAACTAAGCATAAGGGATAGGGTATATCGCAGCTCCAATCAACACCACAGGCAAGCTGACGATAGACACGGCCTAGAACTCCGCATTATCGCCATTAAACTCCCAATCCTGACCTGCAACTGTTAGGGGGGGGGATTGCAAGAGTGAGTACATGTCGTACTCAGCAAGTGTGGAAAGTATGACATGTGGCTGATTCAAATGACGACAATAATAATGGCAAAGTGCTAAAAAGTACATTAAAATGTTTGAAAACCAATATATTATATGTATGTGAAGTAAACTCATCATAATCATAAGTAATACCATAATACCTGTCCACAATTCACCATCTTCATCAATAATTCCAGATTTCACCATTTGCCAATAACCATATTCAATACCAGAAATAAATCCTTAACCATCCCAAATTACAATTTCCCTCTAATCATGGAAGTTGTCCAGGTGCTCATAACTGGGAGCACGGCTATCATGATAGTTTTAACACACTCTGCAGAGTTTGTACCTCTTTACCCACGTGTTTGTGATTACATCACCTTTCGATGACTACAACCTCTATTATGCCGTCTCACACTTCCAACGGTGTGTGGCCAAGAGATCACAAAATAGCCTTTACAAAGGGATTACTAGCCTATTTAGACCCCACTGAGGTTTCACCGGTGGCGATGTCTCCAACTGAGCACATCTTCAACCAAGGGCCCCCTCTTGAGCCATTCGGATCCCAGGGTAGTCCCACCCATCATCAACAAACCCAATCCGACTACCCCTTCCCCAAGCATCCACAATGGTCCAAACAGCACTAGCAAAGCCCTAATTAATTAGCTACACCGCACCCATACTTGGCCTCATGGTGGCACTGTAGTCCTGGCTTATTCTCGCATAAACCGGTCCTTAGATCTAAAGCAAGCAACCACCATATCATCCAACCCATCCACATACCAGGCTTGCTTAGATCACCCATTACAAAATTAAATTGAGTGTTATAGTTGTTTTCCCATCCCAGTTGATTAAGCGAAGCAAAAGGTAAAAAGCCCTTCCCGACTCTACCATAAATTCAAGGTGACAAGGGTGGTTTAGCAAGTCTAGTAAACTTCCTATCATAGGATTCCTATCAAAATTGACACAAACATGCAGTTTTACAAACAAAACATTTATTTTCAAAACAGGATCAATATGCTTCAAGGACACTTGCCTTGCTCTTGCTGTTGATTAGGATCAAAGCCTTCAAACTCTTGGTGCTGGAGATCCTCCGCGGCACTCTCTAGCGCAAATCCGTCTAATCCACACAATAAACATACAAGACAAGAAACACAATCAAAGAGCACACGAATATTACTCAATATGTCATGACATGCATGATTAATGCAAATGCAAGGTAGAACTTGTTACTAGATTGCTTTTAATGATAACTAACTAGTTCTAATAGCTTTTAACAACTTTATACAGGTTTGGAGTTGATTAGATCAAATTTTAGAATTAATTCAACACAATTTAACCAGAAAGATCGGACTAGTCCGCTAGGGACCAGACAAGTCCGCACTCTGCGAGATCAGCAGATCAGGGTTTTCTAGATCGACGTTAATTTGGAGATTAGGGGTTGAATTCACGTAAGGAAAAGATAATAGAAGGTATACCAGGTGTTTAGGACTCCAATGAATCAAGAAACTTGGATGTAGCACTTGGATCTTGACGATCTAGGGTTGGTGATGAACTTGGGGATGAATTGGTGGTGAAGAACAAAACTTGGTGGAGATCTTGATCCTCTTTCGTTTCCTCCTCTTCTTCTTCTTACTTGGGATTTCTCCTCCCTCCTTGATGGTGGCTCCCCTAGAACTAGGGTTTGGGTGGGTGAAGTGGCAAATAGATGTCAAACCAAGGTGTGGGGCTGTTTATATAGAGGTAGGGGCTAGGGTTAGATGGATTTCGAGGTTTGGGATGAGTAGAGGCCGGTTTAGAGTCCCACATGGGCTCTAAAAGAGTTAGGCACAACGTCCCTAGGCCCACTTAACGTGAAACCCAAGAAACAAGTCGTAAAACAAAAGATCAACTCGGAGTCGCGAAATATGGGACAAGTCCGAAAAGGACCGGACTAGTCCGAAGTCGTCCAGAGAGAAAATCGGACAAGTCTGGCCAAAGATCGGACAAGTCCAACTTTAAACATAGAGGAAAATCGGATAAGTCCGCTGGAACACCGTACTAGTTCGGAAAAGTCCAGGGACTTAGCAATTTTTCAAGGATTCTTGGAATATCGGACTAGTCCGCACAAAATAAGACAAGTTCAAAAGTTTTCAGAGCCAAAATCGGACTAATCCGCAGCAAAAACGAACAAGTCCATTTTTAGTCAGAGAGAAATCAGACTAGTCTTCAGCAAAATTGGACTAGTCCGCACTTTCCTGCGTTTTAAGTGCAGTTTTGCTCCAAATCAATTTTAAATGCTCTGAATCAATTTTAAACTCGTTCCTCTTGTTGTGGGTTAATGTTAAACATGTATATGAGTGTATGTAGGGCATGATGCATGAAAATGAGGGTGTTACACTAGCGCTCAAGAACAAGCTCATAGCGGTCTCTAGCCGTTGGCGTGCTCCGCGTTGTGCACCGGAGCCGGGTGCGCGTCTTCAATGCTTGACTTGGGCAGGGCGCACCATCCCTTAACTCTCGTATCTTACCGTCCAGGGCATGTTGGGGGACACGTGGCAGCGTCGGGGCTGACCCCTGCTGGGGAGGCCAGCCCCAGTCCTTCATGACGCATGGTAGCTCCGGGGCTCCCCAGGGGACGTGGCAGCTCCGAGCCATTTCCCGTGGGGGGTGCTGAACTTGGCGCTCTGAGCACGTGGCTGCACCAGAGCTCTCCCCCAAGGTTGGGAGAGGTCCCGTCCCTACACGTGGTTTCTCGAGAGGGGCCGAGTCCCATATTCAAGGCCCTTGTGCCCGTGTCGGAGCTCGATCTTGAGGGAGACTGAGGTCTTGGCACCTTCGGGACACGTGGCGCCACCGGGCATGTCTCAGTGTCTTCATCATGTCTACGAGGGTACCCCGTCTGTAGGGTACCGACAATGGCCCCAGGGTCCACCTTGGAGCGAGGTGAAGAGCCAAAAGATGGTGCCCTTTCCATGTTTTCCCACACTGTGCTCTGAATTCTATCTTGGACAGCCGAAGCGGTGGGCGCTTCTGCCATCGTCGCCACGCGTCCCCATCCTGTGGCAGGACTATGGCGACGAGATCTTTGCTTGCTGTAGTATTTCTGTCTTCTGCGGCGCCTTTAACCGTGGTGGTTCCCGATGCCTTTATGGGAGCCACTTCATCTGTTTCTTCAGGTGGCTGACCGCCTGGGCCAGTGCTTCTAATAGGGGGCGTAGGGCCCATTGTCATGGGTGTTGTGCGTTGAGTGGTGCGAGCCGAACCCTAGTGATATGCACAAAGTAGTAAGGCATTGCGGCGGTGATCAAAAAGAAAACCTCTGTTAGAGGGGACGGTTCCTTCCTTACTCACACCCTACAACCTAAGTTTTCACCTTCTTCCCTGAGCGCTCGAGCCTACACCCCTCAGCCAAAGCTCTCACCTTCGCTTGCTCCAATGGCCTCTCGACTACCTCCTTCTCACTTCCAGTCGGCCGATGACCCATTGTCGATGCGATGACTGCTTGGCTGGTTGGCGGTGGAGTGCGTGTGGATGATCCGTTGCGGATATCCCACTCTTGAAGACCTGCACAAAGACGTCCTATTTGCTGCCTACGTGTCTGTGTGGCTTGGGCTCCCGCCATCTAAGTTCTTCCTCGATGTGCTAGAGGAGTATGGGCTGCAGCTTCACCACCTATCGTCAAACTCCATCGCTATGATTGCTACCTTTGTTCACTTCTGTGAGGCGTTCGAGCTGTAAGCCAACAATGGAGTTGTTCGGGTTCTTCTTCATGATTAAGACCACCGAAAAGAGCAAGACGACCCAGGTGGGTGCCTACTACTTTTGGCACCGAGACAAGACCTTTGTATCCTACATACCTTTGCTCAAAGGGGGCAAGTGGAAGACCTGGAGGGAAGATTGGGTGATCGTGCGGGTCGAGGCCCATCCTACGCTGAAGATGCCCTCTGAAGGTCCGACTTCTGATCCCATCACCTAAGAAGCTTTTGAGGGGTTCACAAAGGAGTACATGCCAATATTGAGGACGATCCGGTTCTTGGCGCGCAAAGGCTTGACCTCCTGATGGTGTTGGCCAACTTCTTGTGCCGTTGCACCACCCCTCTCCCGAAGCGCTATTACGGGGCCTCGCACTACACCAGTACCCATGATCGGTGTCGACTGTCACTGGATGACCTCACCCCTGAGATGTTGGAGGGTTTGTTAAAGGTGGCAACCTACAACACGGTCGACGACGAGCACATCTCCACCCTGGACGACTGCCAGATGCTCTTCATGACCCCCGACTTGAGGGATGAGCTAATGAGCTCGATGTTGGCAGTCAACATGTTCAGTGTTACCCGTCTGCACCCTGAGGAGACGTCTGGGGCCTCTGCGATCCTGGCGCGGTGCCGCGCCATGACGCAACAAAGGTCAGGGTCTTCCTACCATTCTTAGGAGAGGGTGGAGGTAGGGCCCCCAACATCCTCTGTCAGGCTAGAGGGCAGCCAGCCAGTGCCAGTTCCATTGCTGGGAAAGGGTTCTCGCCCTCTAGTCGCGGGTTCAGCCACCACTACGCCGAAGAAGCGGAAGCTGGCGCGGGGGATGGTACCCCAATCTCTCATCGCGATGGGGCCGGAGCGACCGAAGCTCCCACTGTCGACTTGGTTTCCAATTCTAGTGGCGGATCTAGTTCCGAAGGAGGCGCAGAGGGGTCTGCGTAGGTGGTGACATCGATGCGGGTCGACCAAGAGCTGGTGCCTTAGACGGTGGCGTCGGCCTTGTCGTCAGGTCCTGGCGACCTCGGTCTACCGCGTGGGATGGGATGCTAGGGTCACTAGAGCGGACTAACCCGTCGGTAAGCCGCAACCTGCTATTTCTCTTCCTTTTTTCTTCTACGCTCTAATGGGGTTTTATCTTGGCTTTTTAGTGCAGCATCAGCCGACTTGGTGTCCTTAGTGCTTCCAGGGGTGAGCTTGGTAGCCCCTGCCTCTCCCGGAGTTGGAACATGGTCTGTCGTGCCGCGTCCTACGTCTAAAGGAGCATCGCCCTTTGGTGATGTTGATGCCTCTGCGCCCCTGTCCGTCGAGGCAGATGGGGTAGAGGTGGTGGAAGGCGAGGTGGTGTTGGGCGAGGAGGTGCGAGGTGAGGAGGTAGAAGATGAGGTGGTGCCAGGCGAGGAGGCGGCTACCATGGTCATGGCGGCTTCTCTTGGCGGAGTTGACCCACCCGTTGTTGATGCGGCTCCAACGCCCGATGTCTTTGGCGTGCAAGATGATGACTCGCCACCAGCAGCCGGCGATGCCCTTGTAACGGAGGAGGGGACTTCAGTGTTGGCCAGCGGCGGTGGTTTCTAGAGCTCCAGATGGAGATCCATCTGGTCCCTGGCACTAGTGTCTGCCGCGGAGTCAGCGGGTGGGGTGGAGAAGCAGCCATTCGTGGAGACGGTCGCGCCGATCCCTCTCGCCGATGCTGTTGTCGCAGCCCAGTCCATCTTGCGCCATACGCAGGCTGCTTTTGCCCGAGAGTGGGATCGGCTTGCGAAGGAGCGGCACTTGGTGAAAATGGTTGATGCCAAGAACATGGAGCTCAAGGTGAAGGCCTTGAAGGCCCATGCCGTCACTGGGGCAGTGTTGGAACCCCTCAGCCTTGGTCCCGTGCCGTGCGGGGAGCCGTCTCATGGGGTGGCCGAGCTGCTCCCAGCTTTGGACTCCCTCTGCTCGATGTTGGGGTCGGTGAACACCGTCCTTGCAAGGCAGCTGGAGGTCAAAGGAAGGGAGTTCGCTGAGTTGGTCGCCTCCCATGTCTTGGTATGCTTCTGAAGATGGTACCCGACGATCCCGCCTGGAGCCAGTGGCGAAAGGCCCCCTTGAGGAGTGACAGGACGAGGCGAGAGCCGAAGTCCAAGACCTTATGAAGCAAGTTGCCTCTTCGTTCCAGCAGAGTTGAGACTGGCGGTACCTAGGCGGAGTGCTTTTTGTAACTGGGGATGACCCCTTTGTATAAATAACGTGTTAATGAATTTGAATCCATTTTTTTTCTTGTTGGCTTGTATTGTGCTTTTCAAATTGTTGCCCCAATTCCTTCTCTGTGTATGGTCTTGAAGAGCTTTTTGATGATGTCGTTAGGTTTTGACGAACCAACGCTTGCACACTTGACACAATAGATTTGTCACTAGTTGACGTCCTACCTATGGAACCCCCTTAGAGGCCCCCTAGTAGGCGTGGCCAGGTTGTCAGGTACGCCTACCACTTGAGCGCAGGATGTCTTCGACCGATCCACCAGCGAAGTGGGTGAGCATGCGTGGTTGGCCTCGGTGTGGCCCTTCCAGGAGCGCCAAGCTTTGTCTGAGTGTTGTCGTTGACGGCAGACCCCCTGGGTGATGCCGGAGCTGGACGCTCCGGTGTTGCCACCATCTACGTAGATGCGTTGAAGGCAGGCCCCCTGGGTGATGTCAGAGCTGGATACTCCAGCATCGCCCACCATCGACGTAGATGCGTTGACGATAGGCCCCCTGGGAGGTGCCGGAGCTGGCTGCTCTGGTGTCTCCTTTCATCGTCGTAAAGTCGTTGACGGCAAGCCCCCTGGGAGGTGCTGTGGCTGGATGCCCCAGCGTCGTCCACCATCTTCATAGAGACGTCCACGACAGGCCCCTTGGGAGGTGTCAGAGCTGGCTGCTCCAGCGTTGCCCACCATTGTCGTAGGGACGTCGATGGCAGACCCCTGTGTACAGGCTATCACAAGAGAACCTTGTTAGCAACAAGAGCGGGTCAGGAGAGTGTACTCACTTGTCAGCGCTTGTTGCTGTCGTCAACATGCTGGGACGTCGACGGCAGGCCCTCTGGGTGATGCCGGAGTTGGACGCTCCAGCGTTGCCCACCATTGTCGTAGATACATCGACGACAGGCCCCTAGGGTGATGCTAGGGCTGCATGCTCCGGTGTCACCCACTGTCGTTGTAAACTCATCAACGGCAGGCCCCCTGGGAGGTGCCGGGGCTAGATACCACAGCGTTATTCACCATCTTCGTAGAGACATCGATGGCAGGCACCTTGGGAGGTGTCAGGGATGGCTGCTCCAGCGTCACCCACCATCGTTGTAGGGATGTCGACGGCGGGCCGCTTGGGAGGTGTAGAAGCTGGATGCTCCGGCGTCATCCACCATCTTCGTAGAGACATCGACGGCAGGCCCCTATGTACAGGCTAGCACAAGAGAACCTTGTTAGCAAAAAGAGGGGGCATGAGAGTGTACTCACTTATCATCGCTTGTTGTTGTCGTCAACATGCTGGGACGTCGGTGGTAGGCCCCCTGGGTGATGCCAGAGCTGGACCCTCTAGTGTCGCCCACCATCGTCGTAGATGCATCGACGGCAGGCCCCTTGGGTGATGTCGGGGCTGGATGCTCCAGCATCGCTCACCATCGTCGTAACGTCATCGACAGCAGGCCCCATGGGAGGTGCCGGAGCTGGCTGCTCCAGCGTCACCCGCCATCATCGTAGGAAGGTCGACGGCGGGCCCCTTGGGAGGTTGTGACATCTTGGCTCAAGGTTTAATAGGATTGACAGAATAACTCATACCACCAAGGTATACCTTCTTTTTGGGGAGCCCACCTGCAAAGAATTTTGAGGTCAAGCGTGCTTGGCCCGGAGCAATTTACGGATGGGTGACCGATCGGGAAGTCTTCTTGGGTGCACACGATTGGGGACAAAATGCGCAGAAAAGACTAGTGTTGGTCTGTGGTGCTAGTCTGTGATCCTATATAGCTGCTAGAAGTAACAACTGTCAGGCCCGTAGTGGCTGGGTTGTTACAGAATGGTATCAGAGCTGACCCTCGCGCTTTCACGGGTGCGTACAGGTCAGGGACGCAGGTACGTACGCATGACGCATGGGTCCTCTAGGAGGGACACGGTATGGTACGTATGGTAGTACTAAACGTATGGACATGGCCAAGGGTGGGCATTCCTGGCTTGGTAGATGACCGACGAGGACGTCAGTCTTCTAAGGAGGGTCGATTGTCACATCCTGGCTCAAGGTTTAATAGGATTGATATAATAACTCATACCACGAAGGTATACCTTTTTTTCCGGGAGCCCACCTGCAAAGAATTTCGAGGTCAAGCATGCTTGGCCCGGAGCAATTTATGGATGGGTGACCGATAGGAAGTCTTCCTGGGTGCACACGAGTGAGGACAAAATGCGCAGAAAAGACTAGTCTTGGTCTGTGGTGCTCGTCTTTGATCCTAAATAGCTGCTAGAAGTAACGACCGCCAGGCCCGTAGTTGCTGGGGTGTTACAGAGGTGCCGGAGCTAGATGCTCTGGCGTTGCCCATCATCATTGTAGATGCATCGACAGCAGGCCCCCTGGGAGGTGCCGGAGCTAGATGCTCTGTATGTCCTGCACACGTAACAGGGCTGCATATTTTTCGCTTGTTGGTGATCTTTTCCTATTTTCATGTCTTACAGCCTCGGCTGGTACACGGGATTTGGGTAATTCAGTGTGTCCCACCTTATTCGAGGTGTGAGCATTCTGGCCCTCAGTACTTAGCCATAGCACTGGGAGGCAAAGCGCGCACGCTTAGGGTACAGGACAAGACTAATCAGGTTGCGCACTCTTGACCTCTAGCCTGGCATAGGCCTTTTGTGGGGGACCATTTGGCACCACAGGACCCCAAGTAAGAGGGGAGACGTGATGTCCCACAACACCTTCCAGGCACCTCAAACAAGTCCATCTTCAGCAGGGTTGCATAACTATACTAGGGGTGATATAGAAAAAAAATTCACCAGGTATATGAAGATAATATACAAAGGAACAAGACTAGACTGATCGATCACAAATTAATTGGTAATTAAGTGAACATAAGAGAAAGCACATGGTAAGACACTGATTTTTTCAAATTGGTATTCATAGGAGGAGACTGACTTTACAATAAGGCAACGACCCACTCCGGTTGGCAAGGGAGGTAGAGTGCTCATGCTTATGGTACGGGACCAAGATAACGGTTGAACACTCTTGACTTGCCCCCCCCCCCCCCCCCCCCCCCCCCCGAGTTCGGTTGTCCTAAGTGTCGTTCCTTGGCACCATGACACCCTACAATGTCCTACTATATGCTTTAGGGATAGAACTTACGGAGGTGCCCTATGTTCCAAGGGTTGAGGAGGGGCTCTCCTTCTTCTGTGGCCAGGCGGACACACCTGGGGCGAGATACTTGTGTCACTCGGAAGGGGCCCTCCCAGTTAGGGGAGAGTTTGTGCGACCCTTCTTGAGAAAGTATACGCCGCAACACGGGTCACCTGTCTGGAGCTCTCTACTCCGCACGAACCGCTCCTGGTAGCGCCTGAGCGCCTGTCGGTAGCCTGAGTTTCAGATGGTGGCGTGCCACCTTGCTTCGTCGACGAGGTCGACATCTTCTCGTCGAAACTGGTCCTGTGATGCTTCATCAAACGCTTGGACTTGAAGCGAGCCCACTGCGATCTCTGGGGGGGGGGGGAAGGCCTCGACCCCATAACCAGGAAGAAAGGTGTTTCTACAATGGCGCGGTTGGGTGATGTCCAGCTTGCCCATAGTGCATAGGGAAGTTCATCAACCCACTTGGCACCATGCTTATCCAAGTTGTTATACGTGCGTGTCTTGAGGCCCCTAAGGATCTCAGCGTTGGCCCTTTCGACTTGACCGTTGCTCTTTGGATGAGCCACGGATGCATAACAAACTTGGACACCAAGGTCTTCGCAGTAGTCTTGGAAAGCTGCACCGGTGAACTGGGTCCCGTTGTCGGTGATGATCCTGTTCGGGACCCCAAACTTGCGGACAATCGACTTGATGAACTTGACTTTGGACTCATTGTTGATGTTGATCACTGGGGCTGCCTCTGACCACTTGGTGCACTTTTCTACACTGACATAGAGGAACTGGTACCCTCCTACTACTCAGGGGAAGAGTCCCAGGATATCTTGCCCCCAGACAGCGAAAGGCCAATAGGGCGGGATCATTTGCAACGTATGCGCCAGAATGTGAATTTTCTTGGCGTGGAACTGGCACGCCTTGCATCTCTTGACCAGCTTGATGGTGTCTTGTAATGTTGTTGGCCAGTAGAAGCCGTGCCGGAAGGCTTTGCTAACCAACATGCGGGAAGCTGCATGATTCTCGCACTCTCCTTCGTGGATCTTTGCAAGCTAGTCGCACCCTTCTTCCCGGGTTATGCACCGTAGCAGTACACCATTGGTGCCACGCCAGCAGAGGTCACCTTCTACCAGCATGTAGCATTTCTCCATCCTCACAATCCTCTCAGCGGGTACTAGATCCTCTGAGAGGATGTTGTCCTTTAGATAGTCTCAGATCTCCGTGATCCACATATCGAGACTCTCTTGAGCTTCTGTATCTTGGGAGACGGGTAATCTGGGGTCCCTGGCGGCGCACAAGAACCTCGGCGGGCCCCTTGGTTGCAGGGCTGCCGTGATCGCCAACTCTGTGGTGTTGGGCTCGCCTTCTTGTTGGGCTCCACGGGCCTAGCGGTCGGCCATACCAACCTTCAGCTGAAGACCCCTTCAGAAATTGAGGCCCCCATGGACGCCATGGTTGATAAGGCGTCGACAATGGAGTTTTCAGCACGCCGCACATGGCAGAGGTCCAAGGCCTCAAAACCAGCTTCCATCTTCTTGACGTGTAGCAGGTATGCCGCGAGCTGAGGGTCGTTGCAGCAGCACTCTCCCCGGACCTACTTTATGATCAGCTAGAAGTCTCCCTTGACCAGCATCTGTTGTACACCGAGACCATGCGTAGCTATGAGTCCGAAGATGAGGGCTACATATTCCGCCATGTTGTTGGTCGCCTTGAAGTCTAGGCGCACCGCGTACTTGGACTGCTCTCCTGTTGGCGAGGTGAGCAGTACGCTGACTCCGGATCCTTGCTTCCGTAAGGATCCATTGAAGAACAGTGTCTAGTGAGGTCCGGTAACTGGAGCCCTGGGTTCCAGCTCGCTGATTTTCTGGCCCCCTGGGTTGCTTGGTGAGGGAGTCCACTCAGCGACAAAATCCGCTGGCGTTGGGCTCTTGATTTTGTGTCGCGGTATGAAGCCAAGCTCGAACTCCGCCAGTTCAGCCGCCCAAAACCATACTTACAACCTCTGTTGTGGCGGCGATGTAGATAGCGGCTCCCTGGGCTTCGGTGCCACCATTATGGGCAGCGACGTTAGATGCTGCTTCAACTTGTGGCATGCCCTCTCTGCCTCCTCAGTCTAGACAAATGGTCTGGACTGTTGCAGTAGTTTGAAAAACAGGAGGGCCCCGCTCAGCCAGCCTAGAGATAAACCAGCTTAGCGCTGCCAAGCAACCTACAAGCTTATGCACGTCTTTGTTGCGGGCTGGAGGCTGCATCAGCTCCACCACCTCGATCTTCTCTGGGTTGGCCTCAATCCCTCAGGGTTAGACCAAGAAACTAAGGAGCTTCACAGCTTTGACTCCGAACATGCACTTGTCGGGATTGAGCTTTGTGCGTGTGGTCCGCAGTTTGTCAAAGACTAGGGCGAGGTTCTCTAGCAATGGTGTATGTGTCTGGATTTTTACTACAATATCATCTACATACACCTCTACTAGGTCCCGAATGAGGTCCCAAAATGTTTTATGCATGGCACATACAAAGTTGGGGAGGACATTCTTAAGGTCGTAAGGCATGGAGACGTAGCAGTAAAGGCATCTACTATTATAAATGCGGTATGTTCTTGTCCTCTCTAGACATTGGGATTTGGTGAAACCCTGAGTAGGCACCTAGAAAGCATAGCATGTCGCATCCCGAGGTTGAATCTACGATTTGATCTATTCTAGGGGGGGTCTTTATGACATGCCTTGTTGAGGTTGGTGTAGTTGATGCACATCCGGAGCTTACCGCCTGCCTTGGGGACAACAATAGGATTGGCCAGCCATCTGGGATGGTGGACCTCCCGTATGAAGCCAGCATCGAGTAGCTTCTTGATCTCTTCGCGGATGAAGTTCTGCCGCTCAATGGACTGCTTATGAGGCCTCTGTTATTGTGGTCAGGCGTCGGGGTGGAACTTCAGGCGGTGCTCGATCACTTCCCTAGGGATGCCTGGCATTTGCGATGGTTGCCAGGCAAAGACGTCGACGTTAGCTCACTGGAAAGCGGTGAGCGCCGATTCCTGCTCACTATCTAGACTCCCTACGATACTGAAAGTGCATCTAGGCATCCCCGTGGGTTTTGGATGATTGATGACGACAATTAAGAGTCTAATGAGCTAAGTTGATCTTAAGCACAAGTACAATGATTGAAATGAGATGAAACCCCTCAAAAAGGAAAAGGACATAACATGCGTCAACGGCTCAAGACTAGAAATTAGGGTTTCTGTGAAGTTGAGCTTATATGAGTCGTGTCACGTCAGAGGGTGGATGCATCATGTGCATTGAGATCATTCTAAGGGGATCAAAGTGGTGATTGAGAGAAATGCCTAAGTGAGAAGCCAAAAATGAGAAAAGACCCTAGGAGGCCGGACTAGTCCGGCCAGGCAGACCAGTACGTTTTGAGACGGACAAAACGTCTCTGGAGTGATTCTCAATGATTTTGGAGGTAAGTCCCAAAAATCCGGACTTGTACATTTTTGGATGGACCAAAGCTCTCTACAAAGGTTCAGACTTGTTCGTATGGGTACGGACTAGTCCGTTTGAGACTTAGTGAGATAAATCGAGAGAAACCCTAAAGGGCCGGACTAGTACGCCCCCTATGGCCGGACTAGTCCGGGCCTACCCAGATGAGTCCGTTTTGGGACAGACTAAACCCTTCTGTCCTACTTCGGACTAGTCCATTTTGGACCGGACTAGTTTGTTGTTTAGTGACCGTTTGAATTTGGAAATTTGGCGGGTTGCATGACGATCGTCGTGCAGTGTGGTAGTTGTTGGGATCTGACCAGAGGTCAATGGTCCCATTGGGCTGGACTAGTCCGCCCTTCTGCTGAGGTCAGCAGAAGGGACTCGGGACCCCTATAAAAAGGGGACCCCGGCCCCATTTGAACAATTCTTGAACCTTAGCACCGCCAATTGGTATCAGAGCAGGCTTCTCCACAAGAGTCTAACAACTCGGAGAAGAAATGGCTGCAAGGGGTGACAACGAAGTTCCAGTGGTTGTCGATGACACCAAGACGAAGAACGTCGATGTTCTTCAAGATGATCCAAACGATGACAAAGAAGTTCGGATGCTCAAGGTACGGCTTTGTGAGAAGCTCAATGTGCCCAAGAAGGATATCAAGCCAATTGCTCCAACCAATGTCGACAATGGGAGTAGTTCACAAGACTACTCCCGCTGTCCTTATAATTATGAGCAACTTACCGCGAGCAATCATTATTTGTCTATTCCCATTGGCAAACCTCCTAAGTTTGATGGAAATGATTACTCTATGTGGAAGCATAATATGAAGATGCACCTCATTTCCTTAAGACCTAGCTTGTGGCAAATTGTTATGACAGGTGTTCATCTTCCGAAGAAATAGGAAGAAATCACTCTGGAACAATCCGTTCTTCTCAATCGCAATGCTCAAGACGTTGGAGTGATTACCTCCTCATTGACTAAAGAGGAGTTCAATCGCATTGAAGGGTTAGATGTTGCAGAGGAGATATGGGATACCCTCAAGATGGCGCATGAAGGAAATCGCGTCATTAGGGAGGCAAAGATCGAGATGATTGAAGGAGAGCTTGGAAGGTTTACCATCATGGATGGTGAGTCCCCCAAAGACATGTACGATCACCTCAAGACTCTCATCAACAAGAGTCGGTCTTATGGAAGCACCCGGTGGACCGACCATGAGGTGGTAAAGAGGATGATTCGAGCGTTCATGCCTCGAAATGTCACTCTTTGCTCACTAATTCGTAAAAGTCCGGGGTTTCATAAGATGACTCCCGAAGAAGTGCTTGGAAGGATCATCAACCATGAGATGATGGAGCAAGAAGCTATGTTCTACAGCGATCTACAAAATCTTTCCTCCTCCAAGAAAAGGGATGTCGCATTCAAGGCAACATCCTCAAGATCACAAGAAAAGGAAGAGAGTGATGAAGAGAGTCACGATACCGATGAGAAGAGGCTCTCTTTATCAGCAACTTTAGGAGGATGTTTAGAAGGAGGAGGGGGAGCTACCAAAATGTAATAAAGAGCAAAGACAAGCCCAAGACAAGATCAAAGAGGGCTTGCTACAATTGTGGAGAGTATGGCCACTTCATTATGGATTGTCCATATGAATAAAACAAGAAGAAGAAGGAGGGCAAGTCTAAGGAGAAGAAGTACTTCAAGAATAAGAAGCAATCCGGACATGCCCACCTTGGAAAGGAGTGGGATTCAAATGAGGAATCCTCCTCTGATGAAGAAGAGAAGATAGCAACTATTGCTATGAAGAAGACAGAACAAGCTCTTCCCAAACTTGGAGACTTCAAGGCCAACTTGTCTCATGGCCAAAGAGGGAATAAAGAAGGTTAAATCTAAATCCTTTTCATCAATTTCATCTCATGATGATTTTGATAGTAGTAGTGAAAATGAACACATGCTTAAGGACATGAGTAAAAGTACTTTGAAAAGATTGAGATTGTTAAAGGGGGAGATATTTGAGAAGGAAGAGCTCATCAACCGTCAAGAGGACATGCTCATCCAACAAGGAGAGATGTCAAGAGGATGAGGAGCTCTTGGAGATTGAAAGAGAAAGAAGCAAGGAACTTGGGCATGAACCCGCTTTGAGCAAGGAAACTTGCTCAAACCTTGACAACACTACAATTGTTCTCAAGGATGAACTTGTTAGTTTGACACAAGCTAACAAGATCCTTGAGACACAAGTGAAGTCTCTCAAGGTCAATGTACCTTCTTCTTCTACAAGCTCATCTTCCACAAATGTTAAATCTGAAGCATCTCAACCTTGTAAATGCTCAAACATGATCATAAAGCTTAAAGATGAGCTTAAGTTGGCACAAACCAATCAAGCACCAAAGGGTGGCATCTTTGACAAGGAGAAAGTGGCATATGCACGTAGTGCATATACCAACACAAGACATCCCCTTGTCAAGGATGGTCTTGGTTATTCTAGGGAGATGAGGCAAAACGCCAAAACTCCCAGGAATGGCAAATACTTGATTGTTTTTGTCAAAGGAGGCTCATACAACAATAAAGGGAAGAACATTGCTACTTCACCCAAAATGCCTAAGAAAGAACCTCATTCATTGTTCCATTATTTCAATGCATCATATGTTTTATTGAGGAACAAGTTTGGAAAGGCCTATGCTAGGTATGTTGGGCCACACCGCAAGAGTCCTAAACCTTGTGTGTGGGTGCCCAAGTGCCTCTTGACTAACATCAAAGGACCCAACACCGCTTGGGTACCTAAAGCCAAGGCTTAAATCTTTCTTGTAGGCATACTCCTCTGGAGGAACCAAATGGGCTATTGATAGCGGGTGCACTAATCATATGACCGGAGAGAGGAAGATGTTTGTGGAGTATGAGCTAAATGAAGATCCAAGTGAAGGAATCTAATTTGGGGACAATAGCCAAGGAAAAATCCTTAGCACCAGTAAAATTGCTATATCCCCTAATCACACTATTTCAAATGTTTTACATGTTGATTCACTTGATTATAATATCTTGTCCATAGCAAAACTAGGTGACAAAGTTTATAATTGTTTATTCACTAATGGGGGTGTGACTGTCACAAGGAGAAGCAATGGCTCCAATGCCTTTAAGGGTGTACTCAAGGGAAAGCTCTATCTTGTGGATTTCTCCGCGGATAAAGCCCAACTTGATATATGCTTAATTGCAAAAACTAACATGGGATGGTTGTGGCATAGAAGGCTAGCCCATGTTGGGATGAGGAATTTGCAAAAACTCCTTAAGGGCGAGCACATCCATGGTTTAAAGAATGTTGTGTTTGAAAAGGATAGACCATGTAGCACATGCCAAGCCGGAAAACAAGTTGGAGCACCACATCCATCAAAGAACATTATGACAACATCAAGACCATTGGAGCTTCTACACATGGATCTCTTGGGTCCAATTGCCTACATAAGTATTGGCGGTAACAAATATGGTCTTGTTATTGTTGATGATTTTTCACGTTTCACTTGGGTATTCTTTTTGCATGATAAGAGTAAGACTCAAGGTGTCCTCAAGAGGTACTTGAAGAGAGCTCAAAATGAGTTCTCCTTAAGTGTCAAGACCATAGGGAGTGACAACAGCACAGAATTTAAGAACACTCAAGTTGAAGAATTTTTGGATGAGGAAGGCATCAAGCATGAGTTCTCGGCCCCCTAATCCCCTCAACAAAATGGGGTGGCCGAAAGTAAGAATAGGACCTTAATTGAGATGTCAAGAATCATGCTTGATGAGTACAAGACGTTGGACTGGTTTTGGACGGAAGCGGTCAACATCGCTTGCCATGCCATAAACCGGTTGTATCTTCACCGCATATTTAAGAAGACATCTTATGAGCTCCTAACCAGTAACAAGCCCAACATTTCCTACTTTTGTTTTTTTGGGAGCAAATGCTACATTCTTAACAAGAATCCTAGGACTTAGAAGTTCGCTTCTAAGTCCGATGAAGGTTTCTTATTTGGTTATGACTCAAATACTTACGCCTATCGTGTATTTAACAAATCCTCCAGAATTGTTGAAGTAGCACGTTACGTAGTGTTTGATGAGAATAATGGCTCCCAAGTGGAGCAAGTTGGTCGTCATGTGCTAGATCAAGAAGAAGCTCCACAAGTGGTGATAGGAAGGATGGCACTTGGAGATATACGACCACAAGAACAACCTCAAGATGCCAGTGACCATCCAACACATCAAGAAAGCTCCTCCTCAAATAATCAAGATCAAGTCCCCCAAGATGCGCTCCAAGAAGATGAAAATGGAGGCATCAATCAAGGGGGAGACAATGAGGTTGAGGAAGACCAAGATGATGACTCAAGACCTCAAGCGCCTCACCCAAGAGTACATCAAAGCGTCCAACGGGACCATCCTGTTGACAATATACTTGGAGACATCTCCAAGGGGGTAACTACTCGATCTCGTGTTGCAAACTTTTGTGAACATTACTCTTTTGTTTCTTCTTTGGAGCCCCACAAGGTTGAAGAAGCACTACGAGATCCGGATTGGGTGATGGCCATGCAAGAAGAGCTCAACAACTTCGAAAGAAATCAAGTATGGGAGCTTGTGAAGAGGCCTAATGCAAAAGTTGTTGGCACCAAATGGGTGTTCCACAACAAACAAGATGAGCACGGGGTAGTTACAAGGAACAAGGCACGACTTGTGGCCAAAGGGTATTCACAAGTCGAAGGTTTGGATTTCAAAGAAACCTTTGCTCCCATAGCTAGGCTTGAGTCAATTCGTATATTACTTGCCTTTGCTACTCACCATGATTTTAAGCTATATCAAATGGACGTCAAGAGCGCATTCCTCAATGGTCCAATCAAGGAAGAGGTGTATGTGGAGCAACCCCCCCCGGAATTGAAGATGAAGAATTCCCAAACCATGTGTACAAATTGCGTAAGGCTCTCTATGGACTCAAAAAAGCTCCTAGAGCTTGGTATGAGTGCCTTAAATATTTTCTAACTCAAAATGGTCTCAAAATTGGGAAGACAGATTACACATTATTCACTAAGCACTTCAATGATGATTTGTTTGTTTGCCAAATATATTTCGATGACATTATATTTGGTTCTACTAACAAAGCTTTTTGTGATGAGTTTTCTAAGATAATGACGGAAAGATTTGAGATGTCCATGATGGGGGAGTTGAAGTTCTTCCTAGGTTTTCAAGTGAAGCAACTCAAGGAAGGCACGTTCATTAGTCAAACCAAGTACACACAAGATATACTCAAGAAGTTTGACATGGACAAGGACAAACCCATCAAGACTCCTATGGCAACCAATGGGCATCTTGATCTCAATGAAGATGGTCCAAGTGCGGACCAAAAGGTATATCGTTCCATGATAGGCTCATTGCTTTACTTATGTGCATCTAGGCCCGATATCATGCTTAGTGTGTGTATGTGTGCTAGATTTCAAGTTGCTCCTAAGGTGTGTCATTTGACCGCCGTTAAGAGAGTTCTTAGATATTTGGTTCACGCACCAAGCCTAGGAATTTGGTACCCCAAAGGCTCTAAGTTTAACCTCATTCGATATTCCGATGCGGACTATGCGGGGTGCAAAGTTGATAGGAAGAGTACATCAGAAATTGCTAATTCCTTGGTAGATCTCTAGTGTCTTCGTCCTCAAAGAAACAAAACTTCATTGCCCTTTCCATAGCCGAAGCGGAGTATGTTGTCGTCGGAAGTTGTTGTGCACAACTTCTTTGGATGCGACAAACTTTTAGGGACTATGGCATAAACTTGCGCCATATTCCCCTCCTATGTGACAATGAGAGTGAAATCAAAATAGCCCATAATCCAGTTGAACACTCAAGGACCAAACACATCGATATTCGACACCATTTCTTGAGAGATCACTCCATCAAAGGAGGCATTGCAATTTAACATGTGAGAACCAATAAATAATTGACCAATACATTTACCAAACCCTTAGATGAGAAAAGATTTTGTGAACTTAGGAGTGAGCTTAATATATTGGATTCTCAAAATGTGGCTTGAATCTTGCACATCTGATTGTCATATTCAAAAATTCACACATGCTTGAGAAAAACTCATCCTCCTCAATTCTTCGAATTATTTTGAAATTATTGAATCCTTGTGAACCATGGTCATAGTTTGATTGTTGACTGCTTGCTGACCATGTTTACAAAGATCTTTTGTAAAATCTAGTCCAAGAGGATCAAATCTCTACTGAAAACTCAATATATATATATAGGAGTTTTCAGCCTTAGGACCGGACTAGTCCGCCCTTGACCGGACTAGTCTGGTGGCTCAGGTTGTCCGGACCCAGTCCGTTGGCCGGACAAGTCCGGGTCCCCGACTGGACTAGTCCAACCCTTGGAGACTTAACCTCCCCAGGGAGCCCCCGACCTCTCCACTTCCACTCAAACGCTCTCTATCTCCAAAAACACACAAAAACCGCCCCCAAACGCGATTTTTGATTCCCAAAAACAAATCTCGACTCCAATCCGTGGATTGTAGTCCTAAGGTGCTAGGGACCTATTCCCCAAGCATCGGAGGCCTATTCTTCATCCACATTTCATCGATTTGAAGATTTGAAGAGGTATTCTTGACCTAACCCAAAAACCCTTGAAATTCAATTCTTTTGGGTCTATTGATAGAAACTTCTTCACAAATGTTGTTGTGCACATCATTGTGATCATGTACCTCTATTTTTGTGGTAGGATCAGTAGTTTTTGCAAAATTTCTCTAGATTAGGGTTCTTGCTGTGTGAACCGGACTAGTCTGGCCATAGGGCAAACAAGTCCGATTTGCTACGGACCGGCCCCTGGGCAGACAAGTCCGGGTTACACAGTGAAAACCGTAACCTAGGATGATTTTTTGAATTCTACCACTACCCCTTAACTTCCTTTGACTCATACACATTCCCTTGCTTCTCTTATCAGCAACCATATCAGATTCCGAGTATGTTCCACTTTCCGACTCTGAGGCCGAAGCAGGAAGGCAAGCTCTTTACCGCCGGAGACGCGAGGAGCAGGAAATGGCTGCTGCCTTCTTTGAATCAAGGAAAGCAAAGAAGACACAGTGAGAAGCCCACAACTCTATTGCCGCCGAGGCAGCCCCAAGGAAAAAGAGACTTGTGACATTGGGTGATCAAGCTAGAGCCCAGGAGGCGAGGACCTCCAAGGATAAGGGAAAGGCCCCAGCCGATGCTGCACCCAAGAAGAGGATGATTGTTGCCAACAAGCCTGCAAGCAAGGCTAAGAAGGGAGCCTCTCATCCCATAGGCCCCTTGAGGATGTTCTCTCCTGCACGGAACCCAAATCGTGCAAGTGCCTTCGATGCCAACATCTTCAAAAGCAAAGGGGCTGAGAAGGCATGCAAACTCCAAAAGATCGATGTCTATCAGAGGGACAGGAGCACAGTTGATCCCCGCTTCTGGTGTGACATCCACTGTGATTATTACCAGACTGTCTACATGTCCAAGCAAACCCTGGTCATCGATGCTCAGTGGATTGACTGGGACTACATGGCTCATAAGGATCACGTGGCCTTCAATGCTGTGATTGAGGCCGTTGAGCGACATGGTCTGAAGAAATTCATGGCTTTTCAATATGACTGGAATGTGAAAGTAATTACTCAATTCTAATCCACTATCTACTTCCACACTGATAGGGACAGGCGGATCACCTGGTGACCCATGGAGAGCAATACTCCACCACCTACTGGGAGTTTGCTTAGCTACTTGACTATGAGGATCAACTGGACAATGAAACCATTATCTCCAACTTGAGGCCAGTTGATCGCGATACCCTGGAGTACATGTATCCTAGCCATGCATGTACCCTTTGAGGTCGGGCACATAAGGAACATCAATCCCTTCTACAGTGTCCTCAATAGGGTGCTCCGGAAGACCATTGCCCCCAAGGATAGAGATGCGGGGATCATTCAAGGAAATCTGAGGCACCTGATGGTACTCATTGATGGAGATGTCCGCTTCAATGTTGTTGACTACATCTTCGACGACATCTTCAACATCTCCCATACTTCAAACTGATCATGTGGATATGCTCCATACATCATGTACATGATCGAGAAGGTCTCCGGACTCAAATTCAAGAAAGACATCACTCACCGGAGGCTTCAACCTCAACTCCCTCCTCCGGAGCCTGCTGCCCCTAGGAGGAAGAATGCGGACCCTCCTGCTTCTTCCTCTCGATTTGTGTCATCTCCTCCGCCACTTCCGCCTTAATCATAATGCGTAAGTGGATTCTTCAAGTGCTTCAAAGCTCTTTTTGCCTATTGCCGGAAGACAGAAATTCGGCAACATCGCATGGAGCGTCGCAACGAGAAGTATCTCAAGGCGATGTGCGACAAGCTGGACATCCCTATGTCTCCCACCAAGGAGAGTGATGGTGAGATCACTTCATTCCCGAAGTTCACCGTCGAGGAGCTCGCTCAATTTGGTGAAGATGGTACTTTCACTGCGGCCCCGTCTGATGATGACGCTCATATTGATCCGGGGGCCAAGGAGAGCGATAG
Source organism: Tuctoria greenei (assembly GCA_036927565.1). Classification (NCBI taxonomy): domain Eukaryota; kingdom Viridiplantae; phylum Streptophyta; class Magnoliopsida; order Poales; family Poaceae; genus Tuctoria; species Tuctoria greenei. The sequence continues at coordinate 287,784,335 of JAYESD010000001.1, forward strand.
CGGGCACCAAGGCAGAGACGACGACGACGCCAATGATGATAATGAGTAGACCTAAAGACTCTTCCTTCCTTCTTTTCCTTATTGGTGTCTTGATACCAAAGGGGGAGGGATTGGTGGATGCGGCACTTAGAGAGGGGATAGCTCTACTTTACTTACTTATAATGGGGGAGAGATTGAGAGCCCTACTTAGTTATTTGGGGGAGAGATTGATCCAATAGTGGACTTATGTTTTTATGTTTAAAACTCTTGCTTCAATTGTTGTAAGACTTAATTCATATCAATTTTGATGTTATGCTTGAGTTACATGCTTATCTTGCATATTTGTTGCTTTATCACAATTTATAAGCACATCACTTAGGCACCTCACCATAACATGTATATGTTTCAGAACACTCTCAATTATTATTACTCATGATGCATACATTGAGGGGGAGTCACTTGTACAAATACATGTTATGAAAACAAATTATTATCCTTTTTGTCGAAGTCTTAATGTGTTGTCATCAATCACCAAAAAGGGGGAGATTGAAAGTGCATCCCGTGGGTTTTGTATGATTGATGACAACAATTAAGAGTCTAATGATCTAAGTTGATCTTAAGCACAGGTACAATGATTGAAATGAGATGAAACCTCTCAAAAAGGAAAAGGACATAACGGGCTCAAAGGCTCAAGAGTAGAAACTAGGGTTTCTATGAAGTTGAGCTTATATGAGTCGTGTCATGTGAGAGGGTGGATGTATCATGTGCATTGAGATCATTCTAAGGGGCTCAAAGTGGCGATTGAGAGAAACACCTAAGTGAGAAGCCAAAAATGAGAAAAGACCCTAGGAGGCCGGACTAGTCCGGCCAGGTAGACCAGTCTGTTTTGAGACGAACCAAACGTCTCTGGAGTGATTCTCAGTGATTTTGGAGCTAAGTCCCAAAAGACCGAACTTGTCCGTTTTTGGACGGACCAAAGCTCTCTATAAAGGTTTGGACTTGTCCGTATGGGTATGGACTAGTACGTTTGAGACTTAGTGAGATAAACCAAGAGAAACCCTAGAGGGCCAGACTAGCCCGCCCCCAGTGGCCAGACTAGTCCGGGCCTACCCAGATGAGTCCATTTTGGGACGGACTAAACCCTTCTGTGCTACTTCGGACGAGTCCGTTGTTTAGTGACTGTTTGAATTTAGAAATTTGGCGGGTTGCGTGATGATCATCGCGCAGTGTGGCAGTTGTCGGGACCTGACCAGAGGTCAGTGGTCCCATTGGGCCGGACTAGCCTGGGGCAAGTGGCCGGACTAGTCCGCCCTTCTGCTGAGGTCAGCGGAAGGGGCTCGGGATCCCTATAAAAAGGGGACCCCCGACCTCATTTGAAGATGACTTGAACCCTAGCGCCACCACAAGTGACCAAGAGCCTTCCAAAGCCTTCTACTCGTCCTACTAGCCCTCTAAGACCAAATCTTGAAGAGATTAGGGTTTGGGGAGGAGAGTGAAGGAAGATCATCGTGCTTGGGCTCTCAGTTTGATCTCTTTGCACATTGTGATTGTGTTTTGTGGCTTGTGTGAGTTGAGCTTCGTGTGCTCCTCATTGTATTGATTTATGGGAGCCTCAACTTGTGAGAAGCCCCATCAAACTTGGTGATTACCCATTGACATAGTGGAAACCAAGCCGGCCATCGTGGTGGCTTGGTGAGAGAAGGGTCAAGTGAGACCCGGTCCTTGTGTGGACTTCTCAACGTGGAAGTGGAGCTGAACCACGGGATAAATCTTGTCTCACTTGTCTTTTAATTTTTGTGATCACTAGTATTGCAATTAGGGTTCATATTGTTCATATTGCCTTTCACTTTTGATCTTTGTTAAAATCTTGTGATCTAAGTGCTTAAATCTTCCAATCTTAGTTGTACCAAGTTACTATACATTGTTTACATCTTGGTTGAACTTAAATTCCACAAATAACTTATCAAACCAAGTTTTTAGGTTTTCACCCCGTGCTGAGCGGACTAGTCCGGCCTCAGGAATTTAATCTTGTTTGATTAAGTCATTTCAGGTCTTATTGCTTATTCACCCCCCTCTAGTCGACTTTTAGATACGAGTGGTTTGAGCAGCATTAGAGACAATCTGGATTGTCTTGATGGGCACGTCATCGTCGGAGGGCTGCACCCGTGGTGCAGGGGCGTGACCGCGCGCGCGTGAGCCTGGCGAGGGCTGACTTGACTCAGCATCGCCCGGGCAGGTGCTGGGGTTGTTGCCAGGGCTCGGAGTTTCCCTAAAGCCGTTATCGCAGCGGCGCGATCTTTGCCGATCTTGAGGACGCTGGAGGGAGTCGGCATCTTGAGGACGAGGTAGCCGTAGTCGGCTATAGCCATGAACCGGTACAGGTCGGGCCTGCTGATGATAGCATGGTAGGGGAGGCTAACCTCCGTGACGTCAAATAGGATATTCTTTATCCTAAAGTTCTCGGGTGTCCCGAGAGTACCCGGAGGTGGATGCTACCGTACGGGATAATACTCTCTGACCCTACCCCCAAGAATGGTCTCGATGGGGTGTGCCTGGACACGGGGTACTTTAGCTTGTCACAGGTCGCACAGTTGATGAGGTTCAGCCTGGCTCCACCATCTACCAGGATGTGGTAGAACTTCACGTTGGCGATGGTGGGGGCGATGAGGAGGGGCAGATGCCTTGCTCTCGCCATGTTCTCGGGGTAGTCGGAGGCGTCGAAGCTGATTGGTGTCTCCATCCATCTATGATGTGGCGCCGGGGCATGAGTAGAGGTTGTTGAAGCCATTGCCCGATGCATGGTCTTGACTGCATTCCTGGATGCGAGTTACCAAGATCCTCCACAGATAACGTGGAGTGCTTTGCGACGCTCGTGGTCTCTGTTGAGGTCAAAGTTCACAGCCTGGTGAACCGCTTCCACGGCGCATTTTGGCCTCTGGAACTCCTTCTCCACGTCTTTGTCAACACGCTGGTCGACCTTTTGCGGCTTGATCTTACCGCTACTCGAAGGCTTTATGAACACCATGGTGGTGAAAACGCTACCACTCTTTTGAGGGAAAAGCCCCCTACCTGGCGCGCAAAATGTCGAAGTGTTAATGTGACACTTCCCCCGGATCTGCTAAGGAGCAGCCCGCGGAGGTTCTTGTTCGACGGGGCTTAGGCCTCAATCAAGTGTACGAGCGCGTGAGAGAGTATGAGATGGTGGTGTTTACATGGTTCGGGCTGCAAGGAGCGTAACGCCCTACTCCACAGTGGATTGTATTGCTAGTGGGTGTGTGTGTCAGGGATTCGATGTTCAGTCTTTGTAACGGTGGCGGTCTGATCCTTTTATAGACAAGGTCGGACGCCTTACAAGTGGGGTCTAGGGCCCGACAGGTGGTCCTGGGGTGATCTTATCCTAAAGATCTATGCTTCTCGCATAAGCTTCCTATGACCGTGGTAGTGAACACTCGCCGTCTTGTAGCCTCTCTCATCAGTAGCCCACGCGCCGTTCCTAACGATGGCAGAAGATGTCCTGTCAGTCTGTCTTGTTACCGCAAGCTACCCACTTGGCTGAGTGAGATAGTGATGAGTAGGTTTAGGCCCGATCTTTCGAAAGGTAAGTCGATTGGGGTGGAGAAATCGATGTTGATGATCCGCGGCACTCGAGCAGTTCGAATACCCCTGCAATCACTACACCACTGCTCCGTTGTTTATCAACCGTGCGGCACACGCTTGACCTCGCCAAGAAGGCTAATCCCTGCAAGTGAACTGAGAACACAAGCAAGAACGTAGAAGACATGATCTGAAATTGAGAAGTTAGGGTCTCACAAACCGTAGAACGGCGAAATTGTTATTCTAAGAAAAACCCGCCGAATATGACCAACGGCTGCAGTATTTAAAGGCTAGGGTTCAGCCAAAACACGATTAGACGTGTCCCTAATGGACTCATACTGATGCAAGGCCCAAAGGCCCGATTTGGTGGCGCAGCACCGGACAAAAATCTGGACTCGACTTTTTTTGATGATTCCCAATGACTCCGGAGGAATTTTGAGGTGGGAACATAGCCATTGGAAATTTTATGTTCTCCTCTTTCCGTGCATTTGTGGAACGTCAAAAACGGAGTCTGTATGCATCCTGGGCGTCCGTTTTAAGGTGGACTGCTCCTAGACTCCGAGTTGAACTCAAGTTCCGAGTTGTAAACTGATTCCATCAACTTGTGCATGTCCCAGTAGATTCTCCATGTTCCCAAGGCCTCTTCCCTTCTCTTGTTGATCTTCTCCATTGTTCCTAATAACAATTAAATCATCACATAGCAATCTATTCTCAAACTCATATGCAAAGGAAGTTAGGAACGAATTCACCTGCTGATTTATTAACCGTGTTCGTGCTCTTGTGATTGGTCCTTGTAGTTCAATGTGCATCTCTGCTGTTGTGATGTCCTCATCATCCTCCGCCTCTTGAATTGGAGTCGTCCTCGACTCAAGTTCATCTTATTCTCCCAAGTACGGTCGCAAATGTGAAATGTTAAATGTAGGACTAACCCCAAAATTGTGAGGCAATTCAAGCTTATATGCATTATCATTAATTTTTTCAACAATCTTAAAAGGACCAGCAGCTCGTGGCATAAGTTTAGATTTTCTCAAGTCAGGAAATCACTCTTTTCTCAAATGTAACCACACCAAATCACCTGGTTCAAGTTTTACTTCCTTTATACCTTTACTACCTGCAATCCTATACTTCTCATTCATCTTTTCAATATTTTTCTTTGTAGTTTCATGCATCTTAAGAATGAATTCAGATCGTTGTGTAGCATCCAAATTTATAGTTTCAAAAGGAGGCAAAGGTAGTAAATCAATAGGAGCATGGGGATTGAAACCATACACTTCCTGGAATGGACTTACCTTTGTCGTGGAGTGAACGGATCTGTTGTAAGCAAATTCTATATGTCGTAAACACTCCTCCCACAACTTCAAATTTGTTTTCAAGACAACCCGCAACATAGTGGATAAAGTACGATTAACTACCTCGGTTTTTCCATCCATTTGTGGGTGATATGTAGTTGAAAATAGCAACTTGGTTCCCAATTTATACCACAAAGTTCTCCAAAAATGACTTAAAAATTTTGCATCACGATCAGAAACAATGGTATTTGGCACACCATGTAAATGAACATAGCAATGTGTGAGGCATTATCATTCTTATGACAAGGTATAAAGTGTGCCATTTTAGAGAAACGATCAACAAATACAAAAATACTATCCATCCCCCTCTTAGTCCTAGGCAATCCCAAAACAAAGTCCATAGAAATATCCTCCTAAGGTACACTAGGAACAGGAAGAGGCATATAAAGACTATGTGGGTTAAGACGAGACTTAGCTTTATTGCAAGTAGTGCATCGTGACACATAGCGCTCGACATCATGCCTCATCTTTGGCCAAAAGAAATTTGTGGACAGCACGTCTTCAGTTTTCATCACTCCAAAATGTCCCATCAAACCTCCTCCATGTGCTTCTTGCAAAAGTAATAGACGAATGGAGGTAGCTGGAACGCATAGCTTGTTAGCACAATAGAGGAGACCCTCTCGCAGCACATATTTATTCTAAGTTCTTCCTTCTCTACTATTTTCAAAAGAATCTTTGAAGTCCAAATCAGTAGGATATAATGCTTTTATTGTTTCCAAACCAAAGATTTTATGGTCAAGTTAGGACATCATGGTATAACGCCTAGATAATGCATCGGCAATGACATTTTCCTTCCCTTTCTTATGCTTAATGATGTATGGAAACGACTCTTTGAACTAAATCCATTTAGCATGTCGTTTATTCAGATTGGTTTGACACTTAAGATACTTCAATGACTCATGATCGAAATGTATGACAAACTCATTAGACCAAAGATAATGTTGCCAAGTTTGTAATACTCGCACTAAGGCATACAATTCCTTATCATAAGTGGAATAATTCAGAGAAGGACCATGAAGTTTTTCACTAAAGAAAGCAACGGGTTTACCTCCTTGTATGAGAACGTCTCCAATACCAATGCCGCTAGCATCGCATTCTAGCTCAAAGGTCTTGTCAAAATCAGGAAGTTGTAGAAATGGTGCTTGTGTAAGCTTCGATTTGAGAGCATCAAAGGCTTGTTGCTGCTGTTCACCCCATCAGAAACGGCACTACCTTCTTCGTTAGCTCATGTAGAGGTGCTGCAATGGTGCTGAAATCCCGCACATAATGCCGATAAAAACCTGCTAGACAAAGAAAACTTCGAACCTGCGTGACGGTTGTTGGGGCTGGCCAGCTGGTGATTGCTTCAATTTTTGCCTCATCCATCACAATTCCCTGCGAGGAAACGACATAGACAAGAAACGAGACTCGATTGGTGCAAAAGATGCACTTTTCGAGGTTACCAAACAAACGTGCATCTCTCAAAACAGGAAAAACAGCACGTAAATGATCAAGATGTTCATCATATGACTTGCTGTAAATGAGGATATCATCGAGGTAAACCACAAAAAATTGTCCAATGAAAGCACGTAAAACCTCATTCATTAATCGCATAAAGATGTTGGGTGCATTAGTTAACCCAAAAGGCATGACTAACCACTCATAAAGTCCAAACTTGGTTTTGAATACAGTTTTCCATTCATATCCTAGTGCCATTCTAGTTTGGTGGTAAGCACTATGCAAGTCAATTTTTGTGAAGATGATAGCACCACTCAATTCATCAAGAATGTCATCTAAACGAGGAATAGGATAACGATATCGAATGATGATGTTATTAATCGCTCGACAGTCAACACACATGCACCAACTACCATCTTTATTAGGAACCAAAAGAACCGGAACGGAACAAGGGCTAAGGCTTTCACAAATGTACCCGCAGTCCAAAAGATCTTGGACTTGTCGCTGAATTTCCTCAGTTTCCTCTGGATTCGCCCTGTATGCAGCACGATTTGGCAAACTTGCTCCTGGAATCAAATCAATCTTGTGTGCAATGCCTCTCATTGGTGGTAAATCAGAGGGTATCTCAGAGGGAAACACATCCTCAAACTCCTGCAAAAGGTTAGCAACAGTAGGGGGCAATGCAATAGACAATTCATGAAGTGAAAACATGGCTTCTTTGCATACTAAAGCATAGCACATCCCATTAGCATCAAATAAATCAGCAAGGTGAGATTTAGTTACGAGCAACAATGGTGATTTTAACTTAATGACTTGTTGTTTTTCATATTCTAGTTTTGTTCCTTTGCCATCACAAATTTTACTCTTCTCAAAATGCACAATTTCAGTAGGAGTCATGGGAAGCAAAGTGATTTTCTTTCCCTTATGCATGAGAGTATATTTATTAGTTCTACCATGATGAATAGCATATGTATCAAATTTCCAAGGACGATCCAATAAAAAAGAACAAGCATCCATAGGAATGACATCAAAATCAGAAAAATCATGGTAAGAACCAATTCAAAAATGTATTCTCGCTGTTTGTGTTATCCGAACCTTACCGCTGTTGTTAAACCATTGAATGTGGTATGGATGAGGGTGTGCTATTGTTGTCAAACCAAGTTTCTTGATGACGTCCGTGTTCACCAAGTTATTGCAGTTACCTCCATCAATTATAGTGTGTACACGGCAGCCCTTGACGACGAGAAACATGTGGAAGAGGTTGTGTCGTTGTAGCTTGTCATCTGTCTTCACTTTGGAGCTCAAGGCACGCTGCACAATGATGCTCCTATAGTTCTCCACTGTACCAAATACCTCTTCTTCGGTGTGTTCGTCATTTGGATCTATAAAGTCAGTAACAAAAGAATATTTATCTTCAACATCTGAAGTACTATCATACCCGCCATCGTCGCGTGTTATGTATGCTCATTTGCTCGGGCAATCTCTCATCATATGACCAAGTCCCTAGCAGCGGTGACACTTAATGTCAGAAGTACGACTCATAGAAGGAGTGAACGACGAAGGCTTGAATGATGTCGCCTTGTTGCCCTCCGGCACGCGAGAAGGCGGAGCAGTAGGTATAGTTTGTTGGCCTCCATTGGATGGTGTAGTCGCTGCATGGGGGGTCTAAGATGGTGCTTTTTTGGATGGTGTGGGCGTCGAACGTGGCGTGAAGTTGCTCCTTGTGTGTTGTTGCTGTTGTTGTCGGCTCTACAATTCTTTTTCTTCCAACATAGCAAGCTGAAACAATCTGTTAACAGTATCATATTCCTTGTAATCAATAATGTCCTGAATTTCACGCCTCAACCCAAATGAGCTACTTTATCATCCATTTCTTCTAATACCCCACAATGCAGCATACCCTTTTGTAACTCTTGATAATACTCCTCTACGAACATGTTACCTTGGTCTAAGCGCTGCAATTTTTTACGAAGGTCCCGCTGAAAGGATGGAGGAATAAATCGAACACGCATAGCTTCCTTTAATCTATCCCATGTTGGAGGATCAGTTCTAGTTTAAACAAGTTCATTCCACCATATGATAGCAAAGTCCTTAAACTCACTAGTGGCTTGACGAACTCTATGTTGTTCAGGAACAAGATGGGCATTAAATTTTTGCTCTACTGTCATCTCCCAATCAAGATAAGACTCAGCATCATAAGCGCCAGAAAAAGAGGGTATAATAAATTTCACTTTAGCAAAAGGATCATCGGGAGGATGATTCTAATTGTTATGATTATTACCTCCCATACCTCGACAATAAAGTGGCAGTCTTGGCTGATTGTTGTGATCTTCCATATCATCATATGGATTGTCTTCATGTCTTCCAGTGAGAGGCAACCGTGCCTCAAAAGTATTCATCCGAAGAGCAAGGTCATCAAGTAGGCGAGTCAAGTTTGCCAATGACTCCTCCGTTGATGCATTGTGTTTGGCGAACATATCTATCATGGTCTTCATCATATCACGTAACTCAACATGTTGAACACATTTGTCATCATTGTCTTCACCTGCCATTGTTAGTAGGAAACAAAAGACAACAAAAATTTATTATCTCTATCAACTACAGTGACAATGTGAAAGGTGGAAGAGAACAATCTCTCTCGCTCAAGCGTCTTACCACGCTCTTACAAGTGTTCTTACCAACACAGCAGGTGGTGTGGACGGTGAGATGAACCAATGAAGCGTGGTGTGATTGCAAAGGTACCTGTTATGCTCAAGAGAAAGGTGGAGCTTGGATGGCATAATATGGTGGCTAATAAGCAGAAAGCCATTAACACGTAAACAAAGTTGAATAAGTATTCAATGTAGGAAATTGTTGCTAGTCAACAAGTGCCCTAGGGCCTAGCACAACACAAGGAAGTATCAAGGCAAAAGAAAAACAGGATGATATAGCCAACAAAACAACACCAAGTGGTATAGGCCAATTGCTTTAATATGCGTGCTCTTCACTATTTGTTTTCTTTTTTGTAATATTTCTTTGATATTTTTCTTTACTCGGGAGCATGAAGATAAGAAGCACACAAATTTGCAGCTCAATTGGATGTAATATGCGGCCTACAGAAAATCAAGAAGATTCTTTAAAATTCATGTTGAAACTTCAGAGGTCGGATAGCCTATCTTCCGAGGGGAACTTGGGCAATCTAATTTTGCCGAACGCGGCTACGCAGTGCAAAATCAGGTGTGAAATCATGTAGATGAATTTGAAAATAAAAATCGCCCAATTTCGATTTCGTATGCGAAAGTTATGGCCGTTTTAAGATAGGATGTCCGAGTTATGATTTTTGGATGTTGATTCCAACTCAGTTTGAGAACAGAACTCGCAATCGGATATGAAAATGATCGGGAATTGGCACAGCAACTAATAGGGTGGTGTGTGATGATTCAAGGATGAGTGGCACAAAGGTTTGTCACCTAATCTAGGGCTGGCGATGCGGGAGTTCACACAAGGCGGCTAGCTAGGTCAAACCGATGAACGTGGTGGATCGGTTTGTTATTTAGGGATTGTGAAATATGTGTCGAACAGCAAGAAAACAAGGACGAAACATGATAACTAGGACCCAAAACACAAAGATAAACCAGCAACAAGACTCGACCACACGAATGCAAACTCAACAATGCAAACTGAAAAACGAAACTGCAGGCACTATAGTCTAGGAAGCGGTAAAAGCGATCTAATTCTTTTTCTGGCTCTTCTGTGGACTCTAGGTACAAAAAATTGATCTAATGGAAGGAAAAAAAGATACCTCATGGGCAACATAGAAATCTGATACCAATCGATGAGTAGGTTTAAGCCCAATCTTCCAAAAGGTAAGTCGATTGGGGTGGAGAACTCGACGTTGATGATCCGCGGCACTCAAGCAGTTCGAATACCCCTGCAATCACTACAGCACTACTCTGTTGGTTATCAACCGTGCGGCACATGCTTGACCTCGCCAAGAAGGCTAATCCCTGCAAGTGAACCGAGAACACAAGCAAGAATGTAGAAGACACGATCTGAAATTGAGAAGTTGGGGTCTCACAAACTGTAGAACGGAAAATTGTTATTCTAAGCAAAACCCACCGAATATGACCGGCGGTTGCAGTATTTAAAGGCTAGGGTTCGGCCAAAACACGATTAGACGCGTCCCTAATGGACTCATACGGGATACAAGGCCCAAAGGCTCGATTCGGTGGCGCAGCACCAGACAGAAATCTGGACTCGACTTGTTTCAACAATTCCCAATGACTACTGAGGAATTTTGAGATGTAACAAGAGTCATTGGAAAGTTTATCTTCTCCTCTTTCCGTGCATATGTGGAATGTCAAAAACAGAGTCTGTATGCATCATGGGCATCCGTTTTAAGGTGGACTGCTCCTGGACTCCGAGTTGAACTCAAGTCCGAGTTGTAAACTGATTCCATCAATTTGTGGACGTCCCAGCAGGTTCTCCATGTTCCCAAGGCCTCTTACCTTCACTTGTTGATCTTCTCCATTGTTCCTAATAACAATTAAATCATCATATAGCAATCTATTCTCAAACTCACATGCAAAGGAAGTTAGGAACGAATTCACCTGCTGATTTATTAACCGTGCTGGTGCTCTTGTGATTGGTCCTTGTAGTTCAATGTGCGTCTCCGCTGTTGTGATGTCCTCATCAGATAGGCCTACAGTGCCTTTACTGTGATGCGATTGGTCATAGCAGTCCGTGACTGTTGGCGTGCTCCACATTGTGCACCGGAGGTTGGTGCGCATCTTCAATGCTTGACATGGGCAGGGCACACCATCTCTTAACTCTGGCATATTACCATTCAGGACAAGTTGTGGGACACGTGGTAGCGTCAGGGCTGACCCCTGTTGGGGAGGCCAGCCCCGGTCCTTCGTGACACGTTGCAGCTCTGGGGCTCCCAAGGGGATGTGGCAGCTCTGGGCTCTTTCCCGTTGGGGGTGCTGAACCTGGCGCTCTGAGCCACATGGTTGCACTGGAGCTCTCCCCCAAGGTTGGGGAAGGTCTTGTCCCTACATGTGGCATCTCGGGAGCCTATCTCTCCAGAGAGGCCGAGTCCCATCTTCAAGGCTCTTGTGGTCGTGTCGGAGCTCGATCTTGAACGAGACTGAGGTCTTGTCACTACCAGCACTACATCGGGAGAAGACTAATTAATTGACCAAGCTGCCCCATACTCAGTATTGTGGTGATATTGTATAGCTTAGTGGCTACTCCATAAACTTGTCCTTAGAATCCGGCAAGTTTAAAACCCAAATACCTGGTCTCGTGCGTACTGCACTATACCATACAAACCAACCCGCCAGATTCCTATTTACTACAATTCATTTTCCAACATCATAATAATAATCATAATTCATAAATGGTAAATGTAATAAATTTTGTTCCCCCCATCTAATAAGCATGGCTACGCGTACATTAATTCCCAAATACCATCCATCCATAGCCCAAGTGACAACGGAATAAGGTAAAACAATAGGGTAATCATAGCATAGGATTCATATTAAATTAACATGCAATTAACTAAATCCTTAGAAAAGGTACAAGATGGTCAAGGGAACTTGCCTCCTCCGAAGTGTTGGTTGTCGAAGTGAAGGTCTTGAAAGTTGAATTCTGGCTCATGAACTGGCTCTACTCGAAATGTCGATGCGAGGCAAAAGTAAATACCATACAATAATTATGCATACAATGCTAAGCTACAAACATATACACAATCACAAAAACTTACGCAAATACGTACCTACGAGAGAGTTTACTACTCATGTGTAGAAGTTCAATTAATTAAAATGTGGATTTTTATGTGTTAGAAATGTGCATTAAGATTTTATATCACTTTTGTATTTATTTTTGTGCTCAGTACACATTTTATTGGATTTTACTACATTAAAATATAATTATTTACTAGAATTATGTTTTTTAAGCTTTAACTAATACACTAAATAATTTTTAATGCTACGCTATATTTATTCCTATGCTTAAAATAATTTTGTACTCAAAATACTAATTAAATATATTTTCTACATAATTTGGTGGCCCAAAATGAATTATTTAAATTTAAACAGACATAAATATTTTTTAAGTTCTCTAAATAATTATTCTGAATTTCTATTAATTTCTATTCACTTTTCTGCATTTATTTCTTATTTTTATGTAATTTTCAGTAATATTGTAAATAATATAAATGCTGAAAATAATTTATAATATGTCCAGGGATTATACTGTAATTATCCCAAACTAGACAGAGGCTATAAATGTATTTAATAAAGTTACTGGGTCCTAACCATGAAATCTGCAGTTAAATCATAATTTCCCTAAGGTCTAGAGGTCAAATTGCATTTTCTTAGGTTATTGTGCAGTCATCATATTTTCGAGGGGCTAGATCGAAAAAGGGCAAGGGCCTTAGTGCAAAATGACAGGCGCTCAGACTACTTTGAATGCTAGCCGCCGGATTCAAAACGCATGGCCAAGATTTAATTAAATCAATGGGTTATGCACGTTTTAATCACGACCGTCGGCCGTGAGGCCGTGGCCGAGATTAGGCCAGGTCGCCCCTTACCGGTGCCAGCGCAGTGCGCGGCGGCGCACGGCGACCGACGATGACAGACTCGCTGGAATAGCCAAATCGCATGAGAATCTACCCTAATACTCAAATCTTGATGCGTAAATCAAAACGGTAGAGCGACGCGAACTAACTAGAGGCGATCTTGGGACTTGGAGAGGTGCAGAGGGGTGTGACGATGAAAGGAGGCGACAGAGCTCGTTGGCGGTGGTCGGTTCCTGTGATGCAACCTTAAATCCTACCAACGAACATGCCCGGCAGCCTGCAGACGATGTCGTGCACGAGGTGAAGCCGTGAGACAGTGTGTGCAATGGCTAGTTGAGCGGTGCAACACGGAACGACGGCGACAACTCAGCGATGAGTGATGGGATCAACGATGCGATGGTGATCTCCCCAAGCTAGCTTGACCAGCATGCTCCTAGGGTTGTGGCGCACGCGTTAGACCAAGGAAGATGGAGAGAAGAACGTGGATTCAACGGGAACAGGAAGAACGATGGAGACTCACTGTGAACAACAGTGCTAGGGTTTGGAGAGCTCGGGGAAGGAGAGAAAATGGGGGGGGGGGGGGCTTATATAGTGCGGCGGAGACGACAGTCGAGGCGCGCGTGCGAAACTCAAAGTTTGGGCGTGGATCCAAGGAGTGGGGGAGCGTGGGCACAGCGTGAGTATCATGGCGTCGGGCGCGGTGGCGGTTGCACGATGGAGAAGAAAGCGCTGGCAAGCGGGCCTGTCCGACTAGAGAGAGAAAAAAGGGAGAAAGAGGAAGAAGCGCGGGCTGGGTCGCACGAGGAGAAAGAGGGAGATGGGCTGCAAGTGATTTCGGCCCAGGTATGGTTTTATTGCTTTTTCTATTCCTTTTATTTTCTTTTCATTTGATTTCAAATTCAAACTCTAACGAATTCTACTCGTTTGAATTCAAACGTTCACACAAAAATGTACAACCAAATGCACACTAATATGATTGAAATTTTGATTACACCGTTTGCAGGTACCCTGCGTACCGGATACCCCTTGGAACCGCGAAGAATGATAAGGAACTCCACATACCTGAGTTGAAGACCTCCGAAGGCCCCACGTGTCATACAGAACTGGACCTGCCTCCCTTCTATGGTTAGTCCTAGTGCCGCCACATGTATTATAAGACCGGATCTACATTCCTTACATGGGAAAGCTCCGGGCTAGATACCTGTGCGGCACCCCCGGACCTAACCCCCAGCAGAGGGAAACTCTGGTACCAACACGTGTACAACAGCACAGGACCTACTCGTCCAAGACGATAAGCTCCGGAGCTGCCACGCTTCCAACCGCCGGACCTTCAAGTTCAACAGGCAGGTTGGTGGACCTCCAATGGCTCAGACCTTCAAGGAACAATTAAAGCTTCATGACCCGATTGTGTGTCATTAATGCTATCCTAATGACACACGATCGGAGAACCCTTAATACCAGTAACGCCACCATCAAGGGGCATTACCATGCTGTTAAGGGTAATTAAGTACATTAATTGTGTATTAAACATCAGTAACCGCCAGGGCCACATGTCGGGCCAGGATAACGATGTAACGACCAGTCCTTGTACTATAAAAGGACTGGTCGAGCGATACATAGGAGGACACTTCCACATACGTCCACACACCCGGAGGACTTCCACACTCTGGTCTTACACACAAGCGCTCAGATGCTCAATACAACAACAACACACACCCGTGGAGTAGGGTATTACGCTCAGGCGGCCCGAACCACGTAAATCCTTGTGTCTACTTTTCACCTTGTTTTGAGTCTCTGCGCACCCCAACCGAACTACAAAACTCCGTGGGCTGCCAATGGTAGTACTGGGAGAATTGCTAGAATCACACTCCGACAGCTGGCGCGCTAGGTAGGGGGTGCCCAAGATTCAAACATGGTGAACTCTGCTGCTGGATCGTCCAACGATAACCATGTTGTGCAACCTGCTGGAGGCAATCCCTCCAACATGTAGCAGCCAGCAGGTGTCGTGGCTACAGCAGGAGCCATGCCACCGCTGCCACCATCCGCTATGGCAAATCAAGCTGGACGTCGAGATGGGGCATCTGTGTTGGTCACTGCATCAACGAACAACAACCCTGAACATGCGATTAATGTCGCGTGTGCTCTTCTCCAACGTCCACTGCCTCCAGGAGCACCCTATGGTGTGATGGACTAGTGGAGAGTTGATGTGGAACATCTGGTTGCGGCAGCAGCCGATGGCATCAGCAATCAAGGTCCTCCCCCCTCGGGGCGGGCCCCATCGCAGCATCGGACCGTGTCGGGTAGACTTGGTCCGCACGCTTCGCAGGACAGGAGGCGTGCTGCATCGCATCAAGCAACGCCGCTGCCTTCTGGGGTGCGATGTACCCACACGGTAACCAGACTTTCGACTCACGACCTCCAGGCGGAGCTCGATCGTCGTTACCGACAACAAGACGGCCGTGTCCACATCGAGCGTGCTCGCGAGAGGCGAGAGGCTCGGGACAGTGCTGCTCCCGAGGGAGTAGGAGGAGGCGCTGTTCTGCCCTGGCCATGCACCTACGCATGGTCAGATGGCCACAGATGTTCTGGCCTCACCTGCCAGAGAAATTTGACGGGACTGTCAATCCCACTGAATTTCTCCAAATTTGCTCCACTGCTATCCTTGAGGCTGGGGGAAATGAGGCCGTGATGGCCAATTATTTCCCTGTGGCTTTGACTGGGACCGCCAGGTCTTTGTTCATGATCCTTCCGCCTGACTCCATCAACAGTTGGACGGAGTTGTGCCAACAGTTTACCGCCAACTTCGGGAGCTCATACACCCAACCAGGCACGAAACGGGACCTTTTTGCTGTCAAGCAGAAGGGGGAGAGTCCCTGCGATCTTTCATCCAAAGGTTCTCTCAGGTGCGTAATACCATTCCTTCTATCTCAAGCGCTTCTGTTATTGTAGCATTCATATAGGGCGTTCAAGACAAGAAGATGCTGGAGAAGCTGGCGACCAAGGAAGTCACCAGCGTCACGGAACTCTTCAGCTTGGCAGACAAGTGTGCCAAGGCTGCGGAGGGCCGTGAAATGCACTCCCAACCACCTTCGAAGGACAACAAAAAGTCCTCCAAGGGTGAAGCCACTACCTCCAGAAGTGGCAAGAAGAAGAAAAAGTCCAACGGCAAGAAGAAGTCGTCGGCCGGCACACCTACTGCTGCAGCTGCTACAGCTCCAGGTGGCTGTTGACAGCTGTTATATACCAAATTCATCTGTCAATTTAACTAAATTATGTGAAGGATTTGTCATTTTTTGCACACATCACCTTTCTATCTGACCCATTTCCACTTGAACTTGGAGAAATATGTGTATGCACCATTCTATGCAGGAAATGAGGAAATGTAGAGGGACCAATCTTATAAAATATCATCCCAGCCAATCAGGCGACGACACGTGGCATCCCATGGATGAAATGGCTCACAAACAGAAGTATCCGAGGATATCCAACGGTGTATCACCCATATACATCAATGGGACCCACCTGGCAGCCACCTGGAGAAAGCACACGAGAAACGGTGCAATGACCAGGTCGGCCAAACCAGGGGGTCGGCCGACCTGGTCTTTGCACCAAACTCGGTCAGCCTCCACGTGTTGGCTCCTCCCGGCTCCCTGGAGTCAATGGTGACTGATTCGCACGCTTTTGGTGGCAGGAACCAACCTCAACACTAGTATAAATAGGACCCCCTACCCCTCACTTCAACACACACCACTTGGGCATCATTCTATTGTATACACTATCTTCCATAGTCCTTAGAGGAGTTAGGATGTAGAGAGGAGAGCCTCTAGTCCCAAGTCCAAATTGGGAAAGGAGTAGAAGGAGTCTATCTTCCTAATTCCACATTGGGAAAGGTATGGCTTATGTATTCCTTCTTTTATTTGTGACTTTGTGCTCAATAAAGATATTATCTTTAGTCTTCTTTTATACGTATACTTGGACAAAGCGTTTCTTGTTTTATTGTGGATTACATGTATGTGGAAGGTATAGTCTTTATGATTTCACTCTCATGATCAAATCTTATGGTCATAAACACTATAGACCCCCACTATAGTCTATGTAGTTACGATATGATTATGTTAATATGAATGACTTATGCTATGCTTCAACATTGGTTCAACGATGCTTAGGTTAGTCATTGCCTTAGGATGGCTTGTTCCATGGCTCCTACGGTATTTTCTTAGTATGCTAGCATGGTGCTAGGGTATTTAAGTAGAGTTGGATGTCTCGTAGACCCACGGATTGAAGAGGTACGCAGTAGGTGGTGACAGCCCTATCTGTTCTTTGTAATCCTCCACGTTCGGCTATACCACAGGCTCTTGGTGGCAGTCGCCCTAGTATTGCTAGAGGTAAGCCTGTGCCCGATGTGTTGAATAGCATTGCATAGGAATTCATCATTGACATGACCATTAGTATCTACCTTAGGCTATGTATATGTATTAGGAGCATTGTAGGAGCAACTCTCTAACTCTCAATCCAATCTCCCTCTAGGACCCATTTTTACCTGTAACACCCTCATTTTCATGCATCATGCCTTGTATACACTCATATACATGTTTAACATTAACCCACAACAAGAGGAACGAGTTTAAAATTGATTTGGAGCAAAACCGCACTTAAAACACAGGAAAGTGCGGACTAGTCCGTTTTTACTGAGGACTAGTCCGATTTCTCTCTGACTAAAAACGGACTTGTCCGTTTTTGCTGCGGACTAGTCCGATTTTGCCTCTGGAAACCTTCGGACTTGTCCGATTTTGTGCGAACTAGTCCGATATTCCATGAATCATTGACAAATTGCTAAGTCCTTGGACTTTTCCGGACTAGTCCGGTATTCCAGCGGACTTGTCCGATTTCCTCTCTGTTTAAAGTCGGACTTGTCCGATTTTTGGCCAGACTTGTCCAGTTTTCTCTCTGGACGACTTCGGACTAGTCTGATCCTTTCCGGAATTGTCCGATATTTCGCGACTCCGAGTTGATCTTTTGTTTTATGACTTGTTTCTTGGGTTTCACGTTAAGTGGGCCTAGGGGCATCGTGCCTAACTCTTTTAGAGCCCATGTGGGACTCTAAACCGGCCTCTACTCATCCCAAACTCAAAATCCATCTAACCCTAGCCTCCACCTCTATATAAACAACCCCATCCCTTGGATTGACATCTATTGTCAATTTTCCACCCACCGAAACCCTAGTTCGTGGGGAGCCACCATCAAGGAGGGAGGAGAAGATCCCAAGAAAGAAGAAGAAGAGGAGGAAACGAAAGAGGATCAAGATCTCCACCAAGTTTCGTCCTTCACCACCAATTCATCCCCAAGTTCATCACCAACCCTAGATCACCAAGATCCAAGTGCTACCTCCAAGTTTCTTGATTCATTGGAGTCCTAAACACCTGATATACCTTTTATTATCTTTTCCTTACGTGAATTCAACCCCTAATCTCTGAATTTACGTCGATCTAGAAAACCCTAATCTGCTGATCTCGCAGAGTGCAGACTTGTCCGGTCCCTAGCGCACTAGTCCGATCTTTCTGGTTAAATTGTGTTGAATTGATTCTAAAATTTGATCTAATCGAATTGAAACCTATATAAATTTGTTAAAAGTTATTAGAACTAGTTAGTGATCATTAAGAGCAATCTATTAACAAGTTCTACCTTGCATTTGCATTAATCATGCATGTCATGTTATATTGAGTAATATTTGTGCACTCTTTGATTGTGTTTCTTGTCTTGTATGTTTATTGTGTGGATTAGACGAAGTTGCGCTAGAGAGTGCCGCGGAGGATCTCCAGCACCAAGAGTTTGAAGGCTTTGATCCTATTCATCAGCAAGAGCAAGGCAAGTGTCCTTGAAGCATATTGATCCTGTTTTAAAGTAAATGTTTGTTTGCAAAATTGCATGCTTGTGTCAATTTGATGGGAACCCTATGGTAGGAAGTTTACTATCATTGTTTGACCACCCTTGTCACTGGAATTATGGTAGAGAGTCGGGATGGGATTTTTACCTTTTTGCTTCGCTTAATTAATTGAGATGGGAAACCAATACTACACATTAATGATACATTTATGAGATTATGATTAACATGAACTGGTTAATATGATATAGTAATTGGTGATCTAAGCAAGCCTGGTATGTGGATGGGTTGGACGATATGGTGGTTTGCTTGCTTTAGATCTAAGGACCGATTCATGCGAGAATAAGCCAGGACTATAGTGCCACCACGAGGCCAAGTATGGGTGCGGCGTAGCTGATTAATTAGGGCTTTGCTAGTTCTGTTTGGACCATTGTGGATGCTCGTGGAAGGGGTAGTCAGATTGGGTTTGTTGATGATTGGTGGTACTACGCTGGGATCCGAATGGCTCAAGAGGGGGTCCTTGGTTGAAGATGTGCTCTGAGGGAGACATCGCCACCGGTGAAACCTCAGTGGGGTCTAAATAGGCTAGTAATCCATTTGTAAAGGCTATTTTGTGATCTCTTGGCCATACACCAAAGGAAGTGTAATTGGCATAAGGGAGGTTCTTTAGTCGCCGACGGGTGATGAAATCACAAACACGTGGGTAAAGTGGTACAAACTCTGCAGAGTCTAATAAAACTATCATGATAGCCGTGCTTCCGGTTATGAGCACCTGGACAACTTCCATGATTAGAGGGAAATTGGAATTTGGGATGGTTATGGTTTGGTAATGGTTATGGATGGTTATGGATTTATTTCTGGTGTTGAATATGGTTATTGGCAAATGGTGAAATCTGAAATTATTGATGAAGATGGTGAATTGTTGACTGGTATTATGATGTTACTTATGATTATGATGGGTTTACTTCACATACATGTATTATATTGCTTTACAAATGTTTTACTGTACTTTTCAGCACTTTGCCATTATTATTGTCGACATTTGAATAAGCCACATGTCATACTTTCCACACTTGCTGAGTACGACATGTACTCACTCTTGCAATCTCCCCCAACAGTTGCAGGTCAGGTTTGGGATCTTAATGGCGATAATGCAGAGTTCTAGGTCGTGTCTACCGTCAGCTTTGCCTGTGGTGTTATTGGAGTTGCGCTATACCCTATCGCTTATGCTGCTTAGTTGCTTAGTTTGCTTAATTAGTTTATTTCCGCTGCATTAGTTGAACTTGTCACAAATATTCATTAGAGGTTGTATTTGAGGTTAATATGGGTTGTGTAATAAGAGTTGGTTAATTAATCTTGTTCTGTGGTAATTTTCTGTATACTCTTTTTTGATTGCACTCGTATATGTGTGTTGAACATCCTGGGCACACATATGCATTAGCTTGGTTCACTTTTCGGAACCGGGCATCATAGATTGGTATCAGAGCCACAGGTTGACTGTAGGATGCAGCCTAGATAGAATGGACACTTTAGAGCACATAGGGGCACTCAGGAATCGATTTGATTTTGTTGGCTTGCTGTTTGCTATATATATATTGCTTGATTGTGTGCTTAATAGAGGATTTTGGGATGCCTTAGCATTGCCATGTCCACCTAGGCTAGTATAGCTAGTTGGTTAGCTTCATATCCCTTGATGCATATAGTTGGGAACATTTTCTAATTCTTACCTATTGCTTTTCTTCAGATGGTGAGGACTCGCAACCAGAGGGATGGCAATGATGAGGAGGAGAACAATGGAGTACCTCAGAACAACAATGGGAAAGGACCTGCTCATGGAGCTATCAACATTGAGCAGCTTTTGGCTATGCAAAACCAGCTCATGCAGACCATGATACAGACTATGGGACAGCTGCAGGCTGGCAACATCAACAATATGCCCCACATGCCTCCACCGCCACCCCCGCCTCCTCATAACCGATTGGGAGAGTTTATGAGGACTAGGACGCCGACCTTTGCTCAAGCTGCCGACCCTATAGATGCGGATGATTGGCTCAAGTCCGTGGAGAAGAAGCTAGCTATTGTTCAATGCAGTGACCGGGACAAGGTCTTGTTTGCTTCTCATGAACTAGTTGGAGCAGCTGCGGATTGGTGGGATGCTTATTGCAATGCTCATGAGAACCAAGAGAGAATTACTTGGGCCGAATTCAAGGGGAATTTTCGTTCTCATTATGTGCCGGGGGGAGTTATGATTTTGAAAAGGAAAGAATTTGAGAACTTAAGGCAAGGAAGATCAAGCGTGAGTGAATATCTCAATAAATTCACTCAACTCTCAAGGTATGCGCCTGAGGATGTTAGTCGGGATAGCCGGAAGCAATACTTGTTCATAAGGGGCTTGAACAATGAGATCCAAGTGCAACTACTCAATTGTGACTATGCAAATTTTCAGAAGCTTGTGGACAAAGCGATTGTGGTTGAGAACAAGATCCGTGAGATGGAGCAAGAAATGAAGAGGAAGGCGCCATATCAAGGACAGCAACAAGGAAGTAATGTGCACCCTCGCCTTGCACCACCCAATGCGCCTCATTTCAGCTCTTCTATTCTTGCTCAACACCCTGATTATGCACCAAGCCCAACTCAGTTTGTGCAGTAGCGCCTTGTCATGCAAGCACCTAGGCCTCCAATGCCTTATGCGCCTCGTGCTAATTTTCCTGGTGCTAATGTTCAAAACCAAGCTCGTCCCAACAATTCTGGTGGAGTTAATAAGTGCTATACTTGTGGAGAAGCTGGACACTTTGCGCATCAATGTCCTAACTCAGGCCTTGGTTAAGGAAGCATTGCACCGAGGCAAAACCCAAGACCCAATGGAGGAGCACCACAAGGAAGCTGTGGACAGCAGAATTTTGCTCGTGGCAACGTGAACCATGTCTCTACGGAGGATGCTCAACAAGCGGATGACGTGGTCATTGGTATGTTTCTCGCCAACTCCAACCTCGCGACTATGTTATTTGATTCTGGAGCATCACATTCATTCATTGCATCGAAGTATGTTGCCAAGTATAGTTTGTCTATCTCTCATATGAAGTTTACTCTATTGGTTAAGTCTCCTAGAGGAGAGATGAGGACAAATATAGTATGTCCAAAAGTAAGCCTTAGAATAAGGGGGGTAGACTTCTCCGCTAACCTCATTGTTTTGGACTCTCAAGGGTTGGATATTATACTCGGTATGGACTGGTTGAGAAAGAACAATGGAGTTATTGAGTGTGCCACGAAGACGGTGAAGTTGACCAATGAGGAAGAGATCACCGTACAATTTGAAGCATCTCAAACCGCATAGAAGCAATTGGAGTTGAATCATATGGACGGTGCCACAATTGAGGAGATTCCAATGGTGTGTGAATTTTTGGATGTTTTTCCGGACGAGTTGCCAGGTATGCCACCCGATCGAGACATTGAGTTTATTATTGATTTAATACCTGGAACTGCACCTATAGCTAAGAGGCCATATAGGATGCCTCCTATGGAATTAACGGAGCTCAAGAAGCAAATTCAAGAGCAACTAGAGAAGTGTTTTATTTGCCCTAGCTCTTCGCCTTGGGGAGCGCCCGTTCTATTTGTGGACAAGAAGGATGGATCCCAAAGGATGTGCGTGGATTACCGAGCTCTCAACGAGGTAACAATCAAGAACAAGTACACCTTGCCACGCATAGAAGACTTGTTTGGTCATATGAAGGGTGCTTGTGTCTTCTCTAAGATTGACTTGAGGTCGGGGTATTTTCAAATGAAGATTAGACCATTGGACATACCCAAGACAGCTTTTAGGACACAGTATGGATCTTATGAGTACACCGTGATGTCTTTTGGATTGACAAATGCGCCTGCCTACTTTATGTACCTCATGAATAAAGTCTTCATGGAATACTTGGACAAGTTCGTTGTGGTGTTTATTGATGATATTATGATCTACTCGAAGGATGAGAAAGAACATGAGGAACACTTGAGGCTTACATTGCAGAAATTGAGGGAGCATCAATTGTATGCCAAATTCAACAAGTGTTAGTTTTGGTTGAGAGAGGTGTTGTTTTTGGGTCACATCATCTCAGGAGAAGGAGTGTCGGTTGACCCCGGAAAGGTGAAAGACGTGTTGAAGTGGGAACCGCCGCAAAACATAAAGGAAATAAGAAGTTTTCTTGGGATGGCTGGATATTACCATCGGTTTATCAAGGACTTCTCCAAGATAGCCAAGCCTATGAGGGAGTTTCTAATGAAGGGAAAGGCTTTCCAATGGACTCAAGCTTGTCAAAATAGTTTCGAGGAGTTGAAGAAGAGGTTGACAACAACCCAGTTTTGGTACTGCCGGATGTAAGCAAGAGTTTTGACATTTATTGCGATGCATCAAGACAAGGACTTGGATGTGTATTGATGCAAGAAGGTCAAGTGGTCGCCTATGCATCAAGACAATTGAAGAAACATGAGAAGAATTACCCAACACATGATTTAGAACTTGCAGTCGTGGTACATGCATTGAAGATTTGGAGACACTATATCCTTGGACATAGGTGTGAAATTTATACGAATCATAAGAGTTTGAAGTATATTTTCACACAAACGTATCTAAACTTGAGGCAACGGAGATGGTTGGAGCTCATCAAAGATTATGATTTGGAGATCAACTATCATCCGGGAAAGGCCAATGTAGTGGCCCATGCTTTGAGTAGAAAGGGAGTAAGTCATCAACTCATAGTTCGAGAGTTACCATCCGAGTTATGCAAGGAGTTTGAACGGTTGAACCTCGGGTTTGTAAATGAGATGGAGATGATGGAGTTAAACCCAACCTTGGAGCAAGAAATTCGAGAGGCACAAACTGCAGATGAAGAGATCAAGGAAATCAAGGAAAGGACCGAAGAGGGGAGAGAGTTCAGATTTGACGAGGATGAACATGGTACTTTATGGCTTGGAAAGAGAATCGTTGTGCCTAATGTGAAGCACATACGGGAGACAATATTAAAGGAGGCACATGACTCACCATACTCGATTCACCCCGGTTGTACGAAGATGTACAAAGACTTGAAGACTTGCTATTGGTGGGATAGCATGAAGAAGGACATAGCTGAATATGTAGCATTGTGTGATGTGTGCCAACGAGTCAAGGCGGAACATCAAAGGTCGGCCAGATTATTGCAACCGTTGAAGATTCCGGAATGGAAGTGGGAAGAAATTGGAATGGACTTCATAGTTGGGTTACCACATACTCAGTCCGGATATGACTCAATTTGGGTAATTGTGGATCGCTTAACCAAGTCGGCTCATTTTGTCCCTGTGAAGACCAAATATACAGCTGCACGATTGGCCGAAATATACATGGAGCATATTGTGTGTCAACACGGAGTCTCGAAGAAGATTGTGTCGGATAGAGGTTCTCGATTTACCTCCAGATTTTGGCAAAAATTGCATGAAGCCTTGGGAACGAGGTTGAATTTTAGTTCAGCGTATCATCCTCAAATGGATGGGCAAACCAAAAGAACCAATCAAATTTTGGAGGACATGTTAAGAGATTGTGCTTTGAAGCATGGGAAAATTTGGGACAAAAGCTTGCCATATGCAAAATTTTCATACAACAATAGTTACCAAGCAAGCTTGAAAATGTCACCGTATGAAGCGCTTTATGGGAGGAAGTGTAGGACACCTTTATTCTGGAATGAGGCAGGAGAAACTCAAGTATTTGGTCCGGATGTGTTGCAAGAAGCCGAAAAGCAAGTCTGAATAATTCGTGAAAACTTGAGGGCTGCCCAATCAAGGCAAAAAGGCTATGCAGACAACAGGAGAAGGAAATTAGCCTTTGAAATAGGAGATTTTATTTATCTCAAGGTGCCACCAATGAGAGGTCATAAGAGGTTTAACATAAGGGGCAAGCTCGCACCTCGTTATATTGGACCATTCAAGATTTTGGACAAAAGAGGAGAAGTAGCGTATAAGTTGGAGATGCCAGCTCATCTTTCGGACGTACATGATGTCTTTCATATTTCTCAGCTCAAGAAGTGTTTGAGAGTACCGGAAGAACAAGTGCCAATGGAAGAATTGGAACTAGAGGAGGATTTGACTTATGCCGAACAACCGGTCAAAATCTTGGAAACTAAGGAGAGGGTCACAAGGAACAAGGTTATTAGATGGTGTAAAGTTCAATGGAAGCACCACACAGAAAAAGAAGCAACTTGGGAGCTAGAAGATGATCTCAAGAAGGAATTTCCCTATCTCTTCTCTTCCGCGTCGAATCTCGAGGGCGAGATTCATTTTAAGGGGGGTAGGTTTGTAACACCCTCATTTTCATGCATCATGCCCTGCATACACTCATATACATGTTTAGCATTAACCCACAACAAGAGGAACGAGTTTAAAATTGATTTGGAGCAAAACCGCACTTAAAACACAGGAAAGTGCGGACTAGTCCGATTTTACTGAGGACTAGTCCAATTTCTCTCTGACTAAAAACGGACTTGTCCGTTTTTGCTGCAGACTAGTCCGATTTTGCCTCTGGAAACCTTCAGACTTGTCCGATTTTGTGCGGACTAGTCCGATATTCCATGAATCCTTGACAAATTGCTAAGTCCTTGGACTTTTCCGGACTAGTCCGGTATTCCAGCGGACTTGTCCGATTTCCTCTCTGTTTAAAGTCAGACTTATCCGATTTTTGGCCAGACTTGTCCGGTTTTCTCTCTGGATGACTTCGTACTAGTCCGATCCTTTCCGTACTTGTCCGATATTTCGCGACTCCGAGTTGATCTTTTGTTTTACGACTTGTTTCTTGGGTTTCACGTTAAGCGGGCCTAGGGGCATCGTGCCTAACTCTTTTAGAGCCCATGTGGGACTCTAAACTGGCCTCTACTCATCCCAAACTCGAAATCCATCTAACCCTAGCCTCCACCTCTATATAAACAACCCCACCCCTTGGATTGACATCTATTGTCACTTTTCCACCCACCCAAACCCTAGTTCGTGGGGAGCCACCATCAAGGAGGGAGGAGAAGATCCCAAGCAAGAAGAAGAAGAGGAGGAAACGAAAGAGGATCAAGATCTCCACCAAGTTTTGTCCTTCACCACCAATTCATCCCCAAGTTCATCACCAACCCTAGATTACCAAGATCCAAGTGCTACCTCCAAGTTTCTTGATTCATTGGAGTCCTAAACTGTAACACCCTCATTTTCATGCAACATGCCCTACATACACTCATATGCATGTTTAACATTAAGCCACAACAAGAGGAACAAGTTTAAAATTGATTTGGAACAAAACCGCACTTAAAATGCAGGAAAGTGCGGACTAGTCTGATTTTGCTGCGGACTAGTCCGATTTTTGGCACTAGAAACTTTCGGACTTGTCCGATTTTGTGCGGACTAGTCCGATATTCCAAGAATCCTTGAAAAATTGCTAAGTCCTTGGACTTCTTCGGACTAGTCCGGTGTTCCAGCGGACTTGTCCGATTTCCTCTCTGTTTAAAGTCGGACTTGTCCGATTTTCGGCCAGACTTGTCCGATTTTCGCTCTGGACGACTTCGGACTAGTCCGGTCCTTTCCGGACTTGTCCGATATTTCGCGACTCCGAGTTGATCTTTTGTTTTATGACTTGTTTCTTGGGTTTCATGTTATGTGGGCCTAGGGGCGTCGTGCCTAACTCTTTTAGAGCCCATGTGGGACTCTAAACCGGCCTCTATTCATCCCAAAACTCGAAATCCATCTAACCCTAGCCTCCACCTCTATTTAAACAGCCCCACCCCTTGGATTGACATCTATTTGCCACTTTTCCACCCACCCAAACCCTAGTTCATGGAGAGCCACCATCAAGGAGGGAGGAGAAGATCCCAAGCAAGAAGAAGAAGAGGAGGAAATGAAAGAGGATCAAGATCTCCACCAAGTTTTCGTTCTTCACCACCAATTCATCCCCAAGTTCATCGCCAACCCTAGATCACCAAGATCCAAGTGTTACCTCCAAGTTTCTTGATTCATTGGAGTTCTAAACACCTGGTATACCTTCTATTACCTTTTCCTTACGTGAATTCAACCCCAAATCTCCAAATTCACGTCGATCTAGAAAACCCTAATCCGCTGATCTCGCGGAGGGCGGACTTGTGCGATCTTTCAGGTTAAATTGTGTTGAATTAATTCTAAAAATTGATCTAATCGAATCCAAACCTGTATAAACTTGTTAAAAGCTATTAGAACTAGTTAGTTATCATTAAAAACCATCTAGTAACAAGTTCTACCTTGCATTTGCATTAATCATGCAGGTCATGTCATATTGAGTAATATTTGTGCACTCTTTGATTGTGTTTCTTGTCTTGTATGTTTATTGTATGGATTAGACGGATTTGCGCTAGAAAGTGCCGCGGAGGATCTACAGCACCAAGAGTTTGAAGGCTTTGACCCTAATCAACAGCAAGAGCAAGGCAAGTGTCCTTGAAGCATATTGATCCTGTTTTAAAATAAATGTTTTGTTTGCAAAACTGCATGCTTGTGTCAATTTTGATGGGAATCCTATGATAGGAAGTTTACTAGCATTGTTTGACCACCCTTGTCACCTGGAATTTATGGTAGAGAGTCGGGAAGGGCTTTTTACCTTTTGCTACGCTTAATCAACTGGGATGGGAAATAACTATACCACTCCATTTAATTATGCATGGATGAGATTATGGTTAACATGAACTAGTTAAATATGATATGGTAATGGGTGATCTAAGCAAGCCTGGTATGTGGATGGGTTGGATGTTATGGTGGTTTGCTTGCTTTAGATCCAAGGACTGGTTCATGCGAGAATAAGCCAGGACTACAGTGCCACCACGAGGCCAAGTATGGGCGCGGCGTAGCTGATTAATTAGGGTTTTGCTAGTATTGTTTGGACCATTGTGGATGCTCGGGGAAGGGGTAGTCGGATTTGGTTTGTTGATGATTGGTGGGACTACCCTGGGATCCGAATGGCTCAAGAGGGGGCCCTTGGTTGAAGATGTGCTCAGTTGGAGACATCGCCACCGGTGAAATCTCAGTGGGGTCTAAATAGGATAGTAATCCCTTTTGTAAAGGCTATTTTGTGATCTCTTGGCCACACACCGATGGAAGTGTGAGACGGCATAATATAGGTTCTAGTCATCGAAAGGTGATGAAATCACGGACACGTGGGTAAAGAGGTACAAACTCTGCAGAGTCTAATAAAACTATCATGATAGTTGTGCTCCCGGTTATGAGCACCTGGACAACTTCCATGATTAGAGGGAATTTGGTATTGGGATGGTATTTTGGATGGTTATGGTTGGTATTATGGTTATGGTATTATTTCTGGTATTTAATATGGTTATTGGCAATGGTGAAACCTGGAATTATTAATGATGGTAGTGAATTCAGATTGGTATTATGATATTACTTATGATTATGATGGTTCTATTTCACATACATATAATATATTGTTTTTCAAATGTTTTTAATGTACTTTTCAACACTTTGCCATTATTATTGTCATCAATTGAATCAGTCACATGTCATACTTTCCACACTTGCTGAGTACGACATGTACTCACTCTTGCAATCCCCCCCAACAGTTGCAGGTCAGGATTGGGAGTTTAATGGTGATAATGCGGAGTTCTGGGCCGTGTCTACCGTCAGCTTGCCTGTGGTGTTGATTGGAGCTGCGCTATCCCTTATGCTTAGTTTGCTTAGTCGCTTAATTAGTTTATTTCTGCTGCATTAGTTGAACTTGTCATAAATATTCATTAGAGCTTGTATTCGAGGATAATCTGGTTTGTGTAATAAAATTTGGTTAATTAATCTTGTCTTTTGGTAATTATCTGTATATCGTTTGTGATTGCACTCGTGTATGTGTGATGAACATCCTGGGCACACATATGCGTTAGCTTGGTTCAGTTTTCGGAACCGGGCGTCACACATTGGTATCAGAGCCACAGGTTGACCGTAGGATGCAGCCTAGATAGAATGGACACTTTAGAGCACATAGGAGCACTCAAGAATCGATGTGTTTTTGCTTGGAGTGCTGTCTGCTATATATATTGTTTGCTTGTGTGCTTAATAGAGGATTTTGGGATGCCTTAGCATTGCCATGTCCACCTAGGCTAGTATAGCTAGTTGGTTAGCTTCATATCCCTTGATGCATATAGTTGGGGACGTTCTCTAATTCTTACCTATTGCTTTTCTTCAGATGGTGAGGACTCGCAACCAGAGGGATGGCAATCATGAGGAGGGGAACAATGGAGTGCCTCAGAACAACATTGGACAAGGATCTACTCAGGGAGCTATCAACATTGAGCAGCTTTTGGCTATGCAAAACCAGCTCATGCAGACCATGATACAGACTATGGGACATTTGCAGGCTAGCAACATCAACAATCAGCCCCACATGCCTCCACCGCCACCCCCGCCTCCTCATAACCGATTGGGAGAGTTTATGAGGACTAGGCCGCCGACCTTTGCTCAAGTTGCCGACCCTATGGATGCGGATGATTGGCTCAAGACCGTGGAGAAGAAGCTAGCTATTGTCCAATGCAATGACCGGGAGAAGGTGCTATTTGCTTCTCATCAACTCATTGGAGCAGCTGCGGATTGGTGGGATGCTTATTGCAATGCTCATGAGAACCAAAAGAGAATTACTTGGGCCGAATTCAAGGACAATTTTTGTTCTCATTATGTGCCCGAGGGTGTTATGATCTTGAAGAGGCATGAATTTGAGAATTTAAGGCAAGGAAGATCAAGCGTGAGTGAATATCTCAATAAATTCACTCAACTCTCAAGGTACACGCCTGAGGATGTTAGTCGGGACAGCCGGAAGCAATACTTGTTCATGAGGGGCTTGAACAATGAGATCCAAGTACAACTACTCAATTGTGACTATGCCAATTTTCAGAAGCTTGTGGACAAAGCAATTATGGTTGAGAACAAGATTCGTGAGATGGAGCAAGACAATAAGAGAAAGGCGCCATATCAAGGACAGCAACAAGGAAGTAATGTGCGCCCTCGCTCTGCGCCGCCCAATGCGCCTTACTACAACTCCTCTATTCCTGCTCAGCGCCCTGGTTATGCACCATGCCCATCTCAGTTTGTGCAGCATCGCCCTGTCATGCAAGCACCTAGGCCTCCAATGCCTTATGCGCCTCGTGCTAATTTTCCTGCTGCAAATGTTCAAAACCAAGCTCGTCCCAACAATTCTGGTGGAGTTAAGAAGTGCTATACTTGTGGAGAAGCTGGACACTTTGCGCATCAATGTCCTAAGTCAGGACTTGGTCAAGGAAGCAATGCACCGAGGCAAAATCCAAGACCCAATGGGGGCAACCACAAGGGAACCGTGGACAGCAGAATTTTGCTCGTGGCAACGTGAACCATGTCTCTACGGAGGATGCTCAACAAGCGGATGACGTGGTCATTGGTATGTTTCTCGCCAACTCCAACCCCGCGACTATGTTATTTGATTCTGGAGCATCGCATTAATTCATTGCATCGAAGTATGTTGCCAAGTATAGTTTGCCTATCTCTCATATGAAGTTTACTCTATTGGTTAAGTCTCCTGGAGGAGAGATGAGGACAAATATAGTATGTCCAAAAGTAAGCCTTAGAATAAGGGGGATAGACTTCTCCGCCAACCTCATTGTTTTGGATTCTCAAGGATTGGACATTATACTTGGTATGGACTGGTTGAGGAAGCACAATGGAGTTATTGAGTGTGCCACAAAGACGGTGAAGTTGACCAACAAAGAAGGGATCACCGTAGAATTTGAAGCATCTCAAACCGCACCGAAGCAATTCGAGTTGAATCATATGGACGGTGCCGCAATTGAGGAGATTCCGTTGGTGTGTGAATTTTTGGATGTTTTTCCGGACGAGTTGCCAGGTATGCCACCCGATCGAGACATTGAGTTTGTTATTGATTTAATACCTCAAACTACACCTATAGCTAAGAGGCCGTATAGAATACCTCCTATGGAATTAGCGGAGCTCAAGAAGCAAATTCAAGAGCAATTAGAGAAGGGTTTTATTCGCCCTAGTTCTTCGCCTTGGGGAGCGCCCGTTCTATTTGTGGACAAGAAGGATGGATCCCAAAGGATGTGCGTAGATTACTGAGCTCTCAACGAGGTAACAATCAAGAACAAGTACACCTTGCCACGCATAGAAGACTTGTTTGATCACATGAAGGGTGCTTGTGTCTTCTATAAGATTGATTTGAGGTCGAGATACTTTCAAATGAAGATTAGACCATCGGACATACCCAAGACAGCTTTTAGAACACGGTATGGATCTTACGAGTACACCGTGATGTCTTTCGGATTGACAAATGCACCTGCCTACTTTATGTACCTCATGAATAAGGTCTTCATGGAGTACTTGGACAAGTTCGTCGTGGTGTTTATTGATGACATTATGATCTACTCAAAGGATGAGAAGGAACATCAGGAACACTTAAGGCTTACATTGCAAAAATTGAGGGAACATCGATTGTATGCCAAGTTCAACAAGTGTCAGTTTTGGTTGAGAGAGGTGTCGTTTTTGGGTCATATAATTTCAGGAGGAGAAGTATCGGTTGACCCCGGAAAAGTGAGAGACGTGTTGAAGTGGGAACCGCCGGAAAATGTAAAGGAAATAAGAAGTTTTCTTGGGATGGCTGGATATTACCGTAGATTCATCAAGGACTTTTCCAAGATAGCCAAGCCTATGACGGAATTGCTAATGAAGGGAAAGGCGTTCCAATGGACGGAAGCTTGTCAGAATAGTTTCGAGGAGTTGAAAAAGAGGTTAACAACATCTCCTGTTTTGGTATTGCTGTATGTAAGCAAAAGTTTTGACATTTATTGCGACGCATCAAGACAAGGACTTGGATGTGTATTGATGCAAGAAGGTCAAGTGGTCGCCTATGCATCAAGACAATTGAAGAAACATGCGCAGAATTACCCAACACATGATTTGGAACTCGCAGTCGTGGTACATGCATTGAAGATTTGGAGGCACTATATTCTTGGACATAGGTGTGAAATTTATACAGATCATAAGAGTTTGAAGTATATTATCACACAAACGGATCTGAACTTGAGGAAACGAAGATGGTTGGAGCTCACCAAAGATTATGATTTGGGGATCAACTATCATCCGGGAAAGGCCAATGTAGTGGCCGATGCTTTGAGTAGAAAGGGAGTAAGTCATCAACTCATAGTTCGAGAGTTACCATCCGAGTTATGCAAGGAGTTTGAACGGTTGAACCTCGGGTTTGTAAATGAGATGGAGATGATGGAGTTAAACCCAACCTTGGAGCAAGAAAATCGAGAGGCGCAAACCGCAGATGAGGAGATCAAGGAAATAAAGGAAAGGATCGAGGAAGGGAGAGAATTCAGATTTGATGAAGACGAACATGGTACCTTATGGCTTGGAAAAAGGATTGTTGTGCCTAATGTAAAGCATATTCGGGAGACAATATTAAAAGAGGCACATGACTCGCCTTACTCAATTCATCCTGGTTGTACGAAGATGTACAAAGACTCGAAGACTTGCTATTGGTGGGATAGCATGAAAAAGGACATAGCTGAATATGTAGCATTGTGTGATGTGTGCCAACGAGTCAAGGCGGAACATCAGAGGCCAGCCGGATTATTGCAACCGTTGAAGATTCCAGAATGGAAGTGGGAAGAAATTGGAATGGACTTCATAGTTGGGTTACCACGTACTCAGTCCGGGTATGACTCAATTTGGGTAATTGTGGATCGCTTAACCAAGTCAGCTCATTTTGTCCCTGTG
Organism: Tuctoria greenei; assembly: GCA_036927565.1. NCBI lineage: Eukaryota > Viridiplantae > Streptophyta > Magnoliopsida > Poales > Poaceae > Tuctoria > Tuctoria greenei. Next base: position 287,816,907 of record JAYESD010000001.1, read on the forward strand.
AAGACCAAATATACAGCTGCACGATTAGCCGAAATATACATGGAGCATATTGTGTGTCGACACGGAGTCCCGAAGAAGATCGTGTCGGATAGAGGTTCTCAATTTACCTCCAGATTTTGGCAAAAATTGCATGAAGCTTTGGGAACGAGGTTTAATTTTAGTTCAGCATATCATCCTCAAGCGGATGGACAAACCGAGAGGACCAATCAGATTTTGGAGGACATGTTAAGAGCTTGTGCTTTAAAGCATGGGAAAAGTTGGGACAAAAGCTTGCCATGTGCGGAATTTTCATACAACAATAGTTACCAAGCAAGTTTGAAGATGTCACCATATGAAGCGCTTTATGGGAGGAAGTGTAGGACACCTTTATTCTGGAATGAGGCAGGAGAAACTCAAGTATTTGGTCCGGATGTTTTGCAAGAAGCCGAAAAGCAAGTCCAAATAATTCGTGAAACCTTAAGGGCTGCTCAATCAAGACAAAAAGGCTATGCGGACAATAGGAGAAGGAAACTAGCCTTTGATGTGGGAGACTTTGTTTACCTCAAGGTGTCACCAATGAGAGGTCATAAGAGGTTTAACATAAGAGGAAAGCTAGCACCTCGTTATATTGGACCATTCAAGATTTTGGACAAAAGAGGTGAAGTAGCATATAAGTTGGAGATGCCAGCTCATCTTTCAGATGTACATGATGTCTTCCATGTTTCCCAACTCAAGAAGTGTTTGAGAGTACCGGAAGAAGAAGTGTCAATGGAAGGATTGGAACTTGAGGAAGATTTGACTTATGCCGAACAACCGGTCAAAATCTTGGAAACCAAGGAGAGAGTCACTAGGAACAAGGTGATTCAATGGTGTAAAGTTCAATGGAAGCACCACACAGAAGAAGAAGCAACTTGGGAGCTAGAAGACGATCTCAAGAAGGACTTTCCCTATCTCTTCTCTTTCGCTTCGAATCTCGAGGGCGAGATTCATTTTTAGGGGGGTAGGTTTGTAACACCCTCATTTTCATGCATCATGCCCTACATACACTCATATGCATGTTTAACATTAACCCACAACAAGAGGAACAAGTTTAAAATTGATTTGGAACAAAACCGCACTTAAAATGCAGGAAAGTGCGGACTAGTCTGATTTTGCTGCGGACTAGTCCGATTTTTGGCACTGGAAACTTTCGGACTTGTTCGATTTTGTGCGGACTAGTCCGATATTCCAAGAATCCTTGAAAAATTGCTAAGTCCTTGGACTTCTCCGGACTAGTCCGGTGTTCCAGCGGACTTGTCTGATTTCCTCTCTGTTTAAAGTCAGACTTGTCCGATTTTTGGCCAGACTTGTCCGATTTTCGCTCTAGACGACTTCGGACTAGTCCGGTCCTTTTTGGACTTGTCCGATATTTCGCGACTCCGAGTTGATCTTTTGTTTTACGACTCGTTTCTTGGGTTTCATGTTAAGTGGGCCTAGGGGCATTGTGCCTAACTCTTTTAGAGCCCATGTGGGACTCTAAACCGGCCTCTATTCATCCCAAAACTCGAAATCCATCTAACCCTAGCCTCCACCTCTATATAAACAGCCCCACCCCTTGGATTGACATCTATTTGCCACTTTTCCACCCACCCAAACCCTAGTTCGTGGAGAGCCACCATCAAGGAGGGAGGAGAAGATCCCAAGCAAGAAGAAGAAGAGGATGAAATGAAAGAGGATCAAGATCTCCACCAAGTTTTCGTTCTCCACCACCAATTCATCCCCAAGTTCATTGCCAACCCTAGATCACCAAGATCCAAGTGTTACCTCCAAGTTTCTTGATTCATTGGAGTTCTAAACACCTGGTATACCTTCTATTACCTTTTCCTTACGTGAATTCAACCCCAAATCTCCAAATTCACGTCGATCTAGAAAACCCTAATCTGCTGATCTCGCGGAGGGCGGACTTGTCCGGTCCCTAGCGGACTAGTCCGATCTTTCTGGTTAAATTATGTTGAATTAACTCTAAAAATTGATCTAATAGAATCCAAACATGTATAAACTTGTTAAAAGCTATTAGATCTAGTTAGTTATCATTAAAAACCATCTAGTAACAAGTTCTACCTTGCATTTGCATTAATCATGCAGGTCATGTCATATTGTGTAATATTTGTCCACTCTTTGATTGTGTTTCTTGTCTTGTATATTTATTGTATGGATTAGACGGATTTGCACTAGAGAGTGCCGCGGAGGATCTACAGCACCAAGAGTTTGAAGGCTTTGACCCTAATCAACAGCAAGAGCAAGGCAAGTGTCCTTGAAGCATATTGATCCTGTTTTAAAATAAATGTTTTGTTTGCAAAACTGCATGCTTGTGTCAATTTTGATGGGAATCCTATGATAGGAAGTTTACTAGCATTGTTTGACCACCCTTGTCACCTGAAATTTATGGTAGAGAGTCGGGAAGGGCTTTTTACCTTTTGCTACGCTTAATCAACTGGGATGGGAAATAACTATACCACTCCATTTAATTATGCATGGATGAGATTATGGTTAACATGAACTGGTTAAATTTGATATGGTAATGGGTGATCTAAGCAAGCCTAGTATGTGGATGGGTTGGATGTTATGGTGGTTTGCTTGCTTTAGATCCAAGGACCGGTTCATGTGAGAATAAGCCAGGACTACAGTGCCACCACGAGGCCAAATATGGGCGCGGCGTAGCTGATTAATTAGGGCTTTGCTAGTACTGTTTGGACCATTGTGGATGCTCGGGGAAGGGGTAGTCGGATTGGGTTTGTTGATGATTGGTGGGACTACCCTGGGATCCGAATGGTCAAGAGGGGGGCCTTGGTTGAAGATGTGCTCAGTTGGAGGCATCGCCACCTGTGAAACCTCAGTGGGGTCTAAATAGGCTAGTAATCCCTTTTGTAAAGGCTATTTTGTGATCTCTTGGCCACACACCGATGGAAGTGTGAGACGGCATAATAGAGGTTCGAGTCATCGAAAGGTGATGAAATCACGGACACGTGGGTAAAGAGGTACAAACTCTGCAGAGTCTAATAAAACTATCATGATAGCCGTGCTCCCTGTTATGAGCACCTGGACAACTTCCATGATTAGAGGGAATTTGGTATTGGGATGGTATTTTGGATGGTGATGGTTGGTATTATGGTTATGGTTTTATTTCTGGTATTGAATATGGTTATTGGCAATGGTGAAACCTGGAATTATTAATGATGGTAGTGAATTCAGATTGGTATTATGATATTACTTATTATTATGGTGGGTCTATTTCACATACATATAATATATTGCTTTTCAAATGTTTTTAATGTACTTTTCAGCACTTTGCCATTATTATTGTCATCAATTGAATCAGCCACATGTCATACTTTCCACACTTGCTGAGTACGACATGTACTCACTCTTGCAATCCCCCCCTAACAATTGCAGGTCAGGATTGGGAGTTTAATGGTGATAATGCGGAGTTCTGGGCCGTGTCTACCGTCAGCTTTCCTGTGGTGTTGATTGGAGCTGCGCTATCCCTTATGCTTAGTTTGCTTAGTCGCTTAATTAGTTTATTTCCGCTGCATTAGTTGAACTTGTCATAAATATTCATTAGAGCTTGTATTCGAGGATAATCTGGTTCGTGTAATAAAATTTGGTTGATTAATCTTGTCTTGTGGTAATTATCTGTATATCGTTTGTGATTGCACTCGTGTATGTGTGATGAACATCCTGGGCACACATATGCGTTAGCTTGGTTCAGTTTTGAGATCCGGGCGTCACATAAACACCTGGTATACCTTCTATTCTCTTTTCCTTACGTGAATTCAACCACTAATCTCTGAATTTACGTCGATCTAGAAAACCCTAATCTGCTGATCTCGTAGAGTGCGGACTTGTTCGGTCCCTAGCGGACTAGTCCGATCTTTCTGGTTAAATTGTGTTGAATTGATTCTAAAATTTGATCTAATCGAATCCAAACCTGTATAAATTTGTTAAAAGCTATTAGAACTAGTTAGTGATCATTAAGAGCAATCTATTAACAAGATCTACCTTGCATTTGCATTAATCATGCATGTCATGTCATATTGAGTAATATTTGTGCACTCTTTGATTGTGCTTTCTTGTCTTGTATGTTTATTGTGTGGATTAGATGGAGTTGCGCTAGAGAGTGCCGCAGAGGATCTCCAGCACCAAGAGTTTGAAGGCTTTGATCCTAATCATCAGCAAGAGCAAGGCAAGTGTCCTTGAAGCATATTGATCCTGTTTTAAAGTAAATGTTTGTTTGCAAAATTGCATGCTTGTGTCAATTTGATGGGAACCCTATGGTAGGAAGTTTACTAGCATTGTTTGACCACCCTTGTCACCTGGAATTATGGTAGAGAGTCAGGATGGGCTTTTTACCTTTTTGCTTCGCTTAATTAATTGAGATGGGAAACCAATACTACACATTAATGATACATTTATGAGATTATGATTAACATGAACTGGTTAATATGATATAGTAATGGGTGATCTAAGCAAGCCTGGTATGTGGATGGGTTGGACGATATGGTGGTTTGCTTGCTTTAGATCTAAGGACCGGTTCATGCGAGAATAAGCCAGGACTACAGTGCCACCACGAGGCCAAGTATGGGTGCGACGTAGCTGATTAATTAGGGCTTTGCTAGTGCTGTTTTGGACCATTGTGGATGCTCGGGGAAGGGGTAGTCGGATTGGGTTTGTTGATGATTGGTGGGACTACCCTGGGATCTGAATGGCTCAAGAGGGGGCCCTTGGTTGAAGATGTGCTCTGAGGGAGACATCGCCACCGGTGAAACCTCAGCGGGGTCTAAATAGGCTAGTAATCCCTCTGTAAAGGCTATTTTGTGATCCCTTGGCCATACACCAAAGGAAGTGTAATTGGCATAAGGGGGTTCTTTAGTCGCCGACGGGTGATGAAATCACAAACACGTGGGTAAAGTGGTACAAACTCTGCAGAGTCTAATAAAACTATCATGATAGCCGTGCTCCCAGTTATGAGCACCTGGACAACTTCCATGATTAGAGGGAAATTGGAATTTGGGATGGTTATGGTTTGGTAATAGTTATGGAAGGTTATGGATTTATTTTTCGTATTGAATATGGTTATTGGCAAATGGTGAAATCTGGAATTATTGATGAAGATGGTGAATTGTGGACTGGTATTATGATGTTACTTATGATTATGATGGGTTTACTTCACATACATGTATTATATTGCTTTCCAAATGTTTTACTGTACTTTTCAGCACTTTGCCATTATTATTGTCGACATTTGAATAAGCCACATGTCATACCTTCCACACTTGCTCAGTACGACATGTAATCACTCTTGCAATCCCCCCAACAGTTACAGGTCAGGTTTGGGAGCTTAATGGCGATAATGCGGAGTTCTAGGTCGTGTATACCGTCAGCTTTGCCTATGGTGTCATTGGAGCTGTGCTATACCCTATCGCTTATGCTGCTTAGTTGCTTAGTTTGCTTAATTAGTTTATTTCCGCTGCATTAGTTGAACTTGTCACAAATATTCATTAGAGGTTGTATTTGAGGTTAATATGGGTTGTGTAATAAGAATTGGTTAATTAATCTTATTCTGTGGTAATTTTCTGTATACTCTTTTGTGATTGCACTCATATATGTGTGTTGAACATCCTGGGCACACATATGCGTTAGCTTGGTTCACTTTTCGGAACCGGGCGTCACATTGCCCTTTAGAATAGATTGCCTAGGTGTGTGTCACACTACCCCTATTATCAACTTACCCCTGTCCGGATAATGGATTAGTATCCCATAGCCTGACCATAAGAGTACTATATACTTTACTTCATTGCCTTCCTTTGGGATAAATACGATACCCTTGGGAATACTCATGGGTGAAATGCTACAATGGTATCTTTCGTGCGCTTGCAGATCTCATCTCTTTACCGGAGATGATTTGTGGTGTTAAGAAATACCAACAATCATTTCTGGCGCCGTTGCCGGGGATGATTTGTTAGTATATCTTAAGAGCAGTCAACAAGCATTTCTGGCGCCGTTGACGGGGAACGCAAAGGAAGTGAAGGATATCTATCACTTGTGATTAAGCTATAGGTACTAGTAGTTATTAGGCAGGATTACCCTTGTTTGTTTTCTCCTTTGTGTAAAAACAGGGTAGTGTTCGGCAACCCATTGTATGGGATGGCCAACGAGGACGCAAGTGCTAAACTGCAAGATGATTCAAGGCGTACCTCAACAAATGTCCGCTAGGCAACACCATTGCCTATTGTGGAAGAATTTCAACTTTCAGTAAGAGCCAAAGTCGTCCATACCCAAGCTTGGGGAAGGCTCCAAGAAGTTCTTCTTGGTTTGCCTCCACCATGGGGTGGATAGTTGGCTCATCATCCAACACTTGTGTCATGGTTTGGCTCCACCAATCCATGACCACATTCATGCTAGAGCTGAAGGAGTCCTATTCTCATTCATCATGGATGAGAAGAAGGTCTCCACTCAAGGGGTGGATTGAAGAATGCTCAAGTTCCCATAGCTTGTCATGCACACCACTTCACAAGGTGGATATGCTAGTTATGGAACTACACCTACCATTGAAGTGTCATGAATATCCAATACGTTGGAGATTTGTTTGGATAATCCAAGTCATGGATATTCACATGATTTGTGAAAATCCATGTCATCATGAGACGCGTGGGAATTATTTCACTAAGACCCATGAGGACCTTTTTCAAACAACAACTCCAATGGCTACCATTCACAAGGATGTCAAGGGTGGAATTAACATCACCTTTGTATTCAAGGAGGCTATGGCTTTCCAAGGGATTTAAGTTCAACAAGACTACCTTGAAGTATCTTGGCCAAGCAAAAATCAAGACAACATTCACATGAAGATCTTGGCCAAGGACAAGAACTTAAGGAGCATTCAAAGTCCAAGATATCCCACATCACTTGTTGGGATTCCCACACTTCGACCAAACCCATTCAACCTAGGGCAAGTTACATTGTGGATGAAGTGTTTCTTGTTTGATTGTGGAGTCCACATGTCATCGTGCCCAAGGAAGCATTTGATCCATGATCAAGGTATGGGTTGATTCAATGGAATATCAATATGGTCATAATGGCACCCCTAAGAAGGACAAAGCCTCACCATGCTCATGAAGGAATACATTCAAGAGGGAGAACCCATCGCTACAACAACATGTCTATATCAATACAACTGGGAGAGGCTAGGGCCACCATGTGGTCACATGTCCAAATGATAGCCATATGAGTTTGGCATGTCAAAACAGAAGAAATCGTCCACATCTTCAACTCCGGGATTGTGCAACAAATCATCGCGCTGAACAAAACGGAGGTAAGTCCTAGTCATCGGACTTCAAAAATTCAGGTGAGTCCTTGCCAATAGGTTAATTGGTATTTATGACTCACCGGACATCAAAAATTCAGTGAGTCCTTGCCAATAGGTTAATTGGTAGTTATCTCATATTTGTTTTCCAAATTGCATCAACCCTTGCACTTGCATGTTTGAAATTCCATACTTGCATGTTGGAAAGTAAAATTTCCAACCATCATAAAACTAAAAATTTGAATTAGGGGAGAAATTTAATTGGATATGAACTACGTGCATGACCACTTGAATTTATCTTCCTAGTTCAAACCAAAAAGATTTGCTTTGACCCTCATTGCATTTACAAGTTATTTCAAGCTGGGCAAGACAATTTGAAAATTGGGTTCAATTTGCTTTTGGCTAACGTAACCCGTTTTCGAGTTGTTTTGTGTGTTCCCGATTAAAGTGCAGCTAGGTCAAAATTGTGAAAAGGTGGTTTGGCAAGAAAGTGGAAGGTTTCATCAAGCTCAAGTCACCATTGGGAGGATTTGAGAACACTTCTCTCCTTCAAACTCATTTTGAGTTTGAGGAAGAGAAATGTTCAAGATAATGACCCAATGGAGGAGTCAGAACCAAATCCAACCTCAACTTGGCATTTGACATCAACCATCAAGCCTACGCCAAAAATCAAGGTTGTGAGTTTCTCACACAAAGACCTTCGTCACCAACTGCTCTTCAAATGAGGTATGAGTTTAGCATTGTTCATTGTTTGGTTTGCCATAGAATTGAATGTATTTGCTTGCATTTGTGAGGAAGGTTGACACTTCCTCATCATTCAATTCTCAAGCATCCTCACAATAGTAAGCGTGGGTATTGACTTTTGGATCTCCAAAAGGAAATCCCACCTTACTTGGAAAAATCTAAAACAAGTACTTACAATCCTTTAAGAATTGTTTTGTAAACTTAGTCATTTCTGTCGAGGTTCAGAAAACAAAACTTTTGAGCATGACTTAATTGGTGAATTGGCATATGGAAACTTGGGCATAGTGACAGCCATAATTTTTAATTGAGCTTCATGCATAGATGGTGTCACTAGATTTCAAACTCCTAGGATAAGTGATATCCTTGCTCTGAAATTGAATTGCATTTTTAGGAGGAGTCACTAAATTTCAAATTCCTAGTGAGGTTCAGGAGGATAAAATTGAGAATCTTGTTTGTCATGGTCTAAATGATAAAAATTTGCTCTTGAAAGCTAAGATGGTTAGAAACTTTAAAAGGTGTAGGGATCCATATAGTGTTTTTCTATCACATGCATTGCTATGAGTAAGAGCTTTAGAAAATATGCAACATGAATTATCCATAAACCTCCACTCTTATCAATGAATAACATATTGATCATAGATACACTTGACATTGAATCCAATGCATATTTGATTTTGTTCTTCCCCGTATGTACAAATGAAAGTTCGGTTACCTAACTCGAACGTTCATTTGTACAAGTCTCGGGAGCTAACCATCCCTCTCCATTCAAGAGAGGAAGTTTGCAGGAGTAATATTGCTATGCAGGCATTCATGAAGTTGATTGTTGGGATCCCTAGAGGATTCCATTTCAACATCTCTTGGCCAAGGAGTAAATTAGGATGGTTGTTATCTATCGGAAATTATGGCTGAAGGTCAATCATAACTATACGAGGCTAGAGATTTGAAATGGGAACCCTCCATGAGCAACCAATGAGCTCCCACGAATGGGTGAGAGCATTATGCTCTCAACTATTTTAAGCACTCATTCAAGCTCAAGGGACTTGCCACCATCATTGGGTACAAGTTATTCCTATGTGGCTAAGAGTTATGATGTACCATGACTAAGGAATGACAAGATCACACACAATTTATATTGGGTGCAAGTTGTTCCTATGTGGCTAGAAGGTATGTCATGCCTTAGCCAAGGAACAACAGATCACACTCAACCCATGTTGAGTGCATGTCATTACTTTGTGGTTCTAGGTATGTTGTACCTTACCTAAGGAACAACTGATCATACCCAATGCATGTTGGGCACATGTCACTCCCTTATGGCAAAAAGATATGATACACCTTAGCCAAAGAATAACGAACATACGCATTGTATGTTGAGTGCACGTCATTCCTTTGGATCTAAAGGTTATCATTATCCTAAACAAGGAATGACAAATCACACCCAACACATGGAGACCCTGATGTGCGGACGATCAACATCAAAAACGCTCTATTCAACCACACTCATGGTGTCAATGGGAGGCAACACAACAATCAACACTCAACCCTCCATTGTCAAAGTCATGCTGCAACAAGGATAGGCCAACTCATGGCCTACCTCCATCATTAGGGTTCAACCCCTATCTCGGACCTTGATCAAGAATAAGCTTGGGGGAGGACCCCACTTGAGGTAACTTGTATCACACCCACTACATTTTATTTCAATTCATCCATTGCATATTTATTTTCCATCCATCATCCACCTTGCATTTAAAATATATATATATATATATATGTTAGATTTGCTTTCATCAAATGAAGATGTGCGGTAAGAATGATTTAGAATTCACATAGATGAAATGATGAATAGTTGCTCTGTTTTATTTTCCTAAGTCTCTAGTTTAAAACTTGCTACTCTCCGAATATTGCTTTAATTGGTTTGAAATACTTTTGCCTTAATTTGGAAGTTGTGGGTAGCAAAAGCTTAATCTAATTCTAGGCTGTCGCAAGACTAGAATTGGTAATAGGGTTGCTAGTCCTAGTTTGAAAGTAAAACTTAGATTTCCGGAGAAATTCTAAAAAGATTTAAGTTTCCCTCAATTGATTGGAAATACCTACCAAAGCCATATGATGTGCATACATAGACAAAACCTTATGCATATGCTATTTGCTTTCACATTGAGCCTAGTCAAACTAGTATAGACCTATGTGAGAAATCATTCAACTTTTTTTGAATTCAAGACTTCACTTGCACATGCTATACTTCTACACTAGAAGTAAGCAAAACGTCCATCATATCCACCATACCACAACAAAAAGAGAAACTCCATGTTATTCATGTTCAGTACTCTCTTAAAAATTCATTGCAAAGAAAGGGAGTAGAAGACATGGCTACAAAAAAAATGAAAAAAAAAACATGCTTACATCATAAACATGAGAAAAAAAGAGAAATGAAAAGTATCCATGTTTCATCCCTGCAAAAAGAAAGAGAGATTATACCAAAAAGGAGTTATCTCAAGTATCCACATCTACTTCCACTCCATCGCACATGCACTAGTCTTGAATCAAAAGTTTTGAATTGAATTCTCCTAAGGCTTACTCTTTTGACTTAGCAATATATATGATGCAAATATGCCTACTTACTTTCCTCACCAAGCTCCACATACAAGCCATATTCAATGAGTAGGAATAGTAGAGGCACAATGCTTTGGTGAGGAAATATTTCCACTATCCACAAAGGAGTGACTGAGAGAATCAAATTGAGGTACTTAATATCTAAATTGAATTCTCTGGGATTTAAGTGGAACTTGATTTCTAGGTTATGTTTGCTCCAATTGCTATTCTACCTTTCAACTACTCATGAATATGAAAAAGCATAAGCTCCATGATAACTTAAGAAAGGTAGAGTATCATAGCCAATTTCTGCAATACTAGGTAGAGTATCTTATTGTGCATTAGATACTTTTGAAAATAAGATATTGTAGCAACTCCTGATCATCAACCTAAAGTCTTGACTTTGCTCGGGATGAGCAAAGGATAAGCTTGGGGAGTTTGTTGACGGCTGTTATATACCAATCTCATCCGTCAACTTAACTCAATTATGTGAAGGATTTGTCATTTCTTGCACACATCACCTTTCTATCTAACCCAATTCCACTTGGACTTGGACAAATATGTGTATGCAGCATTCTATGCAGGAAATGAGGAAATGTAGAGGGACCAATCCTATAAAATATCATCCCAGCCAAACAGGCGATGACACGTGGCATCCCATTGATCAAATGGCCCACAAACAGAAGTATCTGAGGAGATCCAACGATGTATCACCCATATACATCAATGGGACCCACCTGGCAGCCACATGGAGAAAGCACACGAGAAACGGTGCAATGACCAGGTCGGCCGAACCAGGGGGTCGACCGACCTGGTCTTTGCACCAAACTCGGTCAGCCTCCACGTGTTGGCTCCTCCCGGCTCCCTGGAGTCAATGGTGACTGATTCGCGCGCTTTTGGTTGCGGGAACCGACCTCAACACTAGTATAAATAGGACCCCATACCCCTCACTTTAACACACACCACTTGGGCATCATTCTATTGTATACACTATCTTCCATAGTCCTTAGAGGAGTTAGGATGTAGAGAGGAGAGCCTCTAGTCCCAAGTCCAAAATGGGAAAGGAGTAGAAGGAGTCTCTCTTCCCAATTCCACATTGGGAAAGGTATGGCTTATGTATTCCTTCTTGTATTTGTGACTTTGTGCTCAATAAAGATATTATCTTTAGTCTTCTTTTATACGTATACTTAGTCAAAGTGTTTCTTGTTTGATTGTGGAGTCCATGTATGTGGAAGGTATAGTCTTTATGATTTCACTCTCATGATCACATCTTATGGTCATAAACACTATAGACCCCCACTATAGTCTATGTAGTTACGATATGATTATGTTAGTATGAATGACTTATGCTATGCTTCAACATTGGTTCAATGATGTTTAGGTTAGTTATTGCCTTAGGATGGCTTGTGCCATGGCTCCTAAGGTGTTTGCTTAGTATGCTAGCATGGTGCTAGGGTATTTAAGTAGCGTTGGATGTCTCGTAGACCCACGAATTGAAGAGGTAGGCAGTAGGTGGTGACAGCCCTATCTGTCCTTTGTAATCCTCCACGTTCGGCTATGCCACAGACTCTTGGCGGTAGTTGCCCTAGTATTGCTAGGGGTAAGCCCGTGCCCGATGTGTTGAATAGCATTGCATAAGAATTAATTATTGACATGACCATTAGTATCTACCTTAGGCTATGTATATGTATTAGGAGCATTGTAGGAGCAACTCTCTAACTCTCAATCCAATCTCCCTCTAGGACCCATTTTTACCCTTTAGAATAGATTTCCTAGGTGTGTGTCACACTACCCCTATTATCAACTTATCCCTGTCCGGATAATGGATTAGTATCCCATAGCTTGACCATACGAGTAGTATATACCTTACTCCATTGCCTTCTTTTGGGATAAATACGATACCCTTGGGAATACTCATGGGTGAAATGCTACAATGGTATCTTTCGTTCGCTTGCGGATCTCATCTCTTTACCAGAGATGATCTGTGGTGTTAAGAAATACCAACAAGCATTTCTGGCGCTGTTCCGAGGATGATTTGTTAGTATATCTTAGGAGCCATCAACAGTGGCCGGGGGCCACGCCCCGAGAAACGACCTCGTCCATCGTCTGAAGACGGTGGCAGCTGCAAGATGTGGTGTCCCATACACAAAACGGACAGCCACAACCTGGAAAACTGTCGAGAGGTCCAGAACCTCGCCGAGCGCTACAACAAGCGCCGGGAAGAAGCTCCTTTCTATCAAAGGGAAGGAAAACAAAAAGTCGACGAAGCTCCGGCTGAAGAGGAGTGAGGCTTTCAGGACCCCAAAAAGGTCTTGAAGGCTGTTTACACCTCCGTTGATGACGACTCCGACGTCTCTGACAACGAGCGTCGGAAGACCATGAACACCATCTTTGGTGGTTCGTGGGACATCACCTCCCGCTGTGTCCTCAAGACAATGCGGTGGAACATGGCCTCGTTAGCTCCCACCGCTAGGGCGGAGCCTCATCAGAAGTGGATGGATACTGCCATCACCTTCGATGCTTTGGACTGCCCGCGAAACATGATCGGAGCTGGTCAACTTCCTCTAATGGTGTCTCCGACCATCAACAACATCCAACTCCACCACGTGATGGTGGACGGAGGTTCGGGGCTGAACCTCATAAGCTTCGAAGCCTTCGTCAAGCTTCTGCTCCGACCTTCGGATCTTCGCCCCTCACGACCTTTCTCCGGAGTAGGTCCGGGGGCCATAACTCCACTCGATGCTATTACTCTCTCGGTGACCTTTGGGACCCGGGAGAATTACCGCACTGAGAAGTTGATCTTCGACGTGGCGCAGATCAACTTACCATTCAATGCCATCTTGGGTAGGCCAGCCTTGTATCAATTCATGGTTGCTGCTCACTATGGCTACTTGGTGTTGAAGATGCCAACACCCTCAGGCGTTCTCTGGATTCGCAGAGATCGTACCGCCGGAGTTACTGCTCTGGAAGAACTTCACGCGCTTGCTATAGTGCAAGAGGAAGAATATGGAAAGGAGCAAGCTCTGAAGCCTCTGAGCATTCCTCATGGAGGCTAAACCTCCGCACCTCGCGTGCAACCAAGCGGCGACACCAACATTCCCGTCAATGTTGTCCAAATTGGTTCCGACGCTGCTCAGACCACCCGTATATCGGGAGGTCTGAACGATAAATAGGAACTTGCGCTCATCACTTTCCTCCGGTCTAATGTCGACGTGTTTGCCTGGCAACCGTCACAAATGCCTGGATCCCCAGGGAAGTGATTGAGCACAATCTGAAGATTTATACTGATGCACGGCCTGTACATCAGAAGCCTCAGAAGCAATCAGTAGAGTGACATAACTTCATACGTCAAGAAGTGAAGAAGTTGCTCGAAGCTGGATTCATCCGAGAAGTCTTCCACCCAAAATGGCTGGCAAACCTAGTCGTTGTAACCAAGGATGGCGGGAAGCTTCGGATGTGTATCGACTACACAACACTGAATAAGGCATGTCTAAAGGATCCATTCCCACTACCTAGAATAGATTAGATAGTGGATTCCACCTCAGGGTGTGAGTTACTGTGTTTCCTAGACGCATATTATGGGTATCATCAAAACAGAATGTCTCGGGAAGATGAAGAGCATACTTCCTTCATCACAGTAGATGGATTATATTGTTACACTGTCATGCCATTCGGTCTCAAAAATGTTGCTTCAACGTTTGTACGAGCTATGTACAAAACTTTTGGAGAACTTATCAGAGATGTAGTGGAAGTGTACGTCGATGACATCGTCGTCAAGATCAAGAACAAGGAGTAATTTCTTGACACCTTGCAAGCTGTCTTCGAGGTTAGCTCTAGAAAGCTTCTTGGATTCTTGGTGAACCACCGAGGAATAGAAGCAAATCCAGCGAAGATTAAAGCTATTGAAGACATGCGACCACCAGCTCACATCAAGGATGTCCAGAAACTGATTGGATGTCTAGCTGCCCTTAGCCGGTTCATCTCAAGACTGGCGGAATGGGCGCTACCCTTCCTCAAATTATTGAGGAAGTTCGGACCATTCCAATGGTCTGAAGAAGCAGAAAAGGCTTTCCAAGAGCTGAAGCAGCTCCTGACCATCCTACCAACTTTGGTAGCTCCAAACCCTAGTGAGCCACTTCGTCTTTACATTTCAGCAACTGACGAAGTTGTTAGCATGGTCCTGGTTGTGGAAAGACCAAAACCGTACCCAATTCAGGAATCCAGACCCCTTCGGGAAGGTCCGAAGCTATCTAAAGGCGAGTCTGGGTCCCATCCCCTAGACTCTGATCCTCAAGGTGAGACACCAGAGGATCAACCTCTTTCAAATGAAGGAGTTACTGTTGTTGAGCAAGAAGATCCGGACCTTTCCAGGATGGTCCAGATCACTTAAGAAGAAGCTTTGGGTTCCTCCAGCAGGAACCGGAAGGTCCCTGAAGAAGGTCCGGACCCCTCCGGGAGGTTCTGGGTTGATGAGGAGGAAGCTCCGGGCCCCTCCGGGAGAGTCCGGACAGTCCAATGCAAAGTTTACTTCATGAGCGAAGTTGACTTCAAGGCGACCAACAACATGGCGGAGTATGAAGCATTAATCTATGGGCTCAAGGTGGCACTATCGTATGGTGTCAAGCAGCTATTGGTAAAAGGTGATTCGCAGCTCATTATAAAACAACTCAAAGGTGAATGCTGCTGCAACAACCTTCAACTAGCTGCATATCTACTTGAAGTCCAGAAGCTTCAGAAGGACTTCAAAGTCCTGAATCTTTGCCATGTCCAGCGTCTCAACAATGCTGAAGCCGATGAACTCTCAATGAAAGCTTCAACCGGAGCTCCAGCTCCCGATGGAACCTTCGTCTAGAGATTGTCAAGACCAACAGCTCAGCCTGTCAAACTGAGCGAAGGGGGCGAGACCAGCACCTCGAAGTTGGCGGTCCCGATGGACCGGTTACCATGGCGTCCATCAAGGGTCGTAGGTGCTACAGGAAGCTCCGAGCAACCGAGCATGCAAGACTCAAAAGATCAAGTTAGCTCCGATGCATGGATCTCGGAGATTCGGAGCTATTTGAAAGACAATATCCTTCCTGAAGACAATGTATCCGCTGACCGGATAGTCAGATTGGCTAAAAGATACAAACTGGTAGAAGGGGATCTCTACCGGTGTGGTGCCAACAGCATCCTAATGCGGTGCATTACAAGGGAAGAAGGCCGCGAGCTCCTCGCGGAAATCCATGGAGGCGAGTGTTGGAACCACGCGTCTTCCCGCACGCTGGTCGGTAAAACCTTCCGGCATGGTTTTTACTGGCCTACAGCACTCTAGGATGCAACCAAGCTAGTGAAGAAATGTGAAGCATGCCAGTTCCATGCAAAGCAAATTCACACACCAGCTCAACCTCTACAAATGATACCTCCTACATGGCCATTCGCTGTGTGGGGGATGGATATCTTGGGACCTTTCCCAAGAGCCGTCGGAGGTTACAAGTTCTTGTATGTCGCCATTGACAAGTTCACCAAGTTGCCGGAAGCAACTCCAGTTGGCACAATCAACAAGCAATCAGCTATCAATTTCTTGCAGTCCATAGTATGCAGATTTGGAGTCCCAAATAAGATCATAACTGGCAACAGGACCCAATTCACAAGCTCTGCATTCCAAGGATATTACGAAGACCTCGGCATCTAAGTCAGCTACGCTTCTGTAGCTCACCCGGCAAGCAATGGCCAAGCTGAGAGAGCAAATGCAGAAATCCTAAAAGGAGCGCCTGAAAAAACATGGAGCCAACTGGATCGAAGAGCTTCCGCCCACCTTGTGGGCAAACAGGACAACTCCAAACCGGTCAACTGGAGAGACACCCTCTTTCCTGGTGTACGGAGTTGAAGTAGTCCTTCCTCCGAAAATCACCTTGGGGTCGCTCCGGGTCCAGACCTTCGACGAAGCCACGCAGGACCAGCTCCGGCGTGAAGACCTTGACCTCGTCGAAGAGGGAAGGTGCCGAGCAGCTGTTTGAAACGCACGATATCGCTAAGCGCTCCGGTGCTATCACCAAAGGCACGTGCATAACCGACATCTCGAGGAAGGCGATCTGGTGCTCCGGAGAATACAAAGTCAAGAAGGGTTAAACAAACTTTCCCCCAGCTGGGAAGGACCCTTTCGAGTGATCAAAGTATCCCGTCCCGGATGCGTTCGCTTGGCAATCGAGGATGGGACACCGCTCCCTAATCCCAAGGAACATTGAGCACCTCCGTAAGTTCTACGCTTAATATCATGGAGGTGAGTCTGTAATTACTTATGATGCATGTTATAGCATCATTGTACAGAGTCGGGTAGCCCCTCCGGGGGAACAGCCGGACTGTAAGGATCGAAACGCCCAAGAGGGGGGGGTGAATTGGGCTTTCTTTCAACTTTTAAAGCAATTAAGATTAACGACCTCAAGCCCAATTCCCTATGCGATTAAACTATGCAATCAATGTAAATTAAAGTTGCGGAATGAAGATTGCATAAGTGTAAAAAGGGAGAGGGATGAAAACGCTCAAGGGACACGGAGTTTATCCCGTGGTTCGGTAAGATCACAAGGATCTTCCTACATCCACGTTGTGGCACCCACCGAGGGGTTTTGCCACTCCCAAGTCACCGAGACAAGGGGGTCTTCACTATTCTTCTCCGTTCGCCAACCTTGGCAAGGTGGAGCTCAAGCCTTGTACACTTTGGAATCCTCCGGGCTTCCACAATCCTCTTGGCAAGCTCCGGAAGTCACACACACCAAGGGACACTCCCTTATGGCTCTCACTACACTAGAGACTCCAATCACCAAGAGTGGAGGCACCCAAGCACTATCTCTAGCTAGTTCTAGCCTATCTCTTGGTGTACAAATGATGAGCAAATGATGTGAAAGTGGTAGCTCTATTGCTTGAATGCTCTAGGATGTGTAGAGTATGTCTGGGCTTCAAGTCTTGTCGATTTGACAGGTTGAAGGGGTATAAATAGCCAGCCTCCATGAGATAGCCGTTGGAAAAGTAGGCTGACATCACTTCTCTGCGAACACCGGATGATCCGATGTCTCCCCTTCAGTTAACATCGGTCAAAGCCAAATTAGCTGATGTCACTGTGTCAGATATGACTGTTGTTAGACCGATGTTGATCTGTCTTCTCATCGGATGATCCGGTGGCTCTTCCTCGAGAATTTTGCTTGATCTTGAAGCTTACTGGAGTGATCGACCGATGTGTGTAAGTCTGCACATCGGATGATCCGGTGCTTCACTTGGTCCAATGGTGTTGCAATCTGTGATGATGGACCGATGTCACTGAGCCACTCACATCGGATGATCCGGTGAGTTCTTTGCTCTGAGGTCTTCTTCTTCTGTTGACACAACTCGACCGATGCAGTCAACTCAAAGACCATCGGATGATCCGGTGTGTTCAACTTGTTGACTTCGAGTTGTTCTGAGTTGTTCTTTTGGAATTTGAACTTGTGACCTCTTTGATACTTGTTTGAAATGTTGTTTTGATTGTCTTCAAGCATTTTGGTGATGTCAAGTTAGAGCTTTCACTTCTTGTCTTCATATGATTTGATTTGATCTCATTCGTTGATTTTATATGGGTCTCCAATGTAATTTTGATTTCATTTGATTGAGTGTTATTGAGACCTTGCATTCACAAATTCATTAGTAATATCGAATGGTTGTCATTAATCACCGAAACCGTACCTCATGGGGCCTAGATGCTTTCAATCTCCCCCTTTTTGGTGATTGATGACAACACAATAATTTAAAGTGCAATAATAATGAATTTGATGATAATACTCAAGTATATATGCAATGAATACAGCATAGGGTACATTAAGCTTGTAAAACGCAAAAGAAATTTGTGGTGTGAAAAGCTCAATTGATTAAAATCATAAGCAAATGAGACAAGCAAAAGAGTGCTTAATTAAAATTACAAAAGAGTACGCACGAATACAAAGGATAAACACACACTCCCCCTGAGACTACTACTATCACTCCCCCTGACTCTTCTACCTCTTCTCCCCCTTTGGCATCAAGACACCAAAAAGGGATCAGAAAGCCTACAGACCCTGAGAGCTGGGCGCGAGGACGAACTGGGCACCGTCGCAGTCGTCAGAGCTAGAGTCGCCGGTCGTAGGAGTTGCCGGAGCGGCGGGAGCTGGAGGGTCCGCTGCCGGTGCTGGAGGAGAGGAAGCAGGTACTGGAGGTGCCGGTGGAGCTGGAGGAAGTGGAGCGCTCACCACGGACGCCGACGTCTGCTGGAACAAGATCGTCGCCGGCAGTGGTGAGTGAATCGGTGCGCTGGATGCCAGAAGTGGTGACATACTGATTGAAGGGATAGGAGTAGTAGGCACCTGAGCAACACCTGGAGCCAGTCCCAGTCCAGGCTGCTGTGGAGGAAGGGCGATCCCGGTCTGAGTGTAAAGGTTGGTGATCAATCCTAGGATCCCCATCATGGCCTGCTGGGTCTGCTGCCGCTGGTCGAGGGTACGGCGGTGCATCTGATCTACCAGGTTGGTGAACCGGTCCGTATCCTCTCGCCTCTGACGGGCGATCTCCAGCTGGAGCTCCTGCTGCTGCCGCTGCAGCTGTGCCAGGTGAGCAGCCTGCTCTGCCCTGGCCTGCTCAGCAGCGAGCCTATCCTGGCGCTGCTGCTCGATCATCTGCTGGTGAAGTGTCGACAGCTTTGACGGCTGTGACACCTGCGCCTCGGACACAGGAGGTGGTGTCGGTGGCGGAGCAGCTGATCCTCCTGCCTCGGCGTCGTGCTGCCTCGGTGAAGGTGGAGGGGGAGGGAAATACTCCTCGACACTCTCGTCTGTGTCGCTCTCGGACCAGACGTGCTGCAAGTCTCCACCTTGAGCTTCTGCCTCAGCCAGACGCTCATCTTCTCTCTCGAGGTCAGACCAATCCTCCTCAGTCAAGCGAGCCTTGACCTGGCCCTCAACTGGACGGCCAAGGCGGCGGTCTCCAGGGGCAGGGGCACGGTAATGTCCGAACCGTGTCACACTCTCGTCAAAGAGACGATCGTGCACGGGAGACTCCTCTGGAACCATCATCGTTAGCAAGTAGCTGATCCAGTGCCCATATGCTAGCTGCCTCATCATGCCCACTCCATCTGTGATGACATCCTCCATCTCGCAGATAATGACATCCACTATATCAAAGTCCATCCCGTTCATGATATAAAACAGGATCGTCTGCTGGAGGGGTGAGGAGAGGCGGCGGTGGCGCTAGGCGGCGGCGGCGCTGCGAGCAGGGGGACGACGGCGGCGGCCGACGGCGGCGGCGGCGGCGTCGGCGCGTGAGGTGGTGGTGGAGCGGCGATGGGGGCGATGAGTGGTGAGGAGAGGGAGGCGTCGGGAAGAGAGAGAAAGGGTGGCGGCGTGTGGGTTAAATAGTGGACCCCAAACCCTAGCTGATATTTTAACAACGGATGGACCGATGTTAAGAGATGTAAGCATCGGTCGAATGCCACAGAAAGGATATTCAAGAATTGCTGTTGACACCGGATGGACCGACGTCTAGGGTTTTGATCATCGGTCGAATACCACAGTAAGGGTGTTCAAAAGAGTGATGTAAACACCGGATGGTCCGACATTGAAGGGAGTAAACATCGGTTGAATTGACCAAAGCTCCAGAAGAGTGAACATCGGATGGACCGATGTTTTCCAGAATGAACGCGTCTGAGCATTTGAGGTTCTGACTAAACTGGGCCTTGAAAATTGAACACCTATTGATCCGATGAGGGATGGGCTAGGGCATCGGATAATCCGATGATAAAAGAACAAAAACATCCCATATATGTCCTTTGACCAAACAAACAATTAACTAGAAACACATGTCTTAGGACTTTTGGGCAACCCCTTACCCCTCAAGAAGCTAATATGCCAATAGCTTGGCTAGACCTTAATGCAAATGGAACACTGAGAAAAATGGAGGAAAATATCCAAATAAAATGTAAGGCCCATGCTTTGTGAGGTAGAGTATGAAGACTTCTATCTCTTTGAAGCATGATCCTCTAGGCATTAACGTACCTAACATTTTGTTCTTTCCACCTTATATGAGTTGAGATATTGCATTTCAAACAAGTCTCCTTCTCATGAGGTGGGTTCCCCTTTGTGACAATCTACCGTATGCAATGCCAAACAAATTATAGTGCAAGAGATTAAATGAGTGCAAGTTTATATGGCAGGGATCATGCAAGGCATAAAATAAATATATCTTGCCAAGTTTGAACCTTCCAAAGGCTTCCTCAGGGAAAACTACTTCTAGCTTGCCCCTATCCTTTGGGAGTTAGACAAGACCTATATGATATGCATCCTTACATGAACATGGCAACTTACATGACGTTAGATGCATCTAGCACATTTAATTCACTTCTAAGTCTAGAAAAGGTTTTCTCATCAAGTGGTTTTGTGAAGATATCCGCCAATTGTTCTTCGGATCTAACACCTTGCAAAGAGATGTCTCCTTTAGCCTCATGATCCTGCAAGAAGTGATGGCGAATATCAATGTGCTTAGTGTGGGAGTGTTGAACGGGGTTTCTAGCTATCTTAACCGCACTTTCATTGTCACAAAGGAGAGGCACACAACCAATTGTAATTCCAAAGTCCAAGAGGGTTTGCTTCATATATAGAATTTGGGCACAACATGCACCGGCCGCTATATACTCCGCCTCCGCGGTGGACAAAGACACGAAATTTTGCTTTTTGCTCGACCAAGATACTAGGGAACGCCCAAGTAAGTGACACCCACCGGAGGTACTCTTGCGATCCACACGGCATCCGGCAAAGTCCGAATCCGAGTATCCCAAGAGATGGAAACTAGCGTTCTTGGGGTACCACATACCTACACTTGAGGTATGCTTGAGATACCGAAGTATCCTAAAGACCGCCTTCTTATGCGATTCTTTAGGTGCCGCTTGAAAGCGAGCACACAAGCACACACTAAAAATAATATCGGGCCTAGATGCGGTAAGGTGCAACAATGAACCAATCATGGAGCGGTAGTGAGATTGATCAATAGGTTTACAGTCCAAGTCCGCGTCGAGATGACAATTTGTCGCCATTGGAGTACTTCTTGTGCTACAATCTCCCATTTCAAATTTCTTCAAGAGGTCCTTGGTGTACTTCTCTTGGTAGATGAAGGTGCCCTCTTGAAGTTGTTTGATTTGAAATCCAAGGAAGAAGTTGAGCTCTCCAATCATTGACATCTTGAATTCCCTAGACATCATGGTGCCAAACTCATGGCTAAGAGATTTGTTAGTTGAGCCAAAAATGATATCATCGACATAAATTTGACAAATGAATAAATCCCCGTCGATGTCCTTGGTGAAGAGTGTAGTGTCCACCCTCCCGATCTTGAATCCTTGCATGACCAAGAAATCCCTTAGACGTTCATACCACGCCCTAGGTGCTTGCTTGAGCCCGTAGAGCGCCTTGTGTAACCTATACACATGGTTAGGATTCCTCGGATCTTCAAACCCGGGAGGTTGCTCAACATAAACAAGTTCGTTAATATAGCCATTGAGAAAGGCACTTTTAACATCCATTTGATAAAGCATTATATTGTGATGTGAAGCAAAAGCAAGGAGTATGCGAATAGCTTCTAACCGAGCGACCGGAGCGAATGTTTCTCCAAAGTCTAGTCCTTCAACTTGTGAAAAACCCTTGGCCTCAAGTCTTGCCTTGTTGCGGACCACGACGCCATTCTCGTCTTGCTTGTTGCGGTATACCCACTTCGTACCGATGACGTTCTTGTCCTTGGGTCGCTCCTCCAACACCCAAACTTCATTACGGGTGAAGTTGTTGAGTTCTTCTTGCATGGCCATCACCCAATTTGGATCTTGGAGTGCTTCCTCTATATGAGTGGGTTCTACACACGAAACAAAAGAGTAGTGCTCACAAAATGAAGCGACATGGCGAGAACGAGTACTTACTCCCCGTGACGGACTTCCGATGATTTGATCAATCGGATGCGCCTTGGAGATGCGTCCATGCCTCATAAGTGATTGTGGTACACTTGGCGGTGGTGAAGCATCTTGCGCGTCTTGTGGTTGGACTTGATCTTAGACTTCTTCTTGTTGTTGGTGTTGTGTGGCTTGTGAATCTTGCATTGGCAATGGATCATCTTTCTCTTCTTCTTCTTCATCAACTTGAGGCGCCATGGAGGTGTTGATGTTGGAACTTGATGCTCCCCCTTGATCACGGCTTTCCTCAACTTCGGGCTTGATGTCTCCAATGGTCATGTTTTTCATGGCTTCTCGTAGAGGCTCATCATCTATATCATCATGACCAAAACTCTCCTCTTGGGAGCCATTAGTCTCATCAAACTCAACATCACAACTTTCTTCAACTAACCCGGAGGTTTGGTTGAATACTCGATATGCTTTTGAGTTTGACGCATAACCAAGAAAGATACCAACATCACACCTTCTTTCAAACTTACCGAGCCTTTTCTTGCGGTAGATATAGCATTTGCACCCGAAGACTCGGAAGTAGGAGATGTTGGGCTTTCTCCCAATGAGGAGCTCATATGGGGTCTTTTGGAGTAGTCGGTGAAGATAGACCCTATTTGCGGCATGGCACGCCGTGTTGATTGCTTCGGCCCAAAACTTCTCCGACGTGCCATAGTCATCAAGCGTTGCTCTAGCAAGGGTGATGAGAGTCTTGTTCTTCCTTTCAACGACACCGTTTTGTTGAGGGGTGTATGTGGCCGAAAACTCATGCTTCACGCCTTCACGATCACACCACTCCCCAATGTTGTAGTTTTTGAACTCGGTGCCGTTGTCACTCCGGACCTTGATGATGGGAAGTTGAAATTCCCTTTGAGCACGTTTAGCAAAGGTCTTGAAGATTTCCGGAGTTTCACCCTTGTCACCTAGAAACAAGGTCCAAGCATATCTAGAATAGTCATCAACAATCACAAGACAATAGAAATTACCACCAAGACTTTGATATGTGGACGGTCCGAAGAGGTCCATGTGGAGTAGTTCAAGCGGCATGGAGGTTGACACCATTGTCTTCATTGGGTGGTGTGAAGCAACTTGCTTCCCGGCTTGACAAGCACTACAAAGCTTGTTCTTCTCAAACGTGACATCCTTCACGCCGGTCACCATCCCAAGCTTGAACGACTTCTTAAGCTTGCTCATCCCAATGTGAGCAATGCGTCGATGCCATAGCCAACCCAAGCTTGTCTTAGTGAAAAGACAAGTGGTCAAGCTAGCATCCTTGTTGGAGAAGTCCACCAAGTAAAGATGTCCATGCCGAAATCCTTTGAAGATTAGTTCTTTGCTTGATTCACTAGTTACTACAACACCATTCTTGTCAAAGGTGCACGTTAGTCCAAGATCACATAGTTGTGCAATGGAAAGTAGATTGAAACTAAGTGATTTAACATATAGTACATTAGAAATGGACAAATCATGCGAAATAGCAATTTTACCTAAACCAATTACCTTCCCCTTTGAGTCGTCACCAAAGGTGACTTGTTCATGATTATCGGGGTTCTCTATGGTGGTGAACATACCATCATTGCCGGTCATATGTTGAGTGCACCCGCTATCGAGTACCCAATGCTTTCCTCCGGCTTTGTAGTTCACCTACACACATGAATTTAGTTTTTGAGTTTAGGCACCCAAGCTAACTTAGGTCCTTGTATGTGTGATACAAGTGATTTTGGGACCCAAAGTTGCTTGGGGAGCTTCCCCTTCATGCCCTTAATGTCTTTGCCGATGAACCTTGCCTTCACCTTGTCACCTACTTTGCTTAAGAGATAGTGATAGTCATGGAAAGTAGATTTGTAGTTAGGAGGCAATTTGGGAGAAGGACGGTTGGGAAGAGGACACTCCCTCGTGTGATGTCCGGTGACCTCACAATGTTGGCAATAGGATCCAACTTCTTTGATGAAGCTCGTACTAAGCTCCGGTGAGGGCACCTTCCCTTTGTTGAGCACCGGGAAGGATCCAAGTCCTCTCTTGTTGAAGCCTTTGGCTTGTTGGTAGAGGATTTCCTTGTGCTTGTCCTCCCCCTTGGAAAGTCTCACCACACTAGTGCGGAGACTTTCAATTTCGTCCATCAATTCCTTCTCCCTAAGGCTTGCTTTCAAAGGCAAAGACTTATCCAAAGTATTAGTGGCATGTGAAATAGTTGATACTTTGCCATCAAGGGTTTCCTTTTTCATGTTTTTCATTTTTAGTTCAATTGCTTCATAAGCAAGGTTAAGCACTTTATGTTCTTGAACCAAGTCATTGTGCTTTCCCAAGAGTGCTTGGTTTGCTAAGTCAAGCTCATGATGATCATGCTTGATTTGAGCATTCTCCTTCTCGATTTGCTTGACATGTGATTTGAGCGTGTCATGCTCTTTAAGTATGGTTACATACTTGTCATGCAAATCGAGCTTTGCACTCTCAAGCGTGGCACAAGCTTGTTCAAGTGCCTTAACCTTGCTCTTCTCCCTTTTTATGATGACATGGTATTCATTAATCATAGATGCTAGTTCATCGGGGGAGAGCTCATCATCATCATTGCTAGAATCGTCACATACCTTAGTGTTACCTTTAGCCATGAGGCATATAGGAGGTGGACGAAGAGGTGAGTTGTCCTTGTTGACGATGGCAAGGCCCGCCAAGTTTTCTTCATCTTCACTCTCTTCGTCGCTTGATTCTTCATCCATGATCCACTCATTGGCCTCGCACATGAAGACTTTTTGGGGCCCTCTTCTCTTCTTTGGAAAGAGTTTGGTCTTCTTGCCTTTGTCAAATTTCTTCTTTCCAAAGGAGCGCTTGGGCTTGACCTCTTCTTCATCTTCATCACTTTCTTCTAGCTTTCGATTCTTTCCCTTGTGGTTGTCCTTCCTCTTGTCCGGTCTTGGACAATCATATGATATGTGGCCTTGATCACCACAATTATAGCATGTCTTATTTTCATCTTTTCTTTGGAGGAAGGATTTCTTCTTGGGATCAAAAGAGTATCCCTTCTTTGCGATCTTGGAGTTTAGACGTGAGAATTTTCTCATCATCAACGCAAGCTCATCATCGTCATCTTCGCTTGTTGCTTGCTCTTCTTCGCTTGAGCTAGGCTCAACCACTTTCTTTTTCTTGGGAGTTGTCTTCTTAGTTGAAGCCTTGAGAGCAATGGTTTTTGATGATGACTCCTCCATCATTCCAAGTACGCTCATCTCATGAGCATGAATTTCTCCAATGAGCTCCGAGACTTCTATGTTGTCAAGTGATTCCTTTTGGAGCATTGAATTAATAATGTTGTACTTGGGCTTGGGTAGAAGCATGAGGATCTTGCGGTTGATAAGTCCCTTACCAAGAGAAGCAATGTCAAGTGCGTTAATCTCCTCAATGAGCACATTTAAACGAGAAAACATTTGGTTAACATTCTCATGAGGAAGCATTTTGAATTCATCATACTTGGATTTAAGCAAGTGATATTTGAGTTCTTTAACACGAGATGAGCCCTCATGTATTTCAATCAAACATGCCCAAATTTCACAAGCTTTCTCTTTACTAGCAATTCTAGCAAATACGTCTTGACTTATACATTCATAGATGGCATTTCTAGCCTTAGCATCCCATTTTAGTTGATCACCAACATAATTGAGATCTCCAAATCCCGCATGGGTCGCTTCCCAAACTTCGGGAGCAATAGCCTCTAGGTAGGCACGCATGCGTGCTTTCCAATAGGCAAAGTTCTTGCCCTCGAAGGTAGGAACCGAACCCCCATTCTTGGCCATTTAAGCTCTCTAGCGGTGAAGCTAGAATGATCCAATGAGCAACCTTGCTCTGATACCAATTGTAAGGATCGAAACGCCCAAGAGGGGGGGTGAATTGGGCTTTCTTTCAACTTTTAAAGCAATTAAGATTAACGACCTCAAGCCCAATTCCCTATGCGATTAAACTATGCAATCAATGTAAATTAAAGTTGCGGAATGAAGATTGCATAAGTGTAAAAAGGGAGAGGGATGCAAACGCTCAAGGGACACGGAGTTTATCCCGTGGTTCGGTAAGATCACAAGGATCTTCCTACATCCACGTTGTGACACCCACCGAGGGGTTTTGCCACTCCCAAGTCACCAAGACAAGGGGGTCTTCACTATTCTTCTCCGTTCGCCAACCTTGGCAAGGTGGAGCTCAAGCCTTGTACACTTTGGAATCCTCCGGGATTCCACAATCCTCTTGGCAAGCTCCGGAAGTCACACACACCAAGGGACACTCCCTTATGGCTCTCACTACACTAGAGACTCCAATCACCAAGAGTGGAGGCACCCAAGCACTATCTCTAGCTAGTTCTAGCCTATCTCTTGGTGTACAAATGATGAGCAAATGATGTGAAAGTGGTAGCTCTATTGCTTGAATGCTCTAGGATGTGTAGAGTATGTTTGGGCTTCAAGTCTTGTCGATTTGACAGGTTGAAGGGGTATAAATAGCCAGCCTCCACGAGATAGGCGTTGGAAAAGTAGGCTGACATCACTTCTCTGCGAACCGGATGATCCGATGTCTCCCCTTCAGTTAACATCGGTCAAAGCCAAATTAGTTGATGTCACTGTGTCAGATATGACCGTTGTTAGACCGATGTTGATCTGTCTTCTCATCGGATGATCCGGTGGCTCTTCCTCCAGAATTTTGCTTGATCTTGAAGCTTACTGGAGTGATCGACCGATTTGTGTAAGTCTGCACATCGGATGATCCGGTGCTTCACTTGGTCCAATGGTGTTGCAATCTGTGATGATGGACCGATGTCACTGAGCCACTCACATCGGATGATCCGGTGAGTTCTTTGCTCTGAGGTCTTCTTCTTCTGTTGACACAACTCGACCGATGCAGTCAACTCAAAGACCATCGGATGATCCGGTGTGTTCAACTTGTTGACTTCGAGTTGTTCTGAGTTGTTCTTTTGGAATTTGAACTTGTGACCTCTTTGATACTTGTTTGAAATGTTGTTTTGATTGTCTTCAAGCATTTTGGTGATGTCAAGTTAGAGCTTTCACTTCTTGTCTTCATATGATTTGATTTGATCTCATTTGTTGATTTTATATGGGTCTCCAATGTAATTTTGATTTCATTTGATTGAGTGTTATTGAGACCTTGCATTCACAAATTCATTAGTAATATTGAATGGTTGTCATTAATCACCGAAACCGTACCTCATGGGGCCTAGATGCTTTCACGGACCTTTCCCGGAAGGTCTGCAAAGTTCAAGCAATACTTGACACAGTCTCAGAACTAAAAGTGTAGCTAGTTACCCAGGGTCAAACAGGAAATGTAACACACTTAGCCTGGTTCCGTACCCTAAGATTGTACTTGTTTCCTCTGTACCCCGGACATATAATGAAAGACATCATTATGTGAAAACAGACTCCACGTGCATTTATTTTGTACAGGATCAATATTTTTTTATTTTTCTCTTTCTTGTGTATAACAAAGTTGTGCAATCCTCAAGAAACTTTAACTCAAACAATTCATGTATAATTCAAGTTGCATTGGTAATTCTTTCGGGTCTTAACATTGTTGAATGGCCTACTCGCCTGAACGCCAAGCCAATCTAGGTCCGGAGTGTGCTATCGACTTAGCCTGGTCCAGCACCCTAAGTACGCCACTCTACCTACACTCCGGCAGGCCTGAGTAAGGTGGGTCCAGGAAACGATCGGACCTCGAGAAAACAAGTCAATGCACTTGATTGTATATAGAATTGCGGTTGATCTAAAAATTTCTTTTGGGAATAGTAAGCCGCAAACGAGTTATAGATAAGAAATAGATTTTACTGTTTTTCTTGACTTCAGTGTGCAGGAAAAATAAAGATCTCATGATGATGGTGGATGAAGCCGGAGCTATCAAAGCTCCGACACCCCCTAAGGCTGTCTACTGGCGATGTTTCAAACATTGATAATAGGCGTCACCAGAGCTACCAAGTTCTGGCAAATCCAGGGGGCCAACCGTCAATGTGAAGAAAAGATGATAGAAGGACACCCTAATGGGGTCTGCTGTCGATGCTCTACGTGTTGACAGTGGACACTTGTGACACCCGGTTCCGAAAATGAACCAAGTGAATGCATATGTGTGCCCAGGATGTTCAACACACATACACGAGTGATTCACAAAAGAGTATACAGAAAATTACCACAAAACAAGATTAATTAACAAAATTTTATTACACAATTCAAAATATTCTCGAATACAAGCTCTAATGAAGATTAATGGCAAGTTCAACTAATGCAGCGGAAATAAACTAATTAAGCAACTAAGCAAAAGGGATAGCGCAGCTCCAATAACACCACAAGCAAAGCTGACGGTAGACACGGCCTAGAACTCCGCATTATCGCCATTAAACTCACAATCCTGACTTGCAACTGTTGGGGGGATTGCAAGGGTGAGTACGTGTTGTACTCAACAAGTGTGGAAAGTATGACATGTGGCTGATTCAAATGACGAATGTAATAAAGGCTAAGTGCTGAAAAGTACAGTAAAAACCATTTGGAAAAGCAATATATTATGTGCATCTGAAATAAACCCATCATAAACCATAATTAAAATCATAGTACGAGTCCATAATTCACCAATACCAATAACCATAATCAATGTCATAAACCATGATTCCATCCCATAACCATAATCATAACCATAATATCAACCATAACCATTACCAAACCATAACCATCCCAAATCTCAATTTCCCTCTAATCATGTAGGTCATCCAGGTGCTCTTCATTGGGAGCACGGCTATCATGATAGTTTTAATACTCTGCAGATTTTGTACCACTTTACCCACGTGTTTGTGAATTCATCACCTGTCGGCGACTAACGAACCTCCCTTATGCCAATTACACTTCCTTTGGTGTATGGCCAAGAGATCACAAAATAGCCTTTACAAAGGGATTACTAGTCTATTCAGACCCCATTGACGTTTCACCGGTGGCGATGTCTCCAACTGAGCACATCTTCAACCAAGGGCCCCCTCTTGAGCCATTCGGGTCCTAGGGTAGTCCCACCAATCATCAACAAACCCAATCCGACTACCCCTTCCCCAAGCATCCTTAATGTTCCAAATAGCACTGGCAAAGCCCTAATTAATCAACTACGCCGCACCCATACTTGGCCTCGTGGTGGCACTGTAGTCCTGGCCTATTCTCGCATGAACCGGTCCTTAAATCTAAAGCAAGTAAACCACCATAACATCCAACCCATCCACATACCAGGCTTGCTTAGATCACCAATTACCATACCGTATCGACTAGTTCACATTAACCAAAATATCAATAATGCATAATTAAGGTTGTAGTGTTGTTCTCCCATCCCAGTTAATTAAGCGAAAAAGGTAAAAACCCTTCCCGACTCTCTATCATATGTCCCAGGTGACAAGGGTGGTTAAACAAAGCTAGTAAACTTCCTATCATAGGATTTCCCATCAAATTGACACAAGCATGCAGTTTGCAAACAAAACATTTATTTTAAAATAGGATCAATATGCTCCAAGGACACTTGCCTTGCTCCGGCGAATAGGGTTGCTCAAGCGCTTCGAAGTCTTGGTTCTGAAAATCCTCGTACACGACCTCTTGAGCACTTCCCTCTACTCGTGATCACACATACAAGAAAATACATACAAATAAACATGATGCACACATACTAATAAACATGCGATGATATGTGTCAGTACCCTACGTACTGAATACCCCTTGAGATTGCAAAGATCACAAGGAAACTCCATCTACAAGATTTGAAGACCTCCGAAGGCCCCACATGTCAGGTGTAACCGGACCTGCTTCCCCGACATGGTTAGTGTAAGGATCGAATGCCCAAGAGGGGGGGTGAATTGGGCTTCTTTTCAAAAATTAAAGCAATGAAACTTAATTACTAAGAGCCCAATTCCCTATGAAAACAACCTATGCATTCAAGTGAATAGTAACTTTGCGGTATAAGTAATGCAAAAGTGTAAGGGGAGAGGAAGAAAGCGCAAACTCTCGATGAGACACGAAGACACGGAGATTTATCCCGTGGTTCGGCAAGATCGTCAAGATCTTCCTACATCCACGTTGTGGCACCCACCAAAGGGTATAGCCACTCCCAAGTCACCGAGACCATGGATCTTCACTATACTTCTCCGTTCGCCAACCTCGGCAAGGTGGAGCTCAAGTCTTGTACAAGTTGGATCCTCCGGGCTTCCACAACCGTCTTGGTAAGCTCCGGAAGGCTCTCTCCAATACAACCACCAAGGGACAATCCCTTACAGCTCTCACTACACTAGAGACTCCAATCACCAAGAATGGAGGCACACAAGCACTATCTCTAGTAAGTTCTAGCCTATCTCTTGGTGTACAAGTGGTGAAAAATGATATGGAAGTGGTAGCTCAATGCCTTGAATGCTTGGTAATGTGTAGAGTAAGTCTGGGCTTCAAGTCATATCGAATAGACTGGTTGAAGGGGTATAAATAGCCAGCCTCCACAAAATAGCCGTTGGAAAAGTAGGCTGACATCACTGTTCTGCAAACACTGGATGCTCCGATGTTCTCCCTTCAGTTATCAACAGTCGAATCCAAATTAGCTGATGTCATTGTGTCAGATATGACCGCTGTTAGACCGATGTTACACTTGCCTTCTCATCAGATGATCCAGTGGCACTTCATCCAGAATTGGTTCAGAGTTGATGCTTACTGGAGTGATCGACCGATGTGATTATAGTTGTACATCGGATGGTCCGGTGTTACACTTGGTCCAGGGAGATTGCTTTCTGTACTGATGGACTGATGTAACATCGCCTTCATCATCAGATGATCCGATGAGTACTTAGTTCTGAGGTCTTCTTCTTCTGCTAAACCAACTCGACTGATGTGTTGTTTTCTGGATACATCGGTTGATCCGATGAGTTGATTTTGTTTGCATCGAGTTGTTCTAAGTGATTCTTTTGGAATTTGCTCGATTGACCTCTTAGACATTGGTTGGAAATATTCTTCTGATGATTATCAAGCATTGAGTGCTGTCAATTTTGGTTGAATAATTTTGACATATGAGCTTTTACTTCTAATCTTCATAAACATCGATTGATCTCATAGAATGATTGTTTAGGGGTCTCCAATCATATCCAATGAGCAGTAGATGATATTCATATAGATTTCATTTGATTGTGATGAGTGATATAGGAGACCTTGCATCCACGAATTCATTAGTAAAATCCAACGGTTGTCATTAATCACCGAAACCATACCTCATGTGGCCTAGATGCTTTCAATATCCCCCTTTTTGGTGATTGATGACAACACAACAAGTAAAGCATAATAGTAATGAATTTGAGAATACGATACTCAAGATGATATGCTATAAGTATAAGATTTAGCACACTTAAACTTGAAGGCTCAAAAAACGATCAATAACTCGAAAGCTCAATCGATCAATAACTCAAGAGAATAAGTGGCACACGAATACTCAATGAATAGCAAAAGAGTAGCAAATCTCCAAATTACAAAAGACTCCCAAAAATATAAGCTCCCCCCTACAGCTAGGACTCCCCCTGGGACTAAGCCTAACCTCCCCCTGACTCTTCTCCCCCTTTGGCATCAAGACACCAAAAAGGAATTCGAGTGCCTAAGGACCCTGAGCGCTCAGAACAATGATGAACTGGTCGCCGTCGAGGGTGCTGTCATCGAAGCTGCTGCCTACTGCTGCCGAAGCTGGAGTAGAGGAGACGGGAGTTGCGGGAGCTGCTGTTGGTGCCTGCTGAGACTGGACTGCAGGAAGAGGGGCACTGACAACGGATGCCGGCGTCTGCTGGAAAAGCATCATAGCTGGCAAGGAACAGTGGATAGGAGCACCTGGAGCCAGCAGAGGTGACATGATGATCGATGGGATCGGCGTAGTCGGCACTGGAGCTGAAGCTGGTGCCAGGACAGACGGACCTAGAGCAAGGCCTGGAAGCTGCGATGGCAGGGCAATCCCGATCTGCGTGTAGAGGTTGGTGATCAACCCCAGGATGCCCATCATCGCCTGTTGCGTCTGCTGCTGCTGGTCGAGAGAGCGCTGGTGCATCTGATCAATCAGCCCAGTCAGCTTGTCAGTGTCCTCTCGCCTCTCACGGGCTATCTGTCGTTGCATCTCCTGCTGCTGCTACTGGAGCTCCAAGAGACGTGCAGCCTGCTCAGCTCGGGCCTGCTCAGCTGCAAGTCGGTCCAGGTGCTTCTGCTCAACCATCTTCTGAAGTAGGGAGGTAAGCTCAGATGGTTGGGAAACCTGTGCCTCGGACACCGGAGGTGGAGTGGGAGGTGGCACAGTCGAGCCTCCAGCCTCCGTGTCAGGCTGCCTGGGTGAGGGAGGAGGTGGGAAGTACTCCTCGACATTGTCACTGGTGTCACTCTCGGACCAAATATATCCTCACCCTGAGCCTCTGCCTGTGCTAGTCTCTCATCTTCCTTCTCCGGGTCTGACCAGTCTTCCTCTGAGAGACGGTCACGGACCTGACGCTCAACTGGACAGCCAAGACGGCGGTCTCCAGGAGCTGGAGCACGGTAGTGGCCGAACCGTGTGACGCTCTCATCGGTGAGACTGTCATGTATGGCAGACCCCTCTGGAGCTACCATGTAGAGCAAGTAACTGATCCAGTCACCAAACACGAGCTGCCTCATCATCCCAACTCCATCAGTGATGATGTCCTCCATCTTACAAATCAGGATGTCCACAATGTCGAACTCCATCCCGTTCATAATATAGAACAGGAGAGTCTGCTGCAAGCTGGTGAACCCCTCAAGGTATCCGGACCTCGGCAAAGGTGTGCGACGCAAGGCAAGGTGCACAGTGCGCGCAGCTGGAGTGAGTAGTGCCGGTACCCTCGGCTGGTCTGGAGAGAAAGGTTGAGCGAACAGTGAGCGTATCTCCTTAAGTAGTGGTGCCACACCTCTAGTGAGCGGCCTTCTCGGTGGGTCAGTCTGTCCATACACTCTCTCGTGTAGGCATGTGTCGTGAAGATCCACTCCTAGCAGCTATCCCAAAGTCTGCCTGGTCAGGTGGTGATGCTGGCCCATAAACTTGAAGTCAATGGATCTGCGGCCCTCAGAGACGTAGAGTGTGGCATAGAATACTCGGACCCAGTCTTCCACGTAGGCACTCCTCTCGTAAGACATCAGCTCCACTAGCCCTCTATATCTCTCAAAGTAAGGGCGTATCTCTGTCTTGGCTGCCAGTGCAAGCTGATCCCAATCCAGGAAATTGTGTTGGAAGAGCTTATGGCCCCGACGTCTGTAGGTCTCGTACAGCGACGCCTGTGTCAGGGTCCAAAAGCGGCTGTGCACAAGTGCCTCTCTGGGCTGCGGGAACCACTCCTCAAGCAGAATACTCCATCTGAGCTTCCTGAGCTGCTTGGCCTTCATCTTCCTGTAATCTGTCAGTCGGACACCCTCAGCGACATGGACGTTGGTGTCCATCTCATAGACGGCTCCCTGGGCTGCCCTGTCCTCTCGAAGGTTAGCTGCTGACGGTCTCGGTCTCAGGGCTGTAGCTGGGTGACCCCCACGGGTCCTGGCTGAGCGCCGGCGAACAAGCAGCACTTTGGGCTCCTCTTCTTCCTCTGACTCCTCTGGCATGGGAGGCTGCCTCTGTCAGGCCTCGCGGATCCTCAACGATCCTCCTGGGCCTCGCTCTGGCTCCTCGGTGGCACGAACGGCCATCAAAGCTTTTTGGCTTCCTTCAACAACTTCTACTTTTTGGCGGCCGGATCCTCAATAGCCTTGCCCTTTCCCTTCTTGTCATGGCCCATGGCGAAGACGGAGGTGAGCACGCGGGACAACGAGCTCAGGCGCACGAGATGGCAACGCAAAGATCATTGCGGCCGGGAAACCCTAGCGGTGAAGTGACGACGATCGTAGGGGGGGGGGGGGGCACCACGGCGGCGCAGAGGGCGGTGGTGCGGTGTGGGCGGTGGCAGAGGTGCGGCGGCGCTGCGTGGAGAGTAGTGGCGGCGGCGCTTAGGGTTGTGGCGGCTGGACAGTGGCGGCGGCCAGAGGGTGGCGGCGCTGGAGGGCAGCAGCGGCGGCGGCCGGAAGGCGGCGGTGACCGGAGGGTGGCGGCGGAGTTGAAGCACGAAGCGGCGTCGGGGAGAGAGAAGGAGTTGAAGGGGCGCGCTAAAAAGGTGGGGCCCAAATCCTAGCTCAAATTTTAACACCGGATGAACCGACATCAGATGAGTGCTGCACCGGTCGAATGGTACAGTAAGGGTATTCCAAAAGGTACCATTGACATCGGATGATCCGACGATGAGAGGATTAGCATCGGTTGAATGTGGCACAACTCCAGAAATGTGAACATCGGATGCACCGATGTTTCTCAGAATGAACTCGACGGTTGATTTGTCTTTCTGACTGAATTGACCCTTGGCTCTTGAACACAAACTGATCCGACGATGGTTCTACCCTAAGCATCGGATAATCCGATGACTACAAAACAGCAACATCTCATATATGTCCTTTGAATTAAACACACAACGAGAAACACAAGTCTTAGGACTTTTTGGGCAACCCCTTACCCCTCAAAAATACTAATTGCCAATAACTTGGATAAACCCTAAAGCAAATAGAACACCGAAGAAAATAGGGAAGAAATTATCCAAATAAAATGTAAGGCCCATGCTTTGTGAGCTAGAGGATGAATACCTCTATCTCTTTAAAGCATGTTCCTTTACGCATTAACGCACCTAACATTTTGTTATTTCCACATCATATGGGTTCAGATATTGCATTTCAAACAAGTCTCTTTCTCATGAAGTGGGTTCCCCTTTGTGACAATCTACTGTATGCAATGCCAAACAATTTATAATGCAAGAAATTAAACGTGAGTGCAAGTCTATATGGCAGGCATCATGCAAGACATAAATTAAATCTATCTTGCCAAATTTAAACCTTTCAAAGGCTTCTTTAGGGAGAGCCACTCTCCAAGTCTTTGGGGAAACCCAAAAGAACCTCCATCCCAAGCTAACCCTTGCTCACCCCTATCCTTTGAAAGTTAGACAAGACCTATATGAGATGCATTCTTACATGATCATGGCAACTTACATGACGTTCGATGCATCTAGCACATTTAATTCACTTCTTAGTCTAGAAAAAGTTTTCTCATCAAGTGGTTTAGTGAAGATATTAGCCAATTGTTCTTCGGACCTAACACCTCGCAAGGAGATGTCTCCTTTAGCTTCATGATCCCTTAAGAAATGATGGCGAATATCAATGTGCTTAGTGCGGGAGTGTTGAACGGGGTTTTTAGCAATCTTAACCGCACTGTCATTGTCACAAAGGAGAGACACACAACCAAGTTTAATACCAAAGTCCAAAAGGGTTTGCTTCATATAAAGAATTTGGGCACAACATGCACCTGCCGCAATATATTCCGCTTCCGCTATGGACAAGGCAACGGGATTTTGCTTCTTGCTAGACCAAGATACTAGGGAACGCCCAAGCAAGTGGCACCCACCGGAGGTACTCTTGCGATCTACGCGACATCCGACAAAGTCCGAATCCAAGTAACCCAAGAGATGGAAATTTGCACCTTTAGGGTACCATAGGCCTAC
Source organism: Tuctoria greenei (assembly GCA_036927565.1). NCBI lineage: Eukaryota > Viridiplantae > Streptophyta > Magnoliopsida > Poales > Poaceae > Tuctoria > Tuctoria greenei. The sequence continues at coordinate 287,853,093 of JAYESD010000001.1, forward strand.
ACTTGGGGTATGCTTGAGATACCGAAGTATCCTAAAGACCGCCTTCCGATGCGATTTTTTAGTTGTCACTTGAAAGCGAGCACACAAGCATACACTAAACATGATATCGGGACTAGATGCGGTAAGATAAAGCAATGAACCAATCATAGAACGGTAATTAGATTGGTCAATAGGTTTACCGTCCTTATCCGTGTCGAGATGTCAATCTTTTGCCATTGGAGTACTTCTTGAGCTACAATCTCCCATCTAAAATTTCTTCAAGAGGTCCTTGGTATACTTTTCTTGATAGATGAAGGTCCCCTCTCGAAGTTGCTTGATTTGAAATCCAAGGAAGAAGTTGAGCTCTCCAATCATCAACATCTCGAATTCCCTAGACATCATTTTGCCAAACTCATGGCTAAGAGCTTCGTTAGTTGAACAAAAAATAATATCATTGACATAAATTTGACAAATGAATAATTCTCCGTCGATGTGTAGATGTTGGAACTTGAAGCTCCCCCTTGATCATGGCTCTCCTCAACTTTAGGCTTGTCACAACAACACCATTCTTGCTAAAAGTGCACGTTAGCCCAAGATCACAAAATTTGTGCAATTGAAAGCAAATTGAAACATACAACATATTTGAAATAAATAAACCATGTGAAAAATACAATCTTACCCAACTGAATTACCTTCCCCTTAGAATTATCACCAAAGGTGACTTGTTCATGATTGTCGGGGTCCTCTATGGAGGTGAACATACCATCATTGCCGGTCATGTGTTGAGTGCACCCGCTATCAAGTACCCAATGCTTTCCACTGGCTTTGTAGTTCACCTACAAACATGAATTCAATTTTGTATTTTTGGCACCCAAGCCAACTTAGGTCCTTGTATGTGTGATACAAGTGTTTTTGGGACCCAAAGATGCTTGGGGAGCTTCCCTTCATGCCCTTTATGTCCTTGCCAATGAACCTTGCCTTCACCTTGCCATCTACTTTACTCAAGAGATAATAATGATCATTGAAAGTAGACTTGTAGTTAGTAGGCAATTTTGGAAAAGGCCGGTTAGGAAGAGGACACTCCCTTGTATGGTGACCGGTGACCTCACAATGTTGGCAATAGGAACCAACTTCCTTGATGAAGCTTGTTCTAAGCTCCGGTGAGGGCACCATTCCTTTGTTAGGCTCCGGGAAGGATCCAAGTCCTCTCTTGTTGAAGGCCTTTGCTTGTTGGAAGTGGATTTCCTTGTGCTTGAGTTCTCCTTTAGATAGTCTTGCCACACTAGTGCGGAGACTTTCAATTTCTTCCAACAAGTCCTTCTCCCTAGCATTCTCTTTCAAAGGCAAAGACTTATGCAAGACATTAGTGGCATGAGAATTAATGGATACCTTATCATTAAGAGTTTGTTTCTTTATATTTTTCAATTCTTGATAAAGAGCTTCATGAGCAAGGTTAAGTACTTGACGCTCTTGGATTAACTCATTGCGCTTTCCCAAGAGTGCTTGGTGTGCTAAGTCAAGCTCATGGTGATCTAGCTTGATATGAGCCTTATCCTCTTCTATTTGCTTGACCTGAGATTTGAGCGTGTCATGCTCCTTAAGTATGCTTTCATACTTATCAAGCAAATCGAGGTTAGCACTCTCAAGCTTAGCACGAGTTTCTTCAAGAGCCTTGACCTTACTCTTTTCCCTCTTAATTATAGTGTGGTATTCATTTATTAATGAAGTTAAATCATCGGAGGAAAGCTCATCATCGCTAGAATCATCACATACCTTGCTGTTACCTTTAGCCATGAGGCACATGGGAGGTGGATGAAGATATGTGTCATCATTGTTGGCAATGGCAAGGCCGGCCAAACTTTCTTCTTCCGCTTCACTCTCTTCATCACTTGATTCTTCGTCGGTAATCCATTCATTTGCCTCACACATGAACACCTTTTGTGGTCCTTTTCTCTTCTTTGGGAAGAGTTTTGCCTTCTTGCCCTTGTCATGTTTCTTCTTCCCAAAGGATCTTGGTTTGGGTTTGACCCTCTTCTTCATCATCTTCAATATCTTCAAGCTTGCGATTCTTGCCCTTGTGGTTCTCTCTTCTTTTGTCCGGTTTTGGACAATCATAGGAGATGTGGCCTAGATCACCACAATTGTAGCAAGTCTTGTTGTCATATCTATTTGGTAGAAATGCTTTCTTTTTGGGATCAAAGGTGTATCCCTTCTTGGCAATCTTGGAGTTCAAGCGGGAGAACTTTCTCATCATTGATGCAAGCTCATCATCGTCATCTTCACTTAATGCTTGCTCTTCTTCACTTGGGCTAGGCTCAACCACTTTCTTTTTGTTGAGATTTGTTCTCTTGATGGAAGCCTTTAGAGCAATTGTATTTGAAGATGATTCCTCCATCATCCCAAGCACACTCATCTCATGAGCGTGAATCTCTCCAATAAGTTCCAAAACTTCAATGTGATCAAGAGATTCTCTTTGAAGCATGGAGTTGATGATGTTGTACTTTGGCTTAGGAAGGAGCATAAGAATTTTGCGATTGATGAGTCCCTTGCCAAGAGAAGCAATGTCAAGAGCATTAATTTCCTCAATAAGCACATTCAAGCGAGAAAACATTTCATTGACAATTTCATGAGGTAGCATTTTGAACTCATCATATTTGGCTTTAAGCATATGATATTTTAGTTCTTTGACACGAGAAGAACCCTCATGAACTTCAATCAAGCAAGCCCAAATTTCACATGCTTTTTCTTTGCTAGCAATCCTAGCAAACACATCTTGGCTAATGCATTCATAAATAGCATTTCTAGCTTTAGCATCCCACTTGACTTGATCACCAACATAATTATGCTCACCAAACCCCGCATGGGTCGCTTCCCATACCTCGAGAGCAATAGCCTCTAGATAAGCACGCATGCGTGCTTTCCAATAGGCAAAGTTCTTACCCTCGAAGATAGGAATCGAACCCCCATTCTTGGCCATTTTAGCTCTCTAGCGGTGAAGCTAGAATAGTCCAATGAGCAACCTTGCTCTGATACCAATTGTAAGGATCGAATGCCCAAGAGGGGGGGTGAATTTGGATTCTTTTCAAAAATTAAAGCAATGAAACTTAATTACTAAGAGCCCAATTCCCTATGCAAACAACCTATGCATTCAAGTGAATAGTAACTTTGCGGTATAAGAAATGCATAAGTGTAAGGGGAGAGGAAGGAAGCGCAAACTCCCGAGGAGACACGAAGACACGAAGATTTATCCTGTGGTTCGGCAAGATCGTCAAGATCTTCCTACATCCATGTTGTGGCACCCACCAAAGGGTATAGCCACTCCCAAGTCACCGAGACCAGGGATCTTCACTATACTTCTCCGTTCGCCAACCTCGGCAAGGTGGAGCTCAAGCCTTTTACAAGTTGGATCCTCCGGGCTTCCACAACCGTCTTGGTAAGCTCTGGAAGGCTCTCTCCAATACAATCACCAAGGAACACTCCCTTACAGCTCTCACTACACTAGAGACTCCAATCACCAAGAATGGAGGCACACAAGCACTATATCTAGTAAGTTCTAGCCTATCTCTTGGTGTACAAGTGGTGAAAATGATATGGAAGTGGTTGCTCAATGCCTTGAATGCTTGGTAATGTGTAGAGTAAGTCTGGGCTTCAAGTCATATCGAATAGACTGGTTGAAGGGATATAAATAGCCAGCCTCCACGAAATAACTGTTGGAAACGTAGGCTGACATCACTGTTCTGCGAACACCGGATGCTCCGATGTTCTCCGTTCAGTTATCATCGATCGAATCCAAATTAGCTGATGTCACCGTGTCAGATATGATCGTTGTTAGACCGATGTTACACTTGCCTTCTCATCGGATGATCCGGTGGCACTTCATCCAGAATTGGTTCAGAATTGATGCTTACTGGAGTGATCGACTGATGTGTTTATAGTTGTACATCGGATGATCCGGTGTTACACTTGGTCCAGGGAGATTGCTTTCTGTACTGATGGACCGATGTAACATCCCCTTCATCATCGGATGATCCGGTGAGTACTTAGTTCTGATGTCTTCTTGTTCTGCTAAACCAACTCGACCGACGTGTTGTTTTCTGGAAACATCGGTTGATCTGGTCAGTTGATTTTGTTTGCTTCGAGTTGTTCTAAGTGATTCTTTTGGAATTTGCTCGATTGACCTCTTAGACATTCGTTGGAAATATTCTTCTGATGATTATCAAGCATTGAGTGCTGTCAATTTTGGTTGAATAATTTTGACATATGAGCTTTTACTTCTAATCTTCATAAACATCGATTGATCTCATAGAATGATTATTTAGGGGTCTCCAATCATAACCAATGAGCAGTAGATTATATTCATATAGATTTCATTTGATTGTGATGAGTGATATAGGAGACCTTGCATCCACAAATTCATTAGTAAAATCCAACGGTTGTCATTAATCACTGAAACCATACCTCATGGGGCCTAGATGCTTTCAGTTAGTCCCAGGGCCGCCACGTGTATCATAAGACCGGAGCTATCACCCACACATGGGAAAGCTCCAGACTAGATACCAGTATGGCATCCCCGGACCTAACCCCAAACAGAGGGAAGCTCTGGTGCCGACACGCGTCCAACAGCACCGGACCTACCCGTCCACGACGGTAAGCTCCGGAGCTACCACATGGCTGAACCACCGGACCTTCAACTTCAACAATCAAGCTGGTGGACCCCCAACGGCTCCGGACCTTCAAGGAGCAATCAAAGACTTCAAGAACTGATTAAGTGTCATTAATGCCATATTAATGACACATGATCGGATGGCCCTTAATACCGGTAATGGCACTGTTAAGGCCCGTTACCGGGTTATTAAAGGTAATTAAACTCATTAATTGTGTATCAAGCATGTGTAACCGCCGGGGCCATATGTTGGGGCAGGCTAATGGTGTAATGACCAGTCCTTGTACTATAAAAGGACTGGTCGACGATACACAAGGGATCTCTCTCCAGACTTCTTTTGGACTCCTTGACCTAGACGAGCTTCTTCTTCTAGAGCTTCTTCTAGACTCACGCACTCAATACAACACCAACACACCCCGTGGAGTAGGGTATTACGCTCAGGCGGCCCGAACCACGTAAATCTCTATGTCCACTTGTCATTCACCTTCTTGAATCTCTATGCGCCCATTACAGAACTACAACTCTGCGATCTACCAACAGTAGTATCGGGAGATCTGCCGGATCCAAACACCGACAGTTGGCGCGCCAGGTAGGGGGGCGCCTGAGATTTCAAGAATGGTGAACTCAGCTGCTGGATCATCCAACGGCAATCCTGCTGTTCAACCTGCTGGGGGCAATCCCTCCAACATGCAGCAACCAGCAGGTGCCACGGCTCCAGCAGGAGTCATGCCTCCACCGCCACAGCGTGCACCAGCACGTCAAGTTGGGCAGCGTGACGGTGCATCGGCGTCGGTCACCACATCAGCGAATAACAACAACCCTGAACACGCGCTCCATACAGCGCGTGCTCTCCTCCAACGTCCACCACCTCCAGGTGCATCCTAGGGTGCAATGGAGCAATGGAGGGCTGATGTGGAACATTTGGTTGTAGCAGCAGCCGATCGCATCAGCAACCAAGGTCCTCCCCCTTCGGGGCGGGCCCCATTGCAGCGCCGGACTGTGTCGGGCAGACTTGGTCTGCACGCTTCTCAAAATAGGAGGTGTGTTGCATCCCAACAAGTGATGTTGCTGCCTTCCGGGGCGCGACGCACCCATACGGTAACCAGGCTTTCAACTCACGACCTCCGGGCGGAGCTTGATCGCCGTTACCATCAACAGGACGGTCGTGTCCATATTGAGCGTGCTCGTGAGAGGCGAGAAGCTCGAGACAGCCCTGCTCCCGAGGGAGTAGGAGGAGGCTGTTCTGCTCTGGCCATGCACCTACGCATGGTCAGGTGGCCACAAAATTTCCGGCCTCACCTTCGGGAGAAATTCGACGGGACTGTCAATCCCGCTGAGTTTCTCCAGATTTACTCCACCGCAATCCTTGCGGCCGGAGGTAACAAGGCCGTGATGGCCAACTACTTCCCAGTGGTCTTGACTGGGACCTCCAGGTCCTAGTTCATGAGCCTTCCTCAAAACTCCATCAATAGTTGGGAGGAATTGTGCCAACAGTTCACCGCCAATTTCGGGAGTTCATACACCCGACCAGGCACCGAACTGGACCTTTTTGCTGTCGTGCATAAGGGGGGAGAGCCCCTACGCTCATTCATCCAAAGGTTCTCCCAGGTACGAAACACTATTCCTTCTATCTCCAGTGTCTATGTTATTGTGGCATTTAGACAGGGCGTACGAGATAAGAAGATGTTGGAGAAGCTGGCGATCAAGGAGATCACCAGCATCACGGAGCTCTTCAGCCTGGCAGACAAGTGTGCCAAAGCTGCGGAGGGCCGTGAAATGCACTCCAAACCACCTCAGGAGGATGGTAAAAAATCCTACAAAGGCAAAACCACTACCTCCGGGAGTGGCAAAAAGAAGAAGAAGACCAACGGCAAAAAGAAGTCGCCGACCGGTACATCTACTGCTGCAGCTGCTGCAGCTCCAGGTGGCCGAGGGCCACGCCCCGAGAAATGACCTCGGTCGTCCTCTGAAGACGGTGGCAACTCCAAAGTGTGGTGTCCTATTCACAAGTCGAACAGCCACAACTTGGAAGACTGCCGGGAGGTCCAAAACCTTGTCAAGCGCTACAACAAGCACTGGGAAGAAGTTCATTTCCGTCAGAGGGAAGGAAAATAGAAAGTCGATGAAGCTCCGGCTGAAGAGGAGTAAGGCTTTCAGGACCCTAAAAGGGTCCTGAAGGCTGTTTACACCTCCGTCGACGACGACTCTGACGTCTCCGACAATTAGCGTCGGAAGACCATGAACACCATCTTTAGTGGTTCGTGGGACATCACCTCTCGCCGTGTCCTCAAGACAATGCTACGGGATATGGCCTCAGCAGCTCCTACAGCCAAGGCGGAGCCTCATCGAAAGTGGATGGACACTACCATCACTTTTTATGCTTCGGGCTGTCGTCGGAACATGATCAGAGCTGGTCAACTACCTTTGATGGTATCTCCGACCATCAATAACATTCAACTCCACCATGTAATGGTGGACGGAGGTTCAGGGCTGAACCTCATAAGCTTCGAAGCTTTCGTCAAGCTTCAGCTCCGACCTTCGGACCTTCGCCCCTCCCGACCTTTCTCCAAAGTAGGTCTGGGGGCCATAACCCCACTTGGTGCCATTACTCTCCCCGTGACCTTCGGGACTCAGGAGAATTATCGCATTTAGAAGTTGGTCTTCGACGTCGCTCAGATCAACTTACCTTTCAACGCCATTCTGGGCAGACCAGCCTTATACAAGTTCATGGCTGCTGCTCATTATGGCTATCTGGTGTTGAAGATGCCAACACCAGCTGGTGTTCTCTGGATCAGCGGAGACCGCACTGTCGGAGTGACTGCTTTGGAAGAACTTCATGCGCTTGCTACAGCACAAGAGGAAGAATCCAGACAGGAGCAAGCTCCAAAACTACCGAGCATTCGTCAATGAGGCTCAACCTCCGCACCTCGCGTGCAACCAAGTGGCGACGCTGACATCCCCGTCAAGTCGTCCAAATCGGTTCCGATGCCACTCAGACCACCCGTATATCGGGAGGTCTGAATGACAAATAGGAACTCACGCTCATCACTTTCCTTCGGGCTAACGTTGACGCATTTGCCTGGCAACCGTCACAAATGTCTGGGATCCCTAGGGAAGTGATCGAGCATAATCTGAAGATCTATCCTGACGCTCGGCCTGTACATCAAAAGCCTCGAAAGCAATCAGTAGAGCGACAGAACTTCATAAGACAAGAAGTGAAGAAGTTGCTTGAAGTTGGATTCATCTGAGAAGTCTTCCATCCAAAATGGCTGGCAAACCCAATCATTGTACCCAAGGCCGGCGAGAAGCTTCGGATGTGTATCGACTACACAACACCGAATAAGGCATGAACAAAAGATCCATTTCCACTACCTAGAATAGATCAGATAGTGGATTCCACCTCTGGATGTGAATTAGTGTGTTTCCTAGACGCATATTTTGGGTACCATCAAATCAGAATGTCTAGGGAGATGAAGAACATACTTCTTTTATCACAGTAGATGGATTGTACTGCTATACTTCCATGCCATTTGGTCTCAAGAATGCAGCTTTAACATTTGTACGAGCTATGTACAAAACCTTTGGAGAGCTCATTAGAGACGTAGTGGAAGTGTATGTTGATGACATTGTCGTCGAGATCAAAGACAAGGGGACACTCCTTGACACTTTGCAAGCTGTCTTCAACAAGTTGCGAGTCACTCGCACGAAGCTGAATCCAGACAAGTGCATCTTTGGGGTTAGCTCCGGAAAGCTTCTTGGTTTCCTGGTAATCCACCGGGGCATAGAGGCAAATCCGGCAAAGATTAAATCCATTGAGGATATGCGGCCACCAGCCCGCATCAAGGACGTACAGAAATAGACTGGATGTCTAGCCGCCCTCAGTCGGTTAATCTCAAGACTGGCAGAACGGGCGCTACCCTTCTTCAAGCTATTGAGGAAGTCCGAACCATTCCAATGGTCTGAAGAAGCATAAAAGGCGTTCCAGGAGCTAAAGCAGCTCCTCACCACTCTACCAACCTTGGTAGCTCCAAACCCTGGTGAGCCCTTACTGCTTTACATTTCGGCAACCGACGAGGTTGTCAGCATGGTCCTAGTTGCGGAGAGACCAGAACCATCCCAAGCTTGGGAATCAAGACCCCTCTGAGAGGGTCCGGAGGTTCCTGAAGGTGAGTATGGGTCCCAGCCCCCAGACTTGGATCTACAAGGAGTTACTCTTCTCGAACAAGAGGATTCAAACCCCTCTGAGAGGGTCCGAGTCACTCCAGAAGAAGCTTCGGTTTCCTTCAGCAAGGACCCGGAGGTCCCTGAAGAAGGTCTGGACCCCTTCGGGAGGGTTCGGGTCGATGTGGAGGAAGCGTCGGGCCCCTCCGGGAGGGTCTAGACAGTCCAGCGCATAGTGTACTTCATCAGTGAAGTACTACATGATGCCAAGACTCGATACCTAGAGGTGCACAAGCTGCTCTACGCAGTTCTCATCGCTGCCAGGAAGCTTCGCCATTACTTCCAAGCTCACAAGATCTCAGTGGTGACTTCTTATCCACTACGTGCGATCTTGCATAATCCCAACTCTACTGGGAATATTGCAAAGTGGGCAACGGAATTGGCCGAATTCGATCTTGAATTCGTCCCAAGACAAGCTATCAAGAGATAAGTACTGGCGGACTTTGTGGCGGAATGGACCCCCTATCCATCAAACCCTAGGGGCCCTAGTGAGCAGAAGCCGAAACTCAAGGCTCCGGTCTTCACCGAGCCTCACTGGACCCTCTACTTTGAGGGCTCCATGAAAAAGCAGGGGGCCGAAGCTGGAGTCCTTCTCCTCGCTCCAACTGGGGAAAAGGTAAAATACATGGTCCACCTTGACTTCAAGGCGACCAACAACATGGCGGAGTATGAAGCACTCATTTACGGATTAATGGTGGCACTATCATATGGTGTCAAGCAGCTATTGGCCAAGGGAGATTTGCAGCTCATCATTAAATAGGTGAAGGGTGAATGCTCCTATAACAATCCTCAACTAGCTGCTTATCCCCTTGAAGTCCAGAGGCTCCAAAAGGACTTCGAAGTCCTGGACCTCCACCATGTCCAGCGTCTACAAAACGTTGAAGCTGACGAACTCTCGATGAAAGCATCAACAGGAGCTCTGGCTCCGGACGGAACCTTCGTCCAGAGGTTGTCAAAACCCACAGCTCAGCCTGCCAAACTGAGCGAAGGGGGCGAGACCAGCATCCCGAAGCTGGCGGTCCCGATGGCCCTGTTACCATGGCAGCCATCAAGGGTCGTAGGTGCTGCCAGAATCTCTGAGCAACCCATCACGCAAGACTCAAATGCTCAAGCTAGTTCCAATGCATGGATCTTGGAGATCCGGAGCTACTTGAAAGACAATATCCTTCCTGACGATGATGTATCCGCTCACTGGATAGTCAGATTGGCTAAAAGATACATGCTGGTAGAAGGGGATCTCTACCGGCACAGTGCCAACAGCGTCCTAATGCAATGCATCACAAGGGAAGAAGGATGCGATCTCCTCGTAGAAATCCATGGAGGCGAGTGTGGGAACCACGCGTCTTCCCGCACACTGGTCGGTAAAGCCTTCCGGCATGGCTTCTACTGGCCTACAGCGCTCCAGGATGCAACTGAGCTGGTGAAGAAATGCGAAGCATGCCAGTTCCATGCAAAGCAAATTCACACATCGGCTCAGCCTCTAAAAATGATACCTCCTACATGGCCTTTTGCTGTGTGGGGGATGGAAATCTTGGGAGCTTTCCCAAGAGCCGTCGGAGGTTACAAGTTCCTGTATGTGGCCATTGACAAATTCACGAAATGGCCAGAAGCAACTCCAGTTGTGGCAATAAACAAGCAATCAGCTATCAACTTCTTGCAGTCCATCGTATGCAGATTTGGAGTCCCAAACAAAATCATAACAGATAATGGAACCCAATTCACATGCTCTGCTTTCCAAGGATACTGCTAAGACCTCGACATTCAAGTCAGCTACGCCTCCGTAGCTCACCCGGCAAGTAATGGCCAAGCCGAGGGAGCAAATGCAGAAATCCTGAAATGACTCAAGACGCGCACATATGAGCGCCAGAAGAAACATGGAGCCAACTAGATCAAAGAGCTTCTGCCCACTCTATGGTCCAACAGGACAACTCCAAACTGGTCAACTGGAGAGACACCCTTCTTCCTGGTGTACCGAGCTGAAGCAGTCCTTCCTCCAGAAATCACCTTGGGGTCACTCCGGGTCCGTACCTTCGACGAAGCCATGCACGACCAGCTCCGGCGTGAAGACCTTGACCTCCTTGAAGAGGGAAGGTGCCAAACAGCTGTTCGAAATGCCCGATACCGCCAAGCTCTCCGGCGCTATCACTAACGGCATGTTCATAGCCGACAGCTCAAGGAAGGCGGTCTGGTGCTACGGAGAATACAATCCAGAGAAGGGTTAAACAAACTCTCCCCCAGCTGGGAGGGACCCTTCCGAGTGATCAAAGTATCCCGTCCCGGATGCGTTCGCTTGGCAACCGAGGATGGGACACCTCTCCCAAATCCTTGGAACATTGAGCACCTCCGTAAGTTCTACGCTTAATATCACAGAGGTGAGTCTATAATTAAATATGATGTATGTTATAGAGTCATTGTACAGAGTCGGGTAGCTCCTCCGGGAGGGCAGCCGGACCTACCCCGTTGGGTCCGCAACGCCCATGCAACACTTGTCACAGTCTCAGAACTAAAAGTGTAGCTAGCTACCTTGGGTCAAATGAGAAATGAAACACACTTAGCCTGGTTCCGTACCCTAAGAGTGTACTTGTTTCCCCTGTACCCCGGACCTATAATGAAAGACATCATCGTGTGAAAACAAACTCCACGTGCATTTACTTTGTACAGGTTCAATATTTTTTATTTTTCTCTTTCTTGTCTATAAAAAATTTGTGTAGTTCTTAAGAAACTTTAGCTAGTCCAGTTCATGTACATATCGAGTTGCATTGTCTATTCTTCGGGTCCAAACATTGTTGATGGTCTACTCATCTGAATCCCGCCAAGCCAATCTAGGGCCAGAGTGTGCTATCGACTTAGCCTGGTCATGCACCCTAAGTACGCCACTCTACCTACACCCCGGCAGGCCGAAGTAAGGCGAGTCCATAAACGATCGGACCTGAAGGAAACAAGACGGTGCTCTTGATTGTATTTAGAATTGTGTTCAACCTAAAACTTTCTAGGGAATAGTAAGTCGTAATGGAGTTATAGATAGGAAATGATTTTACTGTTTTTCTTGACTTTAGTGTGCAGGAAAAATAAATATTTCATGATGATGGTGAATGAAGCGGGAGCCGCCATAGCTCCGACATCCTCTAGGCGGCTTGTGGTCAATGTTCAAACATTGATATCGAGCATCGCTGAAGCTACTCAGCTCTGGTAAAGCTAGGGGGCAAGCCGTCAACGTGAAGAAAAGATGGTGGAAAGACTCTATAGTGGAGTCTGCTATCGATACACCACGTGTTGACAGAGGTCACTGCCGGAGCTACCAAGCTCCGACACCCCAGAGGGCTAACCGTCGATGCTCTACGCGTTGATGGAGACTACTGCTGGAGCTACTAAGCTCCGACGACGGTCAATTCCAGAGCCATCAAGCTCTGACAACCTCAGGGGGCCTACACTATCGATGACTTTGGACCTACATTCTACAGTTCGAAGCATGCAAGTCTTCAACTGTTACATCCTCTTGGTACATGTTCATAATCAAATTGTGTACATCTACCAGGGGGCCAAGTGAGACAAAGGTGTTGAAGACAAAAAATGAAATTCATAAAAAAATTTGGATTTCATGCATCTGGAGACAAGAGATTACAAAATTGGAGAAGAAGAAGAGAGAATACAAGTGGGAGCTACAGAGAGATGGTCCTAGACCCTATGGAAGAACGGGGCGACCTTCTGGGCAACCTCTGACACGCTGGCTCGGGCGGCTTCACTCTCTCCTTCGATGGGGCCTTCAAGCATCGGGTCCAGAGGGAATTGAGGGTCCCGGCTGGTGTAGCACGTCAGCACGAACTCTGCGACGTTCTTTGCCAGGGATTGTCCCTCAGTTTCCAGCTGGTCCGCGATGACATCGCCCATCTTGGTGAGCTTGTTGCCTGCTGAACTCAGCGCCTCCAACGCCTGGCCCAGCTCCGGCACCGGATCATCCGGACGCACGGGACTAAAGCCCATTGGCATCAGCGCGTCGTTGGCTTTGCCCAGGAAGTCCCAAACTTGTTGGGACTCCGCAGCCCTTGTGCTTTGCATCTCCTCCAAGGATCTTTTGGCCGCTGCAAGCTCCGAGTTCTCCCGAGCAAGACGCTCCACCTCTTTGGCATTCTGCTGAATCTTTTCAGCAACCTGCCTTTCGAGTTTACTAAGCTCTTCCTCCTGGAGTTGGATATCGTTCTGGCGGTTGACCAGATCCTTCTCTCAGCCCTGCACTTTCTTCTCCCTGGCGGCGACGGCACTCTCCTGCTTGTAGAGATCTTGCCCTCGCTCCCAGGCCTTGTTCTCCTCTTCCTTGCAACGCTCCTCCAATTTCTTGGTGCATTCTTCGAGGATCTTGTCAGCCAGAGCTTTCTTTTGGACAAGCTCTTCCTCCCTCTTCACGAGGTCATACCGCAGCTCCAGAAGTTTTTGCTCTTCATCTTTGAGCTTTCTCTCCCTCACCTCAAGAGCCTCCCGGTGCTTGACGAGACTATCGTGGATGGCGGCGAGCCTCTCCTGGCGATCATCCGCTGCGCTATTAGCAGCTTTGTCCTGCTTGTAGATGGCCCAGGACTGGTTGTCGAGGGATCGCGTCATGCTTTCCCTCTCATCCAACAGCTTACCCCAGTACTCCAGGCGGACCTTCTCCCTCTGCACCCACTCCTTGTCGTCAGCCAGTCTGGATTGTGCCAGCTTGGTCTCGAAATGGAGCCGGTTGCGCCACCTCCTAAGAGTTTGGTACTCCTCCTCGAGGGTCTTGCTGTCGTGGTAGAAAGCTAGCTGGACCTGGCGAAGACTGGAGCAAGCGTTGTCAATAGACAACGATAGGGGGATTAGGTCTGGACCTACCGGGGTCCTCTCCGCTGGATCTAGTGGGTCTTTAGTGACAAAAATTGGGTCCCACTCTACAAGAGCGGTCCCCTGAGCTTCCACGGCACTAGGGCCGTCCTCCGGGATAGTCTCGACCGCCACTGAGGAAGGTCCTGCAGCAGATGTTTCGACCTTCAGAATTGGCTCTGAAGGTCCCGCCGCCAGGTCATCAACAACTGGCCCCTCAAACGGTGGGGGCCAGCAACTTCATCTTGGCAACCTGGCTCAACAGCGGGCACCTCCAGGATCAACACTTCCGGAGCAGGTGTTGAAGGTTCGGTCGAAGTAGAAGCTACTTCCGGCTCCGGCGCAGGTGCCTCCTTCGCCGTTGGCTCAGGTGCTGGCGCTTCGAGCATCATGGGCTCAGGCACCGACGCCTCCGCAGCAACTGGCTCGGACGCCAGAACCTATTCGACGACCGGCTCTACAGCCGAAACTTCTACAGCAACCGGCTCTACTGCCGGAGCTTCCTCAACAACCGTCTCAAATGTCGGAGCTTCATCAACACCCAACTCCACCACCGAGACCTCATCAACCACCAGCTCGAGTGCCGGGGCTTCAACAACATCCAGCTCTAGGGCCGGAATCGCAGCTACCTCCGGCTCTATGACCGGAGCATCCAACATCTCAGCATCCAAGCCTAGAGCTTCAACCTTTGGGGCTGGTAATACTAGTACATCTTCATTCCCGTGGTCCGGCGCTACCACGGGAGCTTATGGGGATGAGTCGAGGTCCAAGATCACGACAGCCAGCGCCAGAGCTGCCGCAGCCTCAGCCACCTCTTGGGACGGCGCTGGAATTGGAGCCAGAGCTTCAGCCTGCACAGCCTCAACTGCTGCTGCAGGGACTGGAGCTTCAACCCTTTTCTTAGGCACGCTGTGGATGAAGGACGAAGAAACTCAAAATATAGTTATAACAATAAAACAACTGACTAAGGTAAAAAATCAAAAATTACATCAGAAGGCTTCTGCACCAGTTAGCACGGAACCTTTTTTTCGAACGCTCCGGACTGGCCCCAGCCGCCACTGGCGTGGTAGTCCCGGAAGGTCCCCCGGATCTTGTTGCTGCTATCGGCATTGCCCTGGTCTAGGCCCCCCTCGACCGGGAAGGACCTCCGGACCTAGAGCCCTCAGCTGGCCCTAGTACTGGAGTCACATGGCCGGAGCTAGCACCCCAGGAAGATGTCGCTGCTGGAGTAGATAACGCCGTTGAAGACCTCCCCCTCCGGGGAGAAGGAGCCATCGTGGAAGAAGCAGGCCTAACGGACCTTCCGTCGGCATGCTTCCTCTTATGGCTCGAGGGCTCGGCCAACTCCTTGCCCTTGCCTACGACTTCGGTTCTTGGCTTTGGGGCGGGAACGGAGCCGCCTTCAGGAGCTCCAGAGATTGCCAACCCGGTGATCGAACGCCTCTCAACGACACCAAGGTCGTCAAGCACCGGCATCATCCGCTGGAGCTCCCTGCTGAACTCTGCCTCCATGTTCAGAGGGAGGAAAGCAGCCGGTGGAGCCAGGTTGTCACCCTCGACGTCAATGCCGTGCTGGAACTTCTTGAGGTGGAACTCCAAAGTTGCACCCACCATGTTGGACTTCAAACCGGTCTCGATCCGATCGTCGTCCATCATACTGTTGAGGGCCCAAGCAAGCTTCTCCCTCTTCTTCAGCGGAGCCCACCTGTTGGTCAGGAAGTTGCAAACACTGCCTGAGGAGTCACCCCTCCTTCCACGCAATGGCGTATCCTGGTCAGAGCAGGGTTGAAGGCGTCCGATAAAACCGGAGCTTCACTCCAAACTGCAGTGTCGATGTTGGGGAGGCCTTTGGGCAGCTCCAGCTTCTCGTGCTCCTCCACCCTGATGACGATCCGATCCTTCTTCCAATCTTCCCACTTCCCAGAAGGGAACGACCGCAAGTACTTGAATGGGCACTTCTTGCGCTTCACAAAATAGTAGAAGCCAAGGTACTCATCACTCCTGCTAGTAGTGTGGATAGTGAAGAAGGTGCGGAAGAGCTCAATGCAGGGGGGGAATGCCCACCCACATCTCGCAGAAGTGGACAAAGATCGACACTAGGATAATGGAGTGGGGGCCAAGGTGGTACAGCTGCAAACCATAGAAGTCTAGCAACATCAAGAAGAAAGAGGAGAAAGGTGGGATCAGTCCCACCATGGCGTATGCGGAGAAGTACACCATGCCACCGGCGTGTTCCTTCTCGAACGGAAGCTTGCCGGTGCGGACCAAGTGGTTCAAGAAGTCAGGGGACCACCCCATGAGGGCCCGTACCTTCTTCAAATCACCATTGGTCTTCAGTCGGCTATGGCGGAGACCCAACTCCATCGCGGCACAGCGGGGCAAGAGATGGAAAACAAGCAACAGTTTGGAGGATTTGAGTGCAAGTTCGAATGAAAGGCGTAAAGAACCCCCAAACGGTGCGTGCTTTCCTTCTTAAGTAAGCCCCCGCAATTCTTGGATGGAAACCGCAGAGGAGCCGACGATACCAGACAAAAACTTCACCCTACCAATGACAAGGGGGCTCGGGGCCACCCCGACAATCAAGTCAAGGTCCTTACCCCAAGCGAACGATTGTCATCATGAAAGGCGAGAAACCCGAAGGCGGCGGCCTGATAGGGCGCGCGGAACCGATACGATCACTACAAGGATTCCGACCTGTTGCAACGATTGTACTGCAACGAATACTAAATTGTTGCAGTAAGCTTGGCTTTTTGGCACGATTCACTAGTTCGTGGCACTAGGATCTATCGCCACGGAACACAATAGTTAAATTAGGATCTGTTGCCACGATTCACTAGTTCGTGGCGTCAGGATGCTAATGCAACGGATCACAATCGTTGCATTAGGATCTGTTGCCACAAAATACTGGTTCGTGGCGTTACAGCTTTATTGCCACGAAAAACAGTCGTTGCATTAGGATTTGTTGCCACGAATTACTGGTCCGTGGCGTTACAGCTTTATTGTCACGGAACACAGTTGTTGCATTAGGATCTGTTGCCACGAAATACTGGTTCGTGGCGTTACAGCTTTATTGCCACGGAACACAGTCGTTGCATTAGGATCTATTGCCACGAATTACTGGCTAGTGGCGTTACAGCTTTATTGCCACAGAACACAGTCGTTGCATTAGGATCTTGTAACACCCTCATTTTCATGCATCATGCCCTACATGCACTCATATACATGTTTAACATTAACCCATAACAAGAGGAACGAGTTTAAAATTGATTCGGAGCATTTAAAATTGATTTGGAGCAAAACCGCACTTAAAACGCAGGAAAGTGCGGACTAGTACGATTTTACTGAGGACTAGTCCGATTTCTCTCTGACTAAAAACGGACTTGTCCATTTTTGCTGCGGACTAGTCCGATTTTGGCTCTGGAAACTTTCGGACTTGTCCGATTTTGTGCGGACTAGTCCGATATTCCATGAATCCTTGAAAATTTGCTAAGTCCCTGGACTTTTCCGGACTAGTCCGGTGTTCCAACGGACTTGTCCGTTTTCCTTTCTGACTAAGATCGGACTTGTCCGATTTTTGGCCAGACTTGTCCGATTTTCTCTCTGGACGACTTCGGACTAGTCCGGTCCTGTTCGGACTTGTCCGATATTTCGTGACTCCGAGATTGACCTTTTGTTTTACGACTTGTTTCTTGGGTTTCACGTTAAGTGGGCCTAGGGACGTTGTGCCTAACTCTTTTAGAGCCCGTGTAGGACTCTAAATCGGCCTCTACTCGTCCCAAAACTCGAAATCCATCTAACCCTAGCCTCCACCTCTATATAAACAGCTCCACCCCTTGGTTTGACATCTATTTGCCACTTTTCCACCCACCCAAACCCTAGTGCATGGGGAGCCACCATCAAGGAGGGAGGAGAAGATCCCAAACAAGAAGAAGAAGAGGAGGAAACGAAGGAGGATCAAGATCTCCACCAAGTTTCGTCCTTCACCACCAAATCATCTCCAAGATCATCACCAACCCTAGATCATCAAGATCCAAGTGTTACCTCCAAGTTTCTTGGTTCATTGGAGTTCTAAACACCTGGTATACCTTCTATTCTCTTTTCCTTATGTGAATTCAACCCCTAATCTCCAAATGCACGTCGATCTAGAAAACCCTAATCTGCTGATCTCGTCAAGTGCGGACTTGTCCGGTCCCTAGCGGATTAGTCCGATCTTTCTGGTTAAATTGTGTTGAATTAATTCTAAAATTTGATCTAATCGAATCCAAACCTGTATAAACTTGTTATAATCTATTAGAACTAGTTAGTAATCTTTAAAAGCAATCTAGTAACAAGTTCTACCTTGCATTTGCATCAATCATGCATGTCATGACATATTGAGTAATATTTGTGCACTCTTTGATTGTGTTTCTTGTCTTGTATGTTTATTGTGTGGATTAGACGGATTTGCGCTAGAGAGTGCCACGGAGGATCTACAACATCAAGAGTTTGAAGGCTTTGACCCTAATCAACAGCAAGAGCAAGGCAAGTGTCCTTGAAGCATATTGATCCTGTTTTTTTAAATAAATGTTTGTTTGCAAAACTGCATGCTATGTCAATTTGATGGGAATCCTATGGTAGGAAGTTTACTAGATTTGTTTAACCACCCTTGTCACCTGGAATTTATGGTAGATAGTCGGGAAGGATTTTTACCTTTTGCTTCGCTTAATCAACTGGGATGGAAACAACTATATCACTCAATTTAATTATGCATGGATGAGATTATGGTTAACATGAACTGGTTAAACATGGTATGGTAATGGATGATCTAAGCAAGCCTGGTATGTGGATGGGTTGGATGTTATGGTGGTTTGCTTGCTTTAGATCTAAGGACCGGTTCATGCGAGAATAAGCCAGGACTACAGTGCCACCACGAGGCCAAGTATGGGTGCGGCGTAGCTGATTAATTAGGGCTTTGCTAGTGCTGTTTGGACCATTGTGGATGCTCGGGGAAGGGGTAGTCGGTTTGGGTTTGTTGATGATTGGTGGGACTACCCTGGGATCTGAATGGCTCAAGAGGGGGCCCTTGGTTGAAGATGTGCTCTGCGGGAGACATCGCCACCGGTGAAACCTCAATGGGGTCTAAATAGGCTAGTAATCCCTTTGTAAAGGCTATTTTGTGATCTCTTGGCCACACACCAACGGAAGTGTGTAATGTGACCGACGGGTCATGGGCATAAGGGAGGTTCTTAGTCGCCGAAGGGTGATGAAATCACGATCACGTGGGTAAAGAGGTACAAACTCTGCAGAGTGTTAATTAAAACTATCATGATAGCCGTGCTCCCGGTTATGAGCACCTGGACAACTTCCATGATTAGAGGCAAATTGGAATTTGGGATGGTCATGGTTTGGTAATGGTTATGGATTAATCTCTGGTAATGAATATGGTTATTGGCAATGGTGAAATCTGGAATTTTTGATGATGGTAATGAATTCAGTTTGGTATTATGGTATTACTTATGATTATGATGGGTTTACTTCACATACTTATACTATATTGCTTTTCAAACGTTTTAATGTACTTTTCAGCACTTTACCATTATTATTGTCGTCATTTGAATCAGCCACATGTCATACTTTCCACACTTGCTGAGTACGACATGTACTCACTCTTGCAATCCCCCACCCCAACAGTTGCAGGTCAGGATTGGGAGTTTAATGGCGATAATGCGGAGTTCTAGGCCGTGTCTACCGTCAGCTTTGCCTATGGTGTTGATTGGAGCTGCGCATACATACCCTGTCGCTTATGTTGCATAGTTGCTTAGTTGCTTAATTAGTTTATTTCCGCTGCATTAGTTGAACTTGTCATTAATATTCATTAGGGCTTGTATTCGAGGATAATATAGCTTGTGTAATAAAATCTGGATAATCAATCTTGTCTTGTGGTGATTTTCTGTATACTCCTTTGTGATTGCACTCGTATATGTGTGATGAACATCCTGGGCACACATATGCGTTAGCTTGGTTCATTTTCGGAACCGGGCGTCACAGATTGGTATCAGAGCCACAGGTTGATCGTAGGATGCAGCCTAGATAGAATGGACACTTTAGAGCACATAGGAGCACTCAGGAATCGATGTGTTTTTGCTTGGAGTGCTGCTTGCTATATATATTGCTTGCTTGTGTGCTTAATAGAGGATTTTAGGATGCTTTAGCATTGCCATGTCCACCTAGGCTAGTGTAGCTAGCTGTTTAGTTTCCTATCCCTTGATGCATATAGTTGGGGCATTTTCTAATTCTTACCTACTGCTTTTCTTCAGATGGTGAGGACTCGCAACCAGAGGGATGTCAATGATGAAGAGGAGAACAATGGAGTACCTCAGAACAACAATGGGCAAGGATCTACTCAGGGAGCTATCAACATCGAGCAGCTATTGGCCATGCAAAACCAGCTCATGCAGACCATGATACAGACTATGGGACAGCTGCAGGCTGGCAATATCAACAACCATCCCCACATGCCTCAACCGCCACCCCCACCTCCTCATAACCGATTGGGAGAGTTTATGAGGACTAGGCCACCAACCTTTGCTCAAGCCGCAGACCCTATGGATGCGGATGATTGGCTCAAGTCCGTGGAGAAGAAGCTAGCCATTGTCCAATGCAGTGACCGGGAGAAGGTGCTATTTGCTTCTCATCAACTCGTTGGAGCAGCTGCAGATTGGTGGGATTCTTATTGCAGTGCTAATGAGAATCAAGAGAGAATCACTTGGGCCGAATTCAAGGAGAATTTCCGTTCTCATTATGTGCCCGAGGGTGTTATGATCTCGAAGAGGCAAGAATTTGAGAATTTAAGGCAAGGAAGATCAAGCGTGAGTGAATATCTCAATAAATTCACTCAACTCTCAAGGTATGTGCCTGAGGATGTTAGCCGAGACAGCCGGAAGCAATACTTGTTCATGAGGGGATTGAACAATACGATCCAAGTGCAATTGCTCAACTGTGATTATGTCAATTTCCAGAAGCTTGTGGACAAAGCAATTGTGGTTGAGAACAAGATCCGTGAGATGGAGCAAGAAATCAAGAGGAAGGCGCCATATCAAGGACAGCAACAAGGAAGTAATGTGCGCCCTCGCTTTGCGCCACCCAATGCGCCTCATTACAGCTCCTCTATTCCTGCTCAGCGCCCTGGATATGCACCGCGCCCAACTCAGTTTGTGCAGCAGTGCCCTGTCATGCAAGCACCTAGGCCTCCGACGTCTTACGCACCTCGTGCTGAATTTCCTGGAGCCAATGTTCAAAACCAAACTCGTCCCAATAATTCTGGTGGAGTTAAGAAGTGCTATACTTGTGGAGAAGCTGGACACTTTGCAAATCAATGTCCTAAGTCAGGCCTTGGTCAAGGAAGCAATGCGCCGAGGCAAAACCCAAGACCTAATGGAGGACAGCCACAAGGAAGCCGTGGACAGCAGAATTTTGCTTGTGGTAACGTGAACCATGTCTCTACGGAGGATGCTCAACAAGCGGATGACGTGGTCATTGGTATGTTTCTCGCCAACTCCAACCCCGCGACTATGTTATTTGATTCTGGAGCATCGCATTCATTCATTGCATCGAAGTATGTTGCCAAGTATAGCTTGCCTATCTCTCATATGAAGTTTACTCTGTTGGTTAAGTCTCCTGGAGGAGAAATTAGGACAAATATAGTATGTCCAAAAGTAAGCCTTAGAATAAGGGGGGTAGACTTCTCCGCCAACCTCATTGTTTTAGATTCTCAAGGGTTGGATATTATGCTTGGTATGGACTGGTTGAGGAAGCACAATGGAGTTATCGAATGTGCCACAAAGACGGTGAAGTTGACTAATGAAAAAGGGATCACCGTAGAATTTGAAGCAACCCAACATGCACCGAAGCAATTAGAGCTGAATCATATGGACGGTGTCGCAATTGAGGAGATTCTGGTTGTATGTGATTTTTTGGATGTGTTTCCGGATGAGTTGCCAGGTATGCCACCCGATCGAGACATTGAGTTTGTTATTGATTTAATACCTGGAACTGCACCTATAGCTAAGAGGCCGTATAGGATGCCTCCTATGGAATTAGCGGAGCTCAAGAAACAAATTCAAGAGCAATTAGAGAAGGGTTTTATTCGCCCTAGCTCTTCACCCTGGGGAGCGCCCGTTCTATTTGTGGACAAGAAGGACGGATCCCAAAGGATGTGCGTGGATTACCGAGCTCTCAATGAGGTAACAATCAAGAACAAGTACACCTTGCCATGCATAGAAGACTTATTTGATCAGATGAAGGGTGCTTGTGTCTTCTCTAAGATTGACTTGAGGTCGGGATACTTTCAAATGAAGATTAGACCATCGGACATACCCAAGACAGCTTTTAGGACACGGTATGGATCTTATGAGTACACCGTGATGTCTTTTGGATTGACAAATGCACCTGCCTACTTTATGTACCTCATGAATAAAGTCTTCATGGAGTACTTAGATAAGTTCGTTGTGGTGTTTATTGATGATATTATGATCTACTCGAAGGATGAGAAGGAACATGAGGAACACTTGAGGCTTACGCTGCAGAAATTGAGGGAGCATCAATTGTACGCCAAGTTCAGTAAATGTCAATTCTGGTTACGGGAAGTTTCTTTCTTAGGCCATATTATTTCCGGAGGAGGAGTATCGGTTGACCCCGGAAAAGTGAGAGACGTGTTGAAGTGGGAACCACCGCAAAACGTCAAGGAAATAAGGAGTTTTCTTGGGATGGCTGGATATTACCGTTGGTTTATCAAGGATTTTTCCAAGATAGCCAAGCCTATGACGGAGTTGCTAATGAAGGGAAAGGCGTTCCAATGGACTGAAGCTTGTCAAAACAGTTTTGAGGAGTTGAAGAAGAGGTTGACAACAGCCCCAGTTTTGGTATTGCTGGATGTAAGCAAGAGTTTTGACATTTATTGTGACGCATCAAGACAAGGGCTTGGATGTGTATTGATGCAAGAAGGTCAAGTGGTCGCCTATGCATCAAGACAATTGAAGAAACATGAGCAAAATTACCCCACGCATGATCTTGAACTAGCAGCCGTGGTACATGCATTGAAGATTTGGAGACACTATATTCTTGGACATAGGTGTGAAATTTACACGGATCATAAGAGTTTGAAGTATATTTTCACACAAACGGATCTGAACTTGAGGCAACGATGATGGTTGGAGCTCATCAAAGATTATGATTTGGGGATCAACTATCATCCGGGAAAAGCCAATGTAGTGGCCGATGCTTTGAGTAGAAAGGGAGTAAGTCATCAACTCACAGTTCGAGAGTTACCGTCCGAGTTATGCAAGGAGTTTGAATGGTTGAACCTTGGTTTGTAAACGAGATGGAGATGATGGAGTTAAACCCAACCTTGGAGCAAGAAATTCGAGAAGCACAAACCACAGATGAGGAGATCAAGGAAATCAAGGAAAGAATCAAAGAAGGGAGAGAATTCAGATTTGATGAAGACGAACATGGTACCTTATGGCTTGGAAAGAGAATCGTCGTGCCTAATGTGAAGCATATTCGGGAGACAATATTAAAGGAGGCACATGACTCGCCTTACTCGATTCACCCCGGTTGTACGAAGATGTACAAGGACTTGAAGGCTTGCTATTGGTGGGATAGCATGAAAAAGGACATAGCTGAATATGTAGCGTTATGTGATGTGTGTCAACGAGTCAAGGCGGAACATCAAAGGCCGGCCGGACTATTGCAACCGTTGAAGATTCCGGAATGGAAGTGGGAAGAAATTGGTATGGACTTCATAGTTGGGTTACCACGTACTCAGTCCGGGTATGACTCAATTTGGGTAATTGTGGATCGCTTAACTAAGTCAGCTCATTTTGTCCCTGTGAAGACCAAGTATACAGCTGCACGATTGGCCGAAATATACATGGAGCATATTGTGTGTCGACATGGAGTCCCTAAGAAGATAGTCTCGGATAGAGGTCCTCAATTTACCTCCAGATTTTGGCAAAAATTGCATGAAGCTTTGGGAACGAGGTTGAATTTTAGTTCAGCATATCATCCTCAAACGGATGGACAAACCGAGAGGACCAATCAGATTTTGGAGGACATGTTAAGAGCTTGTGCTTTAAAGCATGGGAAAAGTTGGGACAAAAGCTTGCCATACGCAGAATTTTCATACAACAATAGTTACCAAGCAAGCTTGAAAATGTCACCATATGAAGCGCTTTATGGGAGGAAGTGTAGGACACCTTTATTCTGGAATGAGGCAGGAGAAACTCAAGTATTTGGTCCGGACGTGTTGCAAGAAGCCGAAAAGCAAGTCCAAATAATTCGTGGAAACTTGAGGGCTGCCCAATCAAGGCAAAAAGGCTATGCGGATAATAGGAGAAGGAAATTAGCCTTTGAAATAGGAGATTTTGTTTACCTCAAGGTGTCACCAATGAGAGGTCATAAGAGGTTTAACATAAGGGGCAAGCTCGCACCTCGTTATATTGGACCATTCAAGATTTTGGACAAAAGAGGAGAAGTAGCCTATAAGTTGGAGATGCCAGCCCATCTTTCAGACGTACATGATGTGTTTCATGTTTCCCAGCTCAAGAAGTGTTTGAGAGTGCCGGAAGAACAAGTGCCAATGGAAGAATTGGAACTAGAGGAAGATTTGACGTATGCCGAGCAACCAGTCAAAATCTTGGAAACCAAGGAGAGAGTCACAAGGAACAAGGTGATTCGATGGTGTAAAGTCCAATGGAAGCACCATACCGAAAAAGAAGCAACTTGGGAGCTAGAAGATGATCTCAAGAAGGAATTTCCCTATCTCTTCTCTTCCGCGTCGAATCTCGAGGGTGAGATTCATTTTAAGGGGGGTAGGTTTGTAACACCCTCATTTTCATGCATCATGCCCTACATGCACTCATATACATGTTTAACATTAACCCATAACAAGAGGAGCAAGTTTAAAATTGATTCAGAGCATTTAAAATTGATTTGGAGCAAAACCGCACTTAAAACGCAGGAAAGTGCGGACTAGTCCGATTTTACTGAGGACTAGTCCGATTTCTCTCTGACTAAAAACGGACTTGTCCGTTTTTGCTGCGGACTAGTCCGATTTTGGCTCTGGAACCTTTCGGACTTGTCCGATTTTGTGCGGACTAGTCCGATATTCCATGAATCCTTGAAAATTTGCTAAGTCCCTGGACTTTTCCGGACTAGTCCGGTGTTCCAGCGGACTTGTCCGTTTTCCTTTCTGACTAAGATCAGACTTGTCCGATTTTTGGCCAGACTTGTCCGATTTTCTCTCTGGACGACTTCGGACTAGTCCGGTCCTGTCCGGACTTGTCCGATATTTCGTGACTCCGAGATTGACCTTTTGTTTTACGACTTGTTTCTTGGGTTTCACGTTAAGTGGGCCTAGGGACGTCGTGCCTAACTCTTTTAGAGCCCGTGTGGGACTCTAAACCGGCCTCTACTCGTCCCAAAACTCGAAATCCATCTAACCCTAGCCTCCACCTCTATATAAACAGCTCCACCCCTTGGTTTGACATCTATTTGCCACTTTTCCACCCACCCAAACCCTAGTTCGTGGGGAGCCACCATCAAGGAGGGAGGAGAAGATCCCAAACAAGAAGAAGAAGAGGAGGAAACGAAGGAGGATCAAGATCTCCACCAAGTTTCGTCCTTCACCACCAAATCATCTCCAAGATCATCACCAACCCTAGATCATCAAGATCCAAGTGTTACCTCCAAGTTTCTTGGTTCATTGGAGTTCTAAACACCTGGTATACCTTCTATTCTCTTTTCCTTATGTGAATTCAACCCCTAATCTCCAAATTCACGTCGATCTAGAAAACCCTAATCTGCTGATCTCGTCAAGTGCGGACTTGTCCGGTCCCTAGCGGACTAGTCCGATCTTTCTGGTTAAATTGTGTTGAATTAATTCTAAAATTCGATCTAATCGAATCCAAACCTGTATAAACTTGTTATAATCTATTAGAACTAGTAAGTAATCTTTAAAAGCAATCTAGTAACAAGTTCTACCTTGCATTTGCATCAATCATGCATGTCATGACATATTGAGTAATATTTGTGCACTCTTTGATTGTGTTTCTTGTCTTGTATGTTTATTGTGTGGATTAGACGGATTTGCGCTAGAGAGTGCCACGGAGGATCTACAACATCAAGAGTTTGAAGGCTTTGACCCTAATCAACAGCAAGAGCAAGGCAAGTGTCCTTGAAGCATATTGATCCTATTTTTTTAAATAAATGTTTGTTTGCAAAACTGCATGCTTTGTCAATTTGATGGGAATCCTATGGTAGGAAGTTTACTAGATTTGTTTAACCACCCTTGTCACCTGGAATTTATGGTAGAGAGTCGGGAAGGATTTTTACCTTTTGCTTCGCTT
Source organism: Tuctoria greenei (assembly GCA_036927565.1). Classification (NCBI taxonomy): domain Eukaryota; kingdom Viridiplantae; phylum Streptophyta; class Magnoliopsida; order Poales; family Poaceae; genus Tuctoria; species Tuctoria greenei. Next base: position 287,879,178 of record JAYESD010000001.1, read on the forward strand.
AATCAACTGGGATGGAAACAACTATATCACTCAATTTAATTATGCATGGATGAGATTATGGTTAACATGAACTGGTTAAACATGGTATGGTAATGGATGATCTAAGTAAGCCTGGTATGTGGATGGGTTGGATGTTATGGTGGTTTGCTTGCTTTAGATCTAAGGACCGGTTCATGCGAGAATAAGCCAGGACTACAGTGCCACCACGAGGCCAAGTATGGGTGCGGCGTAGCTGATTAATTAGGGCTTTGCTAGTGCTGTTTGGACCATTGTGGATGCTCGGGGAAGGGGTAGTCGGTTTGGGTTTGTTGATGATTGGTGGGACTACCCTGGGATCCGAATTGCTCAAGAGGGGGCCCTTGGTTGAAGATGTGCTCTGCGGGAGACATCGCCACCGGCGAAACCTCAGTGGGGTCTAAATAGGCTAGTAATCCCTTTGTAAAGGCTATTTTGTGATCTCTTGGCCACACACCAACGGAAGTGTGTAATGTGACCGACGGGTCATGGGCATAAGGGAGGTTCTTAGTCGCCGAAGGGTGATGAAATCACGATCACGTGGGTAAAGAGGTACAAACTCTGCAGAGTGTTAATTAAAACTATCATGATAGCCGTGCTCCCGGTTATGAGCACCTGGACAACTTCCATGATTAGAGGCAAATTGGAATTTGGGATGGTCATGGTTTGGTAATGGTTATGGATTAATCTCTGGTAATGAATATGGTTATTGGCAATGGTGAAATCTGGAATTTTTGATGATGGTAATGAATTCAGTTTGGTATTATGGTATTACTTATGATTATGATGGGTTTACTTCACATACTTATACTATATTGCTTTTCAAACGTTTTAATGTACTTTTCAGCACTTTACCATTATTATTGTCGTCATTTGAATCAGCCACATGTCATACTTTCCACACTTGCTGAGTACGACATGTACTCACTCTTGCAATCCCCCACCCCAACAGTTGCAGGTCAGGATTGGGAGTTTAATGGCGATAATGCGGAGTTCTAGGCCGTGTCTACCGTCAGCTTTGCCTGTGGTGTCGATTGGAGCTGCGCATACATACCCTGTCGCTTATGTTGCATAGTTGCTTAGTTGCTTAATTAGTTTATTTCCGCTGCATTAGTTGAACTTGTCATTAATATTCATTAGGGCTTGTATTCGAGGATAATATAGCTTGTGTAATAAAATCTGGATAATCAATCTTGTCTTGTGGTGATTTTCTGTATACTCCTTTGTGATTGCACTCGTATATGTGTGATGAACATCCTGGGCACACATATGCGTTAGCTTGGTTCATTTTCGGAACCGGGCGTCACAGATCTGTTGCCACAAATCAGCAAACAGTTGCATTTGGACCGTAATGCAATGAAACAGAATCGTTGCATTAGGATGTGTTGCCACGATACTCTGGTTCGTGGCGTTACAGCTTTATTACCACGGAACACAATTGTTGCATTAGGATTTGTTGCCACGAATTACTGGTTCTTGGCGTTACATCTTTATTGCCATGGAACACAGTCGTTGCATTAGGATCTATTGCCACGAAATACTGGTTCGTGGCGTTACAGCTTTATTGCCACGGAACACAGTCGTTGCATTAGGATCTGTTGCCACGAGTCAACAAACAGTTGCATTTGGACCGTAATAAATAACTGAAAAATAAATGTCGGGTTCGGACGGATGAATTCATTGTGGAGCTACATGTCACGTACTTAATTATACTAAAAATTATCATCTTCGTTGTCGTCCCCCCACAATGGAGCTACATGACCATCATTGGTATATGTATCGTCGTCGTCATCGTCTTCATTTTCTGGTGCGACTCCATCTACCTCAAACCAATCACCTGACGTTGTCATTATAAGAGTGGAAGCATCGCCGCTGGCTCCCTCAATGTCATTCCTAGCCCATGCGGTCGTATCCTCATTATTGATATCATCAGTAAGCAGATCATCATGAAATGTCTCAGCCTCCATCGTCTCAGTCATATTATTTTCACTGTCTCCAGGGGGCATGGCAAAAAGGTTCCGTGGCTTCGTTTTAACAATTGTAGCCCATTTAGGATGCTTCACACTTGGAACATAAAAAAGTTGTTATGCTTGGGTGGCTAGAATGTAAGGCTCATACTGGAATCGAAACAGAGTAGTGTCAACATCTATCATTCCGTATTGATCCTTTTTGTAGCCTTTGCTTTGGTTCTGAATGCTTCCAAAAGGCCGATCAAACCATTCACACTGAAATAACAGAACCTCTTGATTTTTTTCAAAATCAACAGCAATGATTTTCTTGATTACTCCAAACCAATCATGATTAGTGCCCCGAACAACAATACCACTATTTTGGGTCCATAAATCTTTTTCCACATTTGCAGTTTGAAAGAAGAAGCCATTGATGAATAACCAACTAAAAAAACGTGCCCGACGATCAGGTCCTCTAGATAATGCATACAGATAATCGGTTGCTTTGCCTTCTTTGTGTAATGTCGTAATCTGTACACATTAGTATAACAGGGGTTATCGACGACAAACCAATTTCAGAACACATATTTGTTCAATATTTCATCAAAGTGCAAACTTGCATGTACTTACTCGTTTCTGAAACCAATCAACAAACTCATCTCTATGGCGTTTATCAACATCACGAGAATGAATCTTTTTCATCTCTTCAATATGCTCATTGAAAAGGGTACTAAATGAAATTAGCCATCTACAATAAGCCATATATATAGTATACAACATCTGAGTTATACGTTATTACTTGATCCATGGAGCGGCCTCTTCAACGTTAGTAATAAGATAATGCCTGATGTTATGTAGTTCCACCATAGTAAGTTGGTCCCATTTATACCCTTTTTTAGAATTATCAACTTCTGTAAATATGTTAGAATTATCAACAGAAGGTTCATTTGTAGCTGCAGCTTCATGACGTTCTGGCCTATTATGCTTGGTGCTGTTGTTATCCAAAAACTGACTACAAAAAGTCATACACTCTTCGGCAATATATCCCTCAGCTATAGAACCCTCCGGGTGAGCTTTGTTATGTACATACCTCTTCAATGTACCAAGGTACCTCTCAATTGGATACATCCATCTGTAAGAAACAGGTCCACCCAACCGTGCTTCTTCGGCAAGATGGGTTGGAAGATGTACCATGATATCGAAGAAAGCGGGAAGAAACAACATCTCAAGCTTACAAATTGTTTCAGGAATTTGTTTGCTCATCTTGTCCAAATCTGGTTCTGCCAATTCTTTAGAACAAATTCCAGAAAAGAATGTGCTAAACTCAATTAAAGGTGCAACAACCTTTTCAGGCAATATGTTACGTATTGCAATAGGAAGGAGCTTCTGAAATATAATATGACAGTCATGAGTTTTTAGACCTGATACCTTACATGCTTTTATGTCCACACATCTCTTGATGTTTGAGGCATAACCATCGGGCACCTTCACATTCCCCAAAAACTTGCACAAGGTGGTCTTCTCATCTTTGCCCAAAGTATATAATGCTGGTGGGAATGTGTACTTTCTCTTTATGAACTTCGGATGTTGATTTGGCCGTATACCCATATCCTTGATATCAAGACGAGCTTGTAGACTATCTTTTATTTTACCATCCATAGCAAGCAATGTCCCCAATATGCTATCACAAATGTTTTTCTCAATGTGCATGACATCCAAGTTATGCTTAGCAATGTCTTCCAATAAGGGAGGTCGAAAAATATACTTTTCTTCTTCCAATTATGCCATCTATTTTCCTTGATGTGCTTTCTCTTATTATTCGTCGGTCCAAAACTCACTTTATCAAAACACTCGTATTGTTGGAGTACTTCGTCACCAGAGAGTGATGTTGGAGCCTCTCTATTCTCTGCCTTGTTGTTGAAAGAACCTTTGTTTCGATGCCATCTGTGATCCTGAGGTAGGAAACAACGATGACCCATGTAACAATGCTTTCGTCCATATTTCAACCAGAAGGCGTCAGTGTTTATATGGCAGTATGGACATGCTAGCTTCCCTTTTGTGCTCCATCCACATAGCATTGCATATGCTGGAAAATCATTTATTGTCCACAATAAAGAAGCTCGCATGACAAATGTCTCTTTCTTTAAACTGTCATATGTTTCAACACCATCAGACCATAATTTCAATAGCTCATCAATCAAAGGCTGCAGATACACATCAATGTTGTTTCCAGGTGACTTTGGCCCAGGAATTATCACTGACATCACCCAATAAGACTGCTTCATACACAACCAAGGTGGTAGATTATAAGGGATTAGAATCGCAGGCCATGTAATGTAAGAAACATTCATTACTCCAAAAGGATTGAAACCATTAGATGCTAGCCCAAGTCTTATGTTGCGAGGATCAGATGAGAAATTTGGGTGAATGCTATCAAAATGCTTCCATGCTTTCGAATCGGCGGGATGGCATAATATTCCATCATCAGTACGACCTTCTTTGTGCCAGCGCATGTTTGATGCCGTTGATTCTCCCATATAAAACCTTTGTAGACAGGGAATAAGAGGGAAGTAATGTAGAACCTTGCGTGCTATAAGCTTCTAGGATTTTCCACAAGGTAAAGCCTCTCTTGCATCCCCAGCAGTACTATTTTTCCATCTTAATTCACGACATTTTGGGCAACTATTCAGTAGAGAATAGTCCTTCCGGAATAACACACAGTCATTGACACATGCATCGATCTTTTGGTAGTCTAGCCTGAGGTCACGAACAACCTATTGAAGTTTATCAAGTGTATTAGGAATGCAGTGGCCCTTTGGAAGCGCAAATGAGAATAGTTCAAGAAACATCTTACAAGCTACTTTGCTCATACCAGTTAAACACTTTATCTTGTAGAACCTAACAATGTAGGATAATTAAGTCAGCTGCGAACAACCTGGATACAACTCCTTTTTGGCATCAGTTAATAAGTCATAGAATTTCTTTGCATCCCCAGTTGGCTCCTGCTGGTTTATAGCATTTTCTTGATCATCAACATCTGCTGAAGTACCACCATGAGCAGTGCCTCTAAGTAGACTGGACAACATATTTTGCATAGCACCATCATCAGAAATTATCTCCTCATTATTTGCTGATTCCTCAGCAATATTTTCCTGAACTCGTATTTCTCCATGGTGTATCCAACAAGTATAATCCAATAACATACCATTTCTGAGCAGGTGTAAATGAACTCCCTTGCATGTCTTGTGGCAAATATTACGACATATCGTGCAAGGACAAGGCATAGTTCCTCCTTCACGAGTGCCCTGAAATGCAAAATTTAAAAATGACTTCATTCCATCCTGCCACTCCCTCGTATGTCTGTCTTTTCCCATCCATGTCTTATCTTCTGACATCGCTTCCTATAATTCAATCAGCCATCAGCCAATCTGTAAGAGGATATATGTACAAGAACACATTTCGTGAGCAATTGTACCTAGCTGTTGTTACTCCATGCGCTGCGGCCGATGGATTCTCCTACAAGTGTGGCGGCCGGCGGATGCTCCTCCAAGCGTGGCGGCCGGCGGTTGGTCCTCCAAGCTTGGCAGCTGGCGGATGCTCCTACAAGAGTGGCGGCCGGCAGATGCTCTTACAAGCGTGGCGGCCGGCGGATGCTCCTCCAAGCGTAGCGGCCGGCGGATGCTCCTCCAAGCGTGGCGGCCGGCGGATGCTCCTCCAAGCGTGGCGGCCGACGAATGCTCCTCCAAGCGTGGCGGCCCGCAGATGCTCCTACAAGTGTGGCGGCCGACGGATGCTCCTACAATCGTGGCGGTCGGCGGATGCTCCTACAAGCGCGTTGCAGAAAGGGGGCCGGCATTGCGGGTCGAAGGGTATCGTAATAAAATATTATTTTGTTTCTTATTTTCCTTCTTTATTCAGCGTGACAAAAATTTCCCACCGCAGGCAGGCAGGCAGGCAGGACGAAAAAGCTGGGGCGCTTGTTATTTGTGGGCTGAAACTGCGCTGATTCACTTTATATGATGAGTAAAGGGGGGCCGATTTGGGGACAAGGGGGGCCGCTTGTTACTTGTTTGGGGACAAGGAGGAATCTTGCCTTTTTAAAGGACCCACATTTAATCAAGAATATTAATTAAGAAGAAGTAAATATCTTCACAGACGTTTTGGTACTTAATAACCGTCAAGGAAGATTTTTATCTCAGTCGGGTATTACTTACCAACGGTCTGAGATAATGCCCGATATTGTTCTTCAGTTTCCTTATCCCTTGCTTCTTTTTTATTTAGATTCCAATATAAATACTCAAACATGTTTAGATTCTGCAAATTGTGTCCAAATTATATGATTCTTTCTTCTACATTTGTATAAAATTAACATCTACCACCTGAACAAAAAAAATTAAAACTTGTATAGCTGACATTGTAATGTTTTGGTAAATATCAAATTAATTTCTACTCACATTTATTCACATTTGTGTATCTCATAAAAAGAAAGATCCTTCACTCAAATTTGTTTGTATGAACATATTTGTATCATTTATACATGTATGAATTTTGTTAATTTTTTTTAAAAGCATTCCAACATGTCAAACTTCAAATTATCTATCATTCTAACTAAATGCTCATATACATATGAGGCATTCATCAAATTATGAACACACATTGATTCAAAAAAAAATTAAAAAATCTGAAAAAAAATTAATAGAGGTTGGTATGATGAGTAAAAATGTCCACTGAAAAAATAAATGAAAAAAGCATTATATTCATCAAGGTAGAAAAATGAAAAATAGCATTTGTTGTATGTTTTTTATGTTCTGACCAATTTCAAATGATTTATGAAGTGAAATTTAATGGTAACCTTTACATATCAATAATATTACAAGAAAGTGGAATTTTGCCTTTTTAAAGGACCCACATTTAATCAAGAATATTAATTAAGAAGAAGTAAATATCTTCATAGACGGTTGGTACTTAATAACCGCCTGAGAAGATGTTTATCTCGGATGTTACTAGCCAACCGCCTAAGATAATTTTATCTTCTCAGGCGGTTGGTAAGTAAAACCCGCCTGAGGTAACCATCTTCTCAAATGGTCGGTACTTAAAATCCGCCTGAGAAAATTGGAGTTTATATATACCCTCGGCAGCCAAGTGTTCGCCCTCGTCACTTCCAGGTAGGCTGCCGAGCTTCGCCCTAGTAACTTCCAGGTACGCCCTCATCGCTGAAAAAGAGTGTCTCTTCTCGCCTGCAGCTACCTCGCCTCGCCTCACCTCACCATCCAAATCCAAGTGCCACACTTTGTGATTCTTGATACTAGAAAAAGGCTGGAGGATTTGCTTTTTGTCCCTTGTTTGATCAGTTATAGGTTCGAAGCTAGGCGCCGTCTAGTAAACCTCAAGAACGTGGTCGCCACTCTGAACGAAGCTAGCCTATTTAGAATAAGAAGATAAAATTACCATTGCTGGTGAGCAACTTTAACATGCTTGTCACCCTCGCAATGTATAGGAACCTTTTGGTCAGTCGCCTTAAACCCTAGAATGCCTTATCAAATCCTAGAATGCTTCCATCTTTTTCTTCATGCAACACTTCATTTAGAGTTAATATGCCATTTATTAGATTTTTTGTCTTATTAGTTCTAGCATGGAAAGCTCTAAGAAGACTGGTCCTGGTAGTAACAATAAAGAAGACAATATGGAGTTTACTGACTCCAGCAGTTCAGGCTCCTATCACGGTCCATCGAATCCTTTTCCGAATATAAAAATTAAAAAGACTTAATTGGATCTAGACCCGGAATATGATCCTGCCGACGAGGTATGGATCACGAATCTTAACTTCAGCAGTTCAAGTTAATGTTGGTTGTCAAGTATACGAAGTCTTATAATTTTTTTTCTACCTAGATTAATCGCGAAGACAATGAGGTGACATCGGCTCCTAAAACCGCAGAAGGTTCTCCAATGGATGAATCCTCAACCTCACTCAAGCGGAAACGGGGGCAACAAGGTCCCAATAAGTGTCCATTGGACCGCATCATGTACATAACAAGGGTCGGTCCAGGTGGGCTTCCCCAAGAACCACTGGATTCAGTTACCAAGTACCATAATGCATGCGTTTTTCTTGTTAGGGAGGTTGTGCCGATCACAACCGAGAATTGGAGGAAATTACCCGAGCAAACCAAGAATGAGTTGTGGGAAAGGATAAAGAAATAATTCAAGTTCCCGAAAGGCACAGAAGAAGCTGTAAAGAAAGCAACATTGGTCTCTTGCGGTAAGAAGTTTCGATGCTGGAAGAGTGAAATGAATGCTTATGTTAAGGCCGATAAGGTCCCTAGCCCGAGGAAGATGGGAAAAATCACACAAGCTCAGTGGCAAGAGTTTGTTCGTCAAAAGAGCACACCTGATGCTAAAGCTCTAAGTGCAACTAGGTCAGAGCTTGCAAAAAATAACAAATACCATCATCGCTTGGGGTCTGCTGGATATGCCCCCAAAGTCCAGAAATGGAATAAGATATTAGACGAAATTACCAGTAAGGGCAATCCTCACCCATTAGAAGGGTGCGATGAGCAAACTCAACGTTGGGTCTTTGCTCGGTCAGGTTTGACCAGCGAGGGCAAACTTGAAAAGCCCGACTCTCTGAATGAAGTAGAGGATAAAATGAAAGAAGTAATTAAAAAGCAACAGAAGGGTCTCTTCAAGTCGAAGAGGGAGAATGACCAACTTACCGCTATCTTAGGAAACCCTAAACACAGCGGACGGGTTCGAGCGGTCTCTTCTCAAATGTCTTGGCTAGATTGTTGCCCTAAAGATAAAGACACATATAGAAGATGTGAGGAGTTTAAGAAAACACTTGATGAAACGATTGCTCAAAAGGTCAAAGAAAATATGCAAGAAATAATGGAACAACTTAGACAATCGGGACAATTAGTGGCACCGAGTACAGTGATGGTTCCGGTGCAAAAGGAGCAATCAGTATCTCCAACTGCCTACCCTAGCAGCGTTGGTTCCGTGCCAGGCTCAGGGTCAACCCATAAGTTCCCTGTTGATGATATTGCTAACGACAAATCTTGTCGTCTTCTTGTCCTGATAGGCAGAGCAGGGAACAAAACCAAACAGGTTGCCACTGCTATGGCAAAGCCTGATCGTGACTTCAACGGGAAACCACTTCCGTTGTATTATGCTGTGGTGCAAGTTCTTCAGATCATTGATAATGATTATGAATATTATGAAATAGACCACGTCACACCTAAGGGGATCGCGACTCAGGGGCAGGCTATCAACCAATTAATCCTTTAGCACCGACGCGATATCGTGTTGGACGATGAGCCAATTTCTAGCCCCGTCGCATCTCCAAATACTGCAACCCCATCTACTAAGGCGAAAGTGCATGAAGATCCACTCCCAGTCCAGGAAGATCCACTCCCCCTATGTCTCAGGAAGGATGATATCCAAGAGCAACAAGTTGGACAACAGCTTCAAGCAGTACCAGAGCAAGCTGTTGGTAGTAAAGAGCAACCAGTTGAGCAACAGCTTGAAGTAGTACTAGAGCCAACTGCTGGGAGTAAAGAGCAATTAGTTGAACAACAGGTTCAACAACAAGCCAGTGTCCAACTTCCGATGACTACTCCTCGATCATCAGTGCCTATCAAAGTTACCTCATATGAAAATAAGAAACCTTCATCAGAAGTGTCAAAATATTTGGAAACTATGAAGGAAAATATTATAAAATCGAGTGCATCTCGTTCTTCTCATGAGCCATCATTAGGAGATATCGAGGAGTGGGAAGAAGACGGTGTCATGTATAATCGACAGACGGCTTTAGTTAAACCAGGAGTTCCAATATACAAGCTTGAGGATGTTCCTCCTGAATTTAAGAATGGGAAGCCATTCATGACATCCGTATAACTTAGCAAACAACCCGTCCAGCTCAGAAGAATGCATGAGTGGTACATCCTTGCCAGCGCAAAATATGGTCTTAATTGCGTCACATTTCGTATTCCAAAAGAAGCATTCTGGAGCACTGGAGTGGATAGACGAGTCATTTTTCTTGAAGAGTTGCATACCCTTTTCCATCGGGGCATGCTCGAAATCAACCTGCTGCTCGTCTGGTGCTTGTAAGTGCTCTAATATTTTGTATTTGCTTTTCTTGCTACACGCATACGCATTTCATGAGATTATAACAATTTTGGACTTCTTCAATACGATGCAATACATGGATAATGAAAAGTTGGAGCGCAAGACAGGTATCCTTGACCCTACTAGGATTGCAAAGGTGCTATTCGACGTCCAGGTGGATCAAGACTCAGCACAGTTCAAACACATGAAAAGAAAAGATTTTCAAAAAGCAATCGCAAAACTTATGAAGGATAAAAGGACAGAAGTTGCAGCTTACATAGGACATGCGATGTTTAACTTTGTTAGAGACGACAAGGACCTCGTAAAGGCTCCATACCACTTCGAGTAAGTTCGACACATGACATTTAAATAGCAATTATTGGTAATTGTTAACACGTGTGTTTGTATGTTTGCAGTAATCACTACATAATGATCTTTATCAAGCCAACGTAGGGAATGGTAACAATCTTGGACTCGGCCGATTTCTCACCAGATCGTTACAAAGATTTCCTTTCCATTTTGAAATCGTACGTTTATTCAATAATTTTAATTTACGCACATTTAGAATGTGTTGACAAGTTTTATATGACATTTCTTGTTTTACAGCGCTTGGTGGTCTTATGCGGAATGACTTGGCGGTGAGAGACCTTCCAATACGAATGCATTGGACATTGAAACGTATTATGCTTGTCCGAAGTAGCCTGATGGGAGTGTCTTATGCGGGAATAATGTATGCGAGAATCTTCGGACCGCCGGCGTATATAGAGTGAATCGTGAGGATGTAAGTTATCTTTAATGTCGATACCTTATTTTCTTACTTTTGTGTTTCATTTTCATTGTAACTAGCATAGTTTAATACTTATATTCTCTGCTGTTCAATATTACCTGAAACATTATTTTAATATTTTGATTCCAACTTCAAAATTCAATTGCTCATAGTACAACTGCTCCAAAAATACCAAATAAATTCCTGTATACTCTCACTTTGATCTATACTTTGAGATTGTTCAAACCAATACATTCTAAACCTTGTTATGTGTTATATTGCAGCACACGAAGAATCTGAACGAAGAATGGCCGGTTTGTAGAAGTATTCCTAGTGGAGGAGCCGACAGGATTGCTGCTGAACTCTGTCAATTCATTCGTCACGAAATTTTGCACAAAAGAGGGGAGTTATTTGATGAGGATGGTGCAGCAGCTGATGTGCCAGAACTTTGCGACTATGCCAATAGAAACAGTTTTTAGTGAAAACTTGTAAACTTTGAGATGAATAGTATTTGTAACTTGTACATATGTATATTGTTTTAGTGAAATGGACTTCTGTGATGATAATATTGTTGACTTTTGTTCTGTGATGATATTATTGATTTTTGTTCTGTGATTATATTAAATTGACCTGGAAATTAGAAATAACAGCAGTAGTACTGCATAGGTTATACCTTATTATAGGCGGTTATTAACCAACGGCTAGGCATGTCTATGAAAAACAATTATCAAAGACGGCTAGATACAAGTAAAGAACCATCTGTGGTAACCTAATTATCTCAAGCGGTTACTGTTATGGTAGAAATCGGCTACGGTAAAAGGTCTTCACAGAGGAACAATGACATTGAGTTCATTAACATAAAACAATACTACTACAAAACAAGAAAAACAACATCACGAAACAAGAAAACCAACATCACATACCCTTTCTTCCTCGCGCCGAGGGCGCGCGCGCAGCGCCGCTGTGGCGGGGCTCGCCGGGCCCGAAGATCTCGCCGCTGGCCTTTCCAGTGTGCCAAGTAATTGACGTGCTGCACGAGGTCTGCGGAGAAGTTAAGAAGCCGTGGTGCAGGGACGCGTGCACGACGTTCCACATGGATACTGAAATCCCCTGCAGTACTGCAGGTGCATTAGAAGTCACTGACATGTGGGTCCCATAGAGCATAGGGCCCACATGTCAGTGACCTCTAATGCACCTGCAGTACTGCAGAGGATTCGATTCCACAAGAGAAACGGAAGTATCTCTGAAGATCGTCTTCCACAGTGGTTTAATTGCGCCGCACGAGGTTTGCAAAGAGTTCAATGCGCGGGAAACGAACCGCTCCCTCGTCTACTCCGCACAGACCATATAGGCGCGTCGTCGGTTATGTACAAGCACAGAACTTTTGCACTCCTTTCTTCTTCTTCCATCGTTCCACCTCCTAGCCCGGCGTCGACGAACCACCACAGCCATGGCCAACCTTCTGCCTCCTAGCCCGTCGAGGCAGCCACCCTGCAAGCGGATATGCTGCAGCTCCCCCGAGAGGGTGAACGACGACCAGCGCCTCATTATGGCGCGAGAGGCGTACAAAAGTACATCTCGGGCCTTGGAAGCTTTGGGTCTTGGTACCCTTCCTGAGTTTCCGGTAATGGATACCACCGGCCGCTACCTCTACGCCCTCATGGGTGTGGCCGATCGCCTGGACATCTTGTCCGGGATGATGGCCCAGGAGCTCGGCGCCGAGGGCCGTAGTGCCCTCGTGGCGGCGACAGAGAGGAACTTCCGTCGCGGCGGGGTTCCACCGCTGGTGCAGCCGGAGCCACTGGTGCAGCCGGAGCAATCGGCTCAGCCGGAGCAGCCGGCCCACTCTCCTGCTGCATTGTCGCCGGAAGAGGAGGAGGAGGAGGAGGAGGAGGAGGAGGACGATGATGATGACGACGACGACGACGATGATGACGATGACGATGACGACGACGATGATGACGGCGACGACAACGGCAACCACCACCACCACGGCGACGACGACGACGAGGATGAGGAGGACCGCTTGTCGTGGTTTGAGAAGTTGGGGGACAGGGCGGAGGAGGCGGGGCCGGCATAGTAGTTTTAGGAGTTCTTGTACATATTTATTTTATAGTTTTAGGAGTTCTTGTACATGTTTAGCTTCAATTCTGTTCTTGTACATATTTCTTGTGTTTTGTAATATATATGTGTTCATTCGTGTCAATGAATACTGGTGTGTTAGAATTTCTGGATTTCAATCAAGTGAATGTGCTCTAAGTTTAGTGATGTGTTAATCTGTCACAAGTGAACCGAGCAAATTGGACAAAAACAAAAGATCTTAGGGGTTGAAGCTCGTCTCAGTTTGTAATTGCAAAGCTAAAGGAGACAAACAATGACTTTAAGCGCATCTCGCATCACTTTGTGATCGATGGACATCCGATCTGTCGCCCATCATTGTCTCCTATTTGGGTTTCTTACGTAGTGTAATTGGTTGATCATGTTTGCGGTCCGTGCATGTTAGACATAGCTAGAATTAAAACACCTCGGTCATGTTTAACAACACTAACATGTATATATATATATATATATATATATATATATATATATATATATATATATATATATATATATATATATATATATATATATATATATATATATATATACCTCAGTAATGCGTGCAGGACTAGGCCATGTTCGCTGCAAGGCGTCCCCTGGCACGGACGCGTGGTCACGAAGTTGGCTTAGGTGTGTACGGACGGATTTTTTTTATATAACGAAAAAATTGTTTTTTCCCCGCGTGTAAATTTACTCCTAATGGGACGCGTCAAGCCGTTGGGACCGAGAGGATGCAAACCGCGGTTTTGAGGAAACCGGGGCCACCAACCGGTTTATAATTAAGTGTGGTTTCCTCTAGCGTCCGATCATCTCGACACGTCTGCTTAGACGATGAGCCGCTATAAAGGCTCAACGTCCTCTTGCTTCTCCGCCGCACCACTCCTTAGATCCTAGCCTCTAAACTTCTCCCCCCGCCACCGTCGACAACCTCTCGCTCTTTCTCTGCACCTCCGTCACCACACAAATGGGTAGTCCCGCGCCGAAGCACTCTAGGCCATCGATGTCCTTCGAACCTCCTTCTCCATTTCCATCGCCGCCGGCAATGCTGGTGGAACTGATGGCGGCGCCCGCATCTCCGCCCGTGGCGCCTGCACTTCCTCATCCCACTTGGGTTAAGCAGAATCTCAGACTCCTCACCGACCGCATCGACGAAGTCGATCGGCGCCTTAAGGTGGCCACCGACGCCAAGTCCGCCGCCTCTCATAGCGCACTAGCGCTCAACGCAGTGGCGCGGAAGGTCTTTTCCGACACAGATCGCTCGTGTCGCTGTCTTGGTCTTGGGACCCTTCCCCTCCACACGAGCATGGACACCGCGGGCCACTACTGCTACGGGTTGATGACTGTGGCTAGTCATCTCGACGCCCTCCACGAGACGATCGCGGAGGTTGTTGGGGTAGAGGGCCTCCTGAAGATTAAGCACCGCGTCGCCGGGAAGCTCCGGACTATGACGGAGGTTGAGGAGTATGAGGCGGCTTGGGCAGCGGCGGCGGCGGAGGACGCGGAGCAGGAGGCGGTGGCAGCAGCGGAGGAGGAGCAGGAGGAGGCAGCAGCAGCGGTGGAGGCGGAGGCGGAGGCGGCAGCAGCGGTGGCAGCGGCGCAGGAGGAGGGGGAGGCGGCACCGGCGGTGGAGGCGGAGGAGGCGGCAGCAGCGGGGGAGGAGGACGTGGTTTTCTCCCAGTAGAGTAGTATTAGGAGTAGTTTATCTATTTCGTGATCTCTGAGTAGAGTAGTATTAGGTGTAGTTTATCTTGTTCTTGCTGTCTACTACGTGTTTTCCTATTACTTGTTTGTTAATGAAATATGTCTTTATGTTCATGAACAATGTGTTCTATATATGCAGTATCGAAAAACTTCTTTTATCGAAAACATTTCCTATATGTTTGTAACTTGGGACCTCTATATTTCTTGTGGCTGAATGAATGAAATCTGGTAAACATTATCCTTACAAGTAATAGAACTAACAACAGACATGATGCATAATTAACTTGATTAGGAAATTACGTCATCTAAATTGCTAACTAGTCCATCGCCTGATGCAACCGGTGCATGAAAAGTACTTTATCCATTATAACTAATATCCGATGACATTGTTGATATATATATCATATGTACCTGTGATACTCGTATCACAGGCGGCTTTGGATCGACGGCCTGAAAATTATACATCACAGGGGAAAATGGCTTTTTTGTAGTAGTAGTATATACTCTGTATATGTTATCATTTCATTGCGACGAATGTTATATATAAAATGCTGATTGTTTACCTTTTACTAGACCATGGATTTGCCGTCCTCCTTTCGTGGACTTGGGTGTTCTCTGTATTTGCATGTCGTTTGCATTAGCACAATGATACATTTGGCGATTCATATTTTTGTTTGTATTTTTTTTTGGAATGTCCCACTACCACATGACTGCTTTTACATCTCCATGAAAACAAAGATGAACGGCAGGTAGCGGTCCCTCGAAAAATTTTTCGTTCTTCTTGGCGCGCACAATTGAGATTTTCACAATTGAAACTTCACTCCGTGCGCCCAAAATTCCAGTCCTGCCCATTTGTAGCTAGCCATGACGAATATAAATGTGCGTCTCCCTCTAATCCCGCAGTGGCTTCCGTTCCCGACACACATGTTCTCCTCTTAGTGTTGTGTTCCAAACTTGCATTCCTAAGAAATTCCCGTGTGAGTGGTGGTGGTGACTGTGGGTACAACGTCGAGCGACCAAGTTTGACGGGCTCTAACGAACCTCTTCGTCGTCGACCCCGCCCTGCGACATCCTGGACTCCAGTTTTGTGCTATGTAAGTTCTACACGATCCATGTCATCTTTTTATAAAGCTACCCCCTCCTTATCGCTTTAGTTGTCGTCCCAACAGCTGCAGCCAGTTCATTCCTAGTTGTCGTCCCAACTCCTTCTCCTTATATGCTCTTATGTTTCATGAATGTCTAGTATAAAATCTGATTAATGGTGCAATCGTGCAATCAACTATCCTCAATTGTTAGATCTGCATCCTACATTTGATTCATCTTTTTATTTTACCCTAGCATCTGATTGCATTCTACTTTTTTCCATATATAAAATACACTACACCTCTGCCCCGAAATAAATGTCGCTCCGACAGTTTATGGTAGTGTATTTCTAGTACATTTCCATGTCAGGAAAGATAACTATTAAAAACCACATGTACTATGTAATTTCTTGATTTAGAAGTAAATGACGCCAGGGTTATCTTATCAACCACTCCCAATGTTGTACTCTCATTCCTGTGTTTCAAACTTGTATCCCTAAGATTTTCAGTTCCCACGGTTTATACACGTTTTTCTTGTTTTTCTTTCTCGGATTGTACGGTTTTTTTTTCTACTCCTTCATTTCTAATTCCTCCGTTCAAAACAAACATTTTCAGTTTATAGCAAGCACATCGCCCGATCTAAAATACACATCCTCATGTAATCTGACGTTATCACTGTTACTTACTATATATACTCTTTACTTTAGGAACAAGACACCAAACCGTCATGTCATCTACAAGTAATCGTGATGGGCAACAAGCACCTGCTATAACTATAAATGTGTTTACTATCAAAATACACATATTTATAACACGTTAATTCCTTTGCATCGTATGCAGAGAATATTGCAGCACCTGATGCTCAGGAATCCCGAGATTTATCATCCCATGCTGGTACTACGAGTATAAATATGTACTGGGCTCTACTAAATATTTTAGCATTGCGATTGTAGTTTCCTAGTCCCAGTTAACAGTTAATCAGTATATGTGATGGCATGATTTATTAATGCCTACACACGCACGATGGGCTCGTTCGCCGCCGGCCACTCCGGCACCGGCGACCACACCCTGCTGCTGCTCACTTCAGTGTCCTCCCCGACGCGTCTCCCTCCACCATCGCCACGTCCCATCCTTCGCGTGTCATGATGACCCCGCCGCCCGCAAACCCCTGTCGCCGCCGGTCACTCCGGCACCGGCCGGCGCCCACGCCCTACTGGAGAGTATGTGATGGCGTAATTTATTGATGCCTACACGCGCACGCTGGGCTCTCTCGCTGCCGCCACTCCGGCACCGGCGACCACGCCCTGCTGCTGCTCACTTCAGGGTCCTCAGAAACGCGTCTCCCTCGACCATCGCCACATCCCATCCTTTGCGTGTCATGATGACCCCGCCGCCCACAAACCCATGTCGCCGCCAGTCACTCCGGCACCGGCCGGCGCCCACGCCCTGCTGGTGGTCACTTCACTGTCCTCCCCGACGCGTCTCCCTCCATCTCCACGTCCCATCGTTTGCGTGCCATGATGACCCCGCCGACCGCAAACCCCTGGCCATTATGGCGTACCTACATGCTATGCCCCATATGACATGGCATACCCTGGAAAAAATAGTCCAATATCATTAACCCTTGTCCACTAAGAAATGTTAGCATCATATAGTTTAGAGATGCATGTACATGAGGGTTCATTGCTGCTTATATGATCTCAATTCCGTTTTTTACATTGCCAAATGTGTTGCTGATGTCTAGTAATTAACACAAGATTATATTCATGTATCTGTTCTAGTAGCACTTTAGGGCGAGATGCTAACATGCAGAGCAAAATATCAGTATGCAATCCACCTAAATTTAATTCCTAGATCCACCATACTGTCCTCCTAGCCTCGAGACTTGCTCTGGGGTGATATCAATGGACGCAGATCACCTGACTTATATGTTTTTACTGCACGCGATGCAGTAAAGATCCAACGGAATCACACCGTTGGATCTTTACTGCATCGCCTGCAGTAAAAACGTAAGTCACGTGAGATCACCGGTGTGATCTGGACGTCGATCCTCTGACTTAAATGTGGTCACTGCACTGCCAGACCGAACCCTAGCTTTGTTAAACGTCGCAAGCTGCCCGCCTCATCTGTCTTGCATCCTCTACCTGCTAATACCGCTGACGTCCATGACTCGCCCTGCCACCAATTCGCCTTGAGACGCGCTCATGCTGATGTCGGTCAGACCGAACCGGCAGTACTGCAGAGGATGAGCACCCGGCGAACCCTCTCTTTCTCTAGCATCGCCAGCTACTGTCTTGCCTGCTTCGCAGCTGTACTAAAAATCCCTTGCAGTACTATGGGTGCTGTAGCGCCACTGACTACTGCCTGATGCCTGATTGTAGGGTATGAACAGCAACAAAGAAGTCAACAAGTCGATGCATCACCCAATATGGAGCAAAATGCTGTTGCGACGCGGTGTTCCCACGGTCGTATTTGCCGCACTCGTCCTGAAGATGGTAAAACATCAGACTTCTTCTTCTTTCACACTATTTGTACATGATACTAGGCCTGGTCAGTTGCTAATTTGCTTTAAACATTTACCGTTTAAATGACACTAACAGAAGGAAAGAAGTTTGGAAGAGGGGTTGCTAAAGGACTTAAGGTTGCTAAATTGCGCTATCTAGCATCTGCAAATAGAACGAATGATCAGAATCGGAAGCTACAAATTCAGTGGTCCGATAGGTTGGGTGCTGCGGTTGGTCCTAATCAGCGGCACTTTGTCAATGATGTGGTTATTACAACAAAAAATGCACCCCTCGCTGGTGTAAGGAAGTGGGCAGAGGTTGGTGATACTTCGAAGAGCGATATAGTGAGAGACATTCTGGTTAGTGTTGTGACACCCCACATAAGTATTTTTTCTAGCGACCTCCATCTTGTACATTTATAACAGTGTGATATACAATGTACAGAATGTTTGGGACTTGGAGGACACAGATGATACCAGAACAAAAATATTGAAGATTGCTGGTGAGCGCTACAAGGGGTGGCGATCAACATTGCATGCAACCTATAAGAAGTATTCGACCGATGAAGAACGTATACAAAACAAGTCTGTTGACGTAGCAGATTCTGATTGGTTGGCGCTTATGGACTATTTTGGGTCCGAGCGATTCAAGGTCAGCTAGCTTTCTAATACCTTCATATCCTACAAAAACTATTTGATAACACCCATTCATTAAATTAATTCTTAAAATTGCAGTCAATAAGCAGAACCAATTCACGAAATTGAAGTACTCAAAAGACAAAACACTTGCTTGGCTCGAAATCCTACACCCAACTTAGTTACGAGAAGGTATGAAAACTAAATCATACTTTTACTTTGCACTGCAATCATTCAATCAAATTTTGCTTGTATTTGATGTACCGAGACCCAGAGACCGGAAAAGAACCCGATGACATAGAATTGTGGGAGGCAAGCCATGTGAAGAACGGTCAATGGCAAATGAGCAGGCAGAAGGTGTACATGTGAGAAACATTTCAAACAGTCCCCATTTAAATAAATATTTGCAATGTACATGTGACTTTTTTTGTATATAGACCCAGGCACGTACCCAAATCAACGTCAAGGAAGCTGAGCTGGGAGTACCAATCCCAGATGAGGAAAGAAACAACATCTTCCAGCTTACTTATATATCTGCAACCGGTTCTGGAGGATCACAGTTTTGGGGGCGTGGTTATATGGCTAAACCTAATGTTTCTGAAAGACTGCGTATCCAGATGTCTGACCAGCTCGGCCAGCAAGTTTGATCCTTGCAAAATAGAAATGAAGACCTCAGCTCTCAGGTGCAAGAGTTGGAAGGAAGAAATGATTATATGACCTCCCAGATGGATGGCTTCATCCAGGCAAATGAACAGCTCAACCAGGAAGTCCAGGCTTTACATGATCAGATGGCAGCCAATTCTGCACGGCAAGAAAAGGAGCTAGCAGAATGATGGAGAGCTTGCAAAATCAACAACGGCTAGTAGCAACTCCACAGAAGGCTTCTGCTCGCACTAAGTCGAAGCTGGATGTTCGAGAAACTATTCCTAATATTACAACTCGTCGCGGTGCTCTTTTAATGGGTACAATGTTGCAACCTGAAAAAACTGTAAATAACGCCATCTCGCAACGACGCATGGGTCCTTGAGCGTTGCATCAATTGTTGGATGTTTGTTGTTAAGTCGACAGACGTATCGTGTGCGAATAAATTGATTTTGTTGCCACTAATTTTCAAATCTGGTGCATTAGGATTCTAGTGCCGCTAATTATAAAACGTGGCATTAACAGATTATTGCGACGAAAATAAACTGTCGCAATAGGAAGCTAGCTATTGCCACAAATTATAAAACGTTGCACTACAAACATTTGGCTACGACCAAAAAAGCGTTGCACTAGACTGCTATTGCCACCACCCAGAGAATGTCGCATTACAACCCTGTTGCAACAGATTTGAATATGTTGCATTACGAACCTATTGCCACACATTAGAAATCGTTGCAATACAATATTGTTGTCACGGTTTTGAAATCGTTGCAATACCGTAATATTCGGCATGAACGTGAAATTGTTGCATTACCGTATTATTGGCCACGGCTGTGAAATCATGGCGATACCATATTATTCGCCACGAGTGTGAAATCATCGCGATACCATACTATTCGCCATGGAAGTGAAATCGTTGCAACACTGTAGTATTTGCCACGAATGTGAAAACGTCGCGATACGATTTTATTCGCCCCGAGTGTGAAATCGTCGCGATACCGTACTATTCGCCGCGGATGTGAAAACGTCGCGATACCATATTATTCGCCACTCGTGTGAAATCGTCGCGATACCGTACTATTCGCCACGGATGTGAAATCGTTGCAATACCATACTATTTGTCACGAATGTAAAAACGTTGCCATATCGTACTATTCGCTACGGATGTGAAATCGTTGCAACACTGTACTATTTGCCGTGAATGTGAAAACGTCGCGATACCATACTATTCGCCACAAGTATGAAATCGTCGGGATACCGTACTTATCGCCACAGATGGGAAATCGTCGCAAATAACGTACTATTCGTTGCAATATGATAAATCGTCGCAATACGTTAAACCGTTGCAATACCATATTATTTGCCACGAACGTGGAGTTGTTGCAATACCATACTTTTTGCCACGAATGTGGCATCGTTGCAACACCATTATTTTCGTTGAAATACATTAAATCGTCGCAATGCGTTAAACCGTTGCAATACCATACTATTTGCCACGAACGTAGAGTCGTCGCAATACCATACTTTTTGCCACGAATGTGGCATCGTTGCAACACCATTATTTTCGTTGCAATACGTTAAATCATCGCAATACGTTAAAACGTTGCAATACCATACATTTGCCACGAACGTGGAGTCGTTGCAATACCATACTTTTTGCCACGAATGTGGCATCATTGCAACACCGTTATTTTCGTTGCAATACGTTAATTCGTCGTAATACGTTAAACCGTTGCAATACCATACTATCTGCAACGAACGTGGAGTCGTTGTAGTACCATACTTTTTGCCACGAATGTGACATCGTTGCAACACTAATATTTTTGTCGCAATACATTAAATCATCGCAATACGTTAAACCGTTGCAATACCATACTATTTGCCACCAATGTGGAGTTGTCGCAATACCATACTATTTGCCACGGATGTCAAGTCGTCGCAATAACCTATTGCCACGGCTGTTATCGCCATGAGTCAGAAAAACTATTGCGACGTTCTATTTTGTTGCAACAACAACCTATCACGACGAATTTTGACCTATTGCAACGATTTTTTTCGTCGCAATAACCCGGAATCCTAGTAGTGGATTTTCGTATCAGGAATCGGCGACTTTCAATTGCGTGAGATTCACATGCTAAGATCTCACCTGCCGCCTCCAGGATATGCCACGCGACGGTGGTTTAACTGCAAACAATCGCCAATGGCACGTCCGAAGACCCTTGAAGACACGGCTCAAAAACCAAAGAATGGACCCACCTCCACCAGAATGACATCATCCAAAAGGTCTCTCCCAGAGGTGGGCCCAGGGGGCCACTGTCGGTACCCTACGTACCGCATACCCCTTGATATTGCAAATATCACAAGGAAACTCCATCTACCAGAATTGAAGACCTCCGAAGACCCCACATGTCAGGTGTAACCAGACCTGCTTCCCCGACATGGTTAGTCCCAGGGCCGCCACGTGTATCATAAGACCGGAGCTATCACCCACATATGGGAAAGCTCCGGACTAGATACCAGTATGGCATCCTTGGACCTAACCCCAGACAGAGGGAAGCTCTGGTGCCGACACGTGTCCAACAGCACCGGACCTACCCGTCCACGACGATAAGCTCCAGAGCTGCCACATGGCTGAACCGCCGGACCTTCAACTTCAACAATCAAGCTGGTGGACCCCCAACGGCTCTGGACCTTCAAGGAGCAATCAAAGACTTCAAGACCCAATTAAGTGTCATTAATGCCATATTAATGACACACGATCAGATGGCCCTTAATACTGGTAACGGCACTGTTAAGGCCCGTTATCGGGTTATTAAGGGTAATTAACCTCATTAATTATGTATCAAGCATGTGTAACCGCCGGGGCCACATGTCGGGCCAGGCTAACGGTGTAATGACCAGTCCTTGTACTATAAAATGACTGGTCGACGACACACAAGGGATCTCTCTAGACTTCTTCTGGACTCCCTGACCTAGACGAGCTTCTTCTTCTGGAGCTTCTTCTAGACTCACACACTCAATACAACACCAACACACCCCGTGGAGTAGGGTATTACGCTCAGGTGGCCCGAACCACGTAAATATCTGTGTCCACTTGTCATTCACCTTCTTGAATCTCTGCGCGCCCATTACCGAACTACAACTCCGCAATCTACCAACAGTAGTATCGGGAGATCTGCCGGATCCAAACACCGATAATATACATGCATGCAAAGTACAATAATTAATCAACTACGGTTGTTTATTGATTAGATGCAACTAGTTCATACATGTTCATACGAGTTACGGGGGTTTTAGCGAGGATTAATGCTGCTGAAAATAAAAAGACAATGCAACTAAAATTAATTTACGTCTATTAGATCTAATACATCGCTAAAATTTGCATTGGAAAAACGAACCCTACCGTAGATGTGACGGCTTTGACGATCGCGGAACGAAGGCGACGCGTAGACGAAGCAGATGGCGCAACGGTCCTCCAGCGGCACGACGACGACGATGATCTCCGGCGGATGACGGTGCCCTCCTCTTTTTTCTTCCTCTTCCTCCCTCTTTTTCTCTGGCAGCGTAGCTCCTGGTGCCTCTGTTCTTTCTACCGAGTTAGGGCTCCTCCCGTTTTTCCTGGCGGTGTTGGAGAAAATTACGATGCCCTAAGGGTTCTTATATAGGTGGCGGTAGTCGATCAAGCATATAGAGGCCGAGTCAGCCTGGGAACTCGTGGGAGGGCGCTGAGTCGGCACGCGGTGCGGTCGGTTGGGGCTGCGGGGGTGCACTGGCGCGTGGGCTGGCGGCACCGAGCGGGCGGGGTCGCAGGCCAGGGCTGGCTCTGTGGGGCCAGGGCGGCGCGCGCGCATGGGAGCAGGGTGGGGTCGCGCGGGGCCAGCGGTGCGGGCCGGGGGTGGGCAGGCACGCTGGGCGCGGGGCGCGATCGGCCGTTGGGTGGGTCAGGCGGAGCGCGGGCGGCTCGGGCGGGAGCGGGGTCGCGATAGGCGCGCGGTGCAGCGTGGGGCTAGGGCGCTGGGGCGCGCGCTAGCTGGGCCGTCGGCCTGGCCGGCGGTGCTGGTTTGTTTTTTTTCTTTTTTTATTTTTTATACTTTCTTTTCTTGTATTTATTATTATTATTATTAAATATTTTATTAGTTATATTTTTATATTATTATTATATATTATATATATATATTTGTTTCTTTAGGTTTCACAAATATATTTATTTTTTATATATTATTATTATTTTTATATTTATTCTCTAATACATGTTTTACGTTATTATTTTCTTTTAATGTACTTACTCTGGTAAATAAATTTCTTTTAGCTTATTTATTTTGGTAGTAAATTTTCAATACATGAGGATTAATGCAAAAATGCAAAATGCAATATGCAATATGAGATGCATATATATTATATTTTTATTTATAAAAACAATTTCCTCCCATTATTAACTCTAAATTCTCGTTTAAATTTTTAATTTGCCGAAACTCGAAAATCAGGGTGTTACAACGCTGCCGAAGCTACTAAGCTCCGACAACCCTAGAGGACCACCTGTCGACGTTCTACACGTTGATAAAGGTCGATGTCGGAGCTACTAAGCTCCGACAACCTCAGGGGGCCCTACTATCGACGACTTCGGACCTACAAACTACAAGTTCGAAGCACGCAAGTCTTCAACAAAATGCTACATCCTCTTGGTACATGTTCACAATCAAATTGTGTACATCTACCAGGGGGCCAAGTGAGGCAAAGGTTGAAGACAAGAAATGAAATTCATAAATTTCTTGGATTTCATTCATTTGAGGACAAGAGATTACAAAATCTGAGAAAAGAAGAGAAGATACATGCGAGAGATACAAGCAGAAAGTCCTAAATCCTATGGAAGAAAGAGGCGACCTTCTGGGCAACCTCCGACACGCTGGCCTTGGCAGCATCTCCCTCTCCGTCGATGGGACCTTCACGCACCGGGTCTAGTGTGAAGTGAGGATCCCGGCTTGTGTAGCACGTCAGCATGTACTCTGCGACGTTCTTTGCCAGGGATTGTCCTTCGGTTTCCAACTGGTCCACGATGACATCGCCCATCTTGTTGAGCTTGTTGCCCGCCGAGCTCAACGCCTGCAACGCACTACAGGAAAAACGATCATTTGCGATGGCTGGTTTTATTTGTGATGGCCAGCTGTCGCAAATAGATTAAATTGCGATAGCCCACCTTTGGCCGTCGAAAATAACGCGGCCGTCGCAAATAACACCTTATTTGCGACGGCCGACCATAAAGCCATCGCAAATAACAACTTATTTGCGACGGCCAACCCTAGGACCGCCGCAACTAAGGTAGCCTTCGCAAATAAATGTTTATTTGCGACGGCTGCTAAAAATGCCGTCGCAAGTAATATTAATTGCGACGGTCGTATGGTGGGCCGTCGCAATTTAAATGGTCGTCGCAAATAAGGGCTTTTATCCCGACCCCGACGGTTCATTCACGTCCACTCAACACACAGCCCCGCCGCCCTCCGCGCCCCGCCGCCTGCCCGCCGCCCTGCCGCGCCACACCGCCGGCCCGCCGACGCCGCCCCACCACCGGCCCGCCGCCGCGCTGTCACCGCCCCACCGCCACCCCTGCTCGCCGCCCCGGCCTGCCGCGCCCCCGGCCTCACTTCCCCGCCGCCGCGGCCTCGGCTCACTACGCCCCCGCCGCCCCGGCCCGCCGCGCCCCCGGCCTCGCCGGCCCCGGACCACCGCGCCCCCGCTGCTCGCGCCGCCCCTGGCCCTGGCCCGATGCCTCCGAGGTGAGTCAAGTTTTTTTTGTTAAATGTTAATAGGCTTCTATTAGTTGATTTGATTGTGTAGCTTCAATTGTTACCATCGTTCAAACCATGCCGACTGTTACTCACTTGAAAATACCTAGCCTACATGAGCACATTTAATTTCCGACCATTATAAAATCAAATCAAATCCGGTCAAGCACTGCACTGCATTGCATTGCATTGCATCGCATGCGTAATCTTGTTTTGACCACCAACTCTCCTTGAAATCGATCGCGTGCCCCAGCAACACAGAGACACCGAGTGGATGCCTGCCAAGTGTGAAAGAATTACTAGCAGGGGAACGGATTAAATTAGCAGTAGCAGATGGTCCGTTCGATCCGGCATCAACAAGGTCAAGTATCGTTCCAACATGGCAGCGACCCACTGATGATGTGACGTGACGTGACGTGACGCGGCTTGGCTGGAAAAAGCATGTTGCTTCTTCGTTTGCGTGTTGTGGTGAGCCGCCGGATGCACGAGCAAATTCCACTCGTTTGGATATCCACAGATCATGCGACGCCGACAAAACATCAACAAGGTCAAGGCGCCCCCGTCCGATCACTTTTGAAGAATCGCTATCTTCTAGAGCAAGCGAAAGAGGAAGAGGAGGTGATGATCCCAATCTCTTGCTGCTCCTCGAATAAAACATTTCGATGATGAGGACAAGTGCTCGGACGTCACGTCGTTGTGCAGCCGCAACTTGCACTAATCCTTCTCTCCGCTCTTTAATATCACCTCCTGGCTAGCAAAGTCGAAGTTCCTCCGTTCTTGTGCTTCCTAGAGCAGAAACTCTGGCAGCCATCACCATTCTTCATTTTTCCGGCCGAAATCAAGCGTGTGGACCGGGACTGCTGGTTTCACTCTTTTGGACTTCCTTCCCCGGTGCGGCCTACTGCTTCTGCTCGATCCGACTGCGCCTCTTAAATCTGAAAATTAGCACTAGAGTAACCTCTTAAAGCTGAAAATTAGGTTATTAACCATTGTGTTTTAGCGAGTGGGGGACTTGCTTCTGGATCAACCAAAAGCATCATAATATGGTGATCAAGCTGGTCCAATTATATTCAGTTCTTTGAGTGTTCTAGCTATTTTTATCAAATCGGTCTTGACATAATGCATTTTATTTACATTGCTCAGGTCCCCTCCCCACCGTGCACACTCAGATCCACTTCACTGCTTAGGTATGGCACCATCATTCTTCTGATATTGTATAGTAGCTGCTCTGATATGTATAATGTTCCAACTGTTTTTTATCAAACTTTTAATAATGTAACACATTTTCTTTAGATTTGCATCACCATGTTACTAGTTCAGCCTATGTCAAGTGTGTGATCTAGATGTTGCTACATGATTATGTTTTTTTAGGTTTAGATAATTTTTTGTCATGCTTTGGTAAATATGATTATTATGTAGGTTACTAGAATTAATAATTTTTTTCTCTTGTTCTTTTGATTGCGTGAGTGTTTAGAATTAATAGTTTTTTTCTATTCTGTTTAGTGTATGTTTGGACTTTAGTGCATTCAGATAATGTTTTTGAGTGACTACTTAATATATATAAATAAAAGGGTTTTGGGCCGGCTCGGACCAACCCAGAAGGGCACGACACGCAATAAGTGTGATCGTGTCGTGTAGACCATAGTAGTCAAGGCGACATGGAAGCGAACGGGTTGGTAAGGACGTCAATGACCCGCGATTGCGTGGACGGTGGAAATGGATGTGGAATTGTCATCTAAGACCAACTTTCCTCTCACTATTTCTCTAGTTCTTTCCTCTCTCTTAAATGACCTGAAAATGAAAATGAGCAACATAACCTATAGCAATGTATTACCTGTTTCGGATCGGCACGTCTCACATGCCATTGGCATGTGAAACGTGCAGGTTCGGAATTGTCCCTTTTTGGACAGCCTCGGAGTGACCGAGGGGGTGTGGCTTGTGACGAGACGCGGGTCCGGATTTGAACGAGATTTCGGTGGGGTAACCCTGTTGTTCTCTGCTGCACCATTTTTGGGCGTGCAGTGGAGAACAGCGGGGTTATGCTGCCAAAATTTCGTTCAAATCCAGATCACGCGTCTCGTCATGAGCACGCTCCGCTCGGTCACTCTTGAGTGGGTTTAGGATCTATCTGCCTAGGTTTTAGAGCCGTGACATAGCACAACAATACATTAACGACAATTTCTTTCGCGTTGAAATGCAGAGTCAAACATGGGTGAAGACTGCAGTTGGATGTATACTGGCTGGAAGAGTAGAACTGGTGGTCACTCCGATGAGTGGTTTATCAAGTTAGATCAATTTTTGGATCGAGCATTTTCATTGTCAACGGAAGATATGGTGCGGTTCCCATGTACAAAATGCCGAAACACCAAGTTTTTGAGAAGATTGGAGCTTTCGTTTCACTTATGTCGAAACGGTTTCACTCCACATTATGAAGTGTGGACCTTTCACGGTGAGACTAATTCTCGAGTCATAGCCGAAGTGGATGAGGATGATGATATAACAGAGGTTGATAGGATGGATGAGATGCTAGAAGCTCTGGAAGCAGAGGATCCTCTTACAAATGAGGTAGAGAAGTTCTTCGAGGAGCTGAAGAAATCACAAGAGTCGTTGCATGAACACACGGCTGTGACCGTACTTGCTTTCTTGACCAGATTTATGGCAATTAAGTCCAAGTACTTTTTTCCATCAACTGCTACAATGATCTCATGAAATTGATCTGTGATATCCTTCCACAACCTCACAAAGCGCCACCAGATATGTATCATTTAAAGATCAAGATATCTGGTCTCGGTATGAAGTATGAGAAAATCGATGTGTGCCCAGACAACTGCATGCTATTCTGGAAAGAGCACGCCAATGAGAAGATGTGCTTGAAATGTGGTAAATCGAGGTATGTCGAAGTCGTTAATGACGATGGCGATAATTTGAGGACAGATGTCGCACATAAGAAACTTCGTTACTTGCCTGTGACACCTCGGTTGAAGCGGATGTTTCTTTCAAAAAGAACCACAAGACACGTGAGATGGCACAAAGAAGGTAAACGTGAGAACAAAGAATTCTTGACGCATCCGTCCGACGGTGATGCATGGAAGGCGCTAGACCATTTCGATCCAGACTTTTCTCGTGATGCGAGGAATGTTCGGATTAGCAATAGACGGATTCTCACCGTTCAGTACGAACGCCACACCATACTCATGTTGGCCTGTCTTTGTCATTCCGAACAACCTGCCACCTGCTTTTTGTACGAAGAACGAGTTCATGTTTCTCAGCCTCATTGTACCTGGACCTGATCATCCCGGGTCACGTCTCAACGTGATGTTAAAACCGCTGATCGAAGAATTGAAAGTCTTGTGGACAGGAGTCGAAGCGTACGACAGTTACAAGAAGCAGAAATTCAACCTTCGAGCTGCTTATTTGTGGTCCGTCCATGATTTTCCGGCATATGGCATGTTTTCCGGATGGAGCACTCACGGTCGTATGACGTGTCCGATATGTGCTTCAGACACGGATTGCTTTCGACTAACTCATGGAGGCAAAATATCTTACTTCGATTGTCACAGACGTTGGCTGCCCTCGAATCATATATTTAGGCAACAGAGGCATGTCTTTCGAAAGAACATTGTTGTCACTAAAGGACCACCGAAGTGTCTCAACGGGTCAGAAATTTTTGATATGTTGGACAAACTGGTGCCTGATGAAGGTCGTCCTGGATATTTCGTAGGTTATGGAGAGGAACACAATTGGACTCACATATGTGGACTTTCGGAGCTACCATATGTTAAGTCGTTGATTCTAATGCACAACATTGATGTCATGCATCAGGAGCGTAATATGAGCGAAAGTATCATAAGAACTTGCATGGATATGCCTGGCAAAACGAAGGACAATTATAAAGCTAGAC
Source organism: Tuctoria greenei (assembly GCA_036927565.1). NCBI lineage: Eukaryota > Viridiplantae > Streptophyta > Magnoliopsida > Poales > Poaceae > Tuctoria > Tuctoria greenei. The sequence goes on from JAYESD010000001.1 coordinate 287,908,353, forward strand.
TAGATTTGGCAAACATTTGTCACCGTCCAACTCTTGAAATCTCTAAAAGTGGTGGAAAGCCACGTGCTTCTTTCTGTCTTCGATCAAAAGAAAAGAAAGAAGTTATGAAATGGATATAAACTTTGAAATTCCCAGATGGTTACGCAGCTAGCCTGAAACGAGCCGTAAATGTTAACACAGGAAACCTCACTGGGTTGAAGAGTCATGATCATCACATTATAATGGAAAGACTCCTACCTGTTATGTTCCGAGGCTATCTAGATGATGCGGTGTGGAAGGTTTTAGCCAAGCTCAGCTATTTCTATAGACAGCTTTGTGCTAAAGAAATCAAGATCGGGATGATGGATAAGTTAGAGAAGGAGATACCCATACTTTTATGTAAGATGGAAAAAAACATTCCATCGGGTTTCTTCAATCCAATGCAACATATGCTTATCCATCTTCCATTCGAAGCTAAAGTTGGCGGTCCTGTGCAATATAGGTGGATGTATCACATTGAAAGAGCACTACGATATCTAAAACCAATGGTTGGCAACAGGGCAAGGGTGGAAGGGTGCATCGCTGAAGCATATGCTCTTAAGGAAGTAGGATACTTTTCAAGTGTCTACTTTGCGGAAGAAAACAATATCAATACTTCGGCGATGCGGTACAATGTGGACGAAACACCCACTCTAAGCGACCTTTCCATTTTTCAAACGAGAGGCGCCACCATTTGTAGCTACACGACCTACGTGCTATCCGAACAGGAAAGGACTGTTGCTTTACTCTACATGTACGCAAATATAGAAGGTATGCAGGAATACTTCGAGTAAGTGTTTCTCCTACGTTTATGCTAATCGACATATTTTGCTACACATGTACTCTAAAAGATGTTTTTTCATGTTCAGCGGGTTCCACAGACAATATTGGCCACATAGGCATCAACCTACGGCCAAACAAGTAGAAGCGATGCAAAAGGAAGGAATAAATGGGGGCCAGAGTATTCTATCTTGGTTTCGATAATATGTAATATTCTCTCGTCTTCTATAGATTATAAATTACTATTATTAAAGAAGTATTATGTAATATTCTCTCGTCTTTTATAACAGTGTCGGACTCACAATGTCCATGAAGATTTGCGGCAGCTATCTTATGGATTGGTGAATGTTAGAAGCTATGGTCGATATGACGTAAATGGCTTCCGATTCCGTACCACTCATTTTGAAGCTCATCGTCCTCTCGCGGCAACATCAAATTTCGGTGTTGTGACGAGAGTAATGGACACTCAAGGGAATTTAACCGATTATTATGGTATCATTAACAAAATCCTTGAATTTACTTTTACCAGAAATAAGACCCTTGGAGTTGTCTTCTTTGACTATGACTAGTTTGATCGTACTCATGGAACTCGAGAAAACCAATTTGAAATGGTGGAAGTGAAACATAAGGACCGACTACGAGGTTACGATACATTTGTTCTTGCGCATCAAGTTGAACAAGTGTATTATCTACCTTATCCATGCACGAAGCTCAGTGCTTGGTGGGTGGTATATAAGGTGAATCCTCGTGAGCGGCTATATACTCCTGGGGATGATGGTTATCATGATAGCGAAGACGTTGAAGAAGTGTACCAAGAAGAAGAGTTGCCAGACACTTTTATTGTTGATCTTGGTGCAGGACTCAATCAATTAGTTGGAGATGTTGAAGACGTTGAAGATGTAGAGGCAGATGATACGCGAAAACGAAAATTAGAACAGGCCACGATGGAAGATCGTTGGGCTGGTTTAAGGAGTAGGACACAGGCACATGACAATGATGTTGATGAATTTTGAAAGTGACTACAAGTAATGTTTTCTTGAAGATAGTAACATGAATTTGTATATTTTATTTGCATATTTACTAATTATCTAATTACAACAGGATGGCATCAAAGAAGGGTAAGAAGTTGCCGCCGACGAGGGGGTTCTACCCCTCTAGACCTGAGGACGCTTTCGTTGGTGCCTCATCGACTGGCAGCAGACGCTCTCAACTGTTGGGGCACGTTTAGACCAGCTCTAGAGCTTCGTCACAGGTAAATGTCACTCGTTTTTGACAAATTCTTTAAATTCAAATTCACATTAAACTTACTTATGAATCATTTGAATGCTGTAGTCCTCACCGGCTGACTCAGAGGCTGCGGCGCCTTCGGTGAGCCAGCCCTCGGCCAGCCAGTCCCCGGCTGGCGATGAGTTTTTTGTTCCCGAGGCCTTTGACTCGACCGGTGAGGAGCCGTCTGGGTCACCTGACGTGGTGCCCCAGCAGACGTTAAGGACGAGGAGGACTCACTTTGTCAGTCCTCCCGCGGTCCCTTCACAGAGGATCGTGATTCGTCCAGTCGGAGACAGGTAATAAAAATTATAGTGTTCAATTTTAGTTTCTTTTGATTACTTAAGTAATGAATGAATAAATATCTTACAGGGCTTGGGACGACACGTTTTTCACCGGTGAGAGACACCACAGATCGGTGAACGGTGTCCTCGGGTCCATAGTGCATTTGCACTATCCTGGGGTCATCGACGGGGTGCTTGCTCTTTCGTGGGAGGACTATGCACGCGTCCATCACCAGGAGCACGGCAACCTTCCGGAGGCCGTATGGGCCGATTTTATGGTAAGTATGTTAAAAAAGTTTCTAAGTTTCAACTCTTAAACTCTTTTAGTGAACATCTCTTCAATATATTCTTTATCGTAGGCAAGATATACTTTAGAGGACCCGAACGATCGTCACCAGTTTGAGGATACGAGGCGAGTGTTTCGCTTCAACGCTGCTAAGGCACTTTGACAAGCTTTGTCGAACGCCCGTGTTCAAATTATTAATGAGCACTTGAAGGCGAACCAGCAGCACGTACTACCCTTCCAGCAAGAGAGCGAGAGGCACCTGACGGAGGAGGAGTACGCGCAGGTACGTGGAGTGTAGTAAGTATTTTTTTTCTGATAATTTCCTCGATGGTATTTTTAATGACTTCCAACTATGTGCAGGGCCACGTGAGCTGGTTGCAGAGTCGGACCGATGCATTTCGGGCCCTTTGTCGCTACTGGGCTAGCGATGAGTTTAAATCTATGTCTGAGAAGGCTTGAGACTGCAGAGGGGTCGAGGGCAAGAGCAGGCACGGGCAAGATAACCACTTGCGTTTAGCTAAACGCATGGTAAGTGTGTGTAACTTATGTTTATATATTAATAATATATTGTTCGTACTAACATGTATTGACAGGAGCGTGAGACGGGGGTGCCGCCCACCCCTACTGAGGTCTGGAAGAGAGGTCACAGGGACCCTTCCCAGCCGACGGGGTGCAATCAGGCTGCAGCCGAGCGGTTGGTAAGTTTAGAAAACATTCATATTAAATATAACTATATAAATTATTGAACTTACACGGTTTTCTTGTTTTGCAGGCTAAGTACGGGGAGGAGGCTAGGAAGATACACGACGAGGATTTCCATTGGGAACGTCAACCGATCGATCCTCAAGCCGCGTATGCAACCGTTGGTGGAAAAGCACACGGAAGGTGAGTTTACAAGTCATTTTATCGTTTTCAATTCAAAGTATTCAAGATATTTCAATTTCATATTACTGACTCTCTTTTTTATAGGCTCGCCATATTCGACGAAGTTGTCGAATCGAGGGCGGGGAGACCTGCGAGAGGTAGCTCCATGCAAGCTTCGTCGGTGGGCACAGCAGCTCACCGCGTATCGATGAGGGACATTGAGATGTAGTCCCTCCGAGAAACTGTAGAAGAAAGCAAAAGGCAACATGAGGAGGAAAGGAGGGAGGTAGAACGCCAAAGGATCGCGATGGAGGCCACAATCCAAACCCAGGCAGCAGCGTTGGCGCAGATGCGGGAAGCAATGGAGGTAACAAAATAAAAACTAAAATTCTCATTAATTCAGCGTGAATGACTTACTAATAGGTAGCATTTAATGTTTGCAATGACAGGCTATGGCTCGGGCGCAAGGTCTGGGAATCCAGCTACCGGTACAACCACCGGTCCTTCCAGGCGATCCTTCTTCAGCGGGTCAGGTAAGTTTCTATGTAATCCTTCTTCTCCAGCGTAATAAGATTGAGATAGATGAAAGAGAGAGATAGTTAGATAGAAGAAAATGATTGAGATAGAAGAAAGATAGATATAGAAGAAAGAGAGACAAAAGAAAGAGTGAAGGATAGATAGAGTAGGATGGGAATGAAGAGAGAGAGTAAGATGTAGATGGACATAGAGAGAGGGGAAGATAGAGGGAGGGAGATGTAGATGGAGATAGAGGGAGGAAGATAGAGGGAAAAGGATAGCAATAGAGAGATAGAGTGAGAGAGAAAGATAGAGTGAGAGACAAAGAGAGAAATGAAAAGAGAGAGGAAGAGAGGGGGATCTAGATGAAGATAGAGGGAGAGGAAGGGAGGGAGAGAGATGTTGATGCATTTATATCCTAACTCTAAGTTTCATTAATTGCAGGGATCCGCGACGGCTGCACAAACGCCGTCGCTACCGCCGCCTGGAATGAGGCGTGACGACGACTTCGACTTCGGAGGTGGCTCCGGAGGTGGCTACGGAGGTCAGATGGGCGAGTGAGCCCTTTTGTTTGCTTTGTTGATGACGATGTGAGATGTATCAGAACTTATTAGTTTGTGATTGTGATGATGTTTGTGTGTGTATATATTGTGTGTATTGTATTTGTTCTGTGATTCTGGCCATCGAGCCGGGTAGTATTTTCTGTTTTTAAAAAAATAAAAAACCTTATTTGTGACGACTTTTTATAAAGTACCGTCACAAATAAGGTTCCAGGCCGTTGCAATTAATCCACTGCTATTTGCGACGGCCTGGCCGTCGCAAATAAGTTTTAATTGCGACGGCCTGGCCGTCGCGAATAGAGGCGTGGGTCCTGGAGGAGGACACGTGGGCCCTGCCCACTGAACTTATTTGCGACGGCCAGGCCGTCACAAATAGAGGCACTTAATTGCGACAGCCTGGCCGTCGCAAATAAGCTTTAATTGCGACGGCTTGGCCGTCGCAAATAATGTTGCGGGGCCCACCAGCCCGCGGCAATAACTTGCGACGGCCCCTCCTAGCCATCGCAAATAAGCTTAATTGCGACGATTTATTCGCGACGGCCAGAAACCGTCGCAAATAAGGAAAGCCGTCGCAAATCGCTTATTTGCGACAGCATTTTGCTTATTTGCGACGGCCATGGCCGTCGCAAATCGTCGGGATTCCTGTAGTGACGTCTGGTCCAGCTCCAGCTCCAGATCGTCTGGACGCACAGGACTAAAGCCCAGCGGCATCAGTGCGTCATTGGCTTTGCCCAAGAAGTCCCATACTTGTTGGGACTCTGCAGCCCTTGAGCCTCGCACCTCTTCCAAGGACCTTTTGGTCGCCGCAAGCTCCGAACCCTCCCGGGCAAGGAGCTCGACATCTTTGGCGTGCTGCTGAATCTTTTCAGCAACTTGCCTTTCGAGTTTAGCAAGCTCCTCTTCCCGGACGTGGATCTTGTTCTGGCGGTCGACTAGGTCTTTCTCTTGACCCCGCACTTTCTTCTCCCTGGCAGCAATTTCATTCTCCCTCTTGGTGAGGTCCTGTCCCCGCTACCAGGCTTTCTTCTCTTCGCTCTCGCAGCGCTCCTCCAGCTTCTTGGTGCACTCCGCAAGGCTCTTGTCACCCAGAGTCAGCCTCTAAGTAAGCTCCTCCTCCCTCTTCACGAGGTCATCCCGCAGCTCCAGGAGTTTTTGCTCTTCATCTTCGAGCTTTTTATCCCACTCCTCAAGAGCCTCCCAGCGCTTGACGAGGCTGTCATTGATGGCGCTGAGCTTCTCCTCGCGATCATTCGCTGCTTCATTAGCAGCCACGGTCTGTTCATTGATGGACCGGGACTGGTTGTTGAGGGATCGCACCATGCTTTCCCTCTCGTCCAGCAGCTGGCCCCAGTACTCCATTTGGGCCTCCTCCCTTTTAACCCATTCCTTGTTGTCAGCCAGCCTGGTTTGCGCAAGCTTGGTCTCGAATTGGAGCCGGTTGCACCACCTACTAAGGGTTTGGCGTCATCCTCGAGGGCCTTGCTGTCGTGGTAAAAGGCCAACTGGACCTCATGAAGGCTGGAGGAGGCGTTGTCAGTGGACAACGACAGAGGGATTGGCTCCAAACCTGTCGGGGTCCTTTCCGCCGGCACCAGTGGGTTCTCCATAACAAAAATCGGGTCCCACTCCACAAGAGCAGTCCCCTGAGCTTTCGTGGCACTAGGAACGCCCTCTGGGATAGCCTCGATCGATGCCGAGGAAGGTCCTGCAACAGAAGTTCCTACCTCCGGAGTTGGCTCCGAAGGTCCTGCCGCCAGGTCATCAGCAACTGGTCCCTCACGCGGAGGACCGACAGCTTCGTCTTGGAACCCTGGCTCAGGCGCAGGTACCTCCGGAACCACCACCTCTGGGGAAGGTGTTGAAGATTCGGCCAGAGCTGAGGCCACTTCTGGCTCCGATGTTGATGCCTCCTCCACCGCCGGTTCAGGCGCCAATGCTTCGACCTCTACCGGTTCGGGGGCTAGCACCTCCGCGACAACTGGCTCAGGCGCCGGAACTTCATCAACCACCGGCTCCACCGCCAAGGCTTCAACAACATCTGGCTCTAGGGCTGGAACTGCAGCTATCTCCGGCTCTGAGGCTGGAGCGTCCATCATCACAGCATCCAAAACCGGAGCTTCAACCTCCGGAGCTGGTGTCGCTGATACACCTTCATTCTCATGGTCCGGCACTACCACGGGAGCTTCAGGGGATGACTCGAGGTCATGTACCACGACAGCTGGCGCCTGAGCTGCCGCGACCTCAGCCACCGCCTTGGGCGGCGCTGGAATTGGAGCCGGAGCCTTCGCGTGCACAGCATCAGCCGCTATTGCAGGAAACGAAGCTTCATCCCCTTTTTTGGGTACCCTGTGGATGAAGGACGAAGAAACTCAAAATACGATTACAACAAAAACAATCAACTGAGGTAAAAAATCAAATTTACCTTGGAAGACTCCCGCTCCAGCTAGCGCGGAACCTCTTCATCGGGCGCTCAGAGCCCGACCCCGTCGCTACTGGCGTAGTAGCTCCGGAAGGTTCTCTGGAGCTTACTGCCGCCGTCAGCGACGTCTTGGTTGAGGCCCCCCTCAACTGAGAAGGACCCTCGGATCTAGAGCCCTTGGTAGGCTCTGGCGCTAGAGTCACCTGGGCGGAGCTGGTGTTTTGGGGAGACGTTGATGTTGGAGTGGTTGTCGCCGTCGAAGACCTCCTCTACCGGGGAGAAGGAGCTTTTGAGGAAAAAGAAGGTCTGGCGGACCACCCGTCAGAGTGCTTCAACTTCCTCTTTTGACTGGAGGGCTCCGCCAACTCTTTGCCCTTGCCTACGACTTCAGCTCTTGGCTTCGGGGCGGGAGCGAAGCCACCTTCTGAAGCTCCGTGGATCGCCACCCCGGAGGTTGATCGCCTCTCCATCAGGCCCAAGTTGTCCAACAGCAGCATCTTCCTTCGAAGCTCTCTGCACTCCTCTGGTATCATATTGAGAGGAAGGAAGGCCGCCGGTGGAGACACATCACCAGGGCCGATGTTCCCATGTTGGAACATATTGAGATGTGTCTTCAAGGCTTCATCGTTCAAGTTGGTGCCTAAACCAACCTCGATGCGGTTGGTATCCATCTCACTGTTGAAGGCCTAGGCAGGCCGCCCCCTAGCCCTTAGCGGGGCCCACCTATTCATCAAGAAGTTGTCGAAGACCATCTGGGGGGTCACCCCACCTTCGACACACTCCTAGATTCTGTCCAGAATGGGCCTGTACTCCCTCGACAGCTCCGGCACATCACTCCAAGTGTCGGTGTTGACGCGAGGGAGGCCTTCATGTAGTTCCAGCCTCTCGTGTCCCTCCACGGTGATGACCACCCAGTCTTTCTTCCAGTCGTCCCACTTGCCGAAAGAAAAGGACCTCAAGTACTTGAGGGGGGAGTTTTTCCTCTTCATGAAGTAGTAGAAGCCGATGAACTCATCACTCTTCCCGGTGGGATGGACAGTGAAGAAAGTTCGGAACAACTCCACGCAAGGGGGCACGCACACCCACATCTTGCAAAAGTGGACGAAAGTTGCCACCAGCAATATTGAGTGGGGGCCAAGATGGTGGAGCTGCAAACCATAGAAATCTAGCAGCATCAGAAAGAAAGTGGAGAAAGGCGGGATCAAACCCGCCATGGTGTACACAAGGAAGTACACCATATATTCGGCTTGATCCTTCTCGAAGGGAAGCTTGCCGCAGCGAATGTCGTTGTCAAAGGATTCACTGGACCAACCCATGTAGGTCCGAACCCTAGACAACTCCTTCTTGTTCCCAATGCGGCTCTTGGGAAGTCCCAACTTCATCGCAACACGGTGGGGCGAGAAAGGAAAAGCAATCGAAAGTTTGGAGGATTCGAGCGCAAGTTCAAATGAAAGCGTAAGAAACCCTCAAACCATGCACACTTTCCCTCTTAAGTAAGCCCTCGCAATGCTTGGATGGAAACTGCTGAAGGACCAAGGATACAGTTCAAAAATTATACCCTGCCAATGAAAAGGGGGCCCGGGGCCACCCAGACGATCAAGTCAAGGTCCTAACCCCAGGCGAACAGTTGTCATGATGAAAGGCGGGAAACCCAAGGTTGGCGGCCTGACAGGGCGCGCAGAACCGATACGGTTTTTGTATCGGGAACCGACGACCTTCAATTGTGTGAGATCCGCACGCTTCGATCTCACCTGCCGTATCCTGGATATGCCATGCGGCGATGGTTTAACTGCGAACCACAACCCCAACGGCACATCCAAAAACCTTTGAAGACACAACGCAGAAATCAAAGGATGGACCCACCTCTGGCAGAACGACTTAATCCAAAAGGTCTCTCCCAGAGGTGGGCCCAGGGGGCCACTATCGGTATCCTGCGTACCGGATACCCCTTGGAACCGTGAAGAATGCTAAGGAACTCCACATACCTGAGTTGAAGACCTCCGAAGGCCCCACATGTCATACGGAACCGAACTTGCCTCCCTTCTATGGTTAGTCCTAGTGCCGCCACGTGTATCATAAAACCGGAGCTACATTCCTTACATGCGAAAGCTCCAGGCTAGATACCTGTGCGGCACCCCCGGACCTAACCTCTGACAGAGGGAAACTCCAGTACCAACATGTGTACAATAGCATCGGATCTACTCGTCCAAGACGATAAGCTCCGGAGCTGCCACACGTCCAACCGCCGGACCTTCAAGTTCAACGGGCAGGTTGGTGGACCTCCAACAGCTCGGACCTTCAAGGAACAATTAAAGCTTCAAGACCCGATTGTGTGTCATTAATGCTATCCTAATGACACACGATCGAAGGACCCTTAATACCAGTAACGCCACCATCAAGGGGTGTTACCATGCTATTAAGGGTAATTAAGTACATTAATCGTGTATTAAGCATCAGTAACCGCCAGGGCCACATGTCGGGCCAGGCTAACGATGTAACGACAAGTCCTTGTACTATAAAAGGACTGGTTGAGCGATACACAGGAGGACACTTCCACATACGTCCACACACGCGGAGGACTTCCACACTCTGGTCTTACACACAAGCGCTCAGATGCTCAATACAGCAACAACACACACCCGTGGAGTAGGGTATTACGCTCAGGCGGCCCGAACCACGTAAATCCTCGTGTCTACTTGTCACCTTGTTCTGAGTCTCTGCGCGCCCCAACCGAACTACAAAACTCCGTGGGCTGCCAACGGTAGTGCTGGGAGAATTGCCGGAATCACACACCGACAACGTTTTTAAATTTTAGGGTGTTACAATCCTGCCCATTGTTGTTGACATGTCTTTGCTGTGGGCAACTCTGGATTAACACGTCTTTACCACAATAAATGTTCTTGAAAAACAACCCTATATTTATAAACCAATTCTCTAGATATGGTATGCACTAAGGCTTTGGTGCATACCCATCTAGATTTGTGTCACATCATCTCTTCCGAATCTCAAAGCAAAGTGTTGAACAAAAGGTAGACGAGCCTGGGAGCCCAAAGGAGCTTCGGCTCGGCTCCAGAGAAACTGGTGAGACGAGCCCAGGCATGTTGCACACTCAGTAATAAAGTGAGAAAGCTGGGAATCAAAACTGCTACCACGGACGAAACAAACAATGAGTTACAACTAGACCAAGCAATCACTTATGTATGGTTCACTTGGATCATGGCTTTGCAGCGAGTGAAGCTACCTGAAACCTAGCATAAGGTTGATAGGCCCTGTTTGGCACAACTGGAACTTGTTACAAAAATAGCTTGTTTGAAAAGTTGGTGGAAAGCAGCTTCTGCTTATATCCTGCTTTTAGTTCATTCTGAGAAGCAGCTGAACTAATAAGCTGCTACGGAAGCTTCCTGTTTAGCACACCCTCAGCTTATTTTTATGAAGAAGCTGTAGCAGAAGTTGTGCCAAACAGGGCCATAGAGAAGAGCTACTGAAGAACTTTGTGCATTGTGCTATTGCAGGCATATGTAGTGGGATAGTTTAAATAATGACAGAATGGAAACTACTTCGGCATGTTAATTTTGTTCACTATTCTGGGCTACTTTTATCCTGCCCATTGTTGTTGACATGTCTTTGCTGTGGGCAACTCTGGATTAACACGTCTTTACCGCAATAAATGTTCTTGAAAAAGAACCCTATATTTACAAACCAATTCTCTAGATACGGTATTGCGCTAAGGCTTTGGTGCATATCCATCCGGATTTGTGCCATGTCATCTCTTCCGAATATCAAAGCAAAGTGTTGAACAGAAGGTAGACGAACCTGAGAGCCCAAAGGAGCTTCGGCTCAGCTCCAGACAAACCGGTGAGACAAGCCGTGCGCGTGTTGCACACTTTGTAATAAAGTGAGAAAGTTGGGAATCAAAACAGCTACCACGGACGAAGCAAACGAGTGACAGATGGACCAAGCAATCACTTATGTATGGTTCACAAGCAAATTTTATTTAACGTCTGTTCATGTATATGGTTAGCACGGATCCAAAGATTCATGGTCGCACCGATCTCAGCGATGTTGCTCGCATCTGGAGAAGGAGCGCGCCGACTACGGCGCAGTGAACAGCGGTTGCGGCAGTCGAAACGAAGGGCCTCCGAGCGGAGCGCCCACAGCGGCATCGTTCCTGGCGCCTGGCAAAGGAGCACGTCCACTGTGCGCGGCAAATATCTATCATTCGCTTCTTTCTCCGGTGGCAGTGAAATACGATTGAGAAAACCTAGCGTAGGAGATGGGTTACGTACGATAGCGCCTGGTGATCGATCTCAAGGCGGATAACACGAGCCGATGTTGGGAGCTACAAGTCTCGTCTGTGAGGCAAACGCAAGCCTAGAGTCTCCATGCAGGAGGCAGCGGGCAGACTTCAATCGATGGTTCCCATCCGTGTTAATACGTGGCATGATATAGGTACAGTATACATGCCGCCTTTGGTGCATATTGTATCCAGAAAAAAAATTGTGTTGAAGGTACCGAGCCACACTCGCACATGATGTGGGGACGAGCTGATCACATTTGCATGGGGTCGAGGATGCAACAGTCTGAGTTGGTTGTTTCATTGTTTGGGATAGCGAAGCGGCACAAAAATATTTTCGAAGAAACCGAACCGAACACACCCGCTTTGCTAGATGTCATGAGTCAGCACAGGGATGCACATCGGTGACGATGTGTATCGAATACAGAGATTCCAGTTTGCGTGCACGTTGCGAGTTAGACACACATTTATCTCTATACGCAAACAAACTACTAAGCCTTAATGAGGAGTCTGTGAAGATCCGAGTTAGGCTTGTTAGAAGTGATCACGTATGTGTGGGTCCCACCCCACATCGAGTCCACTCCTCAACCGCGCCCTGATCGGGGGCACCAACCGACTCAGAGTCAGAGGCCCCCTCTCATGCCCGCTCCTTATATTAGGGAGGCAGTTAGATTAGTTTTTGGACTAATTACAACAATGCAAACTCCATGATCACAACTGAGAAAACCGATCTACAGGTGTGGGTCAGTGAGGGGAAAGGTTCCCCGACGGGAACACCGCCGACTGCTCTGCACCTCCTTCTCCAACCTCACACGCGTCATCTCCATCACAATAATCATGGCTGCCACCTCTTTTACTGGCCAAGGTATGTCATCCTCCTAATCCCCTTTGTCTATGATCAAAGTATTGTGAACATTCATTGATTGTCCTAGATCTAAATGTAGTTTAGATTAAGGACCCGATTAGGACCATTCCTAGATAATTAGTGATCCCTAAGTTTAACATTGGTATCAGAGCCGGTCTAGGTTATGCCTAAATCGGGTTGTTTTAGTTTGATTATGCCCAAACCTATAGAATTTTAGAAGGAGGGGAATCAATTGAACTTCCGTTTTGAGATGATTAAGATATTAAGAACTCAGAGAAGATCAATCGGATCAATTAATAATTAAGAAAAGGGGGGGAACTAAGGAAGGCGGATCCACATACCTCAAGTCAGAGCGCCATCCTTGACGGCTATGATGGTGCATACCGGAACTCCTCATCGAGGAAACGTAGGAAGGGCAGCCCTTGGGTTGCCGGATCCGCCAAAGATAAGGTGCCAAACGACGTAATCTTTGACGGCAACACGCTCATCGAAGAACGCGCTCACCGGCGAGCACAACGGTGGTGGCGCCGACCACTAAGGCTCTCCAAACCCTAACCCTAGCGGTTGGGAACTCCCTCAACGGCGGTCGACCTTGCATGCCACCCACCAGTGGAGAACACGCACGCTGGAGGCTTTCGGCAGTGCCAGAGCCTGCCCCATCCTCGACGATCTAGGGCTCTTCACTTTTGCTCGTGCGCCGTCGGGCTTCTTTCTGGAGTGCCGCTCTTGTTGAGGAGAGAGGAGGAAAGGGGCGAAATGATTAGGGTTTCCTGAGTAAACCATGTCGGTGGCGTTTTGATGCCCCAACTTCTCAGCTCGACCGTCCGATAGTGGTCGACGCCCGTCGATCAGCCGTAGGTGCCATCGGTAAGCTGCGCAGTCCATGGGCTGTGCGTAGTGGTGTAGTGCACCATGGGCTCAGATGGGCCCTACCCCTCTCCCCTCGCCAGGCCGCGCACAGGAAAGGCCGCAAGGGCCCCGCTGCACTCCTCTCCAGGCCAGGGGACTTTGCCTCTGGGCCATTAGGGTCGAAAGCCCAGTGTGCAAACGCGTCCAGTTCTGGCTGTGGGCCACTTTTTATATTGGGCCGCACAATTTTGGGTTGCCTTTTTCTGAGAATATTAGTTATGGGCTTGGACCAGGAATTAAAAAGGTTTTTATCCATTTTAGTATGGATTTTCAAGATTTTAGTTTTTGTGCTAAAATCATTTAGTATTTAAGTTTTTCATATGTTTCGGTTTAGTGACATTTTAGTATGGATTAAAATATCATACAAAATTCATTAAGTGGACATAAAACAATAAGTATCTTAGTAATATTTTGAATAATTGTTTTATTCCTATTTTCTTGTAGTTCTTAGTTATTTAGGGTTAAGTATTAAATTACGTATTTTCTTGTCCACTTATTTAATTCAGTTCATTTTGCCGTGGAATTATTAGAAATTAAGCATGCTCATTAAGAATTAAGTATTTAGCTTCTGCTGTTATTTAAGTTATGGTGAATTTATTGAGTAACCAACGTGAAAAATGAATTTACCATGTATTTAAGATTATTTCATGATAATTTTGTTGAGTAACCAATGTGAAAGATAAAATTGTCATGTTTAAGTTGATTTAAGTTTTCGTGCTTAAGTTATCACATTTTTTTAGTTATTTTAAGATTATTAGTGATAGTAATTTTTGTTGAGTAACCAACGTGAAATATGAAATTACCACATTTTGAGTTTAAGTCTTCATTCCTTTTAGGTCATAGTGTTTTGTTGAGTAACCAACGTGGAAGACAAAACACGCTATTAATGATCCATTGAGTTATTAAGTTTTTTCATTGAGTAACCAATGTGAAAGACAAAATTATTATGTCTTTAGTGTTGTGTTTTTGCTAAGTAACCAACGTGAAAGGCAAAACACGTTTAGAAGTTAAGTTTTATTTTTATTAAGTTACTTTATATTTTGTGTTGTTCGTTGTGTAACCAACGTGAAAGACGACACACATAGTTAATTATTATTTAAGTTCAGTTAGTTTTCGTTCAGTAACCAACGTGAAAGACAAAATCATTAAGTCTTTAGTTTTTGTAAGTTGTCAAGTGGCCAACGAGAAAGACAAAATAAGATGTTTTATTCATAATCATGTTCATGCATTTACTTATGTTTCGGCGGTGCCAGAGCCTGCCCCATCCTCGGCGATCTAGGGCTCTTCACTTTTGCTCGTGCGCCGTCGGGCTTCTTTCTGGAGTGCCGCTCTTGTTGAGGAGAGAGGAGGAAAGGGGCGAAATGATTAGGGTTTCCTGAGGAAACCATGTCGGCGGCGTTTTGATGCCCCAACTTCTCAGCTCGACCGTCCGATAGTGGTCGACGCCCGTCGATCAGCCGTAGGTGCCATCGGGAAGCTGCGCAGTCCATGGGCTGTGGGTAGTGGTGCAGTGCACCATGGGCTCAGATGGGCCCTACCCCTCTCCCCTCGCCAGGCCGCGCGCAGGAAAGGCCGCAAGGGCCCCGCTGCACTCCTCTCCAGGCCAGGGGACTTTGCCTCTGGGCCATTAGGGTCGAAAGCCCAGTGTGCAAACGCGTCCAGTTCTGGCTGTGGGCCACTTTTTATATTGGGCCGCACAATTTTGGGTTGCCTTTTTCTGAGAATATTAGTTATGGGCTTGGACCAGGACTTAAAAAGGTTTTTATCCATTTTAGTATGGATTTTCAGGATTTTAGTTTTTGTGCTAAAATCATTTAGTATTTAAGTTTTTCATATGTTTCGGTTTAGTGACATTTTAGTATGGATTAAAATATCATACAAAATTAATTAAGTGGACATAAAACAATAAGTATCATAGTAATATTTTGAATAATTGTTTTATTCCTATTTTCTTGTAGTTCTTAGTTATTTAGGGTTAAGTATTAAATTAAGTATTTTCTTGTCCACTTATTTAATTCAGTTCATTTTGCCGTGGAATTATTAGAAATTAAGCATGCTCATTAAGAATTAAGTATTTAGCTTCTGCTGTTATTTAAGTTATGGTGAATTTATTGAGTAACCAACGTGAAAAATGAATTTACCATGTATTTAAGATTATTTCATGATAATTTTGTTGAGTAACCAATGTGAAAGATAAAATTGTCATGTTTAAGTTGATTTAAGTTTTCGTGCTTAAGTTATCACATTTTTTTAGTTATTTTAAGATTATTAGTGATAGTAATTTTTGTTGAGTAACCAACGTGAAATATGAAATTACCACATTTTGAGTTTAAGTCTTCATTCCTTTTAGGTCATAGTGTTTTGTTGAGTAACCAACATGGAAGACAAAACACGCTATTAATGATCCATTGAGTTATTAAGTTTTTTCATTGAGTAACCAATGTGAAAGACAAAATTATTATGTCTTTAGTGTTGTGTTTTTGCTAAGTAACCAACGTGAAAGGCAAAACACGTTTAGAAGTTAAGTTTTATTTTTATTAAGTTACTTTATATTTTGTGTTGTTCGTTGTGTAACCAACGTGAAAGACGAAACACATAGTTAATTATTATTTAAGTTCAGTTAGTTTTCGTTCAGTAACCAACGTGAAAGACAAAATCATTAAGTCTTTAGTTTTTGTAAGTTGTCAAGTGGCCAACGAGAAAGACAAAATAAGATGTTTTATTCATAATCATCTTCATGCATTTACTTATGTTTTATTATGTTTTATTATGAAGGATCTTCCATTCCAGGTTTGGTATTAAGATTTATCTCGCCAGAGAACTATCTAAGAAACGACAACTACAGTACTTGGCGATGTAAGTTGGAGGCTGGTTTAGCAATCTTCGGAATAGATTTGGCACTGATGAGAGCGTGTCCTACTGAACCTAAACTTCCTGTTATTCGAACCGGAGAAACTAAGGAGTCTTTCACCGAAAGGATGGAAGCTTATAAAGACGACTACTTTCGCTTCGATTTAGATCGTGCTAAGTGATCAATCTCAAATAAGAAATGTTTACAAGCGATTAAGGGCTCAATTACTGAGAGTGTTCAGGAAGAAATTCTTGAATGCAACACTGCTTATGAGTACATCCTTATGATAGAAAAGTATGCAACTGGCTGCCACAAGGCTATGATGCATGCTCTTGTTAAGAAACTTGTCACTCAGAAGCATAATAGAGGAAGTGTGCGTGAGCACATTCTTAGTATGTGGGACACTGCCACTAAACTTAAGCTATTAGATTCGGGGTTGAAAGATGAGTTTCTATTCAACCTCATTCTTGTTTTACTTCCAGAAGACTATGATCAGGTTATCACCAGTTACAACTCTCAGTCTGAGCAGTGGGATCTTAAGAAACTAATTGATGTATGCATTCAAGAAGAAGATCGCATTAAATCTCATCATGCTATTAAGCCTGTCAATCATGAGGATGATAAAGGTAAGTTGAGTTTTATTTTTTAAGCCAATGTTTAAGATTATTTTCAATCTATTCGATTGATTAACTAAGATGCAACCCTGCAGATTCTTGAGACAGGAATTAGATAAGTGGAGGATCATAAGAAGAGTAGAATGGTCATTAAAGTTGCTATGGTCATGAAGCTAAAGTTGAAATCTTAGACTTGTTTTTCTTCTAAGTCATAGTTTTGTACTTAGGATTCATTATATACCCTACGTAATAGAATTTTAGTTTAAGTGTCCATATTTGAAATTTTGATTTAAGTACCTCATTGAGTTATTGGTATTATAATTAAGCACATTCAGTTATAACATTTATCCTTAGATGATGATTTAAATATTATCCAAGTTTTCACTCACAAACTAAGTATTAATATAAGCACATTAGAATCGATCTCGAAACAATCTCAAAATTATGGCATTGTCGTTAAGGCCATATTTTGAGGGATAGAATTGAATTAGTTTTCTCCATCGATTAATTTCTCCCTCATTAAGACGTTCTAGATTCAAAATAAGGCATTGAACATGTATTGTTAGTATTAACTTAGTTTTTATTCAAGTAAGAATTGAATACCCCAAAAATAACAAAGCAAAATGGTGTATGTTAATTAAGTATGTGGAGTTATTAGTCTATCGATTTACCTGTGAAGTCGAATTCTTATTAAGTGAGCCTCTAAGACATTATTATATATCATGGACAGGGCGTAAACCTCACTTAAGCATGTTCATATGAGGTAGTCCCGTTAAGGTAAAAGTAACCCAAAACATTATTAAGTTTGCTTGTAAGAACAATAAATAATAAGTTATTGATTATCATTAGTTTAGTTAAATAAGACATATCATTATTAGTAGGATGACATGATCAGGGGGAGTATGGTATGATGAGAGGTCGAATAATCTCTCTCTACCTGCTGTAGCTGAATTATTAACTTTTTTGTTAATAACTTACTACGTGTTGTTAGTCTTCCATCGGTAACAGAAAATAATAAGAATAACTTAGTTTAAGTCTGTTACCATCAACGATGTGAAGCGACAATATCCCCAAATGTAAGCATAATGCACGAGTTATGTAAATTGCGTAAGTGAATAAGATTGAGTGTTGGGTTGATCCTCACTTGACATAAGTTTTGATCCATAGCGGATCATAAGATCATTTAGAAATTAAAATAAGTAAGTATGACTAAATCAGGGGGAATTTGACTTCATAAAGACACTGATCTTGAAAGGAATGGTATATGTTGCTAGTCTTATTCAAGAATCACTCTTTATGATGTCATACATATGTTGTGTCAACAATACAAGACATTGTTGTCACAATACCTGTTTTTGATTCCTCATCATTAGTGGCCAATAATGATGAAGAGTGATAGCAGCCCGATTGCAATAAGACAAATAACAAAGGTGGTCATACCACATAAGAAAATACTATAAGATGATCTTAATCATCTAAATGGCGTAAAACCATGCCAGATGAGATGAGATCTAAGTACGCCATCACTGTATGAGTATTAGTAATAGTTCCTACAGGAATCAAAACAGTAGACTCTAATGAGTCTACAAGATTAAACTTAAACGTGATTCTAAAGGGAAAATTCCATTGTAATTTGACTTGTGCAAAAAGAATTCACTCAGTAAGTGATTCTTCTAGAAACATTGAATTATTAGTAGTGCATTATGAATCGTTTTACATCAGATTGATGTAAAACAACTTTTTCACATTAAGATTTGCATAAGGATGTATATGTGACACAATCAAAGGGTTATTGTTAAGATTAAACGACCCTTGAGACGTTTCTTAGAGAATTCCACTTCAGAATTCAATTAAGCATTAAGAAATCTTAAGAGGGATTAGAGCATACCATAGTTTGGGTTTTCAAGATGAGTGAGAAGGACACTGAAAGTGCATCTAGGACTCCCTTGTGAGTTTTGGATGATTTATGACAAGCAATTGAGATCCTAACCTCCTTGTTGAGATGAGTGCAGGATTTTAATAGGAAAATGAGCAAAGTGCCAAAAAGAAGGAAGAATGAGAAGCAAAGTGGAAATGAGCTCAAGGAAGAAGAGTAGTAGATTATTGTGTATGGAGTGTGTTAAGGAAACACACCCCAAGAGCTCAATCACAATTAAACACACACATTGCACAAAGTAACACAGGACTGGACTAGTCCGATCACAACTGGACTAGTCTGATATCCTTTCTGCACGAGATCGGACAAGTCTGATAAACATCGGACTAGTCCTACATCCTTTCTAACTAGAATCGGACTAGTCCTCCTTAGTGCGGACTAGTCCTCAAAACACTTCACAAGTCACACAAAATCGGACAAGTCCGATCACAACCGGACTAGTCCGATATTCTTTCTGATCCAAATCGGACAAGTCTGATGTTTGCACGGACTAGTCCGAAATACCCTCTGATTTGAATCGGACAAGTCCCCCAGTGCGGACTTGTCATCCTATACACTTAGGGTCTCACATGTCCGAACAAGTCCGATGACTATCGGACTAGTCCGAAGATTTCCAGTAGTGAAATCGGACAAGTCCGTTCCTAGCCGGACTAGTCCGATATTTTGGGGTACTTAGGGTTTGCTACACACAGCACACAAGACTAGTCCAGTGACCACCACGGACTAGTCCGAACTTTCTGAACCCTAACGGTCACTTTTAGAAACCCCATATAAATAGAGGTGCACGGCCCAATTATGACCTCTCTCGAACCCTAGCGCCGTCACATCTCCCAAGAGCCTCAAAAACTACATCTCTCCACGAAATTAAGTGCAACAACGATCAATCCTTTGAGGATTCACTCGAGATCATTGGAGAGACACTTGAAACACCATGTTGAGCTCTTGGTTTGATTCTCTAACACACTCCTGCGATTCATTTGTAATTTTTGAGTGTGTTCTTGGTGGTATTTTCTGTTGTAATCCAAGGGAGCTCTCAATGTGTGAGAAAGCCCCTTGAATTCGGTTATTCACCCCTTTGTGATTAGTGGAAGAGGATTGGCCTTCGTGGCGATCCGACGAGGGTAGGGTTGGAGAAGACCCGGTCCTTTTGTGGACTCCTCAACGTGGACGTAGGTTGCCTTTTGTGGTAGCCGAACCACGGGATAAATCCTTGTGTTTTGCTTTCGGTGTTCATCATTATTATTCATCAATATAATCTAGGGTTTCAATAATCATTGCTCATCTTACGTTGAATTGTCAAACATAAGACTTAATTGTGATATAATCTAATATATAACATTGGAACCTTTATTTGATTCTATATTTCTGCTGCATACATAAAAGAATCAACCTAATCGATCAAGCTTAATCAACTCAGACTGTGAACACCGGACTAGTCCACACATTACCGGACTAGTCCGATATCTCTGGTATTGAACTTGTTGTTGAGTGTTGCAGGATCCGACAAAATTCAAGAAGGCCTATTCACCGCCCCCCCCTCTAGGCCCACATTCAATTGGTATCAGAGAAAGGTTCTTCAAGAAAGAGTCTAATCACTCGAAGAGATCATGTCAGAGTTGAAGGACATCCACAAAATCAACAACCAAGAAGAGGTTAACAATGAAAAGACTCAAAAAGTGGAAAAGTACCTCAAAGCCATTCAAGACTTCGAGGACGACGATGAGGAGACACTGGAGCTAAAGACGCTCCTTAGAAAGAAGGCACTTTCCAAAGGGAAAGTGAAAGTTGAAGAGAAGAAGAAGGGGAGTAGTCACATCGACTACTCCCGATATCCTTTTAACTATGATTGTCTAAATTCCAATAAAAATCATTACTTATCTATCCCACTTGGAAAAGCCCCACACTTCGTTGGAAGTGATTACTCGATGTGGAGGCAGAATATGAAAATGCATTTGATTTCTCTCAATCCAAGTCTATGGCATGTTGTATGCACAGGGATAGACATTCCAGACGATGACAAAGAGATCACCCCAAGCCAAGAGCAGGCCATTCATAGAAATACTCAAGCCGCAGCTGTAATCACCTTCTCACTCAGTCGGGACAAGTTCACCAAGGTGGATAGACTCGAAATTGCTAAGGAGATATGGTATACACTGCAAACTGCACATGAAGGTGACCGACATGTGCGTGAAGCAAATACTGAGATGATCGAAGGCGAACTAGGAAGATTCACAATTGAGGAAGACGAGTCACCCCAAGATATGTACAATCGATTGAAGACACTCGTCAACAAAGTTCGATCGTATGGTATCAAGAAGTGGAATGACCACGAGGTGGTAAAGCTCATCCTTAGAGCTTTTATGCCTCGCAATGTCACGCTATGCTCCGTGATTAGAGAAAGTCCCGGATACAAAAGGATGACTCCAGATGAATTGCTTGGAAAAATCATCAACTTTGAGATGATGGAAAAACAAGCAAAGCACGTCAAGGAAATTGCCGACCTCACCTCGGCTAAGAAGAAAGGGGTTGCTTTAAAGTCCACCCTCAAGCCTCTATCCAAAGAGGCAAGAGAAGCACAACTAGAGGAAGACGGTGACGATGAGAGCAGTGAGCTAGATGAAGAGGACATGATATTATTCATAAAAAAGTTCAAGAGAATAATGAAGAAAAGACAAGGGACAATATCAAGTGAAGGAAAGTACAAGGAAAGAACGAAGCCAAAGTTGAGACGGGCATGCTATAATTGTGGTGAGTATAACCACTTTATAGTTGATTGCCCATATGAGGAGAACAAGAAGAAGACCAAATAAGCCAAGCCTCAACCTAAGAAATTCTTCAAGGAGAAGAAACAAGCCAAACAAGCGCACATTGGGAAGGAGTGGGACTCAAACGATGAGTCCTCATCATCCGAAGAAGAAGAGATGGCTAGCATAGCCACTGAGAGTGCGTCCAAGAAATCTACACTCTTCCCCACACTCGGCGCAAGGAAGGGAAATGGCACGTGCCTTATGGCAAAGGAAGGTAAATGCAAGGTAATCATCAAAACCCCTTCCGTGCATTCCTACTCTAGTGATTATGAAATAATTAGTGATGATGAAGTGCTTAGTGGATTAGATAGGAAAGCTGCAACAAAAATGAAATTTTTACTTGATCAACTTGTTAAGAAGGAGAGGTTGATTCATCATCAAGAGGACATGATTATCTCCCAAAAGGATGAGTATGTCGAACTTGACAAACTTCTAGAACTTGAAAAGGAGAAAAACAATTCACTAGAGCTTGAGTTAGCTTCAAGCAAGAAAGCTTGCTTGGAGTTAACTGACTCAAATGCTGCAATCAAGGACCAACTTGCTGACCTGATCAAGGTTAACAAGATCCTTGAAGTGCAAGTTGAGTCACTCAAGCTGAGTGAACCTTCTTCCTCTTCAAGTTCACCTTCTCAACCCACTAAAACTGATTTTCCTCATATGTGCACATGTTGTAAAATTGACATCAGTTTGAAGGAGAAGTCAACCTCCACCAAGGATAAACATCCTACCCAATGTGGCATATTTGACAAGGAGAAGATAAACTATGAGCGTAGTGCATACTTGGTCCAAAGACCTCCAAATGTCAAATATGGCATTGGTTACTCTTATGGTGAAAAGCAGCATGCTGGAAGTCATAAGAATAACAAGGGGATGATTTCCTTTGTGAAGTGACGAGATCATGCACATTATCATTGCACCTACAAATATGGTACAAAGTTTATTTGTTTGGGATCCTGGCTCAAGTGAATATGCGCTCTTGTTTGGACAAGATCAAAATGGTGCACTATGTCGTCCACCACCTTGGCCTCCTCCTTTCATGCTTACAAGAAGATTTGATGGCGTTGCACATATGGACCCACACATGATAGAAGATGAACTTGAGTCGAGGACGACTCCAATTCAAGAAGGGGAGGATGATGAGGACATTAATTCTATGGATACAAACAACACTCTATTGAACATACAAGATGCAATCAATAGAGTTCATACACAACAATTAATTTCAGAGGTGAACTCGTTCTTATATATTTCCTTATATGTTTTTGAGCATAGATTGCTACTTAATGATTTATTTGTGATTAGGATCCATGGAGAGGTTCAAGGAGTACTTGGAGGGAGTATTAGGGACGTGGAAGACCAGAGAATTCGTTCAAAGAAGATGGAAACCGAACCAAACTCCAAATCGTATCCAACTCGGAGTCCAGGAGCAGTACGCACTAAAACGGACGCCCAGGATGCATACAAACTCCGTTTTGGACGTTCTACATATGCACGGAAAGGGGAGAGGATAAACTTTCCAATGGCGCCGGTCCCAGGTCAAAATACGTTCGGAGTCGACGGAAATCGTCGAAACAAAATCAAGTACAGAATCTGTCAGGATGCTGCGCCACCGTATTGGGCTATTGGGCCTTGTATCAAGTCTAAGTCCATTATTTTCGTGTATTAGGGTTAGGTCACGACCCTAACACCCCCTTGGACGTCCTCCCACCTATATATACTCCATAGTAGCCACCATAGACAATTGGGTTTTGCATAGATTAATAATATCGCTGTTCTACAGTTTGTAAAACCCCAACTTCGTGATTTCAGATCGTGCCTTCTACATTCTTGCTTGTGTTCTCGGTTGCACTTGCAGGGATTAGCCTTCTTGGCGAGGTCAATCGTGTAAAGCACGGTTGATAACCAATGGAGCGGTGGTGTAGTGATTGCAGGGGCTGTTCGTGTTCTACTCGAGAGCCTCGGATCATCAACGTTGAGATCTCCACATCAATCGACGTATCCATTACCTTTCGAAAGATCGGGACTCATCAATTTACATCCCTTTCACATGTAGTTGGGATAAAATGCTTAATTTCAGCACAAGTGAGTGATAAAGTATCAAATTCATTTGGTTGTTCTAGCATAGGTACAATATAATTATCAGCACACAACTCATTTTTGTTGTAAGAGTGAGTAGGAAAATCAACTAATGGTAAAGGTGTATTATGAAAAGGTTCATCTTGTTGCTGCTCATCGATAGTATGATTGGTAGCAAAATTCAGAACATCCAAAAACTTCTCACCTTCTGTATTTGTAGAATGTTTTGCCTTACCATTTTCAGCAATGATTTCGAGTGCATTATGAGTTGATCCATCTAAAATTTCACAAGTGTTGTCAAAAGCCTCGTTCTCTTTTGCATCATCTATATTATTTTCTATATTGTCCTGCAAAATGTTAGACACAAAAGGAGGTGCAACAAGAAATTTCTCCTCAAATTGTTGAATTTCTTCTTTGCACATAGATACATTAGCAAAAGTTTCTCGCATAAGAATTTTCGTTTCTTTCCATGTTCGAGGTTTTTCTATATCGCTTAAGTTGTCCCACCAAGTTAATGCACAATCAACTAACGCACTAGAAATATTTCTAATCTTCCTCCTCTCACACATATGACATTTTCCAAAAATTTTATTGAACTCTATTTCCCAAGCAATATATTCATCATAACCAAGACCATCATAAGAAGGAAGAGATGGGAGAATGTAATTACTTCTTGTGGAAGGTGTTACAAAGGTGGTCTGAATGTCATGTGAATCCTTGGTTGATGTTTGATTTTTAGTGAGCAACTCTATCGCCGTCTTCATCATGTCCATCATCTCAGCATATAATGCATGATTCTTGCTTTTACCTGACATTGTTAGTAGCAAACAGAAGACAACACAAAAAATATGTTATCCCTATCAACTACAAAGGATAATGGAAAAGTGGAAGTGGAATCACACACTCTCAAGCGTCTTACCACGCTCTTACAAGTGTTCTTACCGACACTGCAGGTGGCAAACGGTGGCCGGTATGAAGAAACCAATGAAGCGTGGGATGATTGCAAAGGTGTATCGATTCTGCTCAAGAGTAAGGTGTAGCTTGGATGGCACTTTCTATGTAGCAAGGATTAGCAACAATGAAATCAGATAGTAAAGTTGAATAAGTGTCCAAAGTATGTGTCAAAGTTGGTGGCCTAAATATGTTCCTAGTAGTTCAAGCTAGCAAGACATGAGATAAAACTAGATGACACAAAGAATGCAAGCACTTCTGATTTTTTTGTTGTTTTTTTTCTATTTTTTTGTGCGGCTTTTGTTTCTTGTTTTGCACTTGCTTTTTTCTTTTTCCTTCCTTTTTTTTTCAGAATGTGCTGCAAGGGAAGAACACAATGAAAATCAATCCAAGATATCTCGTGTGTCTGTCGCAGATTTTCTTCTCAATCTTCCAAGGACAAATAGACACACTTATAGGCTCTAAATTGGAAAACTTAGAACATCAAGATTGTAGATATATCTCTCCTCTTTAACTTCAATATATGGAAGACCTATTTTCGAAAAAAACAATAAGAGATATTGCCCCCGAAATACAGATTGTTCAGAATTTTTAGGTCAAGAACAGATTCGGAACCAATGCAATTTAGACATCGATAACTATATTTTCTGGGCAAATGATGAATATGAAAGTTATAGAGCACTTATTAAGATTTCCAGAAAGTACAAGAACACCAAAATCCGAGTTCGTATGTGCGATATATGATAAAAGTACCAAACTGGACAGAGGTGAATCTAATCTGGACGTGATGACGTGATTCAAAAGGATGAATCACACAATGCAAAACTCAAACTAAGACCAAAAACACTTTATAAACCAGAAATATGACTCAACCACAGACACAAACTCAACAAAACCAAACTGAATAATAAAGTTGCAAAGGCTCAATGTGGTTTGGACAATGTAATGAACAGATCTACTAAACTACAAGTTTTTTTGTGGCTTTTTTGTGGACTCTAGGTATGAAAAACAAAACTAATGTATGGATAGATGAATTACCTAACGGGCAACCTGGAAATCTGATACCAATTGATAGGAAAATTGATGAGTCCCAATCTTCCGAAAGGTAATGGATACGTCGATTGATGTGGAGATCTCAACGTTGATGATCCGAGGCTCTCGAGTAGAACACGAACAGCCCCTGCAATCACTACACCACCGCTCCGTTGGTTATCAACCGTGCTTTACACGATTGACCTCACCAAGAAGGCTAATCCCTGCAAGTGCAACCGAGAACACAAGCAAGAATGTAGAAGACACGATCTGAAATCGCGAAGTTGGGGTTTTACAAACTGTAGAACAGCGATATTATTAATCTATGCAAAACCCAATTGTCTATGGTGGCTACTATAGAGTATACATAGGTGGGAGGACGTCCAAGGGGGTGTTTGGGTCGTGACCTAACCCTAATACACGAAAATAATGGACTTAGAGTTGATACAAGGCCCAATGGCCCAATACGGTGGCGCAGCACCCTGACAGATTCTGTACTTGATTTTGTTTCGACGATTCCCGTCGACACCGAACGTATTTTGACCTGGGACCGGCGCCATTGGAAAGTTTATCCTCTCCCCTTTCCGTGCATATGTAGAACGTCCAAAACGGAGTTTGTATGCATCCTGGGCGTCCGTTTTAGTGCGTACTGCTCCTGGACTCCGAGTTGGATACGATTTGGAGTTTGGTTCGGTTTCCATCTTCTTTGAACGAATTCTCTGGTCTTCCACGTCCCTAATACTCCCTCCAAGTACTCCTTGAACCTCTCCATGGATCCTAATCACAAATAAATCATTAAGTAGCAATCTATGCTCAAAAAGATATAAGGAAATATATAAGAACAAGTTCACCTCTGAAATTAATTGTTGTGTATGAACTCTATTGATTGCATCTTGTATGTTCAATGGAGTGTTGTTTGTATCCATAGAAGTGATGTCCTCATCATGAAGGGAAGACCCTCTCAAACTGGTAAGTCGAAGGGTAAAAACTTGAACTCACACGAATACCGGACTAGTCCGGTAAGTGTCCGGACAAGTCCGGCCTCCCAGACTAGCCATGTATACAAACAACAACGACTACTCTTTAGAACCTTTGATGCCTCCTATGTGTTAATGAGAAATAATATTGGCAAGGTTTATGCTAATTATGTTGGGCCACGCCATGGGAACACAAAATCTCATGTGTGGGTGCCCAAATGTATTGTAACTAACCTCCAAGGACCCAAGCAAGCTTGGGTACCTAAAACCAAAGCATAATTTGTTTTTGGAGGCCTATTCCTCCGGTGGATCCAAATGGGTGCTAGACAGTGGCTGCACCAACCACATGACCGGAGAAAGAAGAATTTTCGTGGAATATGAAGAGAATGAGAACCCAAACGAAGGTATCTACTTTGGAGATAATAGTCAAGGAAGGGTGCTCGGTACCGGTAAAATTGCAATATCTTCTATACACACACTTTCTCATGTTTTACATGTTGAATCCTTAGATTATAACCTGCTGTCCATATCTCAACTATGTGACAAAGGTTATAATTGCTTGTTCACTAACGAGGGTGTGACCTTCTCTAGGAGGAGTGATGGTTCCATTGCATTCAAGTGTATGTTGAAGGGAAAGCTTTACCTCGTTGACTTCAACAAGGATAAAGCCGAACTTGACACATGCTTGATTGCAAAGACCAACATGGTTTGGCTGTGGCATAGACGGCTAGCGCATTTGGTATGAGGAATCTTCAAAAACTCCTCAAGGGCGATCACATCCGCGGTTTGAAGGATGTTGTTTTTGAGAAAGACAGGCCTTGTAGCGCGTGCCAAGCCGGGAAGCAAGTTGGAGCACCTCATCCCGCAAAGAACGTCATGACTACAACAAGACCGCTCGAACTACTTCACATGGACTTATTTGGTACAATTGCTTACATAAGCATCGGGGGTAACAAATATGGTTTAGTAGTTGTTGATGACTTTTCTCGCTTCACTTGGTTTTTCTTTTTGCATTATAAGTTAGAGACACAAGGAACACTCAAGAAGTTCTTCAAGCGAGCTCAAAACGAATTCTCATTGACAATCAAGAGTATTTGAAGCGACAACGGCACGGAGTTCAAGAACACACAGGTGGAGGAGTACCTTGATGAAGAGGGTATCAAGCACGAATTTTCAGCGCCATAATCGCCACAACAAAACGGAGTTGCCGAAAGAAAGAACCGAACACTCATAGAGATGGAAAGAACAATGCTCGATGAGTACAAGACCTCGGATCAATTTTGGGCAGAAGCGATTAACACCGCTTGCCACGCCGTAAATCAACTTTATCTTCATCGACTACTCAAGAAGACATCCTATGAGCTACTCACCGGTAACAAACCAAATATCTCATATTTTCGAGTTTTCGGTTCTCCATGTTATATCCTGAACAAGAAGCCTAGGACTTCAAAGTTCGCTATGAAGTCCGATGAAGGTTTCTTGCTTGGTTATGATTCGAACACTTACGCCTATTGTGTTTTCAACAAGGCCTCCGGACTTGTTGAAATAGCACGTGACGTAGTGTTCGATGAGACTAATGGCTCCCAAAAGGAGCAAGTTGATCCATGTGAACTAGGTAAAGAAGAAGCTCCCTGTCAAGCATTGAAGAGAATGGCTCTAGGTGAGGTTCGCCCACAAGAGCCACCTCCACACGTACATGAGGAAGATGAACCACAAGAGAAGATCAACGATCAAGGGGGAGCTTCAACACAAGATCAACCACAAAGATACCAAGATGATCAACAAGTCAACGAAGGCAATAACTTAGGGGGAGAAGCATATAATCATGAAGATACAACTCCTCAAGTGCCACACCCAAGAGTACACCAATGCGTCCAAAGGGATCACCCAATCGACAACATCATCGGTGACATCCAAAAGGGAGTAACCACTAGATCTCGCATAGCTAACTTTTGTGAACACTATTCGTTTGTATCCTTTTTGGAACCACGCAGGGTTGAAGATGCATTGAAAGATCCGGACTGGGTGGTGGCAATGCAAGAAGAATTGAACAACTTCAAGCGGAACGAAGTATGGGAACTTGTGGCAAGACCCAATGCAAACATCGTCGGCACCAAATGGTTCTTCCGCAACAAACAAGATGAACACGGGGGTGGTGACAAGGAACAAGGCACGACTTGTGGCCAAAGGTTATTCACAAGTCGAAGGTTTGGATTTTGATGAGACTTTTGCTCCAGTAGCTAGGCTTGAATCTATTAGAATATTACTTGCATATGCTACTCACCATGATTTCAAGCTGTATCAAATGGATGTGAAAAGCGCATTCCTCAACGGACCAATCAAGGAAGAGGTGTACGTGGAGCAACCACCCGGGTTTGAAAACAAAGAGTTCCCCGACCACGTGTTTAAATTGCATAAGGCTCTCTACGGCCTCAAACAAGCTCCTAGAGCCTCGTATGAGTGTCTTAGAGATTTCTTAATTGAAAATGGTTTTAAGATTGACAAAGTAGATTATACACTGTTTACAAAGAATTTTGATGATAATCTTTTTATTTGTCAAATTTATGTTGACGATATAATCTTTGGGTCAACTAACCAATCTTTTTGTGAAGAATTTAGTAAATCATGACAGACAGGTTTGAAATGTCAATGATGGGAGAGTTAAAGTACTTCTTGGGATTCCAAGTACGGCAGCAGAAGGAAGGAACGTTCCTATGCCAAACCAAGTACACGCAGGACATACTCAAGAAGTTTGGTACGGACAAGGCGAAGCCCATTAAAACCCCCATGTAAATGAATGGCCACCTATACCTTAATGAAGATGGACCTAGCGTCGACCAAAAGGTATATCGCTCCATGATTGGATCTCTACTCTATTTATGTGCATCTAGGCCAGATATTATGTTGAGTGTCTGTTTGTGTGCAAGATTTCAAGCCAATCCTAAGGAATGTCACTTGACAGCCATAAAAAGGATCTTGAGATATTTAGTTCATACACCCAACCTTGGCCTTTGGTACCCGAAAGGCTCAAAATTCAATCTCATTGGTTACTCCGATGCGGATTATGCTGGGTGCAAAGTAGATAGAAAAAGCACTTCCGGTACATGCCAATTCCTAGGGAGATCCTTAGTTTCTTGGTCCTCCAAGAAACAAAATTCCATTGCCCTATCCACAGCCGAGGCGGAGTATGTTGCAGCCGGCAGTTGTTGTGCTCAACTCCTTTGGATGCGACAAACTCTAAGGGACTATGGTTACAATATGAACCATATTCCACTCCTTTGTGACAATGAGAGTGCCATTAAAATTGCCCACAACCCAGTTGAGCACTCCAGAACTAAACACATAGACATAAGACACCACTTTTTGAGAGATCATGCCATGAAAGGAGTCATAGCCATATCACATGTCAACACTCAAAAGCAATTGGTCGACATATTCACCAAGCCACTTGATGAAAAACGGTTTTGCAAACTCCGAAATGAACTAAATATCCTTGATGCTCGGAGTGTGGCTTGAAATGTTGCATACCTGTATGAATTCTTCAAATATGTTGTTTTGGACTATGAAAATCACCTCTCTCATTTTTTCCCGAAAAACTATGTCAATTACTAGATCTTGGTGAATTATGATCATTGCTCGATTGTTGTATGCTTACTTATCATATTCATAAAAATTATTTGATTTGATCTGCCCCTCTATTCTCTGATCATGAACCTTCAAATATATATGAATGGGCTATGCAATTCTTTCCTGGTGACCATGGACTAATCTGTGGTTACCCGGACTAGTCCGCACATGCAGACTAGTCCGCAGAGTGCCGGTTAGGCCGGACTAGTCCGACAGACCACGGACTAGTCCGATATTGCTCTCTAGATGAGTTCGGACTAGTCCGGTCACCTCCGGACTTGTCCGATTTTTCGTGTCCATGACCCTAGCCGCCACCAAACCCTAATCCCTTCATCCTCCACTCTTACTCACGCATTCTCTCTCTTCCGCTCGAGCTCCCAAGGCGATTTCTTGCTCCATCCACCAAAAAGCTTCGCATTTGGGCAGAAATCAAGCTTGTCCACTTGGGGATTGAAGCTAGCGGACTTGTTCGGCCTTCAGCACCCCTCATCTCCAAGTTTCAATCGAATTCTCCGGTAATTTTCACCCAAACCCTAGAAATCTCAATTTTCTTCATTGTAGATCGAACAGCCTAGCATCTTTCACTATATACATGCCTCCTTGCTGTATTATGTTCTTGCTAAGCTAATTGTGCATTAAGAATCAACATTTGTCCAGTTTCTTAGGCTTTTGAGTTTGAATACCGGACTAGTCCGGTCCATGCACGGACAAGTCCGATCCCCCCGGACTAGTCCGTGCCTGTACACCGGACAAGTCCAATGTTTCTGAACTCAAAACCTAATTCTTCAATTCCTTAATGCAATTCCTTGCTGCTCTTTCACACCTATGCCTTGTGTCATTCATTATCATTCATACCACTCATTCTCAGGTCATGTCGAGCTCCGACAATGATGTCTCCGATTTTGAGGCCGAGATGGACCATGAGGTGGCACCTCGGACCTAGACGGGTCTTGGCAAGAAGCGCCAAGAAAGACCGTCCGAGCCAGCCCAGTCTCCTCCACAGGCTTGGAGGAAGGTGCTAGCTAAGAAGCCAATCTCTAAGGCAGCTGCATCATCGAGTGGCCCTCGCCAAGCAAAGGGCAAGGGAAAGGGGATTGCTACGAGTCTGGTTGGCCCGTTGAAACTTCATGCTCCAAGGGAAGGGGTCTGGGACCCAAATGAAGAGAAGTTCAACGGGAAGGGCAGTGACTCGGCGGCCAAGTTCAGAAGCATCGATTGGTATGGCCGACCGAAGCAAGCGGCTGATGGAAGATTCTGGTGCAACTTCCATGTTGACTTCTACAGATCGGTGTATCTCCCAATAAAGACACCAGTTGTGCACAGTCAGTGGATTGACTGGGCACATTTTGAGAAGAAGGGTTGCTCACCGTTCACTGATGTAGTGAGAGCCATTTAGAAGCATGGACTAAGAGATCTGTTTACTTTCAGAAATAACTGGAATGATGAAGTGATTGCGCAGTTCTTTGCGACCTGTCACTTCTCTAGTGAGGATGAGGAGAGTGTCACTTGGATGACCCATGGATCCAAGTACAGCATTACTCAAGAAGATTTCGCTAGCCTGCTTCATCTTGACACCACAAGATCTGATTGCTTGGTCATACACAACATTGGTGTCATTGACAAGGATAGGATGAAGTTCCTATATGATTCAAACTCAAAGTTCAACCCTCATTCCACCAAAAACATGAAGCCATTCTTTGTGGTGTTGAATAGAGTGTTAAGGAAGACAATTGCTCCCAAGGATGGAGATGTTGGGAGTGTGCAAGGATACCTCCGGACTCTGATGAGAGTCATAAGCAAGGACCGCCCATTTGATGTGGCGGAGTACATTTGGAATGATATGGTGAACATATCCTGCACTCCCAACAGATCTTGCGGATATGCTCCTTACCTAATGTTTGTGATTGAAAAAGTCACCGACATTGAGTTTGTGAAATATGTGGAGCATCTCCCCTTGAGGCCTCAAATGCCTCAAAAGCCGAGTGTGCAGGCTGCTCCCTCGCCGGCCTCCAGTCCCGAGGCACCGGCAAGAACAAGAGAAGATGTCAGAGCTGCTCCAACTTCAAGGGCAGCCCCTCAGAGAGGATCAGCTAGTGGAATCCTCAAATACATGGCTGCCATCTTCACCTCCTGCAAGAAGGCCGAAGTGAAGGCCCACAAGCTCAACATGAAAAGAAAGGAGGGCATGAAGTACATCAAGGCAAATGTGAAGCAAATTTGCTAGAAGCTGGAGATCGACCCCATTGGATCTCTAGTGATTTCTGAGGACTCCGACCCGGACTACACTGAGCTCGGGCCCTTGACCCCATCCGAGCTTGCCTACTTTGGCGTTGGGGGCTCGAGCGGCTCCGCCCCTCCTCCTTCTCCTCCTCATCAATCTGAAGATGAAGAAGACGAAGACGACGATGAGAGGATCGACAGTGAAGAGTGAAGACATTAGGACCCTCCTCTCCTTCTTTTTGGTGTCTTGATGCCAAAGGGGGAGAGATTGAGGGGGATTCTTAGCTTTAGCTATAAGGTGCGAGGAGAGAGCTCTCTTTATGTTTTCTTAACTCTTTTGTGGCTTGTAATGTTTTAACAATGATCTTATGTTAATTATGGTTCTGTGATGCAATGATTTGATCCTTTGAGTAGTGTTTATGAAAACTGAGATTTTGCTCTAAAATGACATATATTCTTGCTGTTGGTTGATTAAAGTCAATTATGTCATTCTTTATGCTCCAGTGTACTTAGTTATGCATCCCACCATAAAGAATGCACATATGGATTATACTCTCACTGCTTGATGTATTTTGGACCCATATGTGCATGCTTTATGAAAATCTCAATTTTTATCATATTTTGTGAAATCTCAATTGGTTGTCATCAATCACCAAAAAGGGGCAGATTGAAAGTGCATCTAGGACTCCCTTGTGGGCTTTGGATGATTTATGACAAGCAATTGAGATCATAACCTCCTTGTTGAGATGAGTGCAGGATTTTAATAGGAAAATGAGCAAAGTGCCAAAAAGAAGGAAGAATGAGAAGCAAAGTGGAAATGAGCTCAAGGAAGAAGAGTAGTAGATTATTGTGTATGGAGTGTGTTAAGGAAACACACCCCAAGAGCTCAATCACAATTAAACACACACATTGCACAAAGTTACATAGGACCGGACTAGTCCGATCACAACCGGACTAGTCCGATACCTTTCTGCACAAGATCAGACAAGTCCGATAAACATTGGACTAGTCCGATATCCTTTCTGACTAGAATCGGACTACTCCTCCCCAGTGCGGACTAGTCCTCAAAACACTTCACAAGTCACACAAAATCGGACAAGTCTGATCACAACCGGACTAGTCCGATATTCTTTCTGATCCAAATCGGACAAGTCCGATGTTTGCACGGACTAGTCCGAAATACCCACTGATCTGAATTGAACAAGTCCCCCAGTGCGGACTTGTCATCCTATACACTTAGGGTCTCACATGTCCGGACAAGTCCGATGACTATCGGACTAGTCCGAAGATTTCCAGTAGTGAAATCGGACAAGTCCGTTCCTAGTCGGACTAGTCCAATATTTCGGGTACTTAGGGTTTGCTACACACAGCACACCGGACTAGTCCGGTGACCACCACGGACTAGTCCGAACTTTTTGAACCCTAACGGTCACTTTTAGAAACCCCATAATAATAGAGGTGCACGACCCAATTATGACCTCTCTCGAGCCCTAGCGCCGTCACACCTCCCAAGAGCCTCAAAAACTACATCTCTCCACGAAATTAAGTGCAACAACGATCAATCCTTTGAGGATTCACTCTAGATCATTGGAGAGACACTTGCAACACCACATTGAGCTCTTGGTTTGATTCTCTAACACACTCCTACGATTCATTTGTAATTTTTGAGTGTGTTCTTGGTGGTATTTTCTGTTGTAATCCAAGGGAGCTCTCAACGTGTGAGAAAGCCCCTTGAATTCGGTTATTCACCCCTTTGTGATTCGTGGAAGAGGATTGGCCTTCATGGCGATCTGACGAGGGTAGGGTTGGAGAAGACCAAGTCCATTTGTGGACTCCTCAATGTGGACGTAGGTTGCCTTTTGTGGTAGCCGAACCACGGGATAAATCCTTGTGTTTTGCTTTTGGTGTTCATCATTCTTATTCATCAATATAATCTAGGGTTTCAATAGTCCTTGCTCATCTTACGTTGAATTGTCAAACATAAGACTTAATTGTGATATAATCTAATATATAACATTGGAACCTTTATTTGATTCTATATTTCCGCTGCATACATAAAAGAATCAACCTAATCGATCAAGCTTAATCAACTCAGTCCGTGAACACCGGACTAGTCCGCATATTACCAGCCTAGTCCGATATCTCGGGTATTGAACTTGTTGTTGAGTGTTGCAGGATCCGACAAAATTCAAGAAGGCGTATTCACCCCCCCTCTAGGCCCACATTCAGACACTCATATGTATACTAAGATGAATGAATATTGTACATTGTATGTAAGTAGTAATGCAATTCCCTCATAAGAAATTAAGAGATTTTTCCATAAGAAAAGGATCTAGGTGAATAATCCTACAAGCTAGGAATTAGAAATTCATTGTGATCATAGTAAGGGGGTGTTAGTCTTATTTAAGATAGCATATTTAGTGTACTCGGGGAGTACGACATTTATGCGATTAAAACTTCACCTGTTTAGATAGTCAAGGATGATAAGTTCAAAAATTAATTATGTTTTGGGAACCAATGATTGGTCGACCTTATGAGTTTGGTTCCATACGCTTCTGCTGTCGGGAGCTTAAGGTATGCTCGAGTAAGTGTTTACCTTGACTTAAGATTATGATCGGGGTACTTGACAGACATTAGGTTGTAACACCCAAATTTTCAAAAATTTAAAAACAAAAGAAATATACTAGGGATGCATCATGTATGTTTGCATTTGAGTGAAAATTCAATTTCAAAATGCGCTAGAATTCGTTTGAAATATGAAATGGAATTCAAATTGTAAAAAGAAAATAGAAAAACAAAACAAAAAGGAAAAAGCCACTCGGGCCGAATTCTTGCCGCCGGCCCAACTCCCCCTGGCCCAGCTCGGCCCCGCGCCTTCCTCTCCCTCCCTTCCTCCCTTTCCTCTGCGCGTGGACCCTGCCGGTCAGCCTCTCCCCTCCCCTTTCCTTCTTCCTCCCGACGCGCGCGCGACCACCGCCGTGAATGCCGCCCCGGTTCAAATCTCCGACATCAAATCGCCGCCCATCAATGCCCCTGTCGCCTTCCATCGCCGGAGATCCCTTTCCCCTCTTCACCGCCCCCGATTCCCCTATAAAAACCCGGCCGGCGCCCCCATTTCCCTTTCCCCCGAAGCTCCGAACCCTAGCCGCCGCGCCGAGGTTTGTCGCCGCCGTTCCCGACGCTTCGTCCGATTTCCTCCCTCGATTTCTTGCTCACCGTGTTCTCCGTGACGCTAGGAACTCGCCGGACATCTTCTTTCATGGAATTGGTCGCCGCTTCACCAATCCCAACGAGCACCGCCGGAGTCCGCCGCCTCTCGGCGTCGCCAATGCTCCTCCGCCCGATTTCAAGACCCGAAACCCCCCTAGGTGAGTGTGCCATGCCCCTCTCTCCCGTATGGTGTGTAGAGCGCTCGAATTTGGCGCCGATTTGGCCGTTCCGGCCAACCTCCGGAGACCCCGCCGCCGTGCGCCGTCGGCTTGGCGCGCGCGCCGCCGCGCCCTGAGTGCGTGCCGCCCCCGGGGCGACGTGGCCCAATCTCGGTCGCCCATCTAGGGCCGACGACCGAGATTAGAAGGGGCGTACCCCTTCGGCCATTTTAAATCTGGGCCGCCCCCTTTAGATCCAACGGCCCAGATTCAATTTAGTTTAAACATTGGCCGTTTTGCGCGTAGCCCCCTGCGCTTATTTTAAGTAATTGCAGATAGGTCCTGGAATTTAGGATTTGGCCCCTGGACTTTTATTTAATTATGTCAGCACTGTTAAATTGATTAAATAAATCATTTTAGCCCCTATTTTCACCATAAATTATATTTTTAGCCTTTGTAAATTATGATTAAACCCCTGGTGATGTTATAAAATATTTCTAGGCCACTGATCATGTCTGCTTTGCATAAAAGCCCCTATATTAATTGATAATTACATAAAATCACATGTGAATTCTCTCTTTTTGCACAAATCACTTAGGGTAATTATTTTATTATTATTTCCCAATCTCTTTAGGGTAAAATAATGCATTTAATTTGCTGATTGTGCTGATTTTCCTAAGGAACCCATATAAACACTAAAATCCACACCTCGAGCCACACCACTAAATGAAGTTTTACTAAGGACATAGTGTTAGCGACGTAATTGCGTAGGTTTTCTTTTGTGTTTATTTGTGGTGTGCATTTCTTCTCTTGTTCTTATTGTGTGCTGCTACTTTCCGTTCCGCATGCGATGATGTATTTAGAGTCGGTTCCCGAGCCGACTTACAATCTTCAGGACTACCACTTCACCGACCCACCCTCCGAAGAAGGCAAGTTCCTTGACCATTTTGCACCTGTTTTATTAAGTTTTAGTTAGCTGCATGTTTAATAAATTGAATCCTATTTACTGTACCCTTCCATATAATTCATTGTCCCCAGGTTGGCTTGGGTAGATGTTATTATTTCTTTACGCTTAGCCATGCTTAGTATTTGGGAGGGAAATATCTCTACATTACATGTTCTATCATTAATTGTTGTGATTATTTGTTGAGTTATGGTGAAATGAATTGTAGTGGATAGGAATCCGGCGGGTCGGTTTGTTTGGGATGGTGCAGTACGCACGAGACCCGAGTTTTGGGGTATGAACCTTGCCGGATTATAAGGACCGGTTTATGGAGAAAGCCACTAAGCCTTATCGTATCGCCACAAGACTGAGTATGGGGCAGCTTGGTCAACTAATTAGGCCTCTCCAGGTGTAGTATTAGTGATTGGATAGTGCGGGGAATTGGTTCAGGGTGTACTGCCTTGGGATCCGCATGGCTCAAGAGGGGGCAACTGGGGTGTTGAGTCGTGGTGTAACGGCTCACACTTTTGTACAGGGGTGAAACCTCAGAGGGCTAGTACGCGTCGGGAGAATCCTTTGTAAAGACCTCGTAGTGATCTCCTGGCCTCACACCAAAGGAAGTGTGCAATGTGGTTCGCAACCACGGGCATCAGGGAGGTTTCCTTAGTCCACCTGGCAACAGGGGATGAAATCACGGCTTGTGGATAAAGGGTACATTCTCTGCAGAGATTTAGAAACTGTCATGACAGCTGTGCTCACGGACAAGAGCGGCTTGGTGTCCAAGTCATAATTAGCCAATGTCTGGGAATGGTGGTTTGGATTGGATTGGTTGGTTGGGACTTGGTTTACCAATGGGTTATGTTTGGGTTCATACATTTAGAAGTAGGTGATAATGAAAGCTAAGGATAGGATGTAATGCTATAGTGCTTAACCTAAATTTAGCCTTCCTTTCTATAAACCCACATGTCATCTCTTTCCCACTTGCTGAGTACCGTTGGTACTCAAACTTGCTTGTTGCTTATCTTTCCTCAGTCTACAATGGAGAAGAGGTGGAGAATGAAGACTTCTTCGCTGATCCAGAGGAGACGTTCTAGGCTGGCGCAACCCCCGGGCAACGCCTGTGCATGGAGCCACACTAGTTTACTTTTACCGCTGTTTTGCTCTGTAATCTTATTTTAGACCTACGGGTCATTATTGTAAGACACTTATGTACTCGAATATGGCTTGTAATAAATGATATTACACTTTCGTCTACACATGTATGATGAGAATCGATCCTGGCATACATGTGGAAGCCATCCGGTTGTCTTGTTGGGACCGGGTGTGACACAGTGGTATCAGAGCCGTGTTGCCCGTAGGACGCAAGCCTAGTTAGAAAGGGATGACTTAAGGACCCTATTATATTCTAAAAAGTAATTTATAAAATTGCTTTGTACTTCCTACCTTGCCTACTTGCTTTATTTACTCCTTTATTTATATGTTTTGTTACTGACACTCTCCTGTTTTCAAAATTTGTAGATGGCCCGCACCAAGACGACCCCCCGTAAGTCGACCGGTGGACTTGTGCCCCCGCGTAGGCTGGCCAGTCGCTCTCCAGCCGTCGACCCCCGTCACCCCGTGGTGATCCGTTCTGACGGCAGGGCCGCAGGACGACTGCGACTCCGTCTCTGGGCCATACTCCGTGAGGCTGGCTACCGTCACCACAGCCTCCCGCTCTCCTACCACACCACTGGAGTGCAGCGCCCTGGTAGGACGGAGTGGAGCTGCAAGATCTACATTTACTATGATGATGAGCTGGTGAAGACCCACAGCAGTCCTGCCTGGAGGAGCTCCCGCCGATATGCGGAGCAGGACGCTAGCTGGGAGGCAGCCACTTTTTGGAGTCACGCCCGCCGTTTCCGTTTGGAGGACACGGTGCACGCCTTTGTTCTGCAGCATCCCAGTGGCACTGCAGGCTTTGTCTCCAGGCACGTGGAGAGACCTCTGGACCTCCCGCAGTCTCGTCAGACTGTTGGCGACGTGGCCGAGCTCAGTGCCCGACGTCAGAGGGCACAGCAGGAGATTCAGGATGGACGTGACCTCGCCATGCGCCACGAGGCAGTGATCAGGAGGTATCGTCGGATCACTGACGAGGACCCTGACGACTACGCGTCCGACACCTCGACGTGGACCCCAGACTCTCTAGACCGCCGTGGCGGCCAGCGTGAGTCGTCTTCTGAGGAGTCCTCTGACGAGGAGCCTTCCAGTGTGGCGTCTGCCGCACCACCACCGCCTGCTGCCTCACCACCTCAGGACCCCGAGGACCCCGCGGACGACGACGACGAGGACCCGAAGGAGTTCCCGCTTGACGACGAGTAGTCCTCGACCTTTGCCACGACTCAAGGATAGGCACACCCTCATTAGTTAAATAAGAGCGACGTAGACGTACTTGTGTGACCTTGAGTTGTGTTATTTCTCTTTATGATTTTCGTCTTGGTGTGTTGTGTGAGTTGTGGAACGCCTTGGCGACTTGTCCACAACCGCACCTTTTTGATACTTCTTTAATTAGTGAGCTATTAATAAAGAATTTTCATTTATATGCATGTTTGCTGTGATTTTTGCATATAGTAAGAGTATCGCATAGTAGCCTTCCACTAGTTATAGTAGAATCTAAGACTCTACTCTCTTCGTACTCAGATGGCAGGCAGGGGAAGAGGTCGTGGTCGTGGCCGTGGTATGCCCCTTGGTGATGATGAAGCTGGATTCCAACTACCGCAATGGAATGGGAGAGGTGCCCGTGGAGCACCTGCGATGAATCATATGCAGCAGATGATGGCCATGCAGATGCAAATGATGCAGAATTTAACACAAGTGGTGGCCAACATGCAGCAAGCCTAGCAAGCCCCTCCACCCCCACCAAATCAGCCCCACCCACAGCCAGTACCAGGACCCCGATCCCGCATGAGAGACTTCCTCAACACCCATCCCCCCACCTTTGCCACTGCTAGTGAGCCCATGGAGGCCGACGATTGGATGAGAACCATTGAGAGCAAGCTGAGATTTGTCCAATGTGAAGGACGAGAGAAGGTGCTGTTAGCCTCGCACCAACTTCAGGGACCTGCAGCCGATTGGTGGACTGCCTTCATTGAAGCCCATCAGGACCCGGATAATATCACATGGGACGAGTTCAAGAATTACTTTCACAGTCATTTCGTGCCCGAAGGAGAGATCCAGGCGAGACGTGAAGAATTTCTCATGCTAAAGCAAGGCCGCATGAGTGTGCGAGAGTATCTGAACAAATTCACACAATGTCCCGCTATGCACCGGAAGATGTGGACACGGACTCGAAGAAACAGTTTCGTTTTAAGAAGGGCCTAGACAAGGAGCTGAAGTTCGCTATGGTCTCCAGTGACTACAACAGTTTCCATAAGTTGGTGGACAAGGCCTTTGAAGTGGAAAGGACTAAGAAGGAGTTGGACGATGATGATAGGAAGAGGAAGCTGGCTCAAGCACACAGTTCTGGGAATAATGTGCGCCCTCGCTATGCCCCTCAACCTACGTCACCTATGGCTCGCCCTATGAACCCTCAACCGGGACAAAGGTACCCAAACTCCTCCTACAGGCCACCCACACCATACAACCAGCAGATGCGCCAACCACCACAACCTCCACGCCAACCAATGCAACCCCCTCGCGCAGCAGCTCCAGCACCCCGCCCTAATGGCCAGCCACAACAGAACCCTCAAGGAGGTAACAGATCCCAAGGTAACAACACGGCGGTGCAGTGTTATAACTGTGTCGAGATGGGACATTTCACCAACCGTTGCCCGAAGAAGCAGCTGCAGCAACCCACACGTGGGAGAGTCAACCACGTGGCACTTGAGGAGGCACACAATGCACCAGATGTGGTTGTTGGTACGTTCCCTGCCGACTCTCATCTATCTACAGTGTTGTTTGATTCTGGTGCTACGCATTCGTTCATATCTAAGGAATTCATGAGGAGGCATGACATGGTAGTGCATTTAATGACTCACCAACTTATAGTTCACTCCCCTGGGGGAGAAATGATAACCCGGCAAGTATGCCCTAATGTAAGGCTAGACATAAGGGGGGTAGTTTTCCCAGCAAACCTGATTGTTCTGGAATCTCAAGGGCTAGATATTATCCTGGGAATGGATTGGTTAACAAAGTACCATGGGGTGATCCACTGCGCCACAAGAACAGTCTCCTTGACCCACCCCGATGGTACCAAGGTAGAGTTCTCTCCAGATCAAGCTCCAACACAGAGGATCAGGCTAAATCAAACTGAGGTCACCAAAGAGATCCGTGTTGTCAGTGAATTCCCAGACGTGTTCCCCGAAGAGTTACCGGGTATGCCCCCTGACCGTGAAATTGAATTTATCATTGACCTAGTGCCTGGAACGGCCCCGATATATAAGAGGCCATATAGAATGGACGCTAACCAGTTAGCCGAGCTAAAGGATCACATCAACGAGTTGTTGGAGAAGGGATACATTCGCCCTAGTTCATCGCCTTGGGGTGCTCCTGTCATTTTCGTGCCTAAGAAGGATGGCACTCAAAGGTTATGTGTGGATTATCGTGCATTGAATGCAGTGACTATCAAGAATAAGTATCCGCTACCAAGGATCGAAGATTTGTTTGATCAGCTGCGAGGAGCATGTGTATTCTCTAAGATCGACCTTCGTTCGGGTTATCACCAGTTGAAGATTAGACCATCGGACATTCCCAAGACTACATTCGTCTCCCGATATGACCTTTATGAGTATACTGTTATGTCTTTCGGGTTGACTAATGCCCCAGCTTACTTCATGTACCTCATGAACAAAGTATTTATGGAGTACCTGGATAAATCTGTGGTCGTATTCATCGATGACATCCTGATATTCTCCAAGAGTGAAGAAGGGCACGAGGAACACCTGAGGTTGGCACTAAGGAAACTTAGAGAACACCAATTGTATGCTAAATTCAGTAAATGTGAGTTTTGGTTGAAGCAGGTATCATTCTTGGGACATGTCATATCAGAAGGAGGAATATCCGTAGATCCGGGTAAAGTAGCAGATGTTCTCAAGTGGGAGACGCCAGAAAATGTGGGACACATCAGAAGCTTTCTGGGAATGGCTGGTTATTATTCGACGATTTATTGAGGGGTTTTCAAAGATCTCTCGGCCACTAACCAAGCTACTCGAGAAGGGAGCTACATTCAAGTGGACACCGGAGTGTGAAGCAAGCTTTGTCGAATTGAAGAAGAGGTTGACCACTGCCCTAGTGCTGGTCATGCCAGATATGCAAGAGGAGTTCTCGGTCTATTGTGATGCTTCCGGACAGGGACTGGGATGTGTGTTGATGCAAGCAGGACATGTGGTGGCTTACGCCTCGAGACAACTCAAGAAGCATGAGAAGAATTATCCAACCCATGATTTGGAATTAGCAGCTGTGGTTCATGCATTGAAGATATGGAGACACTACCTGATCGGAAAAAGGACAGAGATCTACACCGATCACAAAAGCTTGAAGTACATATTCACTCAGCCAGACCTTAACCTTCGCCAACGAAGGTGGTTAGAGCTCATTAATGACTTCGATGTCGGGATCAACTATCACCCTGGAAAGGCGAATGTGGTCGCAGATGCCCTGAGTAGGAAAACCCAATGTAACAGCATGACGATCCAGGCTTATCAACCGCAGCTATGTGAAGAGTTTGCAAGATTAAACCTGTGCATAGTGGCTAATGCAGATGCAGTAGTTATGGAAGTGGACTCCACGCTGGAACACGACATTAGAGAAGGCCAAAAAGAGGATAAGAAGATCGAAAAACTTAAGAAGCTGATGAAGGCTGGAAAAGCTCCGGATTTCAGGGAAGATGAACATGGAACCCTGTGGTTAGGAAAGAGGATATGCGTGCCGAATGTTAAGGGGATCCGAGAGTTGATATTGAGAGAAGCCCACGACTCGTACTACTCTATCCATCCTGGGAGTACCAAGATGTACCAAGACCTTAAGGATAGATACTGGTGGCTTGGTATGAAGCGTGATGTGGCCGAATACGCGGCTTTGTGTGACACATGTCAGTTGGTTAAGGCGGAACATCAGAGACCTGATGGACTACTTCAACCACTCAAGATACCCGAGTGGAAATGGGAAGAGATAAGCATGGACTTTATCGTTGGATTGCCAAGGACACAGTCAGGATACGACTCCATATGGGTTGTTGTGGATCGGTTGACCAAGGTCGCTCACTTCATTCCGGTCAAGGAAAGCTACAATGGTTCGCGGTTGGCAGAATTATACATGGCAAGAATTGTGTGTTTACATGGTGTCCCAAAGAAGATAGTGTCGGATCGAGGTACCCAGTTCACCTCGAGATTCTGGCAGAAGCTACATGAGTCAATGGACACTCGTCTGAATTTCAGCTCAGCGTATCACCCGCAGACGGATGGCCAGACAGAACGCACCAATCAAATCTTGGAGGATATGTTGCGAGCATGTGCCCTGAAGAATAGTAAGAGTTGGGACAAAAACTTGCCTTACGCGAAGTTCTCTTATAACAACAGCTACCAAGCTAGTCTCAAGATGTCCCCGTTTGAGGCACTTAATGGGCGAAAGTGCAGGACACCTTTATTCTGGAATCAGACTGGAGAGGGTCAAGTGTTTGGACCGGAGATACTCAGAGAGGCCGAACGACAGGTACAAGAGATCCGGAATAATCTGAAAACAGCACAATCAAGGCAAAAGAGTTACGCAGATGCTCGACGTCGTGATCTAACCTTTGAGGTAGGAGACTTTGTATATCTCAAGGTATCACCAGTAAGAGGTCTAAGACGGTTCAAAGTGAAGGGAAAGCTAGCACCCCGCTACATTGGTCCGTTCAAGATATTGGAGAGAAGAGGAGAAGTGGCTTATCGTCTCGAGCTACCTTCTCAACTGTCGGATGTGCATGATGTGTTTCACGTGTCGCAACTAAAGAAATGCTTAAGAGTACCAGAGGAACAGTTACCCATGGAAGCTGTGGATTTGCAAGAGGATCTGTCCTACGCAGAACGGCCAGTCAGGATTCTAGAAACATCAGAACGTGTCATGAGAAACAAGACGATTTGCATGTGCAAAGTGTAGTGGAAACATCACTCTGAGGCAGAAGCAACATGGGAGAGAGAAGAAGACCTCAAGGCCGAGTTTCCCGATATCTTCTCTTAGGACGTCCGAATATCGGGGCGAGATTCCTTTTAAGGGGGGTAGAGTTGTAACACCCAAATTTTCAAAAATTTAAAAACAAAAGAAATATACTAGGGATGCATCATGTATGTTTGCATTTGAGTGAAAATTCAATTTCAAAATGCGCTAGAATTCGTTTGAAATATGAAATGGAATTCAAATTGTAAAAAGAAAATGAAAAAGAAAAGAGAAAAACAAAACAAAAAGGAAAAAGCCACTCGGGCCGAATTCTTGCCGTCGGCCCAACTCCCCCTGGCCCAGCTTGGCCCTGCGCCTCCCTCTCCCTCCCTTCCTCCCTTTCCTCTGCGCATGGACCCCGCCGGTCAGCCTCTCCCCTCCCCCTTCCTTCTTCCTCCCGACGCGCGCGCGACCACCGCCGTGAATGCCGCCCCGGTTCAAATCTCCGACATCAAATCGCCGCCCATCAATGCCCCTGTCGCCATCCATCGCTGGGGATCCCTTTCCCCTCTTCACCGCCCCCGATTCCCCTATAAAAACACGGCCAGTGCCCCCATTTCCCTTTCCCCCGAAGCTTCGAACCCTAGCCGTCGCGCCGAGGTTTGTCACTGCCGTTCCCGACGCTCCGGCCAATTTCCTCCCTCGATTTCTTGCTCACCGTGTTCTCCGTGACGCTAGGAACTCGCCGGACATCTTCTTTCGGGGAATTGGCCGCGGCTTCACCAATCCCGACGAGCACCGCCGGAGTCCGCCGCCTCTCGACGTCGCCGACGCTCCTCCGCCCGATTTCAAGACCCGAAACCCCCCTAGGTGAGTGCGCCATGCCCCTCTCTCCCGTATGGTGTGTAGAGCGCTCGAATTTGGCGCCGATTTGGCCGTTCTGGCCAACCTCCGGCGACCCCGCCGCCGTGCGCCGTCGGCTTGGCGCGCGCGCCGCCGCGCCCTGAGTGCGCGCCGCCCCGGGGGCG
Organism: Tuctoria greenei; assembly: GCA_036927565.1. Classification (NCBI taxonomy): domain Eukaryota; kingdom Viridiplantae; phylum Streptophyta; class Magnoliopsida; order Poales; family Poaceae; genus Tuctoria; species Tuctoria greenei. The sequence goes on from JAYESD010000001.1 coordinate 287,952,951, forward strand.
ACGTGGCCCAATCTCAGCCGCCCATCTAGGGCCGACGACCGAGATTAGAAGGGGCGTACCCCTTCGGCCATTTTAAATCTGGGCTGCCCCCTTTAGATCCAACGGCCCAGATTCAATTTAGTTTAAACGTTGGCCGTTTTGCGCGTAGCCCCCTGTGCTTATTTTAAGTAATTGCAGATAGGTCTTGGAATTTAGGATTTGGCCCCTGGACTTTTATTTAATTATGTCAACACTGTTAAATTGATTAAATAAATCATTTTAGCACACCATAAATTATATTTTTAGCCTCTGTAAATTATGATTAAACCCCTGGTGATGTTATAAAATATTTCTAGGCCACTGATCATGTCTATTTTGCATAAAAGCCCCTGTATTAATTGATAATTACATAAAATCACATGTGAATTCTCTCTTTTTGCACAAATCACTTAGGGTAATTATTTTATTATTATTTCCCAATCTCTTTAGGGTAAAATAATGCATTTAATTTGCTGATTGTGCTGATTTTCCTAAGGAACCCATATAAACACTAAAATCCACACCTCCACCCACACCACTAAATGAAGTCTTACTAAGGACATAGTGTTAGCGACGTAATTGCGTAGGTTTTATTTTGTGTTTATTTGTGGTGTGCATTTATTCTCTTGTTCTTATTGTGTGCTGTTACTTTCCGTTCCGCATGCGATGATGTATTTAGAGTCGGTTCCCGAGCCGACTTACAATCTTCAGGACTACCACTTCACCGACCCACCCTCCGAAGAAGGCAAGTTCCTTGACCATTTTGCACCTGTTTTATTAAGTTTTAGTTAGTTGCATGTTTAATAAATTGAATCCTATTTACTGTACCCTTCCATATAATTCATTGTCCCCGGGTTGGCTTGGGTAGATGTTATTATTTCTTTACGCTTAGCCATGCTTAGTATTTGGGAGGGAAATATCTCTACATTACATGTTCTATCATTAATTGTTGTGATTATTTGTTGAGTTATGGTGAATTGAATTGTAGTGGATAGGAATCCGGCGGGTCGGTTTGTTTGGGATGGTGCAGTACGCACGAGACCCGGGTTTTGGGGTATGAACCTTCCCGGATTCTAAGGACCGGTTTATGGAGAAAGCCACTAAGCCTTATCGTATCGCCACAAGACTGAGTATGGGGCAGCTTGGTCAACTAATTAGGCCTCTCCCGGCGTAGTATTAGTGATTGGATAGTGCGGGGAATTGGTTCAGGGTGTACTGCCTTGGGATCCGCATGGCTCAAGAAGGGGCAACTGGGGTGTTGAGTCGTGGTGTAACGGCTCGCACTTTTGTACAGGGGTGAAACCTCAGAGGGCTAGTACGCGTCGGGAGAATCCTTTGTAAAGACCTCGTAGTGATCTCCTGGCCTCACACCAAAGGAAGTGTGCAATGTGGTTCGCAACCACGGGCATCAGGGAGGTTTCCTTAGTCCACCTGGCAACAGGGGATGAAATCACGGCTTGTGGGTAAAGGGTAAATTCTCTGCAGAGATTTAGAAACTATCATGACAGCCGTGCTCACGGACAAGAGCGGCTTGGTGTCCAAGTCATAATTAGCCAATGTCTGGGAATGGTGGTTTGGATTGGATTGGTTGGTTGGGACTTGGTTTACCAATGGTTTATGTTTGGGTTCATACATTTAGAAGTAGGTGCTAATGAAAGCTAAGGATAGGATGTAATGCTATAGTGCTTAACCTAAATTTGGCCTTCCTTTCTATAAACCCACATGTCATCTCTTTCCCACTTGCTGAGTACCGTTGGTACTCAAACTTGCTTGTTGCTTATATTTCCTCAGTCTACAATGGAGAAGAGGTGGAGAATGAAGACTTCTTCGCTGATCCGGAGGAGACGTTCTAGGCTGGCGCAACCCCCAGGCAACGCCTGTGCATGGAGCCACACTAGTTTACTTTTACCGCTGTTTTGCTCTGTAATCTTATTTTAGACCTACGGGTCATTATTGCAAGACACTTATGTACTCGAATATGGCTTGTAATAAATGATATTACACTTTCGTCTTTACATGTATGATGAGAATCGATCCTGGCATACATGTGGAAGCCATCCGGTTGTCTTGTTGGGACCGGGTGTGACAACATTAGGTCGTGCTAGTGGTTTATCACTAGAAGGCATTTAAGAACTTACTTAAGAAGGTTCAATGCACATAAGGCCTCATGTTAAGATATTATAAGTCAAAATCATCTAAATGGCATAAAACCATGTCAGATGAGATGAGATCTAAGTACGCTATCAGTGTATGAGTATTAATAATAGTTCCTGCAGGAAACAAAATAGTAGACTGTAATGAGTCTACAAGATTAAACTTAAACGTGATTCTAAAGGGAAAATTCCATTGTAATTTGACTTGTGCAAAAATAATTCACTCAGTAAGTGATTCTTCTAGAATCATTGAATTATTAGTAGTGCATTATGAATCGTTTAACATCAGATTGATGTAAAACAACTTTTTCCCATTAAGATTTGCATAAGGATGTATATGTGACACAATCAAAGGGTTATTGTTAAGATTAAACGACCTTGAGATGTTTCTTAGATAATTCCACTTCAGAATTCAATTAATCATTAAGAAATCGTAAGAGGGATTAGACCATACCATAGTTTGGGTTTTCAAGATGAGTGAGAAGGACACTCATATGTATACTAAGATGAATGAATATTGTACATTGTATGTAAGTAGTAATGCAATTCCCTCATAAGAAATTAAGAGATTTTTCCATAAGAAAAGGATCTAGGTGAATAATCCTAAAAGCTAGGAATTAGAAATTCATTGTGATCATAGTAAGGGGGTGTTCGTCTTATTTAAGATAGCATATTTAGTGTACTCGAGGAGTAAGACATGTATGCGATTAAAACTTCACCTGTTTAGATAGTCAAGGATGATAAGTTCAAAAATTAATTATGTTTTGGGAACCAATGATTGGTTGACCTTATGAGTTCGGTTCCATATGCTTTTGCTGTCGGGAGCTTAAGGTATGCTCGAGTAAGTGTTTACCTTGACTTAAGATTATGATCAGGGTACTTGACAGACATTAGGTCGTGCTAGTGGTTTATCACTAGAAGGCATTTAAGAACATACTTAAGAAAGTGCAATGCACATAAGGCCTCATGTTAAGATATTATAAGTCAAAACTCACTTGGCAAAGTGAGCTTCTTAGTTTTAGTTTTATGAATTGTGTGGATTCTAAGAATTCCACGTTAGTTATGTATTTACCTTCGCAAATGGAGTTATATCGTGGAAACACTCCAAACAAATAGTCACTGCATCGTCCACAATGTGTGACGAACTTTGTTAGTCATGATGAGGCCAACAAGCAGGCGATACAAAGCTTTGCCCGATTTTAAGAGTGGTCGACAGCACGAACCACTTAAGTAATACTACAATAATAAGTTAGTAGTATCATAATTTCACAACAATGAGTCGAGTGAAATTGTCAAGCACATCGACATTAAGTTTTGTGTTGTGAAAGATAATATCCAGGATCACAATTAGTGACGAGCATAAAAGAATCTAGCAAAAGCTTGTCGTACCGTTTACAAAAGGTTTTACGCCCAAGTGTTCAGTGAACACAAAGCATGCATGGATCTTAAGTGGAAACCTGTGAACTATCCTAGATACTAAGGGGCCAAACTGAGTATAAGGTTATTTCTGAATGTGAGACATATTATGGTCCTCGAGTCGAACAGTACGTAAATGACTGTTTTGATGCGTTGTGCCTTTTATGTCGAAGCGTGAGGGAATATACACTAAGTTAAGTAAAGAAGTAAGTAAGCTAATAAGTTAGTAAGCTTTTAACTCCGTGATCAAGGGGGAGAATGTTAGAAGTGATCACGTACGTGTGGGTCCCACCCTACACTGAGTCCACTTCTCAATCGTGCCCTGATCGGGGGCACCAACCGACTCAGGGTCGGAGGCCCCCTCTCACGCCCACTACTTATATTAGGGAGGCAGTTCGATTAGTTTTTGGACTAATTACAACGCTGCAAACTCCACGATCACAACTGAAAAAACCGATCTACAAGTGCGGGTCAGTGAGGGGAAAGGTTCCCCGACGGGAACGCCATCGACTGCTCTGCACCTCCTTCCCCAACCTCACCAGCGTCATCTCCATCACAATAATCATGGTCGCCACCTCTTTTAGTGGCCAAGGTATGTCATCCTCCTAATCCCCTCTGTCTATCATCTAAGAACTGTGAACATTTATTGATTGTCCTAGATCTAGATGTAGTTTAGATTAAGGACCCGATTAGGACCATGCCTAGATAACTAGTGACCCCTAAGTTTAACAAGGCTATCTCCAACAATGCAGCACAAAAATAGAGTTATCTGGGCTATCTGAGAGCATATGTATATTGTTAATTTGAAGACATCTCCAGCAGTGAAAATAAAATAAGAGACCTCTTTTTATGGGTAAATCTTTTCACGGATTCACCTCCGCTGGATGCGCGAAACAACAAATCTTTTCACAGAAACTGCTAAATCTGGCACTCACGGCGTCAACCTCGATGTCAAGCCTCCTGCCTGTCCGATGGGCTGCGCTTCATCATTAGCGCTGGCTTTGACATGGCCGCCGCCAGCACCAGGCCTCACGGCCTGCTTCTTCTTTTTCTTTTTCTTCAGATGTTGGCGTCCGCAACGGCACTGGGCTTGTCCAGGCTCAGTGTCTTCTTATCCTCCTTGGATGAATCATTCTTGTAGCTTTTTCTTGAAATATTTGGAGCAGAATGCGAAAACGAAGGAGCGAGTGATGTTCAGCGTCATGGAAGGGAGCGAGTGGGAGGTTCTGAAGGTCCGATGTGACCTTCTTCAAGTCAAGCCCGTTGAGATCTCTCAGTAGCTTGAGGGGTGAGAAAGCGACGGGCTTGCCGCTGCCAGCAGCGGAGGGATCTTGGGGTCGAGAGCCGATTGCATTCGCATGAGGTCGAGGATGCAACAGTCTGAGCCAGTTGTTTGAGATAGCAGAGCAGCACGCAAATATTTTTAAAGAAACCGAACACACCTGCTTTGCTAGGTGTTGTGAGTCAGCACAGGGATGCACATGGATGACCATGCGTATCGGATACAAAGATTTCAGATTGTGTGCGAGGCGCATGTTAGACACACATTTACCTCTACATGTGGGCAAAATACTAAGCTTGAGTGAGGAGCCTATGCAGATCCGAGTTAGGCTATCTCTAATAATGCAGCCCAAAAATAGATTTTTTGTCTATCTGAGAGCATATCTGTATTGCCCATTTGAAGACATCTCCAACAGTGGAAATAAAATAGGAGACCTCCAATATTTTTTACCGACAAATCTTTTCACGAATTCATCCCCACAGGATGCGCAAAACAACAAATCTTTTCACAGAAGTTGCTAAATCTGACACTCACGCCCTCAACGTCGATATCGAGCCTCCTGCCTATCCGATGGGCTGTGCTTCATCATCGGCGCTGGCTTTGACATGGTTGCCGTTGGCATCGGGCCTCACGACCGGCTTCTTCTTCTTCAGGGGTTGGCTGTCCGCAACGGCACTAGGCTTGTACAAGCTCAGGGTCTTCTTAGCCTCATCGGATGAATCATTCTCATAGTTTTTTCTTGAAATGTTTGGAGCGGGATGCAAGGACAAAGGAGCGAGCGATGTTCAACGCCATGGAAGGAAGTGAGTCGGAGGTTCTGAAGGTCTGATATGACCTGCTTCAAGTCAAGTCCAATTAGATCGCTCAGCAGCTTGAGGGGCGGGAAAGCGGCGGGCTTGCCGCTGCTAGCAGCGGGGGGAGCTTTGGGGTCGAGAGCCGATCACATTCGCATGGGGTCGAGAATGTACCCTCTGAGCCGGTTGTTTGGGATCTAATATTTCAAAGAAATCGAACCAAACACACCCGCTTTGCTAGGTGTTGTGAGTTAGTGCAGGGATGCATATGGGCGACGATGCGCATCAGATACAGAGATTTCAGTTTGCGTGCGGGTCACGTGTTAGATACACATTTACCTCTACATGCGGGAAAAGTATTAGCTTTTGAGGAGCCTATGCAGATCCAAGTTAGGTTATCTTCAACAATGCAGCCCAAAAATGGACTTGTTTGGGCTATCTAAGAGCATATCTGTATGGCCCATTTGAAGACATCTCCAATAGTGGAACTAAAATAAGAGACATCAAATAGTTTGCACCGGTAAATCTTTTCACGAATTCACCCCCGCAGGATGCGCGAAACAACAAATCTTTTCATAGAAACGGCTAAATTTGGCACTCACTGCGTCAACCTCGACGTCGAACCTCCTGCCTGTCCGATGGGTTGCGCTTCATCATCATCGCTGGCTTTGACATGGTCGCCACCGGTGTCGGTCCCCACAGTCGGCTTCTTCTTCGGGGATTGGCCATCCGCAACGGCACTAGGCTTGTCCAAGCTCAGGGTCTTCTTAGCTTCCTCGGGTGAATCGTTCTCGTAGATTTTTCTTGAAATATTTGGAGCGGAACGCAAGGACAAAGAGGCGAGCGATGTTCAGCGCCATGGAAGGGAGCGAGCGGGAAGTTCTGAAGGTCCAATGTGACTTGCTTCAAGTCAAGCCCGTTGAGATCTCTCAACAGCTTGAGTGGCAGGAAAGTGGCAGGCAATATTCCACTGTCGGAGTCATACGAGGTGGCCACCGTTAGGACGCGTTCTTTAACGATGCCACCGGAGGCTGGGGGACCGCTCGAAGTTGGTGATGGCGTTGGAGGAGCGCAGCTTGATGACCGCTGAGTCGCAGACCTTGTCAGCTTCCTTGGCGGTGTTGAAGGTGCCAAACCACACTCGCACCGTGGAGTGGGGGTCGAGCCATTCGCGCGGGGTCGAGGATCGATGCGATAGTCTGATCCGGTTATTTGGGATGGCGGAGCGGCGCGCAAGTTTTTTCAAAGAAACCGAACTGAACAGACCCACTTTTGTTAGACGTCATGAGTCAGCGCAGGAATGCACAGGGGCGGCAGATATTTCAGTTTTGCGTGCGGGTCGCGTGTTAGGCACATTTACTGCTACACGCGGGCAAACTACCAAGCCTTAGGAGCTGTTTGGATCAAAGGAATTTTGGAGGAATAGCTTCCTGTGGAAAGGAATCTTGCTGGTGCATTTGGGATTAACAGGTTTTTTTATTCTTGAGGATTACAATGGAAAAGAAGGTGGTTTTATTAAGAAAAATGCACCCAAAATAATGTCAAAGAGTGCTAAAAGTAAACATGCAAATGCTGTTGTTTGAGCCACGGAGAGTTACAATGGAAGAACTATATTAATAATTAAAGTGACATATAGTTGGCTAGCATTTTGCACTGCAGAGTTTGCATTCCTATCAATACAGTTTACCCGAGTTAAATCCTCTAGTAGAAGTGGATTCCACTCAGCCAACCAGGATTAGATTCATTTTTTCTCAATGTGCCTCAATACACATCCGGGAACAGGAGAAATACACAGCCATGCGAATGTGCCCCTAGCACACGCAGATGAGAATATGTCCCCAACACAACTCAGAAACTAGAAAGGGGGAGGGAGGTAAGTTTTTCATGGTACTACGAGTGTAAAACCCACTTGTTTTACAATAACATAACTGTTCCACAGAACAAGATTGCGATCCCATTTTCAAGAAACCTAACAAACTACAGAACGATTTTCACAAAAGGATGCTAGTTCTTTCACAAGTACACAACACCAGGGCATCCTTAAGACTGATTGTTTGTGGTGGATCTGAAATTACATTCACGTTGCATACACAATCTCACCACTGCTGACAACATCAAGATCAGAGTCGGACTCGAGATCATCCATGTCCATATCCAGTCCATCAGCTGGGACATTTATGTTGTGAGAACAAGCAGGCGGTATGGTGGCCTCTGTCAGAATTTGCATGATCTGATCCATGGTCTACATCGGCTAGGCTCCTCGTACTGGTTGCTCATGCTATCGTCATCCATCAAATCAGCAGGAAGGTTCCTCAAGAACCAACTATGCTTTCGGATTTCAGGGATTGTAATACGCTGTATTTTGTATAAAAAAATGGAAGGGAGTGAGTTGGAGGTTCTGAAGGTCCGATGTGACATGCTTCAAGTCAAGCCCGTTGAGATCTCTCAGCAGCTTGAGGGGCGGGAAAGCGGCGGGCTTGCCACTGCCAGCAGCGAAGGGGGCTTTGGGGTCGAGAATCGATCTCATTCGCATGGTGTCGAGAATGCAATAGTTTGAGTCGGTTGTTTGGGATAGCGGAGCGGCACACAAATATATTCGAAGAAACCGAACCGAACACACCCGCTTTGCTAGGTGTCGTGAGTCAGCAGGGATGCACATGGGCAACGATGTGTATCAGATACAGATATTTCAGTTTGCGTGCGGGTCGGGTGTTATACACACATTTACCTCTACATACAGGCAAACTACTAACCTTTAGTGAGGAGCCTATGCAGATTCGAGTTAGGCTATCTCCAACAATGCAGCCTAAAATGGAGTTGTTTGCACTATGTGACAGCATATTTGTATAGCCCATTTGAAGACATCTCAGACAGTGAAAATAAAATAGGAGACCTTCAATAGTTTTTACCGGTAAATCTTTTTACGAATTCACCCCCACGAGATGCGCAAAACAACAAATCTTTTCACAAAACTGCTAAATCCAACACTCACAGCATCAACCTGGATGTCGAGCCTCCTGCCTGTCCGATGGGCTACGCTTCATCAGCGCTGCTTTGACATGGTCGCCGCCGGCGCCAGGCCTCACGGTCAACTTCTTCTTCTTCTTCAGGGGTTGGCCATTCGCAACGGCACTGGGCTTGTCCAAGCTCAGGGTCTTTTTAGCCTCCTCGGGTGAATCGTTCTTGTAGTTTTTTTTCTTGAAATATTTGGAGCGGAATGCGAGGATGAAGGAGTGAGCGATGTTCAGCGCCATGGAAGCGAGCGAGCGTGGGGTTCTGAAGGTCCGATGTGACCCGCTTCATGTCAAGCCCATTGAGATCTCTCAGCGGCTTGAGGTGTGGGAAAGCAGCAGGCTTGCTGCTGCCAGCAGCGGAGGGAGTTTTGGGGTCGAGAGTCGATCGCATTCGTGCGGGATTGAAGATGCGGCAGTCTCAGCCGGTTGTTTGCGATAGTGAAGCGGTGCACAAGTTTTTCCAAAGAAACTGAACCGAACACACCTGCTTTACTAGGTGTCGTGAGTCACCGCAGAGATGCGCATGGGCGGGAATGCGTAGCGGATAAAAACATTTTGGTTTGCGTGTGGATCGCGTGTTAGTCACATTTACCTCTACAGGCGAGCAAACTACTTAGTGGCTGTTTGGATCAAAGGAATTTTAAAGGAATTTTGAAGGAATAACTTCATGTGAAAAGGAATCTTACTGGTGGGTTTGGGATGAAGGAACATGTTGTTTCATTCCTGAGAAAAGTAATACGTTTACAGGCATTTCGCAGGAAAGAAAACATCCACTCAGAACCAGGGGAAAGAATCTTTCCTGGCTCTCTCTCTTTCCGTCAGCTGCTCTATCCTAGTACATCATTAACAATCTTTGTAAGGCCCCGTTTGAAACATGGGTTTTTTTAAAGGAATTTCAAAGAAATCCGGTTCTCCATTTTTCTGATGTCGTGTGTTTGGAACACAGGAAACAGCAAGGAAAATCCTCAGGAAGGGAACTCCTACCTGTACTATCATAGGAAGTAAAAAATGAGGTCTGATCCAAGGTATAGAGATGCAATCGTCGTCTTGATTATTGATCTGGCAGCAATTTATACACAAGTAGCGTACAGCAGGACGTTGGCAGATCCTACCTATGCGGAGTCTTGACGAGTCGTGGCTAACAGTTCGGCGTGCGTGACGCGGCTAGCGCGCACGATAAGCACCAGCGCATGCATTGCGCATCTAAGCCAACTGACTTCCAACACCCCCCCTCAGTGTATGGGTCATTTACAAATGATGCATAAACTGCTGCGGAAATCTTCAAAAACCTTCGTCGGCAGCCCTTTAGTCATGATGTCAGTGAACTGTAGTGTCGTAGGGACGTGTAGGACACGTAGGTCGCCAACTTCGACTTTCTCCCTGACAAAGTGGATGTCGAGCTCAATGTGCTTCGTGCGACGATGGTTAACGGGATTTTTCGTGAGGTAGACGGCGGAGACGTTGTCGCAGTACATGATTGTGGCCTTGGGAACCTGGACGTGCAACTCTTGTAGGAGTTGGCGCAGCCAGCTGCACTCGGCCGTGGCATTGGCGACGGCCCGATATTCGGCCTCGGCACTTGAACGCGACACCGTTGTTTGCCGCTTGGACGACCAGGAGATGAGGGAGTCGCCGAGGTAGATGCAGTAGCCGGACGTTGATCGTCTAGTGTCGGGGCAACCTGCCCAGTCCGCATCGGAGTAGGCCGTGAGAGCAGTACTTGTAGACGAGTGCAGCTGGAGGCCGTGCTTGATGGTGCCTTTGATGTATCGGAGGATCCGCTTCACCAAGTTCCAATGGACGTCGCGTGGTGCATGCATATGAAGGCACACCTGGTTGACCGCGTATGCGATGTCCGGGCGTGTGAGCGTGAGGTACTGGAGTGCACCCGTGATGCTCCGATAGAATGAAGCATCCTGCACTGGCTTGCCGTCGGACGCCGAAGACTTGGGCTTGGTGTCGACAGGTGTAGACGCAGGCTTGCAATTATGCATGCCGGCACGCTGTAGCACATCCTCGGCGTAGGCCTCCTGGTTGAGGAAGAAGCCATCAGTCATACGCTGCACGTGAATGCCCAAGAAGTAGTGCAGCGGACCGAGATCCTTCATGGCGAAACGCTGGCTGAGCTTGTGGACGATCATCTGCAATAAATGTGAGGACGATGCGGCGAGGACGATGTCATCAACATATAAAAGCAGATATGCCATGTCGGATCCCTGCCGAAGTACGAACAGAGATGAGTCTGATCGTGTGGTGGTGAAGCCCATCGCAATCAGCTCACCAGCGAAGTTTTGGAACCATGCCCGAGGTGCCTGTTTAAGCCCGTATAGTGACTTAGACAGGAGGCAGACATGGTCCGGATGATCAGCGTCGACGAATCCGGTCGGCTGCGTGCAGTACACGCGCTCGGATAGGTTGCCGTGAAGGAACGCATTCTTCACGTCGAGTTGGTGTACTGGCCAGCATCTTGATGCAGCAAGGTGGAGTACTGTCCGAATCGTTGCCGGTTTGACGACGGGGGAGAAGGTCTGGTCGAAGTCGATCCCCTGCCGTTGGTGAAACCCGCGAACGACCCAGCGAGCTTTGCGTCGAGCTAGACTTCCGTCGGCATTGACTTTGTTTTTGAAAAGCCATTTGCCAGTGATGACGTTGACGCCAGGAGGACGTGGGACGAGCGTCCAAGTCTTGTTCGCGCGAAGAGCTTGGAATTCTTCGTGCATGGCTGCCAGCCACTCTGGATGCCGCATGGCCGCACGCACGGACGTCGGAGGTGGAGTGGGATGTGTTGTGGCCGTCGCAGCGTACTTCTTGTTGGGCAAGAAGATCCCGTCTCGAGCGCGTGTCACCATATGGTGACGATGGGCAGGAGGCGACGAGTTGGTCGGTTGAGGACGTGTTGGACTTGGCGCACTGCCAGTCATCGTGGCAGGACGATCATCTGGATGCGGATCAGAGGCCGATGCGATCGGAACGTTGGAGTAGACCGATGCATGGCCGACATCTCCGGGAAGAGGTACGGAGAAGTTCGTTGCTGGAGGAGTACGTGCCGACGCCGCAGGGAGATCGGAGCAAGGCGGCTTTGTTGGTTCAGCGCGGGAAGGCGCGCTGTTAGTTGCTGCCGATCCGCGAACGTGGGCAGCGCCAGGTGCATGGGACGCTGTCCCGGGCGGGACTTCCGGGGATGTTGGAGCTGCGTGCGTTGCTGCATGCGGGGACACGTTGGAGCCGCGTCCGTTGCTGCTGCATGTGGTGGGGCCCTGGGGACGTGGCACCGGATCTGCATGCGCTGAACGTGCAGCGTTGAGAGCCCCGCGGGACCTGCGCACATTGCATGCAGGAGAACGTACAGGTAACAGCACCGGATAGGATTCTGGTGCCGGACGTGAGCCTCCTGGAGCCGCGGCCTCATTCTTCGCGAGCTCCCTGAAAGGAAAATTTTCCTCGTCGAATGTGACGTGACGAGAGGTTAGTACTCGTCGTGTGCTTGGATTATAACAGCGGTACCCCTTGGTGTCTGGAGGGTATCCGATGAAGATACATGGCACGGAGCGAGGCGCGAGTTTATGTGGCATAGTGGCTGCCGTGTTAGGATAACACAGGCATCCGAAAACTCGCAGATGGTCATAAGAGGGAGGTCGGCCAAGCAGAATTTCATATGGTGTGATATTGCTGCGAACGCGACATGGGCGCCGGTTTAGGAGGTAGGTGGCTGTGGCTAGCGCATCCGGCCAGAAGGTTGGTGGAGCAGCGGCATGAAGGAGCATTGTGCGCATGCTGTCGTTAACAGTGCGTATGATGCGTTCGGCGCGGCCATTTTGCAGGGAGGTGTAGGGGCATGACAAGCGCAGCACAATGCCGTGACTGGCTAGAAATGTGCGAGCGGACTGGTTGTCAAACTCTTTTCCGTTATCTGTTTGAATGGAGACGATGGGTTGTTTGAATTGTGTGTGGACAAATGCATGAAAGGTGATGAGCGTGGGCAGAACATCTGATTTATGGCGGAGAGGAAAAGTCCATGCGAAATGCGAGAAATCATCGAGTATGATAAGGTAAAATTTAAATCCGGAATTACTCGGAACTGGAGATGTCCATACATCACAATGAAGCAATTGAAACGGAAAAGAGGACACACTAGTGGAAGACGAAAACGGTAAGCGGACATGCTTTCCAAGCTGGCATGCAGAACATATGTGCATGTCTGCCTTGACGCACCGAAAGTCGAAGGAGGAGAGCACACGTTGGAGCTGTCCGAAGCCTGGGTGGCCGAGGTGAGCATGCCACAAAGGAGACGACAGCGTGGCCACCAGAGAGCGATGACATCTCTTATTTGGAGTTGTCTGTTGTAGAGAGTAGAGATCCCCGGAGGAGTCACAGCGGAGCAGAGTCGTCCCCGAGCGAAGATCCTTAATAGAGAAACCAAGAGGGTCAAAAACAACAGCAACATTGTTATCGCGTGTTAGTGCTCGAACAGAAATCAGGTTCTTAACCAGATGTGGGGACACCAGGACATTGTTGAGTTTGATTTGCGAAGATGTAGCGGGAATAGAAGCATGTCCGACATGATGCACAGGAAGTGAGGCGCCATTTCCGACGATTATGGTGGAGGGGTGGGACGGTGGGGAGGAGGAAGATAATATACCAGTGCTGTTCGCCATATGTGCGCTGGCGCCGGTGTCAAGGACCCAGTCGCTGCCGGTGTACTGGCTTGGGGGCGGGATGTTGTTCAGTGCGGTCAGAAGTCCTTGCGGCGCCGTGCCATGTTGCAGGGCGTACTGGTCGTCGACGAAACCAGTGGTCGCTGTTGCATGCATTGCTTGTTGGTTGTTCAACCCGGGCCGCGGACCAAGAAGACCGGACATCGCAGGGCGCCACAGCGGCATGTGCCATGCTTGCACCACTCCAGTCCAGGGACTGTATGCAGCGTTCAATCCTGGACGAGGCACGTTGCCTGGTGCAGTTTGTGCGCCCGCCTGGTTGCCGTAACCCTGCGCTTGGGCAGGTCGGCCACCATTTTGACGGCGTCGTCGGCGTCCGCCACCACCATTTTTGGGAGTGCCTTGGTGCTGAGTAGATATAGGAGAAGGTGCCGGCGCAGATGACGACAACGACCATGAGCCGTTGTTGGACTTGCTGGTCGCCAGGAGAGCCGTATTAGCTTCCATCTTTGCCGTATGTGCCTGGCGATTCTCATCCTGAAGAATATAATCACGCACATGAAGGAACGACGGTAGAGGCTTGGTTGCAGTGAGAACCGAGATGGCGTGGCTGAATTTGGAGGAGAGTCCGCGCAGGGCGTTGATGACGAGTGAGGCGTCGGAGACAGGATGGCCGACGTCACGGAGGAGGTCGGCAAGCTCTTTTAGACGGCTGAAGTACGCGGAGATCGTCAGATCTCCTTGGTATAACCCGTGGAATTCCTGGAGGGCATAGACGGCGCGTTGATCGGCATTGTCGAGGAAGAGGTTGCGGATGGCCGACCAGAGCACAAGTGCGGTCGGGCGAGGCACTTGTATCATCTTCATGAGGCTTGGAGTGATGGAGTTGTACAGCCACGACACAATGCATTGATCGACTTGGAGCCAGTCAGCATTGTGCCACATGCTTTGAGCATCAATGGAGCCGTCGATGTGGTCGATGAGGCCGAACTTGCGAAGGGTAGCATCGAAGAATGCGCTCCAGATGGAAAAATTCGACTCGCCATAGTCCAGGACGATTGAAACATGTGTGCGGATGTTCACATGTTGTAGGGCTGTGGCACTGATGTGCGTTGTGGAGGAAGAGGCAGCAAAGGGATTGGAAGAGGCAATGGAGCCGGAAGCAGACGATGCTGGGCTAGACGCCATGCAGAAGCAGCGGAAGGTGGACTCAAACCGAGTTAGGCTGATACCATATAGAGATGCAATCGTCGTCTTGATTATTGATCTGGCAGCAATTTATACACAAGTAGCGTACAGCAGGACGTTGGCAGATCCTACCTATGCGGAGTCTTGACGAGTCGTGGCTAACGGTTCGGCGTGCGTGACGCGGCTAGCGCGCACGATAAGCACCAGCGCATGCATTGCGCATCTAAGCCAACTGACTTCCAACACAAGGGAATGGTTGACACTTGCAAACTGTGTTATAGATTCCAGATCTTATACAATAAATTTCTTCAATCCAAACAGCAAAACTTCTCAATTTCTTTGTTTCTGATTCCTGCGGCTTTTACATATTCCCCATTCCTATGTTTTGTGTGTTCATGTGTTTTTTTCTATTCCTACGTTTTCCATTCCTGCGTTCTAAACAGGTCCTAAATTGGCTACTTCAATTCTTATTTGTCACTCAAGTATTAGGCTAAAATGTTAACTACAATCTATTATAAGTTGTCTGATCACACTTAAGTTTGCCTAGCTAGAAACAAAATAAGCAGTGTCTACTTTCACTAAACATGTCATATATCATAACTAAGAAAACCTTATTTTTTATACATATATGTTGTGTTTACGGGTTGTGATTCTAAAAATTCCTGCATTCAAAACACCTAACTTATTCATTCTGTATTTTAAAATCTTATGATTCTCTACTTTTCGCTTCCCCCATTCCTGCATTTTTTCCGTTCCCGCGTTTTTGCATTCCCGTGTTCCAAACACAAGCTAAGCCTTAACGAGGAGCCTATGCAGATCCGAGTTAACAGTGTGGAATGGGTTGGCTGCACCATCTTATACCATAGTAAACACCAGTAATATATTGTAATATTTTTATCAACTTGTGATTTCGAAAAAGAGACGCAAATTTTGGAAAAGAAGGTGATTTTATTAAGAAAAATACACTCAAAATAATGTCAAAGTGCTAAAAGTAGACATGCAAACGATGTTGTTTGAACCACAGAGGGTTACAATGGAAAAACTATATTAACAATTGAAGTGACATATAGTTGGCTAGCATCATCAATCTCGCTTGATGTTCCAAAATTTCCAATGACGGCAAGAAAGCAAAAAATAGCCAGATTCAACAAACTATTGAACACGGTGCATGTTTTGCGCTTCGGAGTTTACATTCCTATCAAAATATTTTGCCCAAGTTAAATCCGCTAGTAGAGATCTGGAAAGGTATCCGTGCATAAATCTCTAGCCTCATGTTTCTTCCTTATGATATCCATGTTTGGCTCCGACAACAGCTGAGCTCCACTAGACATCATCTTGTCCAATGAAGAGCACAACTCAGAGCACCTATTGCAACAAAACCAGTCCCCTTCTGGCAATTTCTATAGGAAAAGGTATTAGGTTAGGTCAGTTGAGGTTGTCTACAACCATGTTCCTGATTTGTATTTTCCTCCCATTTTCTCCTTCTTTAATGAAAAAGCAAAACACCTACAATGTACGTCAAAAAACTCCACTCGGCCAACCAGGATTGGATTCATTTATTGTCTATATGCCTCAATGCGAATGTGCCCCTAGCACACGCAGATGAGAATATGTCCCCAACATAACTCAGAAACTAGAAAGGAAAAGGGAGGTTGAGTTTTCCATGGGACTACCGACTACTGAGTGTAAAACCCACTTGTTTTACAAAAACAGTACTGCCCCACAGAACAGGATTGCGGTTCCATTTTCAAGAAAGTGGACAAACTACAGAAGGATTTTCACAAAAGGATGACAGTTCTTTGACAAGTATACAACACCAGGGCATCCTTGAGCCTGATTGTTTGTGGTGGATCTGAAATTACATTCACATTGCATACACGATCTCACCACTGCTGTCAACATCAAGATCAGAGTCCGACTCGAGGTCATCCATGTCCATATCCAGTCCATCAGCTAGGACATTTATGCTGCGAGAACAAGGAGGTGGTATGGTGGCCTCTGTCAGATTTTGCATGATCTGATCCATGGTCTGCATCGGCTGATCAGGCTCCTCCTACTGGTTGCTCATGCTATCTTCATCCATAAAATCAGCAAGAAGGTTCTTCAAGAACCAACTATGCTTTCGGATTTCAGGGATCGTAATACGCTGCATTTTGCATAAACAAATGTCAAAGTACATACTGACCAAATTGGCCGGTTGGCAAGGCAAACTGCTAAGTATGGCATGCAAGAAGGAGCTAACCCACTCGGTTTTGGGCTCTATGGCAACTTGCACACTATCCGCAATGACTACTCCAAAGAAGTTCATAAAAGAACTCGACAAGGTCCGGCACCGCTTCCTGTGGGCTGGGTCGCAGGAAATACAGGGTGGAAAGTGCAAGGTGAACTGGAAAAGCAGGGTGTGTAGACCGCTGGAGCTGGGAGGACTCGGTCTACTCGACCTTGATTGTTTCAGCCGGGCCTTGAGGGTCAAATGGTTATGGCTTGCATGGGTTAGCTCGTGCAGACATTGGACCTCGATGGAGCTGCCAGTTGATAAGTCTGATAGGGCTCTCTTCGTAGCTGCTACTTCTACAACTGTCAACAATGGTAAAACAGCTAAGTTCTGGCACTGGACTTGGCTTAACTGCAACGCACCACAAGCTCTTTTCCCCAGTCTGTATCAGATAAGCAGAGGCAAGAACCGGAATGTTGCGGACGCAATTGAAAACCAAAACTGGATCCGGGACCTACTGTATGACTGTTTGAGTTATCCCCCTCCCTCTTGCCAAATTACATAGCTCTCTGGGAACGGGTGAACTCAGTAGCTCTAGACCGGCAAAACCCTGCTGAGGATTCGATCACCTGGACTTGGACTGCGGATGGACAATACTCGACTCGGTCTGCCTACAAGATGCAGTTTCAAGGGTCAGTCAGATCAAATTTCAAAGAGCTGATATGGGAGGCTTGGGCACCTGCTCGCTGCAAAATATTCTCATGGCTTGCTCTTCAAAACCGTATTTGGACAGCTGACCGTTTTCTAAACATGGAATGGCCAAATAACTATTTCTACCCACTATGTTTCCGAAACTTAGAAATTATGGATCATCTCCTACTAGAATGCCCGATGTCAAAAACAGTGTGGATGAAAGGAAATCAGCGGAAAGCTACTCTAGCAACTCTACCGCATCACCCAGGAAACATGCGAGTACAGCGGTCATGGATCGTTACCACTAGATGCGCAGCGCAGCGGAATGTTGATGCGCGTCGGTGTAAGGGAAGTAGACGATCTCGTTCGTCTTCTCCTCGTCCTCGTCACAGCAGCAGGTAGACGATCACGATCGTCGTAGCCGATCAGCGCAGCAGTAGCAGCAACGCCTCCACGGAGTCCACACGTACGGAGAGGAACGCCGTGCACCGGTGTGCTAGCACCGCGTGCGTGGTAAGGGTCTCGGCGTGAGGCCTGCGAGGGGTGGCGGCTAGGGCTGTCACGTGGTGGGATAATTAGCCCCTAACCCTACCTCTCATATTTATAGGCGTACTAATGGGCTTTTAGGTCGCAGGCCCATTAGTACCCTAATTGCTTATGGATCAAATATCCAATAGGCCTGAACCCGAATTGTTATGATTGCCTCTTGGGCACATCACCAACAATCTCCCACTTGCACTAGAGACAATCATCTAGCCAAGATTTTCGATATTCCAACTCCTTAAGTGTGTGACCCGTTAGGTTCATGAGCAGTCGGTTGTGAATGGAAACCATTTCCAACCACAAGTCAGTAGAGGTACCTAGCAGGACATACTGACTCCCGACTGTACATAAAGATCATATCGGCCGAACCTAGATACATTCAACATGCTAATCCCTTTGCCTCACGATACCAATCAAGCTCAAGGCGAGATGCGTGCCATCCTTGTGATAGATCGACCATTCACTCGATCAAATAGTGGATTCATTCCGTGACTAACTTTTAGTCACTGTGATTAACCTTTAATCACCTTGGCATGGCCATGCACTTTCAAATCCAACTATCTCGAGGGGCCCATAGATATCTCTCCTGTTATTTAGGAGGGGCAAATCCCATCTTGATCCGCGCACATCACATTCTATGTTTCATTATATACCCGAAGACTACTTTTATGACTACCCAGTTACGGAGTAGCGTTTGGTAGTCTCAAAGTACACAACTACGCATAGTGAGAAACAATGGCGATCTCAGGTCTAAGGATCTAGCAGGTGTATCACTCAAGACCAGCTGATGGCACATATGGAAATAACAATCCCAGCAGTGTCTTGGAGTGGGTCAATCCAACACCATGTTCACTAACATGTGTTCACATTATTAATTTGATATCTCTATATCTATGATCCGTGAAACGTGATCATCAATTAATACATGTGCTAGTCTGTATGCAATCATTATCTCATATAATGATATAGACTAGGGATCATCTAGAGTAACATTACTTTTAACAAAGAGTTTCACGAACAAGTCACATACTTGATGATCAATGTAGATAATGATTACTCATATAACAATTTATTTAATAGTACATAAACATAGCTGTGACACAAGTCTCCCACTACACATTATGATCACTGATGTAAGTATCTAATACCCATAGATCTCGTGTGTGCCTCATGCTTTGATTGTGGAAGAGGCTTTGTCAACGGATCTGCAATATTCAAATCCGTGTGCACCTTGCATATCTTCACATCACCTCGGTCGATGATCTCTCGAATGAGGAGATAGCGTCATAGTATGTGTTTGGATCGTTTGTGTGATCTAGGCTCCTTTGCCTGTGCGATGGCTCCACTATTGTCACAGTAGAGATCCACAGGACTGGACGCGCTAGGAACAACACCCAACTCAGAAACAAATTTTCTGATCCAAACAGCCTCCTTTGCAGCTTCAGAAGCTGCAATATACTCCGCCTCTGTGGTTGAATCTGCTACTGTATCTTGCTTGGAAGTTTTCCAGCTCACTGCCCCTCCATTGAGGCAGAATACAAAACCGGATTGCGATCTAGAATCATCCTTATCAGTTTGGAAGCTGGCATCAGTGTAACCTTTTACAACCAGCTCTTCTTCACCTCCAAACACTAAGAATGCATCCTTAGTTCTTCTTAAGTACTTAAGGATGTTTTTGACAACGGTCCAATGAGCCTCACCAAAATCTGATTGATATCTACTCGTGATACTTAGAGCATAAGATACATCTGGGCGTGTACATAGCATGGCATACATGATGGATCCAATAGCCGAAGCATAAGGAATCGCTCTCATCCTCTTTTGCTCATCAGGTGTCGAAGGACACTGACTCTTGCTTAGAGTAATGCCATGTGACATTGGCAAGAAACCTTTCTTGGAATCTTGCATATTGAACCGATTCAATATCTTGTCAATATATGTATCTTGACTTAATCCAATTAGCCTTTTAGATCTATCTCTATAGATCTTTATGCCCAAAATATACGTTGCCTCTCCTAAATCCTTCATTGAGAAACTTTTTCTTAATGAGGATTTAACATCATCAAGCATTGAAATGTCATTTCCGATCAATAATATGTCATCTACATATAGGACCAGAAATACATGTGTGCTCCCACTAAACTTCTTGTAAATACAAGGTTCTTCTACGTTCTTGATGAAACCAAACCCTTTGATTACTTCATCAAAACGCAGATTCCAACTCCGAGATGCTTGCTTCAGTCCATAGATGGACTTTTGAAGCTTGCATATTTTACTAGCATTTTTAGGATCGACAAAACCCTCAGGTTGTGTCATGTACACATCCTCAGTCAGACTTCCATTAAGAAAGGCTGTTTTGACATCCATTTCCCATATTTCATAATCAAAATATGCAGCAATTGCTAGAAGAATCCGAACAGACTTAAGCATTGCAACGGGTGAGAAAGTTTCATCATAATCAACACCTTGAATTTGTTTGAAACCTTTCGCTACCAATCGCGCTTTATAGATGTGAACATTTCCATCCATATCAGTCTTTTTCTTGAAAATCCATCTACAATCGATAGGTCTCACACCTTCGATTGGATCAACCAAGTTCCAAACTTGATTTTCATGCATGGATTCAATTTCAAATTTCATGGCTCCAAGCCACTTCTCAGAGTCGGGTCCCATCATTGCTTCAGTATAGGTCGTGGGCTCATTATTGTCTAACAATACCATGTCATGCTGCTCCGTGGTTAGAAGCGTTAACTTTTCAGTCGCACGACGTACCCTCGTAGACCTTCGTGGGGCTGGTGTTTCATCAACTGGTTGCACAACATCTTGTACATCCTGTATAGGATCGGTGGGTGTTGAAACATTTTCAGGTATTTCTTGAATTTCTTCAAGATGCACCTTGCTCCCACTAACTCCTTTTGAGAGAAACTCTTTCTCCAAGAAGACACCATTGCGAGCGGTAAACACTTTACCCTCTGCTTTATTATAAAAATAATACCCTTTGGTTTCCCTAGGATATCCCACAAAGAAGCATTTGTCTGATTTTGGAGTGAGTTTGTCTGACGTCAAACGTTTGACATAAACATCACATCCCCAAACTTTGAGGAAAGACAATCCGGGACGTTTCCCGGTCCACATCTCATATGGTGTCTTCTCAACAGACTTAGTTGGGACTCTGTTTAGTGTAAACGCAGCAGTTTCAAGAGCATAACCCCAAAAGGATAGTGGAAGATCTGCTTGGCTCATCATCGACCTAACCATGTCCAACAAGGTTCGGTTCCTCCGCTCGGACACCCCATTCCATTGAGGCGTTCCAGGTGGAGTCAATTGTGGAACAATTCCACATTGTTTCAAATGATCATAAAATTCATGGCTCAAATATTCACCCCCACGATCAGATCGTAGAAATTTGATTGTCTTGCCCAATTGATTCTGTACTTCATTCTGAAATTCTTTGAACTTTTCAAAGGATTCAGACTTGTGCCTCATTAGGTAGACATAACCATATCTACTAAAGTCATCGGTAAATGTGATGAAGTACTGAAAACCACCTCTGGCAATTGAACTCATTGGTCCACATACATCTGTGTGTATAAGTCCCAACAAGTCAGTCGCCCTCTCACTTTGACCAGTGAAGGGTGCTTTGGTCATCTTCCCAAACAAACAAGATTCGCATGTGTCAAGTGATTCAAAATCAAATGAGCTTAGTAAACCATCTTTATGGAGTTTTTCAATGCGTTTCTCATTTATATGACCTAAGCGACAATGCCAAATAAAAGTGGGACTTAGATCATTATGACGAGCCCTTTTGGTATTAATGTTACAAACAGTTTTATCCTCAAGATCAAGAACATATAATCCATTCACCAATGGACATTGAGCATAGAAAATATTATTGGAATAAATAGAACAACATTTGTTCTTTATTACAATCTCATAACCATCAACTTCTTCTAAACACGAAGAAGAGATAATATTCTTGCTCAAAGTAGGAATGCAATAACAATTATTCAATTCCAAAACTAATCCTGAGGGTAATGACAAGTGGTAAGTTCCGACAGCTATGACCGCAACCTTTGCTCCATTGCCAACACGAACATCCAACTCGCCTTTTGCAAATCTTCTAGTCTCACTTAGACCCTGCAATGATTTGCAAGTGTGAATCATCGATCCGGTATCAAATACCCATGATTCACTAGAAGATAATGCAATGTTAATTTCTATAACATTTATACCTGAAGCGGAAGTCTCACTTCCCTTCTTCTTCTTCATATCCTCCAAGTACTTCTTGCAGTTCCTAGACCAGTGTCCCTTACCATGACAGTGAAAGCATTCATCATCAGGAGAAGGGCCAGATTTGCCCTTTGGCTTAGACTTTGAGCTTGAGGGCTCATCGGGAACCTTTCCCTTGCCTTTGCCTTTAGGATGCGTCACACGCTTCCTCTTTTTATTCTCCTTTTGTACCATCATCACATGATTGGCATTTTTCTTAATGCTTTCTTCGGCTGTTTTAAGCATCCCATGCAATTCAGCCAAAGTTTTCTCCATGCCATTCATTTGAAAATTCAATATGAATGGCTCGTAGCTCGGTGGGAGCGACTGGAGAACAACGTCAATAGCCAGATCATCCTTGAGTTCAGAACCAAGTTTGCCCAAAGTTTCAATGTAACCAATCATCTTGATTACATGAGGGCTGACCGGGCTACCCTCCGCCAGCTTGCATGAGAACAAGGACTTTGAGATATTGTATCTTTCAGCTCTTGCTTGATTCTCAAACATTCCACGCAGTCCCTCAATCATAGAATAAGCATCTGTATGCTCATACTGTTTTTGTAGATCAGGGGACATAGTGGCAAGCATGAGGCAGCTTACATTAAGCGCATCATCGCAGTGCTTCGTATAAGCTCTACGTGCTGCATTAGTTGCATCAGCTGGGAGGTCATCAGGGTAAGGCTGCAGAAGAACGTACTCGGTTTTCTCTTGCCTGAGAACGATTCTCAGGTTGCGGTACCAATCGATAAAGTTAGCTCCATTGAGCTTTTCCTTTTCAAGCACAGATCGCAAATTGAAACCGGAATTGTTACTAGCAGACATGATCTACAATAGAAAATAAATATGCAAGGTTTAGCACTATGTTATGTACCAATCTTCTATTAACAGTTTAATAAAAGATATTACCACTATATTATCATCGTCTTCCCTCTAACGATATATAGTGGTTCAAGATCCATATTCACTAATTCCTAGTGAGCTTTGGCTTCACAGCTAGGAAAATAGTGACATAGGTAAACAACAATTGTTAATCATATCCCTATATGACTCTTGTTTGTTGGGTGACATCCAATGCCCCGGCTCCCAACTCTATGCCATAAAGCCCAAAACCGTTTTGATAGCTTTGTTGAGTAAACCAACACTATGCATGTGAATGTCCAACATTCACCCTATGAATTATGATAGATGATGGTACTTTGCTTTGGCAAACCTACCACACAACGATCAAAATAACATAGGTGCAGCTATTGGTAAATGGCATCAAATGCTCAACTTTTGTGAGGGAAGCTATTCTATCATGACAAAACATCCACCATATGAAGAGCATGAAAAGAAAGTAATAAGCATCAGAGGCATATGATAATATCACATTGTGAATAGTATGGCCTTTAGAATCATAATGGTCTCCATCGCCATGGTTCCATTAAGATCTGAGCTGCCATGCTTCCCTTCTTGTGGTGATCTCCATCTCCACCATGCTTGAGGACATCTCCATGATAATAAAAGAAGCTAATACAATTAATAGCTACCAAATAAATTACAAGAGAGATCAAGCATCACAGGTCGACACGCAGGTCGTTATACAATTATGTGACAACCTCAACCCGGTTGTGTTAATTTTGCAGCACGCAGGCCGCACGAATATTACACACAGATTATCACATCACATTAGGCCATACCATTCACATCATTCCCTGCAAAAACGAGTTAAGCGTAGAACGGTTTCTAGCGCAAAACGATATTATGTAATCGCTATAGCAGACAGCAAAACGACGGTCCCGCTAGCCGGTTAGCGGGCGGGGGGTCGAGGGGGGAGCCGCTCCCGCGGGTTTCAGGGCAGCGCCCTGAACACCAAACGGAATTACATAGATCACATCTATGAAATCACTATGAAAATCTCATCGGATTGATCAAATCACCCCGAATCCGAGACATTCAGAATGTCTCAAATTTTCAATGTGATCGGTTATTCATGAGTAGATCGCGACTCATGACCGTGGTCTGTTGGCTCAATCTGTTAGCTATGTACGCGATTAGTCCCGATGGTGATTCCAGCCGGTAGGGACAGGTTGCGCACACAGCAGAGAAGGAGCACGAACTGACCCTTTAGTCATATACGATCGCAATCTACTCTAACCAATTCCAAACCCCAAAAACCGTGCGAAAAATTCATCGTATGAACATGTCTGCAGTAGATCCAGACCAAAAACTATGCAAGTCGGCTCTGATGCCACTGAAAGGAAATCAGCGGAAAGCTACTCTAGCAACTCTACCGCATCACCCAGGAAACATGCGAGTACAGCGGTCATGGATCGTTACCACTAGATGCGCAGCGCAGCGGAATGTTGATGCGCGTCGGTGTAAGGGAAGTAGACGATCTCGTTCGTCTTCTCCTCGTCCTCGTCACAGCAGCAGGTAGACGATCACGATCGTCGTAGCCGATCAGCGCAGCAGTAGCAGCAACGCCTCCACGGAGTCCACACGTACGGAGAGGAACGCCGTGCACCGGTGTGCTAGCACCGCGTGCGCGGTAAGGGTCTCGGCGTGAGGCCTGCGAGGGGTGGCGGCTAGGGCTGTCACGTGGTGGGATAATTAGCCCCTAACCCTACCTCTCATATTTATAGGCGTACTAATGGGCTTTTAGGTCGCAGGCCCATTAGTACCCTAATTGCTTATGGATCAAATATCCAATAGGCCTGAACCCGAATTGTTATGATTGCCTCTTGGGCACATCACCAACAGTGGATCCTGGTGAGCAACTGGCTTCGGCTGCCGACGCTTCATCCATCCAACTTGAGTTCGACCAAGGTGGCCGAATGGGTACAGTGGGCAATCAAGGAAGAGCCAAAGTTCCTCAGTCGAGGGTCGAAATCCATCATTCTACTGGTGATGTGGATTCTCTGGAAGGAACGCAACTCGCGCATCTTCGAGAACAAAGAGGCGACGGCTGGCTCGATCCGAGAAGACATCAAGAGCCAGTTCAGACTCTGGGAAAGCATCGAGTCAAAGCACCTAGCTGTCGTCCTGGCAAGAATTCAGTGATTTCTTCATGCCCCCCCTCCCCAAAATTCTCTAATTCTCTCCTGGCTAGTGTGGTTTCTGTTAACATGCACGTCTTCACCAGAGACTCAGCAACGGATCTCACGTAATACTCGGTCGTCCACTCCGGAGGATCACGTCGCCCACTCCTAGAATATCGCCGCACGTTACTTGTGTCACGCCCGGTCATCATAAAGATGAACAGACGCTAAACACATGTACGCCAGGATCAGTTGAATCGTACATGCGTCGACGAAAGTGAAATACCATTACATTGCCATGTTCGAAATACATAAAATAGTCTTACAGGACGACCCGAAGGTCTACAAATGCACGCCACAAATATTTACAACACTAAACAGTTCAACACTACAGAAAACAAGATAAGAAAACGGGCTTCATATCCACAGGCAGCCGTTGCGCAATAGGTCGCCATCCTAGACCAAGTCCTCCGGGTTGACGTAGAAGTCCTCCGGTGCAGCTTCTTCTTCTTCATACTCTAAAGGGAGAATTAAACGCTTGAGTACATAGAGTACTCAGCGAGTGCGGGAAAAGAATGACATGATTGGCTAGAGCAAGGAAAGGCCAAATATGGCTTAGCACTATGCTTAGAACCTATCCTTAGCTTCCAATTATCAGCATCATAATTCAATAAATAATTAACACATGATTAATGATAATGAAAGTACTTGAATCATAATGAACCATCATTTCCCAACCATAGACTAATTATGAACTGGCCCCAAGCCGCTCTTGTCCGTGAGCACGGCTGTCATGACAGTTTTTACCAAATCTCTGCAGAGAGTGTACCCTTTCCCCACAAGCAGTGATTTCATCCCATGTTGCCAGGTGGACTAAGTAAACCTCCCTGATACCCGTGACCCGTCGGTCACATTACACACTTCCGTAGGTGTGTGGCCCGGAGATCACTACATGGTCTTTACAAAGGTACTCCCGACTAGTGCTAGCCCTCTAAGGTTTCCACCACTGGGGATTCTCGGAGTAACCCTCCGCCCCAGAGCCCCCTCTTGAGCCTTGCGGATCCCAGAGCAGATCACCCGCATCATTCCCCGCACCATCCAACCACTAGCATTTCATCGGGAGAAACCTAATTAATTGACCATGCTGCCCCATCTCAGTCTCATGGTGGTACTATAAAGCTTAGTGGCTTCCTCCATAAACCGGTCCTTAGAATCCGGTGGTAACAAACCCCAATCCCGGGTCTCGTGCAACTGCACCATACCAATACTAACCAACCACCAGATTCCTATCCACTACAATAGTGTAATCACCACAAGTTCAAGTGATCATAAAGTTTAATGCAGCACAATTGTATAAAATCCCAATCCCAACATTTAAGCATGGCTAAGCATAACTATAACCTATCTACTTCCCAACCCATTTCAGGTAACAAGGAATTATATGGAACAGGGCATGTAAACATGAAGTAGGACATCAATTTAATTAGCATGCATCTATCTAAATCCCTAGAACTGGAGCAAAATGGTCAAGGGCACTTGCCTTCGTTGGAGACTTGAGAATTGACGAAGTCTTGGTCTTGGAAGTTGAGGTTAGGGTCGTAGAACGACTCTAGATATATGCCCAAGCAATAGCAAGAATAGAATAAAGCTAAATAAGTAAAAGCACGCAAAACAATACATCACACAAACACATAAGCACAAAATCCTACACTAATGCGTCCCTACGAGGTATTTATCACTTAACATGGCCAAAGCATGCATTTTATATTTTTCCTATAATTTTGGGATTTTATTATAGCCTAAAACCATTTTTATTGAATTTTCTATAGCAAAAATGTATTTTAAAACCTTTATAATAATTATTCCAGGGACCAAGTATATTTTATCTGAACACTACAATTAATTCACAGCATAAAATAATTTATAACCATTTTTCATAGCATTCCTACACTTAATCACCATTTTTATCTAATTTCTACACCTCAAAATACCATTAAAACCCTATTCAGCAATTAAATAAAAGTCCAGGGGCTAAATAAATAGTGTTCTACACTGTACAGAGTCTAAATACATTATTCTACAAAATTACAGGGGTTAGAATGCTTAATTAAATGATTAAAACCAATTTTCAGGGATTCAGGGGCTAGTCTGCGAATTCTGGGGGCTAGACTCAAATTACAGAGAAGCTCCGGGGGTAGCAACTAAGTCTCCAGGGGCCTAGGTGCAATTCCGGCGGCGGGAAAAGGGGATTCAACGTGGGCCGTCGATTTTAAAATGGACGCACGAGATTTAAAATAGCGAACCGGTACAACCTTCTAATCGTGGCCGTTGGCCGGAAATGGACGGCTCCGGTTGAGCCACGTCGGCCCAACCGTCGCCAGCGCGGCGCGCGGCGGCGCCCGACGGCTGCCGGTGGCGATCTCGCCGGAGATCACCCAAACCGGTGAAATACACCCTAATTCTAAGATCTAAGCGCACAGAAACGAAGAGGGGGAGTAGGTGAACTCACCTAGGGGAGTAGCGGGGCTTGACAACGGTCGGAGAGGGGTCGGCGACGGTCGGAGGCGGGTGAGCTCGCCGGAGTTCGACGAAGTTGCCGACGCAGCGACGGTTTCTCCGAACAAGCGTGTCCGACGATGTCCTGGTGGAGCGGTGATCAAGTTAGGCCAAAGAAATGGAGGGCAGGAGGGTTGTAGCGTCGGGAACGCGGGCGTAGAGGTTGCTCACCGGCGATGGAGGGGCTAGGGTTCCGGGAGGCTCGGGGTGAGAGGGAAAATGGGGCGCCGGGTCCTTTATGGCGTGGAGAGGGGGTGCGGTCTCGATGGGCGCACGAAAACTGTCGGGGAGAGTGGAATCGGGGGAGGAAACGTGGGCGCGGGGGTTGGGGTTCGACGTGGGCGCGGCGGTTGTGCGGGGCGCGGGAGAGGGAGGTGGCGGTTGGGAGAGATGACATGCGGGGCCCGCTCGGCAGTGAGAGGAGAGAGGGGAAGGCGCAGTGGGCTGGCGGGGAAGGAAGGGAATTGGGCCAGGGGGAGGGAATTCGGCCCAAAGGGGTTTTAATTTCTTTTCCTTTTTCTTTTTCTATTCATTTCTTTTGATTTTGAATTCAAATTCAATTTGAACCGTTTGCTACTCGTTTGAACACCAAAAATTCACACAAAAATGCATGCTACAATGATCAAGGGTTTGAGCAAAATTTTGTACATAAAATATGGGTGTTACAACTCTACCCCCCTTAAAAGGAATCTCGCCCTCGAGATTCGGACGTTCTAAGAGAATAGGTGAGGGAAATCCGCCGTGAGAGCTTCTTCTCTTTCCCATGTTGCTTCTGCCTCAGAGTGATGCTTCCATTGCACTTTACACATGCGAATGACTTTGTTCCTCGTGACCTTTTCCAGTGTTTCGAGTATCTTGGCAGGCTGCTCCACATAAGATAAGTCTTCCTGTACATCCACGGCTTCCATAGGCAATTGCTCTTCAGGCACTCTTAAGCACTTCTTGAGCTGGGATACATGAAACACATTATGCACATCTGACAAGTGTGGCAGAAGCTCAAGTTGATATGCCACTTCACCTCGTCTTTCGAGTATCTTGAACGGACCAATGTATCGGGGTGACAACTTGCCTCTTACTTTGAATCTTCTCAATCCTCTCATAGGTGACACCTTCAAGTATACGTAGTCACCAACTTCAAATGTGAGATCGCGTCTTCGAGTATCCGCATAACTCTTCTGTCTTGTTTGAGCCGCCTTTAGATTCTTCCGAATTTCTTGTACTTGTCTTTCAGCCTCTTGTAATACGTCAGGCCCAAAGACTTGACTTTCCCCAGTTTGATTCCAAAACAACGGTGTCCTACATTTTCGCCCATACAATGCTTCAAAAGGAGACATCTTCAAACTGGCTTGATAACTGTTGTTGTAAGAAAATTCGGCATATGGCAGATTCTTGTCCCAACTTTTGCTATTCTTTAAAGCACACGCTCTCAACATGTCTTCTAATATCTGGTTGGTGCGTTCTGTCTGACCATCAGTTTGAGGATGATACGCCGAAATGAAATTTAGGCGGGTATCCATTGATTCATGCAACTTCTGCCAGAATCTTGAGGTGAATTGGGTGCCTCTGTCTGAAATGATCCTCTTAGGAACTCCATGTAAACATACAATCCTGGAGATGTACAGTTCCGCCAACTTGGGACCATTGTAGGTCTCTTTCACAGGAATAAAGTGAGCCACTTTAGTTAGACGGTCCACAATAACCCATATAGAATCATATCCAGACTGTGTTCTTGGTAGTCCCACAATGAAATCCATACTAATTTCTTCCCATTTCCATTCTGGCACTTTGATTGGTTCCAATAATCCTGCTGGTCTTTGATGTTCCGCCTTAATCAATTGACATGTATCACATATGGCCACATATTCGGCTACATCCCGTTTCATTCCATGCCACCAATATCGATCTTTAAGGTCTTGATACATCTTTGTGCTTCCGGGATGAATGGAGTATGATGAGTCATGAGCTTCTCTTAATATCAACTCTTTAATCTCCTTGATATCTGGAACACAAATCCTCTTTCCAAGCCATAAGGTTCCTTGTTCATCCTCTCTAAAGTTATGAGCTTTCCCTTTCTTCATCAACTGTTTGATCTCCTTGACCTTCTCATCATTCTTCTGCCCTTCTCGTATATCACGCTCAAGGGTTGAGTCCACTTCCATAGCAACTGCTTCAGTGCTAGACACTAGACATAGATTTAACCTTGCAAACTCTTCACATAGCTGGGGTTGAAGAGCTTGTACTGACAAGTTATTGCTTTGTCCCTTCCTGCTTAGAGCATCAGCGACCACATTAGCCTTGCCTGGATGGTAGTTGATTCCCACATCATAATTATTGATTAATTCCAACCAACGACGTTGCCTGAGGTTAAGATCCGGCTGTGTAAATATGTACTTCAAGCTCTTGTGATCTGTATATATCTCCGTCCTTTTTCCCATTAAGTAATGTCTCCATATCTTCAAGGCATGAACAACCGCTGCCAACTCTAAGTCATGTGTTGGATAATTCCTCTCATGTTTCCGAAGTTGTCTTGAAGCATAGGCCACAACATGTCCTCCTTGCATTAAGGCACATCCTAAACCATGACCAGATGCATCACAATAGACCACAACTCCTTTTGCATATCGGGCATCACCAATACCGGTGCACTGGTTAACCTCTTCTTCAATTCGGCGAAGCTTACTTCACATTCGGGGGTCCACTTGAAAGCAACTCCTTTCTCAAGCAACTTGGTTAGTGGTCGAGAGATCTTTGAAAAGCCCTCGATGAATCGACGGTAATAACCAGCCATACCTAAGAATCTTCGTATATCATGTACACTCTCAGGTGTTTCCCACTTAAGAACATCGGCCACTTTGCCCGGATCCACTGCTATACCTCCTTCGGATATAACATGTCCCAAAAATGATACCTCCTTTAGCCAAAACTCACACTTACTAAGTTTGGCATACAGTTGATGTTGACGAAGCTTCTGTAGGGCCATCCTGAGGTGCTCCTCATGCTCTTCTTCAGTCTTGGAGTAGATAAGTATGTCATCGATGAATACCACTACGAACTTGTCCAAGTACTCCATGAAAACCTTGTTCATAAGATACATAAAATACGCCGGAGCATTGGTCAATCCAAATGACATGACTGTATACTCATACAATCCATACCGAGAGACAAATGCCGTCTTGGGAATATCCGACGGTCTAATCTTCAGTTGATGGTAGCCCGAACGAAGATCAATCTTGGAAAACACACATGCTCCTCTTAACTGATCAAATAAATCTTCAATCCTTGGTGGTGGGTATTTATTCTTGATTGTTACCTCATTTAGAGCACAGTAGTCCACACACAACCTTTGAGTTCCATCCTTCTTAGGTACAAATATGACTGGTGCTCCCCAAGGCGATGAGCTAGGACGAATATATCCTTTTGCCAATAACTCCTCAATATGATCCTTTAGTTCAGCCAATTGTTTAGCATCCATTCTATATGGCCTCTTATATATTGGGGCCGTTCCAGGTACTAATTCAATGACAAATTCAATCTCTCGATCAGGGGGCATACCTGGTAAGTCATCTGGGAATACATCCGGGAATTCCTTCACAATCCTGATGTCTTTGGTACTCTCAAGATGGTTGAGTTGTACTACTGCCTCTTGTGTCTGATCTGGCTTGAATTCCACTGTAGTGCCATCCGGGTGTGTTAAGCAGACTGTTCTAGTTGCACAATGAATTACTCCTTGATTCTTTGTCAACCAGTCCATTCCCAGAATGATATATAATCCCTGTGAGTCCAACACTATTAGGTTGGCCCAAAAGACTACCCCCCTTATGTTTATACTCACTTTTCGGCATAGATGCCTTGCCACCATCTCTCCTCCAGGAGAATTTATCAATAATGGCCCATTCAAGAATGTAACTACCATGTCATGCTTCTTTATGAAATCCTTGGATATGAATGAATGTGTAGCACCCGAATCAAACAATATGGTGGCGGGGTGGGAGTTGACAGAGAACGTACCGATCACCACATCAGGTGCTTCCTGTGCTTGCTCCAGAGTCACATGGTTGACACGGCCAGTTGGGTTTTGCTGCTTCTTTGGACAACTGCTGGCAT
This sequence comes from Tuctoria greenei, assembly GCA_036927565.1. NCBI lineage: Eukaryota > Viridiplantae > Streptophyta > Magnoliopsida > Poales > Poaceae > Tuctoria > Tuctoria greenei. The sequence goes on from JAYESD010000001.1 coordinate 287,984,871, forward strand.
AGTGTCCCCATTCTCCGCACTTATAGAATTGTACTCCCGCAGCATTATTTGGGCCTTTGTTGCCTCCTGACTGGTTTCTTGGGGGTTGGCCACTTGGACGGTTAGCGGGGGCTGAAGGGCGGGGTGGCTGCATCTGCTGGCGTGGGGGTTGCATTGGCTGGCGTGGTGGCTGCTGCTGCTGCTGCTGGCGCATCTGCTGGTTGTAGGGAGTGGGTGGCCTGTAGCTGGAGTTGGGAAACCTCTGTCCCGAGTAGTTCATGGGACGAGTCATATGAGTTGTAGGCGGAGGGTTGAGACGGGGGCGTACATTGCTGCTGGAGGCATGTGCTGCTAAAGTCAACTTCCTCTTTCTTTCATCATCATCCAGTTCCTTCTTAGTCCTCTCCACTTCAAAATCTTTGTCAACTAACTTCTGGAAGTCGCCGTAGTCGCTGGAAGACATGGCGAACTTTAACTCTTTGTCCAGCCCATTCTTGAAGCGAAATTGCTTCTTGGCGTCGGTATCCACGTCTGTTGGGGCATAGCGGGATAGCTGGGTGAAGGCATTCAAGTAGGCCCTCACAGTCATACGGCCTTGCTTTAGCATCAGGAATTCTTCACGCCTGGCCTGTATCTCTCCTTCAGGTACGAAGTGATTGCGGAAGTTGGTTCGGAATTCTTCCCATGTAATATTTTCCGGGTCCCGGTGGGCTTCGGTGAAGGCGGTCCACCAGTCAGCTGCTGGTCCTTGGAGTTGATGGGAGGCTAGTAGCACTTTCTCCCTTCCTTCACAGTGGATGAGCCTCAGCTTGCTATCAATGGTACGGAGCCAATCATCAGCGTCCATGGGTTCGGTAACGGTGGCAAAAGTGGGTGGATGGGTGTTCAGGAAGTCCCTAAGGAAGGACCTAGGTGGAAAAGGTGGTGGTGGCGGAAGGTTGTAGTTTGGTGGTGGTGGGGGTGGGGCTTGTTGCAGGTTGGTGACAATCTGGGTGAGGTTGTTAAGTAGTTGAGTCTGAAGAGCCATCATCTGTTGCATCTGTTGAGAGGCTGGGGCTCCTCGAGCACCCCTTGCATTCCATCCAGGGACACCTCCAAGTTCTTCATCCAGAGGTGGGTTACCCCGACCACGACCTCTACCTCTACCTCGTCCAGCCATCTGTGATAGAAAAGTTCATTGAGGTCTTAGAATAATAGATGAGATGGGAAAGGATACACTAGGGTAACACGGTCCCAACTACATGCATCAAGGGTAATAGACATAAAGCAAGTTCATTAATCAACTAGTGTGGAGGTGGACAAGATGCCTAAGCATTCCACCACTCACACGACACATAAACAAGACTAAAGACATGGATGTGGACAGGATGCCGAAGCATTCCACAACTCATGTCGCACCCAACACACACAACATGAAGCAAACTACTAGCATAACAACATAAACGACACAACTCAAGACCAAGGAGGGCGCAGCTACACGCTCCTACAAACTAAGGATAACTGTCCTGAGTCGTCCAGCGGGGAAACGAGTCCACTCCTACTCGTCGGAGTCCTCCTCAACCTCCATCTCCGGGTCTTCTTCTTCTGAGTCTTCTCTTGAGTTCTCGGGGGAGTTCATGCGGCGATCCGGAGAGTCCGGGTCCCAAGGCTCCACGTCTGAAGCGTACTGCGGAGAGTTAGGATCAACTCCAGTGATCCTCGTGTAGCGTCGGCGAAGTCGCTCGTAGCGGTCGACCAGGTCCCTGCTGTCCTGCAGCTCCTGCTGACAACGCTGGAGTCGCGAAGACAACTCCACAACGTCATCCACCAGCCTCTCGCACTGGGGGTGAGTCAAGCGTCCCTCGACGTCACGTCCAGTGAAGGCGGCTGTGCCACTAGGGCGCTGAGGGGTGTACGCGTGCTCCGTGCACCCAAGAAGGAACCTGTGGGCGTGGCTCCAGTAGGTGGTCGCCTCCCACGTGGCGTCCTCCTCAGCTGCACGCTGGGAGCTCCTCCAGGCCGGAGAGAAGTGCGAGTGCAGCAACTCCGAGTCGTAGTAGATGGCCAGCTGAGAAGTCCACTCCAGCTCACCAGTATAGGGTGCAAAGACCCTAGTGGTGTGGTAGACTAAGCGGACACGGTACTCACGGTACCCCGCAGCTCGAAGAAGAGAAAGAAGACGGACGCGCATCCTCGAAGCAGCACTCCCGTTGGAGAGCAGCGTCGTCTCCCTCCGGGGTGTGTGAGGTGCGGAGCGACTGGCTAGGGCGTGCTGAGGAACACGACCTCCAGTCGACTTACGGGCCGTCTGCTTGGTCCGCGCCATCTACAAACATTTGAAAAGAAGAGAGTGAGATTAATAACTAATAAATCAAGTTAGAATAAAAACAAATAAGCAAAGCAAGGTAAGAAGCACAAGGGTTGAGATGGAGAGCACAAAGTTTTGGAAATACTATTTCATATGAAAATAGTATAGTCCTTAATTTTCGGCCATTTCTAACTAGGCTTGCGTCCTACGGGCAACACGGCTCTGATACCACTTTGTCACGCCCGGTCATCATAAAGATGAACAGACGCTAAACACATGTACGCCAGGATCAGTTGAATCGTACATGCGTCGACGAAAGTGAAATACCATTACATTGCCATGTTCGAAATACATAAAATAGTCTTACAGGACGACCCGAAGGTCTACAAATGCACGCCACAAATATTTACAACACTAAACAGTTCAACACTACAGAAAACAAGATAAGAAAACGGGCTTCATATCCACAGGCAGCCGTTGCGCAATAGGTCGCCATCCTAGACCAAGTCCTCCGGGTTGACGTAGAAGTCCTCCGGTGCAGCTTCTTCTTCTTCATACTCTAAAGGGAGAATTAAACGCTTGAGTACATAGAGTACTCAGCGAGTGCGGGAAAAGAATGACATGATTGTCTAGAGCAAGGAAAGGCCAAATATGGCTTAGCACTATGCTTAGAACCTATCCTTAGCTTCCAATTATCAGCATTATAATTCAATAAATAATTAACACATGATTAATGATAATGAAAGTACTTGAATCATAATGAACCATCATTTCCCAACCATAGACTAATTATGAACTGGCCCCAAGCCGCTCTTGTCCGTGAGCACGGCTGTCATGACAGTTTTTACCAAATCTCTGCAGAGAGTGTACCCTTTCCCCACAAGCAGTGATTTCATCCCCTGTTGCCAGGTGGACTAAGTAAACCTCCCTGATGCCCGTGACCCGTCGGTCACATTACACACTTCCGTAGGTGTGTGGCCCAGAGATCACTACATGGTCTTTACAAAGGTACTCCCGACTAGTGCTAGCCCTCTAAGGTTTCCACCACTGGGGATTCTCGGAGTAACCCTCCGCCCCAGAGCCCCCTCTTGAGCCTTGCGGATCCCAGAGCAGATCACCCGCATCATTCCCCGCACCATCCAACCACTAGCATTTCATCTGGAGAAACCTAATTAATTGACCATGTTGCCCCATCTCAGTCTCGTGGTGGTACTATAAAGCTTAGTGGCTTCCTCCATAAACCGGTCCTTAGAATCCGGTGGTAACAAACCCCAATCCCGGGTCTCGTGCAACTGCACCATACCAATACTAACCAACCACCAGATTCCTATCCACTACAATAGTGTAATCACCACAAGTTCAAGTGATCATAAAGTTTAATGCAGCACAATTGTATAAAATCCCAATCCCAACATTTAAGCATGGCTAAGCATAACTATAACCTATCTACTTCCCAACCCATTTCAGGTAACAAGGAATTATATGGAACAGGGCATGTAAACATGAAGTAGGACATCAATTTAATTAGCATGCATCTATCTAAATCCCTAGAACTGGAGCAAAATGGTCAAGGGCACTTGCCTTCGTTGGAGACTTGAGAATTGACGAAGTCTTGGTCTTGGAAGTTGAGGTTAGGGTCGTAGAACGACTCTAGATATATGCCCAAGCAATAGCAAGAATAGAATAAAGCTAAATAAGTAAAAGCACGCAAAACAATACATCACACAAACACATAAGCACAAAATCCTACACTAATGCGTCCCTACGAGGTATTTATCACTTAACATGGCCAAAGCATGCATTTTATATTTTTCCTATAATTTTGGGATTTTATTATAGCCTAAAACCATTTTTATTGAATTTTCTATAGCAAAAATGTATTTTAAAACCTTTATAATAATTATTCCAGGGACCAAATATATTTTATCTGAACACTACAATTAATTCACAGCATAAAATAATTTATAACCATTTTTCATAGCATTCCTACACTTAATCACCATTTTTATCTAATTTCTACACCTCAAAATACCATTAAAACCCTATTCAGCAATTAAATAAAAGTCCAGGGGCTAAATAAATAGTGTTCTACACTGTACAGAGTCTAAATACATTATTCTACAAAATTACAGGGGTTAGAATGCTTAATTAAATGATTAAAACCAATTTTCAGGGATTCAGGGGCTAGTCTGCGAATTCTGGGGGCTAGACTCAAATTACAGAGAAGCTCCGGGGGTAGCAACTAAGTTTCCAGGGGCCTAGGTGCAATTCCGGCGGCGGGAAAAGGGGATTCAACGTGGGCCGTCGATTTTAAAATGGACGCACGAGATTTAAAATAGCGAACCGGTACAACCTTCTAATCGTGGCCGTTGGCCGGAAATGGACGGCTCCGGTTGAGCCACGTCGGCCCAACCGTCGCCAGCGCTGCGCGCGGCGGCGCCCGACGGCTGCCGGCGGCGATCTCGCCGGAGATCACCCAAACCGGTGAAATACACCCTAATTCTAAGATCTAAGCGCACAGAAACGAAGAGGGGGAGTAGGTGAACTCACCTAGGGGAGTAGCGGGGCTTGACAACGGCCGGAGAGGGGTCGGCGACGGTCGGAGGCGGGTGAGCTCGCCGGAGTTCGACGAAGTTGCCGACGCAGCGACGGTTTCTCTGAACAAGCGTGTCCGACGATGTCCTGGTGGAGCGGTGATCAAGTTAGGCCAAAGAAATGGAGGGCAGGAGGGTTGTAGCGTCGGGAACGCGGGCGTAGAGGTTGCTCACCGGCGATGGAGGGGCTAGGGTTCCAGGAGGCTCGGGGTGAGAGGGAAAATGGGGCGCCGGGTCCTTTATGGCGCGGAGAGGGGGTGCGGTCTCGATGGGCGCACGAAAACTGTCGGGGAGAGTGGAATCGGGGGAGGAAACGTGGGCGCGGGGGTTGGGGTTCGACGTGGGCGCGGCGGTTGTGCGGGGCGCGGGAGAGGGAGGTGGCGGTTGGGAGAGATGACATGCGGGGCCCGCTCGGCAGTGAGAGGAGAGAGGGGAAGGCGCAGTGGGCTGGCGGGGAAGGAAGGGAATTGGGCCAGGGGGAGGGAATTCGGCCCAAAGGGGTTTTAATTTCTTTTCCTTTTTCTTTTTCTATTCATTTCTTTTGATTTTGAATTCAAATTCAATTTGAACCGTTTGCTACTCGTTTGAACACCAAAAATTCACACAAAAATGCATGCTACAATGATCAAGGGTTTGAGCAAAATTTTGTACATAAAATATGGGTGTTACAACTTGTACTCGGCCGTTATCGGCAACGCTTGATATATATGTACGCGTCATCAGATGAATAAACATACGAGCATTCTTTCTCTACTCGACTTCATGGTATCAGACACCGGCAAATCTTCCACTTACAAAATCGATCCTACTGCTTCCGCTAACATGGAATTCAATCCCATGTTTGACGCCACATCTCCTACTTTCTCTTCTGCCTCTGCTAGCGATCATCAATCTGATCCTCGCCCGCCCACTGCTAATGCCGATGCTCTTCAGACGGTGAATATACGCACCCATGTTCCCGTCATTCTTGAGCTCACCAACCCGAATTATTCAGACTGGAGGATGTTCTTTGATTCCGTTCTCGGCAAGTTCAGCATCGACTCGCATGTCGCCTCCTCAACTCCATTGATCAACCGAGATGCTGACTGGCACCGTGTGGATCAATGTATTGTTAATTGGATTTACTCCTCTTGCGCACCAGAAGTCTGGAAGATCATCCGGCAAAGAAAGACTGACGCCTTTTCCTTATGGACGGCCATCAGTCAGTTGTTCCTCGACAATCAAATGCAGCGTGCCGTATTCTTTGAAGCAGAATTTCGGACTCTTTGTCAAGGTGATTTATCCATCTCTGATTACTGTTCAAAACTCAAACATCTCGCAGATAATCTTTGTGATGTCGGCCAGCCGGTATCTGAATCAAGTCAGGTGCTCAACTTGCTTCGTGGATTGAATCCTAAGTACCGGCATGCGATATCGACAATCACGTCTCGGCAGCCTCCTCACACATTCATGAGTGCACGCTCTCATCTCCTTCTCGAAGAGCTATTTGACACTCAACGTGCTGAAGCTACAGCGAACACTGCTTTGTTTGCCAAAGATGGAAATTCTTCTGAGTACTCAGCTGATGTTCCACGTCAATCAGATTGTCGGTCTGCTTTAAGCAAAAATGGTCGCGGCGGCGGCGGCAAAAATTCCAGGAAGAAGTCTCAAGGCCGTGGTTCCTGGAATTCTTCTAGAGGCCAAAACATCGGATCACAAGCCGGGCGTGGTCAGTACATTCCTGGCCAGGGCTTCCTGCGGCCAAATTACAATCCATAGACCGGCCTCGTTCAGGCCTGGCCCATGCCTTTTCGGCCGCCTGGATCTGGCGTGCTCGGGCCTCGGCCTGGTACTCTACAACAACAGGCATACGTCGCTGCTCCAGGAACCATCGATCACAGCATGTCCAGTGTGCCGGCTCAAGTTCAACATCAGTCCGCATGGGATACTCAAGCATTACTTACTTCCCTCAACAATGCTGCTGTGAGTCAACAGTCCACATCAGACTGGTTTGTCGACTCGGGTGCCTCGTCTCACATGTCGGGTATCAACACTCCCCTCTCCTTTACTAATCCGTCGCCGTACAATTATTCTATTACCGTTGGAAATGGTTCATCACTACCTGTTACACATACTGCTTCGTCCAGCATTCCAACTTCTTCTAATCCACTTATTCTTCGCAATATCTTGCTTTCACCGCAACTTGTTCACAACTTAATTTCGGTTCGCAAATTAACACGTGACAACCTTGTTTCCGTCGAGTTTGACCCATTTGGTTTTTCAATTAAGGATCTACAAACTCGCAAGGTGATGCTCCGATGTGATAGTGACGGAGATTTGTACCCGTTATGCTTCAAGCCATCCACCGCACTCCACGCTTCTACAGTCTCCGTCGACCTTTGGCATCAACGGCTCGGGCATCCGGGACGTGACAGTCTCAACAAAACACTGTCTACATTTTCATATTCTTGTAATAAATCAGCACCGCATACTTGTCAGTCATGTCGGCTGGGAAAACATGTTCGTTTGCCATTTCCTTCTTCACAAACTTTTTCATATTTCCCATTCCAGTTGTTACATGCTGATGTATGGACATCACCTACACCGAGTGTTTTTGGATATCAATTCTATCTTGTTTTGCTGGACGATTTTACACATTATACTTGGACCTTTCCTCTACGACAGAAAAGTGATGTTAATGCCACTCTACTCCGGTTTCACTCTTACGTGTCTACACAATTCCGCTTGCCCATCTTAGCACTACAAACGGACAATGGGCGTGAGTTTGACAATCATGCTCTACGTTCGTTTTTCTCCTCGCACGGCATTCATTTGAGACTATCTTGTCCGTATACCTCGCCACAAAACGGCAAGGCAGAGCGTATACTCCGCACTCTAAATGATTCTATGCGTACAATGCTCATTCATGCACATGCTCCTACATACTTTTGGGCAGAGGCACTAAACACATCTACTTATCTGTTAAATCGCCGGCCTTGTCAAGCCACTGGAGTGATCACTCCATTTGAGCTGCTATTTGGCATTCGTCCATCTTATGACCATATCCGCGTATTTGGCTGTCTTTGTTTTCCTAACTTGACAGCTACAACGGACAATAAATTGAGTCCGAGGTCTGCTGTCTGCGCCTTCCTAGGTTACTCGGACGATCATAAAGGTTATGGGTGCTTCAATATTCGCACAAGGAAGGTGATCACATCTAGACACGTTGTCTTTGATGAGAGTCAATTTCCTTTTGCTATCTCAGACATTGATCAACCACCAACAACGGCCACTACATCCGATGCGCCAAGTGCTGAGGACGATGCGCCAGTTGCACGTTCCTGCCGCCCATGTATGCCACATGAACAAAGACCAGCACAAAACCATGCAGCCTCTCCCAGTTCGCCCACCATCAGAACAACGTCCACCCACCCCTCATTAACCACGGGCCACATGGAACCCACACCTCCTGTCCATCCCACGTCTGGCCAATCCGCGTCAGCTTTGCCTCACACTCCATCCTCGCCAACCAATCAAAACACATACACTCCATGCACGTCCACGTCTCATAACAGCCAGCTCCCTCCACCAGTCTACGACCCCTCTCCTGTTGATCAACAAACACAACAGCCACTCCAGACTCACCCTACCCACAAAATGATCTCACGAGGCAAGGCAGGGATCTTTAGACCCAATCCAAAATATGCTATGCTCAGCACAACCTCACAGCAACAGCCCACCCTGTCACCCATACCCAAGTCCGTGCGATCTGCCTTAAAGGACAAAAACTGGCTCAATGCCATGCAACAAGAATTTGATGCTCTCACGGCAAACAAAACGTGGACCCTCGTTGCACGTCCTGCACATGGCAATGTCGTCAGCGGTAAATGGGTATTCAAGCACAAATTCAGACCGGATGGTGTGTTTGACAAATATAAAGCAAGATGGGTCGTCCGTGGTTTCAGGCAGCGTGCCGGAATTGATTTTGGTGAGACCTTTGCACCCGTTATTAAACCTGCAACTATTCGTTCAGTTCTCACCATTGCTGCAGCACGACGTTGGCCCGTCAATCAACTGGATGTCTCGAATGCGTTTTTGCATGGACACTTACAGGAGGAGGTTTACTGCCATCAGCCAGCTGGTTTCATTGATCAGTCACAACCAGATGCTGTTTGCCATCTCTCCAGATCCCTATATGGGCTCAAACAAGCACCACGCGCTTGGTTTCATCGCTTTCCTAAATTTGCAGTTCACATTGGCCTTCATCCTGCAAGATCCGATACATCGTTATTTGTTTATCACAAGGGCTCAGATATTGCCTATTTATTGCTTTATGTTGACGATATTATTCTCACGGCCTCTTCTGATATTCTTCTTCATCAACTTACAAGACAACTACAAGCTGAATTTGCGATGAAAGACATGGGCCCTCTAAAGTATTTTCTGGGAGTCGATATCATCAGATCTGCATCCGGTTTCTTTCTTTCTCAAGAAAAATACGCAGAGGAGATTCTCCAGAAAGCCGGCCTGGAAAACTGTAAGCCAGTTTCAACCCCTGTGGATACCAAAGGCAAGCTGCCGTCTTCTGCAGGAACTCAATTGTCCAACCCGTCGGAATTTCGCCAACTAGCAGGGGCTTTGCAATATCTCACAGTGACTCGCCCAGATATATCTTATGCAGTTCAACAGGTGTGTCTACATATGCATGACCCGCACGATGGACACTTGACTCTTCTCAAGAGAATTCTTCGGTATATTCGTGGGACTTCATCCATGGGGCTTCATCTCAATGCTTCACAATCTCTTGACACTGTTGCATATACTGACGCCGACTGGGCCGGGTGTCCTGACACCCGACGTTCTACTTCGGGATACTGCATATTTCTTGGTTCCTCTCTGGTTTCGTGGTCAAGCAAGCGACAGCCTACGGTGTCTCGCTCCAGTGCGGAGGCCGAATACCGGGCTGTCGCGAATGTCTCCACAGAATGTATATGGCTGCGCCAACTACTTCAAGAACTGCACTGCAACGTCCCAAAAGCAACAGTCGTCTTCTGTGATAACATTTCAGCAGTTTATATGGCTCATAATCCTATCAACCATCGACGGACGAAGCACATTGAGATTGATATTCATTTTGTCAGGGAACGGGTGGCTATCGGTGATCTTCGCGTTCAACATGTGCCGACTGATGAACAATTTGCTGATGCGATGACTAAAGGACTACCGACCACGGTGTTCAACAAATTCAGGTCCAGCCTCTGCGTTGGGCATGCCCACGACGCGACTGCAGGGGGGTGTTAACATGCACGTCTTCACCAGAGACTCAGCAACGGATCTCACGTAATACTCGGTCGTCCACTCCGGAGGACCACGTCGCCCACTCCTAGAATATCGCCGCACGTTACTTGTACTCGGCCGTTATCGGCAACGCTTGATATATATGTACGCGTCATCAGATGAATAAACATACGAGCATTCTTTCTCTACTCGACTTCAGTTTCTCCCCCCTTATATTTTCTCTGTACACAGTTTTATTTTTCTATCTGTCAGCATCTGTAATTATCCTGTATCACGGCCTTAGAGTCTGTCCACTTAAATGAATAGCGGATCTGCCGCCTTTTTTTCGAAAAAAAGTACATACTGATATGATTAAAATCAAAATAGTGTATCCAAAAGTGCCATCAATAATTATAGATGAATAAATGGAAGAACAGAAAAAACACTGGCATTATTATTAAATTAAATATAGGCTTATTAGGTTCCATCCAATCTGTATCAGCATGCATTACTTTTGTATGACTGCATACGTAGGTCTCTAGAAATCTAATAAAGTGTTCTATCCACATTCTAGGACATACACAGTTTAGTGTTATATACACTTTTTGGATACACACATCCTAAATGATACTTTGATAGCCCAATATGTTATTCTCTAGTCAGCAACTGAAGCAATGATGAAAATAGCAGAAGTAGATCACTCACTAGTACCATAGCCATGAACACAATAACATAGCATGATACAAATAAATATACAACACATCAATACACATATGCAAGCACCATGTCACAACAATAATCCTTTTGCATTCAGAAAGAGATAAAAGTGCATTAAAATTATTAGGCTATTGGCTTCTACCTTATGGGCTCAGAATATACAGAAAACTGTGACCTATCGGTATAGATTTATTTGTTAGCTGAATTTAAGACAAACTCCAGGAACTAATAAAGAATAATTCACAAGATACAGATATATGAAATCAAAGCATGGTTTCTCAAGTTATGATGCCAAAGGACTCACCATAGCAGGATCGCCGACAAATATCCATGAAATAGATGCCTGGACTCTGGAGATAAGTTCACATTATCTGGAATTGAGTACTGGACATTCAAGATTCGCTGCAGCAAGACATCACTATCATTAGATTTTAGCTAAAGTGAGAGGATGCATAGGGCCAAAGAGATGCAAACTGGAAGTAGACCAAACATAGAAAAAATAATAAGAAATTGCGACAAATAACCTGAATTGTCTTGCGGAAGTTCTTAGGCTCTTCTGGGTCTTCAAAAGGATATGCGCCAACTACCATAACATAGAGGGTTACACCACAAGACCATACATCAGCTATCTGTTTCAGTCATAAAAAAGAACATCAGTATGGATAATGCTTCCCAGGACAGGGTCTCATAAGCATATATAGTGGTGGCCCAGAAAAAAAATACCATCAAGTGCAAGAGAAAAGAAATGTCAGGAAACCACTTGAATTGATGGGGCAATTTTCCAAAAAGGGACAATGGTTTCACATCAGTACAACCCTCCATTCACATATAGATGAAGTCTTTTGCAGTAGAGGTTTCCAAATCTGAGGCAATGACTTCCTCAGAATGCTCCTACTAATATCTAAATGGTAATGGTGTTAACAATAGGAAGAACGCGTGAGTAAAAAAGACAGAAATGTGGACTGGATGTGGCCATAGTTTGGACCAAGAGACCGTCAAGTGTTCAGCAAGGCCTTGACATAAAGATAAAATCAACATAACCTAATTTTATGTCTGCAGAGGTGTTTTAGCTTATTCTTGAGCAAAAGGGAAAATATGTATATGTTCTATATGTACAATACATAGTACTGCAGAATAGGGGACCACACAACAAAGCCTCATGCCAGTGTATGCTGATGGAACAATATGAACTAACGAATGTCTAGAGCAAACTTCCAAAAAAAATTCTAGAGCATAAGTACCTTGCCATCGTATTCTTTTTTCATTAGAATTTCAGGTGCAATCTAAGCAGGCGTTCCAACAGTTGATTTTTGTTGGACTGTGTTTGTGTGTTTGTGTGGTGTACTGGGCCAGACCCAAGTATTGTCTATATGTACCCTTGACATTCTATTCCGAAACCCTAATTCCAATTCCACTCCTTCCAATATGGTATCAGCCTAACCCTAATTTCCCTCCTCTCTCTCTCCCAATGGCCAGCCGCCAGTCACCAGAGGCCTGGCCGCCGCCGCCGCCGCCCTCTGCTCCTTACATCTCGGGGATGGCGCCACTGCCGGCCGCCGACGCCCCTCCCTTCGCGTTGGCCACCACCGCCATCCCTACCTCCGCACTAGCCGCGGTCGTCGTCCATCCCCGCGCGCCGGAAGTCGCTGCTGTCGTCCCTCCCTCTGCGATGGTCGAGCCGCCGCCACCCGCGTGGCCTTTGGGCAACGCCGCCGTCGGCCCAGGAAGCGCCGCCGCCGGTCCAGACCTCGTCGCCGGCCCAGGACCCGTCGCTGCCAGCCTAGATCCCACCACCGCTGCCCAAATCGAGCGTGCAGCCACCGGACGCGCGCCGCCGCCAGCACCTCTGTCCGCTGCTGCCACCGGCCTCGCGCCGCAATCACCCCGCCCTGCTGCCTGGGGCCGTCGCCTTCGCTCATGGATCTGCCACAACAGCCGCCTTGGCTCCAGGAGTCGTCGCCGCCAGCTGGACCTCCTCCGCTGCCGTCAGAGGCCTCGGGATGGTCGTCTTCGTCCCTGGTGTGGCGCTCCCCTACAGCTCCATCCTGCAGCTGGACAATCGGCAGCCGCTCGTGCCCTGGCGCGCGCCACCGACCACGCCTGTCTTTGGGTTGCCGCCTTAGCGTGTTGCATCACCGCTGCCATCGCCGGACACCGTCACATCAGCTGCCCTCTTCACCATTGTCGACGACTCGGGAGATCCAGTCCGCAGATCTGGACAGCCTTCTACGCCTAGCTCCAGCGTCGCAGCGGCTCTCACGGCCTCTCACGAGCGTGAGCGGGTGCTCGCTCGTGCCTTGGAGCAGGAGTGTGCGTCTATGGAAGCTCTCACTCACCAGCTCGAGGAGGCCACACACCCGCAGTGGAGTGCCACCCACGAGCCCTCCCCAGGCAATGGAGCTGCTTACAGCACCTACGCAACCTCCCTCATCGCCGCTCTCCATGCTCAGGATGCAGCTGTCCCAAATATTCGGGCGCTCGTCCCGGTTGTCCTCAACACCGACTCGACCTCATACGCCAGGTGGCATAACCTGCTTATCCTCACATTGAGGCGCTTTCGCCTTGACGATCACGTCCTCCGGGATGATTCTCTGTTGGATGGCTCCTGGATCGGCATGGACAGCTTGGTCCTTGCCTAGATCCTCGGCTCTCTCTCTCTCTATCTCTCTCTCTCTCTCTGAGGCGCTGGAGGACCTGGTCAGGATCGGGCGTGGCTCATCCTCGAGCAGCACTTCCAGGGAAACTGTGCAACCCGAGCTCTTCACATCCAGGCGCGGTTCAGGGACACCGTCCAGGTCAACCTATCAATCTCCACCTACTTTTGTCAGATGAAGGGTATGGTGGATGCTCTTCATGATCTTGGTGACCCCGTTCCTGAGACTTCTCTCGTTCTTCAAGTCCTACAGGGCATGGATGAGCGCTACTCTCACCTCAGGATGGTGATTCTTTGTGAGGAGCCGCTCCCGACCTTCGAGAAGGTCTGGTCTGATCTCGAGCTCGAGGAGATCACTTTTGGAAGCCCTGCCGTCTCCTCGGCTACCACAGCCTTCAATGGCTCTAGGCAGTTTTCCCGCCTTCCTCCACCTGCCGCCCCTCCACGGGAATAGCCACCGTGTCCGCCTACCACTCAGGGGCCCCTACCTGCCCTGGTGGTTGTAATCATTGTCGTGCGGCTCCTAAGAGCGGTGGTCGTGGTGGTACTAGCGGAAGTGGTGGCACCGGTCAGGGTGGTTGCACCAGTCAGGGTGGCGTACCTTGGCCGACACCCTACAACCCGTGGACTGGCCAGATTTCCATGTGGCCTGGGCCATTCCTAGGTCTCCCGCCATCATGTCCGCCACGACCTCAGACGGCCTACATGGTCACTCCTACCCATGGAGGACCTGGGTACCTGCCTGGAGGACAGTTGACTCCGACCTTTGGTGGGCTGAGATACCCTACTGCTTGCTTGTCCACCCACTGGAGCTTGGATGGACCAGGTAGCCAGGCTGAGTCTTCGGTGCAGCACACCACTCCTGACGTGTGGGACCATCAGTCGTTGGCTGCTTCCTTCGGCACGATGACTCTCACTCCACCCGGTGCAGACTGGGTTGCTGATTCAAGTGCTTCGTACCACACCACTTTTGATACTGGTATACTTTCTTATATCCACTATTTCCATCCTTCTTATCCTACATCTATTGTTGTTTGGAATGGGTATGTTCTTCCTATCGCCTCAGTAGGTGACTTGGGTTCTTCGGGTTCTTTTCAGCCCAGAGATGTTCATGTTGCTCCTGACATTATTTAGAATCTTCTTTCTATTCATCATTTTACCACTAATAACCATTTTTCCATTGAGTTTTATCCTTTTGGTTTTTCTTTGAAGGATCTTACTACCTGGTGTGTTCTTCTTCGCTTTGAGAGTTCGGGGCTCATGTACACGCTTCGTCTTCCAGCTTGCGCTTCATCTTCTCCTTTTCATTTGGCTATGATAGCTTCTTCCACGACTTGGCATCGCCAGCTCGGCCACTCTGATGTTGATGTCATGTCTAAGGTCTAGTAGTTTAGTGATTTCATGTACTAGGGGCACTCATGAGTCCATGTGTCATGGTTGTCAGCTTGGTCGCCATGTTCGACCTCCATTTCTGCATTTTGTTACTCATGTTGAGCGGATTTTTGATCTGATTCACTGTGATCTTTGGACTTATCCTATTATCAGTGTTTCGGGTTATAAGTACTACTTGGTGATTATTGATGATTTTTCACACTATTTGTGGACTTTTCCCTTGCGACTGAAGTCTGATGCATTTTTCACCCTTTCTCATTTCTTCACGTGGGTATCCACCCAGTTTGGGTGCACTATACGGGTCGTCCAGTGCGATAACGGACGCGGGTTTGACAACTCTTTGTTCCATGACTTCCTTCTCTCTTGCGGTGTTCAATTGCACATGTATTTCCCATACACTTCCTCACAAAACGACAAGGTCGAACGTATGATTCATACCACTAATGATGTCATGCGTTCCTTGACGTTTTAGGCCTCCATTCCTGGTTCATACAGGGCAGAGGCTCTTCACACTGCCACCTTTGTCATTAACCGCCTTCCTACTAAGGTGATTGGTGCCCCAACCCCTCACTTTGCCCTTTTGTGCACCACACCTCTCTACGACCACCTTCGAGTGTTTGGGTGCGCTTGCTACCCTAACCTCTCCACCATAGCTCCTCATAAGCTTGCGCCTCGCTCGACTCGGTGTGTTTTTCTCGGGTACTCCCCTGATCATAAGGGGTACCGGTGCCTTGACCTTGCCAACCTGTTGTATCTTGGTCTCTATGATGAGTAGGTTTAGGCCCGATCTTCCGAAAGGTATGTTGATTGGGGTGGAGAACTCGACGTTGATGATCCGCGGCACTCGAGCGGTTCGAGTACCCCTGCAATCACTACACCACGGATCCATTGGTTATCAACCGTGCTGCACACGCTTGACCTCGCCAAGAAGGCTAATCCCTGCAAGTGCAACCGAGAACACAAGCAAGAACGTCGAAGACACAATCGAAAATCGCGAAGTTGGGATCTCACAAACCGTAGAATGGCGATATTATTGATCTAAGCAAAACCCAAAGAATATGACCGGTGGTTGCATTATTTATAGGCTAGGGTTCTACTGAAACACGATTAGACGCGTCCCTAATGGACTCTTACGGGATACAAGGCCCAAAGGCCCGATTCGGTGGCGCAGCACCAGACAGAAATCTGGACTCGACTTGTTTCGACGATTCCCAATGACTCCGGAGGAATTTTGAGGTGGGACCAGAACCATTGGAAGTTATCTACTCCTCTTTCCGTGCATATGTAGAACGTCGAAAATGGAGTCCGTATGCCTCCTAGGCGTCTGTTTTAAGGTGGACTGCTCCTGGACTCCGAGTTAAACTCGAGTCCGGGTTGTAAACTGTTTCCATCAACTTGTGGACGTCCCAGCTGGTTCTCCACGCTCCAAAGGCCCCTTTCCTTCACTTGTTGATCTTATCCATTATTCCTAATAACAATTAAATCATCACATAGCAATCTATTCTCAAACTCACATGCAAAAGAAGTTAGGAACGAATTCACCTGCTGATTTAATAACCGTGCTCGTGCTCTTGTGATTGGTCCTTGCAGTTCAATGTGCGTCTCCGCTGTTGTGATGTCCTCATCATCCTCCCCCTCTTGAATTGCAGTCGTCCTCGACTCAAGTTCATCTTCTTCTCCAAAGTACGGTCGCAAATCTGAAATGTTAAATGTAGGACTAACCCCAAAATCGGGAGGCAATTCAAGATTATATGCATTATCATTAATCTTTTCAACGATCTTAAAAGGACCAGCAGCTCGTGGCATAAGTTTAGATTTTCTCAAGTCGGGAAATCGCCCTTTTCTCAAATGCAACCACACCAAATCACCCGGTTCAAGTTTTACTTCTTTTCTACCTTTACTACCTGCAATCCTATACTTCTCATTCATCATTTCAATATTTTTCTTTGTAGTTTCACGCATCTTAAGAATGAATTCATATCGTTGTGTAGCATCCAAATTTATAGTTTCAGAAGGAGGCAAAGGTAGTAAATCAATAGGAGCACGGGGATTGAAATCATACACTACCTGGAATGGACTTACCTTTGTCGTGGAGTGAACGGATCTGTTGTAAGCAAATTCTATATGTGGTAAACAATCTCCCACAACTTCAAATTTGTTTTCAAGACAGCCCGCAACATAGTGGATAAAGTACGATTAACTACCTCGGTCTGTCCATCCGTTTGTGGGTGACATGTAGTTGAAAACAACAACTTGGTTCCCAATTTATACCACAAAGTTCTCCAAAAATGACTTAAAAATTTTGCATCACAATCAGAAACAATGGTATTTGGCACACCATGTAAACGAACAATTTCGTCATAAATAAATCAGCAATGTGTGAGGCATTATCTTTCTTATGACAAGGTATAAAGTGTGCCATTTTGGAAAAACGATCAACAACTACAAAAATACTATCCCTCTCCCTCTTAGTCCTAGGCAATCCCAAAACAAAGTCCATAGAAATATCCTCCCAAGGTACACTAGGAACAGGAAGAGGCATATAAAGACCATGTGGGTTAAAGCGAGACTTAGCTTTGTTGCAAGTAGTGCATCGTGACACGTAGCGCTCGACATCACGCCTCATCTTTGGCCAAAAAAAGTGTGTAGAAAGCACGTCTTCAGTTTTCTTCACTCCAAAATGTCCCATCAAACCTCCTCCATGTGCTTCCTGCAAAAGTAATAGACGAACGGAGCTAGCTGGAACGCATAGCTTGTGAGCACAATAGAGGAGACCCTCTCGCATCACATATTTATTCCAAGTTCTTCCTTCTCTACAATTTTCAAAAGCATCTTTGAAGTCCAAATCAGTAGGATATAATGCTTTTATTGTTTCCAAACCAAAGATTTTATGATCAAGTTGGGATAGTATGGTATAATGCCTAGATAATGCATCGGCAATGATATTTTCCTTCTCTTTCTTATGCTTAATGATGTATGGAAATGACTCTATGAACTCAATCCATTTAGCATGTCGTTTATTCAGATTGGTTTGACACTTAAGATACTTCAATGATTCATGATCGGAGTGTATGACAAACTCCATAGACCAAAGATAATGTTGCCATGTTTGTAATACACACACTAAGGCATACAATTCCTTATCATAAGTAGAATAATTCAGAGAAGGACCATGAAGTCTTTCACTAAAGAAAGCAACGGGTTTACCTCCTTGTATGAGAACGCCTCCAATACCAATGCCGCTTGCATCGCATTCTAGCTCAAAGGTCTTGTCAAAATCAGGAAGTTGTAGCAATGGTGCTTGTGTAAGCTTCGATTTGAGAGCATCAAAAGCGTGGTGCTGCTGTTCTCCCCATTGAAATGGCACTCCCTTATTTGTTAGCTCATGTAGAGGTGCTGCAATGGTGCTGAAATCCCGCACAAAGCGCCGATAAAAACCTGCAAGACCAAGAAAACTACGAACCTGTGTGACGGTTGTTGGGGCTGGCTAGCTGGTGATTGCTTAAATTTTTGCCTCATCCATCTCAATTCCCTACGAGGAAACGACATAGCCAAGAAACGAGACTCGATTGGTGCAAAAGACGCACTTTTCGAGGTTACCAAACAAACGTATATCTCTCAAAACAGTAAAAACAACACGTAAATGATCAAGATGTTCATCATATGACTTGCTGTAAATGAGGATATCATCGAAGTAAACCACCACAAATTGTCCAATGAAAGCACGTAAAACCTCGTTCATTAATCGCATAAAGGTGCTGGGTGCATTAGTTAAACCAAAAGGCATGACTAACCACTCATAAAGTCCAAACTTGGTTTTAAATGCAGTTTTCCATTCATCTCCTAGTGCCATTCTAATTTGGTGGTAACCACTACGCAAGTCAATTTTTGTGAAGATGATAGCACCACTCCATTCATCAAGCATGTCATCTAATCGAGGAATAGGATAACGATATCGAATGGTGATGTTATTAATCGCTCGACAATCAACACACATGCGCCAACTACCATCTTTCTTAGGAACCAAAAGAACAGGAACGGAACAAGGGCTAAGGCTTTCACGAATGTACCCGCGGTCCAAAAGATCTTGGACTTGTCACTGAATTTCCTTAGTTTCTTGTGGATTCGCCCTGTATGCTGCACGATTTGGCAAACTTGCTCCTGGAATCAAATCGATCTTGTGTTCAATGCCTCTCATCGGTGGTAAACCAGGGGGTATCTCGGAGGGAAACATATCCTCAAACTCCTGCAAAAGGTTAGCAACAGCAGGGGGCAATGCAATAGACAATTCATGAAGTGAAAATATGGCTTCTTTGCAAACTAAAGCATAGCACATCCCCTTAGCATCGAATAAATCAGCAAGTTTAGATTTAGTTGCGAGCAACGATGGTGACTTTAACTTAATAACTTGCTGTTTTTCAGATTCTAATTTTGTTGCTTTGCCCTCACGAATTTTACTCTTCTCAAAATGCACAATTTCAGCAGGAGTCATGGGGAGCAAAGTGATTTTCTTTCCCTTATGCATGAGAGTATATTTATTGGTTCTACCATGATGAATAACATCTGTATCAAATTCCCAAGGACGACCCAATAAAAGAGAACAAGCATCCATAGGAACAACATCAAAATCAGCAAAATCATGGTATGAACCAATTGAAAAATGTATTCTCGCTGTTTGTGTTACCCGAACCTTACCGCTGTTGTTGAACCATTGAATGTGGTACGGATGAGGGTGTGCTCTTGTTGTCAAACTGAGTTTCTTGAAAATGTTCGTGTTCACCAAGTTATTGCAGCTACCTCCATCAATTATAGTGTGTACACGGCAGCCCTTGACAACGAGAAACATGTGGAAGAGGTTGTGTCGTTGTAGCTTGTCGTCGATCTCCACTTTGGAGCTCAAGGCACGCTGCACAATGATGCTCATATAGTTCTCCGTCACCGCTGTACCAAGTACCTCTTCTTCGGTGTGTTCGTCATTTGGATCTGTAAAGTCAGTAGCAAGAGAATATTCATCTTCAACATCCGAAGTACTATCATACCCACCATCGTCGCGTGCTATGTATGCTCGTTTGCTCGGGCAATCTCTCATCATATGACCAAGTCCCTGGCAGCAGTGACACTTAATGTCGGAAGTATGACCCATAGAAGGAGTGGACGACGAAGGCTTGAATGATGTCGCCTTGCTGCCTTCCGGCACGCGAGAAGGTGGAGCAACAGGTATAGTTCGTTGGCCGCCATTGGGTGGTGTAGTCGCTGCACGGGGGGTCAAAGATGGTGCTGTTTTGGATGGTGTAGTCGCTGCACGCGGCGTGAAGTTGCTCCTCGTGCGTTGTTGTTGTTGTTGTCGGCCCTGCAATTCTTTTTCTGCGAACATAGCAAGCTGAAACAATCTGTTAACAGTATCATATTCCTTGTAATCAACAATGTCCTGAATTTCACGCCTCAACCCCCCATAAAAATGAGCTATTTTATCATCCATGTCCTCTACTACCCCACAACGCAGCATACCCTTTTGTAACTCTTGATAATACTCCTCTACGGACATGTTACTTTGGTCTAAATGCTGCAATTTTTTGCGAAGGTCCCGCTGAAAAGATGGAGGAACAAATCGAACACGCATAGCTTCCTTTAATCTATCCCATGTTGGAGGATCAGTTCTAGTTTTGACAAGTTCATTCCACCATATGATAGCAAAGTCCTTAAACTCACTAGTGGCTTGATGAACTCTATGTTGTTCAGGAACAAGATGGGAATTAAATTTTTGCTCTACTGTCATCTCCCAATCAAGATAAGCCTCAGCATCATAAGCACCAGAAAAAGAGGGTATAGTAAATTTCACTTTAGCAAAAGGATCATCAGGAGGGCGATTATAATTGTTATGATTATTACCTCCTATACCTCGACGATAAAGTGGCAGTCTTGGCTGATTATTGTGATCTTCCAGTTCATCATAAGCATTGTCTTCTTGTCTTCCAGCGAGAGGCAACCGAGCCTCAAAAGTATTCATCCGAAGAGCAAGGCCATCCAGTTGGCGAGTCAAGTTCGCCAATGACTCCTCCATTGTTGCGTTGTATTTGGCGAACATATCCGTCATGGTCTTTATCATATCACGTAACTCAGCATGTTGAACACATTCGTCATTATTGTCTTCTCCTGCCATTGTTAGTAGGAAACAAAAGACAACAAAAAAAATATGTTATCCTTATCAACTACAGTGACAGTGTGGAATGTGGAGGAAAACAATCTCTCTCGCTCAAGCGTCTTACCACGCTCTTACAAGTGTTCTTACCGACACAGCAGGTGGTGTGGACGGTGAGATGAATCAATGAAGCGTGGGGTGATTGCAAAGGTACTTGTTATGCTCAAGAGAAAGGTGGAGCTTGGATGGCACAATATGGTGGCTAATAAGCAGAAAATCGTTAACAGCTAAACAAAGTTGAATAAGTATTCAATGTAGGAAACTGTTGCTGGTCAACCGAGTGCCCTAGAGCCTAGCACAATACAAGAAAGTATCAAGGAAAAAGAAAGACAGAATGATATAACCAACAAAACAGCACCAAGTGGTATAGACCAATTGCTTTAATATGCGTGCTCTTCACTATTTTTTTTCTTTTTTGTAATATTTTTTGATATTTTTATTTACTCAGAAGCACAAATATAGGAAGCACACAAATTTGCAGCTCAATTGGATGTAATATGCAGCCTATAGAAAATCAAGAAGATTCTTTAAAATTCGTGCTGAAACTTCGGAGGCCGGATAGCCTATCTTCCGAGGGGAATTTGGGCAATCTAATTTCGCCGAACGCAGCTACGCGGCGGAAAATCGGATGCAAAATTTCGCGTAGATGAATTTGAAAAAAAAGTCGTCCAATTTCGAGTTTGTATGCGAAAGTTATGGTCGTTTTAAGGTAGGCTGTCCGAGTTACGTTTTTTGGATGTTGATTCCAACTCGGTTTGAGAACAGAACTCGCAATCGGATATGAAAACGATCGGGAATTTTCACAGCAACTAATGGGGTGGTGTGTGATGATTCAAGGATGAGTGGCACAAAGGTTTTTCACCTAATCTAGGGCTGGCGATGCGGGAGTTCACGCAAGGCGGCTAGCTAGGGCAAACCGATGAACGTGGTGGATCGGTTTGTTATTTAGGGATTGTGGAATAGGTGTCGAATAGCAAGAAAACAAGGACGAAACACGATAACTAGGACCCAAAAACACAAAGCTAAACCAGCAACAAGACTCAACCACACGAATGCAAACTCAACAATGCAAACTGAAAAACGAAACTGCAGGCACTATAGTCTGGGAAGCGGTAAAAATGATCTAATTTTTTTTGTGCCTTTTCTGTGGACTCTAGGTATGAAACAAAATCGATCTAATGGAAGGAAGGAAAATAAAGATACCTCACGGGCAACCTGGAAATATGATATCAATTGATGAGTAGGTTTAGGCCTGATCTTCCGAAAGGTATGTCGATTGGGGTGGATAACTCGACGTTGATGATCTGCGGCACTCGAGCGGTTCGAGTACCCCTGCAATCACTACACCACAGCTCCGTTGGTTATCAACCATGCTGCACACGCTTGACCTCGCCAAGAAGGCTAATCCCTGCAAGTGCAACCAAGAACACGAGCAAGAACGTCGAAGACACAATCGAAAATCGTGAAGTTGGGATCTCACAAACCGTAGAACGGCGATATTATTGATCTAAGCAAAACCCACCGAATATGACCGGTGGCTGCAGTATTTATAGGCTAGGGTTCGACCGAAACACGATTAGACGCGTCCCTAATGGACTCTTACGGGATACAAGGCCCAAAGGCCCGATTCGGTGGCATAGCACCGGACAGAAATATGGACTCGACTTGTTTCGACGATTCCCAATGACTCCGGAGGTATTTTGAGGTGGTACTAGAATCATTGGAAAGTTTATCTTCTCTTCTTTCCGTGCATATGTAGAACGTCGAAAACGGAATCCGTATGCCTCCTGGGCGTCCGTTTTAAGATGGACTGCTCCTGGACTCCGAGTTGAACTCAAGTCCGAGTTGTAAACTGTTTCCATCAACTTGTGGACGTCCCAGCTGGTTCTCCATGCTCCCAAGGCCCCTTTCCTTCACTTGTTGATCTTCTCTATTATTCCTAATAACAATTAAATCATCACATAACAATCTATTCTCAAACTCACATGCAAAAGAAGTTAGGAACGAAATCACCTGCTGATTTAATAACCGTGCTCGTGCTCTTGTGATTGGTCCTTGCAAATCAATGTGCGTCTCCGCTGTTGTGATGTCCTCATCACTCTAGACACGTCGTCTTTGACGAGTCCTCCTTCCCGTTTTCCAATTTGTTCTCTCACTCTGCGACTGAGTTAGATACCCTTTTCTCTACTGACCCTGAGGTTTCTCCTATATAACGACCTTGTTTGTTACCTCTTGCAGGTTACCAACTCGATGAGACACGTGCGGCCTTGCATTGCGCTGGCCCGATGCCGCCCGCTGCATCACAAGTGACCCCGTAGTCTCTGTCGTCACCCGCTGTGTCACACGCGGCCCCGGCGTTCCCAATGTCACCCGTTGTGCCCCACGCGGCCCCCGCGCTCCTGACGTCACCCGCTGCGCCACAAGCGGTACTGATGTCCCCAACATCGCTCGCAGCGCCACGTGCGGCCCCGGTGTCCCCGACATCGCCCGCTGCACCCCGTGTGGCTCGGCGTCTCCAATGCCGTCTACAGCACCACGCGCGGCACAGGTGTCCCTAACGTCACCTGCTGCACCACGCGGGGCCCCGGTGTCCCCGACGCTGCCCGTTGCGCCACGCACAGCCCGGCATCCCTGACGCCGCCCGCTGTGTTGCGCGCAGCCCCAGCATCCCGATACGCTGGACATGCTCTTGTTTATCAGCGATGAGCACGGGTTGATGCACTGGCCTCCTCCCGACCCGAGCCTCCGGTGTATCAACCCCCACTGCTCCATCGGAACTCAGTCACGTCCACCCGATGGTGACCTGACGGGCGACTGGAGTTCTACAGCCGGTGGAGCGGTTCTCCAGGGTCATCCTCTCCTCGACGACCTCCCCACCACCCATCTCTTCACCCATCTCGCCTATCCCCTCTTCCGTCCATAGTACCCTCGCCAATCCCCACCGGGGGCGGGCTATGGTAGAAGAGTATGCGGCCCAGCTTGGCAACTGAACTTGGTTCCCCGTTCTGGTTGTGGCTATGTTGTCACAGGCAAGTGGGTATTCACGCATAAGAGGAAGTCGAATGGGTCTCTCGAGAGGTACAAGGCTCGGCGGGTTCTTCGGGGCTTCACTCAGCGCCCTGGTGTCAACTACGACATAACCTTCAGCCCGATGGTGAAGCCGGCGACGGTTTGGACCATTCTGTCGCTGGCTCTCTTTCATTCTTGGCATGTCCACCAGTTGTACATCAAAAATGCCTTCCTCCATGACACGCTGACGGAGACGGTGTACTACAGTCAGTTGATAGGGTTCATTGATTCAGCACGCCCAGACATGGTCTGCCAACTGAACAAGTCCTTGTATAGCCTGAAGCAGGCGCCCCGGGCTTTGTACAGCCGTTTCGCCTCCTTCCTGGCCTTGCTTGGCATCGTCAAGGCCAGGTCGGACACCTCGCTCTCCGTCTATAATCGTGAGGGGGACACTACGTACCTCATCCTCTACATCGACAACATCGTCTCACAGCGTCCAGTCTGGATCTCCTTCAGTGCACAATCTCCGCCCTGCAGCGGGAGTTCGCAATGAAGGATTTGCGCCAGATCCACCACTTCCTGGGTGTTACGATCGAGCATCAACCAGGCGACATGTTCCTCCACCAGCGACAGTACTGTCTGGACATCCTCCAGTGAGCGAACATGGCTGATTGCATGTCCTGGTCCACTCCGGTGGACACCCAAGCGAAGGTCTCCTCCGTCGATGACACCCCTGTCACATACCTCACCTTCACCAGGTCGGACATCTCCTACACGGTTCAGCAGGTGTGCCTTCACATGAACGATCCGCGAGAGCCACATCTCACTGTTGTGAAGTGGATCCTTCGGTACCTGCGTAGCTCCCTTGACTACGGCCTTCTCCTTCGAAGCAACTCGGCTTCTGAGTTGGTCGTCTACACCGACGCTGACTGAACTGGTTGCTCGGACACCCGTCAGTCCACCTTGGGCTATGCCATCTTCTTGGGTGAATGTGGCCTAGAGGGGGGGTGAATAGGCCTTCTGAAATTTGTCAGAACCTGCAACACTTAACAACCAGATCAAAACCAGAGATATTGGACTAGTCCGGTAAAGTGCAGACTAGTCCGGTAAAGTGCAGACTAGTCCGGTGTGTACCGACTAGGTTGATTAAGTTTGATCAATTAATTTGATTCTACGATGTATGCAGCAGAAATATACTTATAATTTAAGTGTTGCACGATTGTGGACTAGGGTATATCACAATTCAATCTTATATTTAATGATTCAATGTAAAGTAAGCAATAATGATTGAAACCCTAGATTGTTGATGAATAAGAACGATGAACACAAAGCAAGACACAAGTGATTTATCCCGTGGTTCGGCTCCCACAGAGGAAACCTACATCCACATTGAGAAGTCCACAAAAGGATCGGGTCTTCTCCAACCCTACCCTCGTCTGATATCCACGAAGGCCAATCCTCTTCTCTTATCACAAAGGGTAAATAAAAAAATTCAAGGGGCCTTCTCACACGTTGAGGGCTCCCCTAGATTACAATGACAACTCCACCAAGAACACACTCAAAAGATTACAATGAAAATCACAGGAGTGTGTTAGGGAATCAAACCAAGAGCTCAAGAGTGATGAAACGTGTCTCTCCAATGTTCCAGTGTGTTTCCTCAAGGGATTGATCTTTTCTGCTTTAGATTTCGTGGAGAGATGTGTTTTTGAGGCTCTTGGGAGGTGTGATGGTGCTAGGGTTCGAGAGATATTAAAGTTGGGTCGTGCACCTCTATTTATATGGGGTTTCTAAAAGTGACCGTTAGGGTTTAGAAAGATCAGACTAGTCCGTGGTGGACACCAGACTAGTCTGGTGTGTTGTGTGTAGCAAACTCTAAGTGTCTCGAAATATCAGACTAGTCCAGCCAGGAGCGGACTTGTTCGATTTCGCTTCTGGAAATCTTCGGACTAGTCCGATAGTCATCGGACTTGTTCGGACAGTGAAACCCTAAGTGGTTATGAGGACAAGTCCGCACTTGGAGGACTTGTCCGATTTAGGTCAGAGAGTTTTTCAAACTAGTCCATGCCAATATTGGACTTGTTCGATTGACATCAGAAAGATATCGGACTAGTCTGGTGTGTGATCGGACTTGTCTAATTTTGTGACTTGTAAAGTGTTTTGAGGACTTGTCCGCACTGAGGAGGACTAGTCCGATTCTAGTCAGAGAGATATCAGACTAGTCCGATGGATATCAGACTTGTCCGATCTTGTGCAGAGAGGATATCAGACTAGTCCGGTGTCAGTCGGACTAGTCCGGTCCTGTATAAATTTGTGCAATGTGTGTGTTTAATTGTGATTGAGCTCTTGGGGTGTGTTTCCTTAACACACTCCATACACAATGATCTACTATTCTTCTTCCTTGAGCTCATTTCCACTTTGCTCCTCATTCTCCCTTCTTTTTGGCACTTTACTTATTTTGCTATTAAAACATGTGCCCATCTCAACAAAGAAGTTAGGATCTCATTTGCTTGTCATAAATCATCCAAAACCCACAAGGGATTCCTAGATTCACTTTCATTCTCCCCCTTTCTGGTGACTGATGATAACCAATTGAGATTTCACAAAATATGATAAAATTGAGATTTTCACAAAGTATGCACATATGAGTCTAAAATACATCAAGCAATGAAAACATAATCCATATGTGCATTCTTTATGGTGAGATGCATGACTAAGTACATTGAAACAATGAGAATGACATAATTGATATTAATCAACCAAAACCAAGCATATATGTCATTCTAGGAGCAACAACACAGTTTTCAACAATTACTTCTCAAGTAGATCAAAATAATGCATCACAGGACCATAATCATCATAAGAACATAGTAAAAGCTTTATAACCCACAAAATAGTCAAAAAGCATAAAAGAGAGCTCTCTCCTCGTATCCGACAGCTAAGACTAAGACTCCCCCTCAATCTCTCCCCCTTTGGCATTAAGACACCAAAAAGAAGGAGAGGAGGGACCTAAAGTCTTCATTCCTCGCTGTCGGTCCTCTCATCGTCTTCATCGTCGTCTTCGGGCTGATGAGGAGGAGGAGGAGGTGCGGAGCCACTCGAGCCCCCAATGCTAAAGTAGGCAAGCTCAGAGGGGGTCAAGGGCCCGAGCTCGATGAAGTCTAAATCGAAATCATCGGAGAATACCGGAGATCCAATGGGCTCAATCTCAAGTTTCTGGCAAATCTGCTTCACATTTGCCTTGACATACTTCATGTCTTTCTTTCTCTTGTTGTTTAGCTTGTGGGCCCTCACTTCGGCCTTTTTGTAGGAAGCAAAGATAACAGTCAAGTACTTGAGGATGCCACTTGCATATCCCTTTTGAGGAGCTTCCCTAGAGGTGGGGGTAGCCCTGGCATCTCCACTTGACCTTTCCAGGACCTCAGGACTAGAGTCTGGAGATGAAGCAGCCTGTATACTTGGCTCCTGAGGCATCTGGGGCCTCAATGGAAGGTGCTCCACATCTTTCACAAACTCTATGCCAGTGACTTTCTCAATCATAAACATAAGATAGGGAGCATAGCCACATGACCTGTTGGGCGTGCAGGAGATGTTGACCATATCATTCCAGATGTAGTCAACCACATCAAACTTGTGATCCTTGCTTATCACTCTCATCAGGGTCCGGAGGTAGCCCTGCACACTCCCAGCATCCCCATCCTTGGGGGCAATTGTCTTCCTCAAAACTCTGTTCAACACCACAAAGAATGGCTTCATGTTCTTGGTGGAGGTAGGGTTGAACTTGGAGTTTGGCTCATATAGGAACTTCATCCTGTCCTTCTCAATGACACCTAGATTGTGGATGATTGAGCAGTCATTGCTTGAGGTGTCAAGGTGCAGCAGTCTTGCAAAATATTCATAAGTGATACTGTACTTGGATCCATGAGTCATCCAAGTAACACTTTCTTCATATTCACTTGAGAAATGGCAAGTTGCAAAGAATTGAGCTATGACTTCATCATTCCATATGTTCCTGAAGGCAAAGAGATCCTTCAGGCCATGCCTCTCAATTGCTTCCACCACTTCAATGAACGAGGAGCAGCCCTTCTTCTCAAAATGTGCTCAATCAATCCATTGGCTGCGCGCACTACCGGTGTCTTCATTGGTAGGTACACAGATTGGAATGCTAGGCTATTTGATCAGCAATGAAGAAAATCGGGATTTCTAGGGTTTGGGTGAAAATTACCGAAGAAGTAGCTTGAATCTCGAAGAGGGAGGTGTTGAAGGCTGGAAAAGTACGAGAACTTCAATCTTCGAGGGGGGGAGCTTGATTTCCACCCAAATGTGGATCTTTTTGGTGGAGAAAGCAAGAAATCGCCTTGGGAGCTCGAGCGTGAAGAGAGAGAACGCGTGAGGCAAGAGTGGAGGTGAAGGAATTAGGGTTTGGCGGCGGCTAGGGTTATGGACATGAAAAATCGGACATGTCCAGAGGTGACCGGACTAGTCTGAACTTTTCCAGAGGCTATATCGGACTAGTCCGTGGTCTACCAGACTAGTCCGGCCTAACTGGCGCTCTGCAGACTAGTCTGCATGGGCGGACTTGTCCAGGTAACCACGGACTAGTCCGTGGTCACCAGGCAAGAACTTCTTAGCCCATTCATATATATTTGAAGGTACATATTTAGAAAATACGGAGGCAAATCAAATCAAGTAGTCTTGATGAATATGATCAGTAAGCATACAACAATCAAGCAATGGCCATAATTCACCAAGATCTAGTAATGGACATAGTTTTTTGGAGAAAATTGAGAGAGATGATTTTCACAATCCAATCAACATATTTTGAAGAATTCATACAGGTATGCAACATTTCAAGCCACACTCCGAGCATCAAGGATATTTAGTTCATTTCGGAGTTCACAAATGCGCATTTCATCAAGTGTCTTGGTGAATATGTCGGCCAATTGCTTTTGGGTGTTGACATGGGAAATGGCTATATCTCCTTTCATGGAGTGGTCTCTCAAGAAGTGATGCCTTATGTCTATGTGTTTGGTTCTAGAGTGCTCAACTGGATTGTGGGCAATTTTAGTGGCACTCTCATTGTCACAAAGGAGTGGAATACAGTTCATATTGTAACCGTAATCCCTTAGAGTTTGTTGCATCCAAAGGAGTTGTGCACAACAACTCCCGGCTGCAACATAATCCACTTCGGCCGTGGATAAGGCAATGGAATTTTGTTTCTTGGAGGACCAAGAAACTAGAGATCTCCCTAGGAATTGGCATGTGCCGGAGGTACTTTTTCTATCTACCTTGCATTCGGCATAATCTGCATCTGAGAAGCCAATGAGGTTGAATTTGGAACCTTTTGGATACCAAAGACCAAGATTGGGTGTATGAACTAAATATCTCAAGATCCTTTTTACGGCTGTCAAGTGACACTCCTTAGGATTGGCTTGAAATCTTGCACACAAACATACACTCAACATAATGTCTGGCTTAGATGCACATAAATAGAGTAGAGATCCAATAATGGAGCGATATACCTTTTGGTCGATGCTAGGTCCATCTTCATTGAGGTCCAAGTGGCCATTTGTTGCCATGGGAGTCTTTATAGGCTTCGCCTTGTCCATTCCAAACTTCTTGAGTATGTCTTGTGTGTACTTGGTTTGGCTTATGAACGTCCCTTCCTTTTGTTGTCGCACTTGGAATCCCAAGAAGTACTTTAGCTCTCCCATCATGGACATCTCAAACCTATCTATCATAATTTTACTAAATTCCTCACAAAAAGATGGGTTAGTTGAACCAAAGATTATATCATCAACATAGATTTGACAAACAAACAGATCATTGTCAAAATTCTTTGTAAACAGTGTATAATCTACTTTGCCAGTTTTAAATCCATTTTCAATTAAGAAATCTCTAAGACACTCATACCAAGCTCTAGGAGCTTGTTTGAGGCCGTAGATAGCCTTGCACAATTTAAATACGTGGTCAGGGAACTCTTCATCTTCAAACCCGGGGGGTTGCTCCACATACACCTCCTTGATTGGTCCGTTGAGGAAGGCGCTTTTCACATCCATCTGATAGAGCTTGAAATCATGGTGGGTAGCATATGCAAGTAATAGTCTAATAGATTCAAGTCTAGCTACGGGGGCAAAGATCTCATCGAAATCCAAACCTTCGACTTGTGAATACCCTTTGGCCACAAGTCGTGCCTTTTTCCTCGTCACCACCCCGTGTTCGTCTTGTTTGTTGCGGAAGACCCATTTGGTGCCGACGATGTTGGATTTGGGTCTTTCGACTAGTTCCCACACCTCGTTTCTCTTGAAATTGTTGAGTTCTTCTTGCATGGCCACTACCCAATCTGGATCCTTCAATGCATCCTCAACCCTGCGTGGTTCCAAAAAGGAAACAAACGAGTAATGCTCACAAAAATTAGCTATGCGAGATCTAGTACTTACTCCCTTTTGGATGTCGCAAATGATGTTGTCGATTGGGTGATCCCTTTGGATGCATTGGTGTACTCTTGGGTGTGGTACTTGCTGTCTCGAATCTTCATGGTCATCTTCTTCTCCCCCTAAATGATTTCCTTTGTTGACTTGTTGATCATCTTCACTTTCTTGAGGTTGATCTTGTATGGAAGCTCCCCCTTGATCATTGTTCTCCTCTTGTGGTTCGTTTTCCTCATGGATATGTAGAGGTGGCTCTTGTGGTCGAACTTTGCCTAACGCCATTCTTCTAAATGCTTGGCAAGGAGCTTCTTCTTTATCTAGCACACATGGATCAACTTGCTCCTTTTGGGAGCCATTAGTTTCATCGAACACTACGTCACGTGCTACTTCAACAAGTCCGGAGGTCTTGTTGAAAACACGATAGGCGTAAGTGTTCGAATCATAACCAAGCAAGAAACCTTCATCGGACTTTGAAGTGAACTTTGAAGTCCTAGGCTTCTTGTTTAAAACATAGTATGGGGAACCGAAAACTCAAAAATATGAAATATTAGGCTTGTTACCGGTAAGTAGCTCATAGGATGTCTTCTTGAGTAGTCGATGAAGATAAAGTCAATTTATGGCGTGGCAAGCGGTGTTAATCGCTTCCTCCCAAAATCGATCTGAGGTCTTGTACTCATCGAGCATTGTTCTCGCCATCTCTATGAGAGTTCGGTTCTTTCTTTCGGCAACTCCATTTTTATGAGGGGAGTACGGAGCCGAGAACTCGTGCTTTATGCCTTCCTCATCTAGGTACTCCTCCACTTGTGTGTTCTTGAACTCCGTGTCGTTGTCGCTTCGAATGTTCTTAATTGTCAATGAGAATTCATTTTGAGCTCGCTTGAAGAACTTCTTGAGTATTCCTTGTGTTTCTGACTTGTCGTGCAAAAAGAAAACCCAAGTGAAGCGAGAAAAATCATCAACAACAACTAATCCATATTTGTTACCGCCGATGCTTATGTAGGAAATTGGACCAAATAAGTCCATGTGAAGTAGCTCGAGCGGTCTTGTTGTAGTCATGACGTTCTTGGCGGGGTGAGGTGCTCCAACTTGCTTCCCGTCTTGGCACACGCTACAAGGCCTGTCTTTCTCAAAAACAACATACTTTAAACCTCGGATGTGATCGCCCTTGAGGAGTTTTTGAAGGTTCCTCATACCAACATGCGCTAGCCGTCTATGCCACAGACAACCCATGTTGGTCTTTGCAATCAAGCATGTGTCAAGTTCGGCTTTATCCTTGTTGAAGTCAACAAGATAAAGTTTTCCCTTTAACATACCCTTGAATGCAATGGAACCATCACTCCTCCTAGAGACGGTCACACCCTCGTTAGTGAACAAGCAATTATAACCTTTGTCACATAATTGAGATATGGACATCAGGTTATAATCTAAGGAATCTACATGTAATACGTGAAAAAGAGTGTGTTGTGGTGATATGGCAATTTTACCAGTACCGAGCACCTTTCCTTGACTATTGTCTCAAAAGTAAATGCCCTCGCTTGGATCCTCATTTGCTTCATATTCAACGAACATTCTTCTTTCTCCGGTCATATGGTTGGTGCAGCCACTGTCTAGCACCCATTTGGATCCGCCGGAGGAATAGGCCTGCAAAAACAAATTATGCCTTGGTTTTAGGTACCCAAGATTGATTGGGTCCTCGGAGGTTAGTCACAAGAGATTTGGGCACCCACACATGAGATTTGGTGTTCTCATGGCGTGGCCCAACATAATGAGCATAAACCTTTCCATAATTACTTTTCATTAAGACATAGGATGCATCAAAAGTGCTGAAAAGTAACTTTTGTTGTTTATACACAGGACTAGTCTGGAAGGTCGGACTTTTCCGGTGTACCGGACTTGTCTGGCGGTCATGCGTGTTGTACTGATTAATTTTTGATTTTCCAGTTTGGAAGACTCCTCCCTTTACAAAGACATTACTATCCCTGTTATTCTTATGGCTTCTAGCTTGTTGCTTTTCACCATGAGAGTAACCAATGCCATATTTGACATTTGGAGGTCTTGTGACCAAGTATGCACTACGTGCATATTTGATCTTCTCCTTGTCAAATATGCCAGTTTGTGCAGGATGCTTGTCCTTGGTGGAGGGTGACTTGTCCTTCAAACTGTTGTTAGTTTTACTACATGTACAAGTAGAAGAACCTTCAGTTTTAATGGGTTGAGAAGGTTAACTTGAAGAGGATGAAGGGTCACCTTGCTTGAGTGACTCAACTTGCACTTCAAGGATCTTGTTAACCTTGATCAGGTTAGCAAGTTGGTCCTTGATTGTAGCATTTGAGTCGGTTAACTCCAAGCAAGCCTCCTTGCTTGAAGGTAACTCAAACCCTAGTGATTTGTTTTGCTCCTTTTCAAATTCGAGAAGTTTATCAAGTTCGACATATTCCTCCTTTTGGGAGATAATCATGTCCTCTTGACGATGTATCAACCTCTCCTTCTCAACAAGTTGATCAAGTAAAAATTTCATTTTTGTGGCAGTTTTCCTATCTAATCCAATAAGCATATCCTCATTATCACTATTGATTTCATCATCGCTAGAATAGGAATGCACGGAAGGGGGTTTGGTGTTTACCTTGCGTTTACCTTCCTTTGCCATGAGGAAAGTGCCATTCCCTTCCATGCGCCAAGTGTAGGGAAGAGAGTAGACTTCTTGGATGTCTTCTCGATGGCTATGCTAGCCATCTCTTCTTCTTCGGATGATGAGGACTCATCATTTGAGTCCCACTCTTTCCCTATGTGCGCTTGTTCGGCTTGTTTCTTCTTCTTGAAGAATTTCTTGGGTTGAGACTTGGCTTCTTTGGTCTTCTTCTTGTTCTCTTCATATGGGCAATCAACTATAAAGTGGTTATACTCACCACAATTATAGCGTGCCCGCCTCAACTTTGACTTTGTTCATTCCTTGTACTTTCCTTCGCTTGATTTAGTACCTTGTCTCTTCTTCATTATTCTCTTGAATTTCTTCATGAATAGTATCATGTCTTCTTCATCTAATTCACTGCTCTCATCATCATCGTCTTCTTCTAGCTGAGCTTCTCGAGCTTCTTTAGATAGGGGATTGAGGGTGGACTTCAAAGCAACCCCTTTCTTCTTTGCCAAGGTGAGGTCAGCAATTTCCTTGACATGCTTTGCTTGTTTTTCCATCATCTCGAAATTGATGATTTTTCCAAGTAATTCATCCGGAGTCATTTTCTTGTATCTGGGGCTCTCTCTAATCATTGAGCATAGGGTGACGTTGCGAGACATGAAAGCTGTAAGCATGAGCTTCACTACCTTGTGGTCATTCCACTTCTTGCTTCCGTATGATCGAACCTTGTTGACGAGTGTCTTTAATCGGTTGTACATATCTTGAGGTGACTCGTCTTCTTTGATTGCGAATCTTCCTAATTCGCCTTCAATCATTTCGATCTTTGCTTTACACACATGACGGTCACCTTCATGTGTAGTTTGCAATGTGTCCTATATCTCCTTTGCAATCTCGAGTCCATCCACCTTGGTGAACTCGTCCCAACTGAGCGAAGAGGTAATGACTGTCGCGGCTTGAGCATTTCAATGAATTGCCTGCTCTTGGCTAGGTGTAAGTTCTTCATCATCGTCCGGGATATCTATCCCTGTGCACACAATATGCCATAAACTTGGATTGAGGGAAATTAGATGCATTTTCATATTTTGCCTCCACATTGAGTAATCACTTCCATCGAAGTGTGGGGCTTTTCATAGAGGGATAGACAAATAATGATTATTGCTGAGATTAAGACGATCATAGTTGAAAGGATATCGGGAGTAGTCGGTGTGACTACTCTCCTTCTTCTTCTCTTCAATATTTACTTTCCCTTTGGAAAGTGTCTTCTTTATTAGGAGCGCCTTTAGTTACAGCATCTCCTCATCGTCGTCCTCGAAGTCTTGAATGGCTTCGAGGAGCTTCTCCACCTTTTGGTTCTTGTCATCATCAACCTTTTCTTGGTTGTTGCTCTTGTGGATGTCCTTCATGTCCGACATGATCTTCTTCGATCGATTAGTCTCTTTCTTGAATAACCTGCTCTGATACCAATTGAATGTGGCCTAGAGGGGGGTGAATAGGCCTTTTTGAAATTTGTCGGAACCTTCAACACTTAACAACCAGATCAAAACCAGAGATATCGTACTAGTCTAGTAAAGTGCGGACTAGTCCGGTGTGTACCGACTAGGTTGATTAAGAGTGATTGATTAATTTGATTCTATGATGTATGCAGAGGAAATATACTTATAATTTAAGTGTTGCACGATTGTGGACTAGGGTATATCACAATTCAATCTTATATTTAATGATTCAACGTAAAGTAAACAATAATAATTCAAACCCTAGATTGTTGATGAATAAGAACGATGAACACAAAGCAAGACACAAGTGATTTATCCCGTGGTTCGGCTCCCACAAGGGCAACCTACATCCACATTGAGAAGTCCACAAAAGGATCGGGTCTTCTCCAACCCTACCCTTGTCGGATCGCCACGAAGGCTAATCCTCTTCTCTTATCACAAAGGGTAAATAACCAAATTCAAGGGGCCTTCTCACACATTGAGGGCTCCCCTAGATTATAATTACAACTCCACCAAAAACACACTCAAAATATTACAATGAAAATCACAGGAGTGTATTAGGGAATCAAACCAAGAGCTCAAGAGTGATGAAATGTGTCCCTCCAATGTTCCAATGTGTATCCTCAAGGGATTGATCTTTTTGGCTTTAGATTTCATGGAGAGATGTGTTTTTGAGGCTCTTGGGAGGTGTGACGGCGCTACGGTTCGAGAGATATTAAAGTTGGGTCGTGCACCTCTATTTATATGGGGTTTCTAAAAGTGACCGTTAGGGTTTAGAAAGATCGGACTAGTCTGTGGTGGACACTGGACTAGTCCGGTGTGCTGTGTGTAGCAAATCCTAAGTGTCCCGAAATATCAAACTAGTCCGGCCAGGAGCGGACTTGTCCGATTTCGCTTCTGGAAATCTTTGGACTAGTCCGATAGTCATCGAACTTGTCCGGACAGTGAAACCCTAAGTGGTTATGAGGACAAGTCCGCACTTGGAGGACTTGTCTGATTTAGGTCAGAGAGTTTTTCGGACTAGACCGTGCTAATATCGGACTTGTCCATTTGATATCAGAAAGATATCAGACTAGTCCGGTGTGTGATCGGACTTGTCCGATTTTGTGTGACTTGTGAAGTGTTTTGAGGACTTGTCCGCACTAGGGAGGACTAGTCCGATTCTAGTCAGAGAGATATCAGACTAGACCGAAGGATATCGGACTTGTCCGATCTTGTGCAGAGAGGATATCGGACTAGTCCGGTCCTGTATAAATTTGTGCAATGTGTGTGTTTAATTGTGATTGAGCTCTTGGGGTGTGTTTCCTTAACACACTCCATACACAATGATCTACTATTCTTCTTCCTTGAGCTCATTTCCACTTTGCTCCTCATTCTCCCTTCTTTTTGGCACTTTGCTTATTTTGCTATTAAAACTTGTGTCCATCTCAACAAAGAAGTTAGGATCTCATTTGCTTGTCATAAATCATCCAAAACACACAAGGGATTCCTAGATGCACTTTCATTGGGTGGCAACCTCGTCTCCTGGTCCTCGAAGCGGCAGCCCGTGGTGTCGCGCTCGAGTGATGATGCGGAGTATCGCGCTGTGGCCAACAGCGTGGCTGAGGCCGCCTAGCTTCACCGGCTGCTTCAGGAGCTCCATTCCCCCGTAGCCCAGAGCACGTCGGTTTACTATGACAACATCAGCGTCGTCTACCTCTCCACCAACCCCGTCCAGCATCAGGGCACGAAGCATGTGGAGATCGATCTTCACTTCGTTCGTGAGCGGGCTGCCCGTGGCTAGGTTCAGTTTTTTCACGTCCCGACGATGTCGCAGTTCGCAGACATCTTCACGAAGGGCCTCCCTTCGTCGTTGTTCTTCGATTTTTGGTCCAATATCAACATCTGTCGTGGTTAGATGTTGGGATTGTGGGGGTTGTTAGACTGTGTTTGTTTGTTTGTGTGGTTTATTGTGCCAGGCCCTTGTATTGTCTATATGTACCCTTGACACTCTATTGGGAAACCCGAATTCCAATTCCACTCCTTCCAATAATTTTGGTTGTGAATGAAGAACTGAAGACTGCAAAAAAAAATAATCATGTTTTAGTCATTTGCAAAAGAAAACTGATAGCCACAATACCTTACTCATTCTACTGCAGCGTAAACATGAAGATACATAACAGTGATTCAGTTAAGTTTTCATGTAATTGTCAGAGTAAAAGACAATGGCACGTTATTATTAAATCAGAC
Organism: Tuctoria greenei; assembly: GCA_036927565.1. Lineage (NCBI taxonomy): Eukaryota > Viridiplantae > Streptophyta > Magnoliopsida > Poales > Poaceae > Tuctoria > Tuctoria greenei. The sequence goes on from JAYESD010000001.1 coordinate 288,021,742, forward strand.
ATATCACATAAATACTAGATAGAAAAGATTAAATGGTTTTATAGGAACCTTAGGATACCCGATGTCACATATCTTCAAGCGAGGAGCATTACTCCCGTCCAGCAGAGTGTTCTCCAGTTTTAGATCACGATGACATACTTGCTGGAAATTTGACAAACGGGACAAGTCAACTTAATTTTTTTAATGAGTATATATATATATATATATATATATATATATATATATATATATATATATATATATATATATATATATATATATATATAAGATGGATGGGAAGTCATTCAAAAAACTCTACCATCGAGTGGCAGTAGCTTACTCCTGAGATAAGCGGCTCGAAGAAGTTACGTGCCTACAAAAAGATATATATGTACTCCCTCCGTCTCTAAATACTTGTCGCTTTATAGTTCAAAAATGAACTACAAAACGGCAATTATTTAGGAATGAAGGGAGTATATATCAGTGTTAGACTATGTATTGGGGGGTCAGGGGCATTTTAGTCCTTAGCTTAATAGGCTTCTTTGGGGGACAAGTTTTGTACCACTATATATTGTACCCATGACAACTTTGGTTAATTAATCCATTGTATTTCCTCCAATATGATAGCAGGCTAATCCTAATATCCCCTCTTCTCTCTCATCCCGATGGCACAGCCGCCGCCACCGCCACTGCTGCCGGCCGGAGCACCACCGCAGCCGCCGTCGGTCGGCCTGCCGCCATCCCCTCTCTCCTCCCAACGCGCCGCCGCCGCCTCTGCCCGTACGCCAGCCGCCGCCATCGCCTTGACTTTTGCCTCGGGCGCCATTGCCGCCGCCAGCCTGGCCGAGCATGGCGCTGCCCTTTGCTTCCCGAATCCGCCCCCTTGGCATCTTGTTTGCCGTCGGCGCGCCGCCTCGATCCCGGTGCTCGACGCGATGCAGTCCCCGATGGGGAACCAGAGGTCTGGTCGGCCCGTCACCGCCTTAGTGCCCGGCGGCATCGTTGTCCCGCCGCCACCAGGGGCCTCTTCGCCGTTCCCTGCCAGTGGATTATTCGTGCGTCCTGGCGCTAGCCCGCCGCCACGATAGGCCGCAACGGCGCCGCCGTTCGGGGCCCTCCCCCCCTGCAACGGGTGGGTACAAGAGTCTAACACCGCCAGACGTCATCCCCAGCGCGCTACCTGCTGAACCTGTGCCATCGACAGCCGGCGAGTCACCGCTGACCCGCTCCTCCGGCAAGCTTCCCTCCTCCCTCTTCTCCCAAGCCGCAGCCCCCTTCTAGACGCTAGGTGCCTGGCCACTAGCTGTCGACTGCCTCCACCACCGATCGGATCCGGACATGCTGTCGTTGGCCCCGCCGGCAAGCCGTTGCTGTTGCCTTCTTCCCTAGCCACGCCGCTGCCACCTTAGTGTGTGTCTCCTCGCCGCCAATAGGGAGCGTTGCGCCACTGTCGTCATCTGGGCACACTGTGCTGCTACCGCCTTGGTGCATCGCTCCGCAGCTACCAGGTCCGACAGCGCCACCGTCGGCTCCTACCTCGTCTACTGCTAGTGCTGCTCCCTTCTCCCCTCCTCTACTAGTGCCGTCGGACCCAGCTCCCTACACTACCGCTGGCTCCTTCGAGATGCCTGGCGTTCCTCCACCGTCGGCTGTCGGGTCGCCGTCCCCTAGCATGCCCACCATCGCCGGATCCAGGCCACCTGCTGCCGTTGTCCTCTTCCCAAGCGCAATGTCGCCTTCCTCCATGGTGTCGTTGTCCACATTCGCCTTCATGCCACCGCCGTCGTGGCGCGACGTGTCTGCTCTGGACTACTGGGCTTCGGGGAACCCAGTCGGCCAGCATGCGTCTTCGGTGCAGCACCACGACTCACCCCTAGCTTGGAACCGGCAGTCCCTCGCGTCCTCCTTCAGCGAGTTGAGTCTCCCGCCACCCAGTCCTGATTGGGTTGTAGACTCTGGAGCTTCGTACCACACCACCGCTGTCACTGATATACTCTCCTCTACCTGCCCTTTACACCCCTCTTCTCCTTCATCTATTGTTGTTGGGAATGGGTTTATTTTTTCGGTGACCTCAGTAGGTGACTCGGGTTCACCGGGTTCCTTTCAGCTTTGTAATGTTCTTTTCGCTCCTAACATCATTCCACACCTTCTTTTCGTTCTTCGTTTTACCACTAACAACAATGTTTCCATCGAGTTCGATCCTTTTGGTTTATTCGTAAAGGATCTTACTACTCGAGGTCTTCTTCTCCGCTCTGAGAGTTTGAGGCCCCTGTACACGCTGCATCTTCCTGCTTCCGCTCCGCATACGCCTTTTGCCCTTACTGTGACAACCTCTTCGACCACCTAGCGTCGTCGGCTTTACCACCCTGGTGTTGATTCTATGTCGAAGTTGTCTAGTAGTTCAGTGATTTTGTGTGCTCGGGGTACTCACGAGTCTCTTTGCCATGCTTGTCAGTTGGGTCGACACATTCAACTTCTTTTTCCGCATTCTATTACTCGTGTCGAGCGTATCTTTGATCTGATTCATTGTGATCTTTAGATATCACCTATTCTCAGTGTTTCTGGATCTAAGTATTACTTGGTGGTTGTTAATGATTTCTCGCACTATTCATGGACTTTTCCCTTGCGATAGAAGTCTGATACGTTCGACACCCTCTCTCACTTCTTCGCTTGGGTGTCCACCCAGTTTGGGTGCGCGATCAGGGCGGTCCAGTGCGACAACAGACACGAGTTTGAAAACTTTGTGTTCTGTGACTTCCTTATCTCTCACGATGTTCAGTTGTACATGTCTTGCTCATACACTTCCCCCAGAACGGCAAGGCTGAGCACATGATTCGGAACACCAACGATGTTATGTGCTCCCTGATGTTCCAAGCTTCTACTCTTGCTCTCTACTGGGCAGAGGCATTTCACACCGACACTATCGGTACCCTGGGTACCGTATACCCCTTGAGATTGCAAAGATCTCAAGGAAATGTCATCTACTTGATCTTAAGACCTTCGGAGGCCCACATGTCAGACATAAACGGACCCGCTTCCCCAACATGGTTAGTCTCAGGGACGCCACGTGTACCATCGAACCGGAGCTACCACCCACCAGGGGGAAGCTCCAGGCTATGTACCATAACTGCACCCCTGGTCCTAACCCCAGACCGAGGGAAGCTCCAGAACTGACACGTGTCTGGTGGCACCGGACCTATCTGTTCCCCACAGTATGCTCCAGAGCTGCCACGTGTCCAATCATCAGATCTTCAGCCTCAAACCACCGGTAGACTCCACAACGGCTCCGGATCTTCAAAGGGGAATCAAGGACTTCAAGACCCAATTAAGTGTCATTAATACTATGTTAATGACACACGATTGGACGACCTTAATTACTAGTAACGGTGCTGTCAAAGCTTGTAACACTGTCATTAAGGGTAATTAAGTGCATCAAATGTGTATCAATATTAGTAACCGCCAGGGCCACATGTCGAGCCAGGCCAACTTGTAACGGTCTGTCCTTGTACTATAAAAGGACAGGCCGACGATACATAGAGGGAAGGATCTGACCTGCTCTGATCTGATCTGGTCTAATCGGCTCACACGCGTACTTAACTCACCTGAGTTGAGTTCATACATCCAATACAACACCAACACATCCCGTGGAGTAGGGTATTACGCTCAGGCGGCCCGAACCACGTAAACCTTTGTGTCTCCTGTGTCATTTTACATTTCACCTTCTTGAATCTCCGCGCGCCCACACCGAACTTCAAACTCCGCAAACACTTTAGTAGTGTCGGGAGATCCGCCGGATCAAAACCACCGACAGTTGGCGCGCCTGAGATTTCAAGAATGGTGAACTCAGCTGCTGAATCATCCAATGGTCATCCCGCTGTTCAAGCTGTTGGGGGCAATCCCTCCAATATGCAGCCACCAGTAGGAACCTCAGTTTCAGCAGGAGTCACACTTCCACCACCGTCGCCTCCACCAGCAAATCAAGCTGGGCAGCGCGATGGTGCACCGGCGTCAATCACTGCATCGGCGAATCATGACAACCCGGAACACGCGCTCCATGCAGCACGTGCTCTCCTTCAGCGCCCACCACCTCCGGATGCATCCCGGGATGCAATGGAGCAGTGGAGGGCTGATGTGGAACATTTGGTTGCAGCAGCAGCCGACCGCATCTGTAACCAGGGTCCTCCTCCTTCAGGACGGGCCCCGTCGCAGTGACGGACCTTATCTGGCAGACTTGGTCCGCACGTTTCCAACAACAGGAGACGTGCTGCATCACAACAAGTGACGTCGTTGCCCTCCGGGGTGAGACGCACTCACACGGTATCAAGGCTTTCAACTCATGACCTCCGGGCAGAGCTTGATCGCCGATACCGTCAACAAGACGGTCGAGTCCATATCGAGCATGCTCGTGAAAGACGAGAAGCTCAGGACATTCCTGCTCCTAAAGGAGTAGGAGGAGGTTGTTCAGCCCTGGCCATGCATCTGTGTATGGTCAGGTGGCCACAGAAATTCCGGCCTCACCTGCCGGAGAAGTTTGACGGGACCGTTAATCCTGTTGAATTTCTTCAGATTTACTCCACTGCTATCCTGGCAGCTGGAGGAAATGAGGCCGTAATGGCCAACTATTTTCCAGTGGCTTTAACTGGGACCACCCGGTCCTGGTTTATGAGCCTTGCACCCAACTCCATCAACAGTTGGGAGGAGTTGTGCCGGCAGTTCACTGCCAACTTCGGGAGTTCATACACCCGACCAGGCACCGAACAGGACCTTTTTGCAGTCGTGCAAAAAGGGGGTGAATCCCTGCGATCATTCATCCAGAGATTTTCTCAGGTACGAAACACTATCCCTTCTATCTCTAGCGCTTCTGTCATTGTTGCATTTAGACAGGGCGTACGAGATAAGAAGATGTTGGAGAAACTGGCGATCAAGGAGATCATCAGTGTCACGGAACTCTTCCGCTTGGCTGACAAATGTGCCAGAGCTGTGGAGGGCCGTGAAATGCACTCCAAACCACCTCCGGAGGATCACAAGAAATCCTCCAAAGGCGAAGCCACTACCTCCGGGAGTGGCAAGAAGAAGAAAAAGACCAACAGCAAGAAGAAGCCGTTGGCCAGCGCATCTAATGCTGCAGCTGCTACAGCTCCGGGTGGCCGGGGGCCACGCCCCAAGAAGCGACCTCGACCGTCTCCTGAAGACGGTGGCAAACCCAAGGTGTGGTGTCCAATTCATAAGATGGACAGCCACAGTTTGGAAAACTGCCGGGAGGTCCAAAACCTTGCCGAGCGCTGCAACAAGCGCCGGGAAGAAGTTCCTTTCCAACAGAGGGAAGGAAAACACAAAGTTGACGAAGCTCCGGCTGAAGAGGAGTTAGGTTTTCAGGATCCTAAAAAGGTCCTGAAGGACATCTACACCTCCGTCGACGACGATTCTTACGTCTCTGACAATGAGCGTCAGAAGACCATGAACACCATTTTTGGTGGATCATGGGACATCACCTCCCGCCGCGTCCTCAAGACAATGCGACGGGACATGGCCGTTGTAGCTCCTACAGCTAGGGCGGAGCCTCATCGGAAGTGGATGGACACAGCCATCACTTTTGATGCTTCGGACTGCCCCTGAAGCATGGTTGGAGCAGGCCAGTTACCTTTGATGGTATCTCCTACCATCAATAACATTCAGCTCCACCATGTTATGGTAGACGAAGGTTTGGGGCTGAACCTCATAAGCTTCAAAGCTTTTACCAAGCTTCAGCTCCGACCTTCGGATCTTCACCCCTCCCGACCTGTCTCCGGAGTAGGTCCGGGAGCCATTACCCCACTTGGTGCTATTACCCTCCCCGTTACCTTCGGGACCCGGGAGAAGTATCGCACTGAGAAGTTGGTCTTTTGACGTTGCTCAGATCAACTTACCTTTCAACGCCATCTTGGGTAGGCCTGCCTTGTACAAATTCTTGGCAGCTGCTCATTATGACTACCTGGTGTTAAAGATGCCAACACCAGTAGGCGTTCTTTGGATCCACGGAGATCACACCGCCAGAGTAACCGCTCTGGAAGAACTTCATGCGCTTACTACGGCACAAGAGGAGGACTCTGGGAAGGAGAAAGCTCCAAAACCCCCGAGCATTCGTCAACGAGGCTCAACTTCTGCACCTCGAGTGCAGCCAAGCGGCGACACCGACATTCCCGTCAAAGTCGTCCAAATCGGTTCCAATGCCGCTCAGACCACTCGTATATTGGGGGGACTAAATGAAAAATAGGAACTCGCGCTCATCGCTTTCCTCCGGGCTAATGTCGATGTGTTTGCCTGGCAACCATCACAAATGCCTGGGATCCCCAGGGAAGTGATCGAGCACAATCTGAAGATCTACCCTGACGCCCGGCCCGTGCATCAGAAGCCTCAGAAGCAATCTGTGGAGCGACAGAACTTCGTTCGACAAGAAGTGAAGAAGTTGCTCGAAGCTGGATTCATCCGAGAAGTCTTCCATCCAAAATGGCTGGCAAACCCAGTCGTTGTGCCCAAGGCCGGCGGGAAGCTTTGGATGTGTATTGACTACACAACACTAAATAAGGCATGTCCAAAAGATCCATTCCCACTACCTAGAATAGATCAGATAGTGGATTCCACCTCCGGGTGTGAATTACTGTGTTTCCTAGACGCATATTCTTGGTATCATCAAATCAGAATTTCTAGGGAAGATGAAGAGCATACCTCTTTCATCACAGTAGATGGATTGTACTGTTATACAGCCATGCCATTTGGTCTCAAGAATGCAGCTTCAACTTTTGTACGAGCTATGTACAAAACTTTTGAAGAACTCATTAGAGACATAGTGGAAGTTTACGTTGATGACATCGTGGTCAAGGTCAAGAACAAGGAGTCACTCCTTGACACCTTACAGGCTGTCTTCGACAAGTTGCGGGTCACCCGCATAAAGTTAAACCCAGACAAGTGTGTCTTTGATGTTAGCTCCGGAAAACTTCTTGGTTTCCTGGTAAATCACCGAGGCATAGAAGCTAATCCGGCGAAGATCAAAGCCATTGAAGACATGCGGCCACCAGCCCGCATCAAGGATGTCCAAAAGCTGACTGGATGTCTAGCAGCCCTCAGCCGGTTCATTTCAAGACTGGCGGAACGGGCACTTCCCTTCTTCAAGTTATTGAGGAAGTCCGGACCATTCCAATGGTCTGAAGAAGCAGAAAAGGCGTTCCAGGAGCTAAAACAGTTCCTCACCACCCTACCAACCCTGGTAGCTCCGAATCCTGGTGAGCCTTTGCTGCTTTACATTTCAGCAACTGACAAAGTCGTCAGTATGGTCCTGGTTGCGGAGAGACCAGAACTGTCCCATGCTCAGGAATCCAGACCCCTCCGGGAGGGTCCGGAGGTTCCTGGAAGCGAGTCTGGGTCCCAGTTCCCAGATTTGAGTCCACAAGAAGATACTTCAGAAGACCCAGACCCCTTTGGAAGGGTCCAGGTCGCTTCTGAAGAAGCTTCGGGTCCCTCCAGCAAGGACCCGGAGGTCCCCGAAGAAGATCCAGATCCCTCCAGGAGGATCCGAGTCAATGAAGAGGAAGCTCCGGGCCCCTCCGGGAGGGTCCAGACCATCCAGCGCCCAGTGTACTTCATCAGTGAAGTACTTCATGACACCAAGACTCGATACCTAGAGGTGCATAAGCTACTCTATGCAGTTCTTATCGCCTCCAGGAAGCTTCGCCATTACTTCCAAGCTCACAAGATTTCAGTGGTGACTTCTTACCCACTTCGAGCAATCTTGCAGAATCCCAATTCAACTGGGAATATTGCAAATTGGTCAGCGGAATTGGTCGAATTCGATCTCGAATTCGTTCCAAGGCAAGCAATCAAGAGTCAAGCATTGGCAGATTTTGTGGCGGAATGGACTCCCTCTCCATCAAACCCTGGGGGCCCCAGTGAGCAGAAGCCAGAACACAAGGCTCCGGTCTTCACCGAGCCTCACTGGACCCTCTACTTCGATGGCTCCATGCAAAGGCAGGGGGCCGGAGCTGGAATCCTTCTCCTCGCACCAACCGGAGAGAAGGTAAAATACATGGTACACCTTGACTTCAAGGTGACCAACAACATGGCGGAGTACGAAGCACTCATCTACGGACTAAAGGTGGCACTGTAATATGGTGTCAAGCAACTGCTGGTCAAGGGAGATTCACAGATCATCATTAAACAAGTGAAAGGTGAATGCTCCTGCAACAATCTCCAGCTAGCTGCTTACCTCCTTGAAGTCAAGAGGCTTCAGAAGGACTTCGAAGTCCTAGACCTCCACCATGTCCAGCGTGTCCACAACGCTGAAGCCGACGAACTCTCGACGAAAGCGTCAACCGGAGCTCCAGCTCCTGACGGAACTTTTGTCCGGAGGTTGTCAAAACCCACAGCTCAGCCTGCCGAACTGAGCGAAGGGGGCGAGATCAGCATCCCGAAGTTGACGGTCCTGATGGCCCTGTTACCATGGCAGCCATCAAGGGTCGTAGGTGCTGCCGGAAGCTCCGAGCAACCCAGCACACAAGACTCGAATGCTCAAGTTAGCTCCGATGCATGGATTCGGAGATCCGGAACTACTTGAAAGGCAACATCCTTCCTGACGATGATGTATTCGCTGACCGGATAGACAGATTGGCTAAAAGATACACGTTGGTAGAAGGGGGGATCTCTACCGGTGCGGTGCCAACGGCGTCCTAATGCGGTGCATCACAAGGGAAGAAGGTTGCAAGCTCCTCGCAGAAATCCATGGAGGCGAGTGTGGGAACCACGCGTCTTCCCGCACGCTGGTCGGTAAAGCCTTCTGGCATGGCTTCTACTCGCCTACAACACTCCAGGATGCAATTGAGCTGGTGAAGAAATGCAAAGCATGCCAATTTCATGCAAAGCAAATTCACACACCGGCTCAGCCTCTACAAATAATACCTCCTAAATGGCCATTCGCCGTGTGGGGGATGGACATCTTGGGACCTTTCCCAAGAGCCGTCGGAGGTTACAAGTTCCTGTATGTCGCCATTGACAAGTTCACCAAGTGGCCGGAAGCAACTCCAGTTGTGACAATAAACAAGCAATCTGCTATCAACTTTTTGCAGTCCATTGTATGCAGATTTGGAGTTCCAAGCGAAATCATTACTGATAACGGGACCCAATTCACAAGTTCTGCATTTCAAGGATATTGCGAAGACCTCGACATTCAAGTTTGCTACGCCTCCGTAGCTCACCCGGCAAGCAATGGCCAGGCCGAGAGAGCAAATGCTAAAATCCTGAAAGGACTCAAAAAGTGCACCTATGAGCGCTTGAAAAAACATGGAGCCAACTGGATTAAAGAGCTTCCGCCCACTCTATGGGCCAACAGGACAACTCCAACCGGTCAACTGGAGAGACACCCTTCTTCCTGGTGTACGGAGCTGAAGCAATCCTTCCTCCATAAATCACCTTGGGGTCACTTTGGGTCCGGACCTTCGACGAAGCCACGCACGACCAGCTCCGGCGTGAAGACCTAGACCTCCTTGAGGAGGGAAGGTGCCAAGCAGCTGTTCGGAATGCCCGATACCGCCAAGCCCTTCGGCGCTATCATCAGCGGCATGTACACAACCGACAGCTCGAGGAAGGCGATCTGGTGCTACGGAGAATACAATCCAGAGAAGGGTTAAACAAACTCTCCCCCAGCTGGGAGGGACCCTTCCGAGTGATTAAAGTATCCCGTCCCAGAAGCGTTCGCTTGGCTACCGAGGATGGGACACCTCTCCCAAATCCTTGGAATATTGAGCACCTCCGTAAGTTCTACACTTAACATCACGGAGGTGAGTATGTAGTAATTTGAGGTGTATGTTATAGAGTCATTGTACAGAGTCGGGTAGTTCCTCCGGGAGAACAACCGGACCTTTCCCGGAAGGTCCACAAAGTTCATGCAACACTTGTCACAGTCTCAGGACTAAAAGTGTGGCTAGCTACCCTAGGTCAAACGAGAAATGAAACACGCTTAGCCTGGTTTCGTACCCTAAGAGTGTACTAGTTTCCCCTGTACCCCGGACCTATAATGAAAGACATATTCATGTGAAACAGACTCCACGTGCATTTATTTTGTACAGGCTCAACATTTTTTATTTTTCTCTTTCTTGTGTATAACAAAGTTGTGCAATTCTTAAGAAATTTTAGTTCGACCAGTTCATGTACAATTCGAGCTGTATTGTCAATTCTTCTGGATTCAAATATTGTTCATGGCCCACTCGCCTGAATGCCGCCAAGCCAATCCAGGGCCGGAGTGTGCTATCGACTTAGCCTGGTCAAGCACCCTAAGTACGCCACTCTACCTACACCCCAGCAGGCCGAAGTAAGGCAATTCCAAGTACAATTGGATCTGGAAGAAAGAAGGCAACACATTCGGTTGTATTCAGAATTGTGTTTGACCTAAAACTTTCCTGGGAATCATAAGCTGCAACGAAGTTATAGATAAGGAGCGAAGTTTACTATTTTTCTTGGCTTCAGTGTGCAGGAAAAATAAAGAATCCACATTGATGGAGAAAAGCCGGAGCTAACAAAGCTCCGACTACCCCTAGGTGGCTTGTAATCAATGTTAAACATTGAAAACGAGCATCACCGGAGCAACCAAGCTCCGGTAAAGCTAGGGGGGCCGGCCATCGACGCAGAATAAAAGATGGTGAGAAGACCCCACAAGCGGAGTCTGCTGCCGACAAGCTACGCGTTGGCAAAGGTCACTGCCGGAGCTACTAAGCTCCAGCACCCTAGAGGGCTAACTATCGATGCTCTACGCGTTTATAGGGACTATTCCCAGAGCTACTAAGCTCCGACGGTAGTCAATGCCGGAGCTTCTGAGCTCCGACAACCTCAGGGGGCCTTCACTATCGAAGACTTCGGACCTACACTCTACAAGTTCGAAGCAAACGAGTCTTCAACAAAACACAATATCCTCTTGGTACATGTTCACAATCAAATTGTGTACATCTACCAGGGGGCCAAGTGAAGACAAAAGTGTTGAAGACAAAAAATGAAATTCACAAAAATTTGGATTTCATTCATCTGGAGACAAGGGATTACAAAATTGGGGAAGAAAAAGAGAGAATACAAGTGGGAGCTACAGAGATGGTCCTAAATCCTATGGAAGAACTGGGCGACCTTCTGAGCAACCTCCGACACGTTGGCTCGGGTGGCTTCACCTTCTCCTTCGACAGGACCTTCAAGCATCGGGTCCAGAGGGAATTGAGGATCCCGGCTGGTGTAGCACGTCAGCACATACTCTGCGACGTTCTTCGCCAGGGAATGCACCTCAACCTCCAACTGGTCCGTGATGACGTCACCCACCTTGGAGAGTTTGCCACCCGCCAAGCTCAACGCTTGCAACGCTAGGTCTAGCTCCAGCTCCGGATCATCCGGACGCACGGGACTGAGGCCCATTGGTGTTAGCGCGTCGTTGGCTTTGCTCAGGAACTCCCAAATCTATAGGGAGTCCGCAATCCTCAAGCCCTTCAGTTCCTCCAAGGATCTTTTGGCCGCCGCCAGTTCAGAATTCTCACGAGCAAGGCGCTCAACCTCTTTGCCATTTTGCTGAATCTTTTCAGCAACCTGCTTCTCGAGTTTTCCGACCTCCTCCTCCCGAAGGTAGATCTTGTTCTGGTGGTCAACCAGGTCCTTCTCCCTGCCCCTAACTTTCTTCTCCATGGCAGCGATGGCACACTCTTGCTGGTAGAGTTCCTGCCCTCGCACCCAGGCCTTCTCCTCCTCCTCAACGCAACGCTCCTCCAATTTCTTAGCGCGTTCCTCGAGGCCCTTGTTAGCCAGAGCCACCTTTTCGGTGAGCTCCTCCTCCCTCTTCAAGACGTCATCCCGCAGCTCTAGGAGTTTTTGCTCTTCGTCTTCGAGCCTCTTCTCCCTCTCCTCAAGTGCCTCCCGGCGCTTGATGAGAGTAGTGTTAATGGCGTCAAGCCTTTCTTGGCGATCATCAGCCGCACTATTAGCTGCCTTGGTCTGCTCATAAATGGCTCGAGATTGAGCGTCGAGGGCACGAGTCAAGCTCTCCCTATCATCCAATAATTTGCCCCAATATTCCAGGCGAACCTTCTCCTATTTGATCCACTCCTTGTCAGCTGCCAGCCTCGACTGCGCCAGCTTGGTCTCGAAGTAGAGCTGGTTACGCCACCGCCTAAGGGTTTGGCGCTCCTCTTCAAGAGCCTTGCTGTCATGATAGAACGCCAGGTGGACTTGACGCAGACTGGAGCAAGCGTTGTCAATGGACAAGGACAGGGGAATAGGGTATGGACTTGCTGGGGTCTCCTCTGCTGGTTCCAGTGGGTTCTCGCTTACAAAAATTGGGTTCCACTCCACAAGAGTTGTCCCCTGAGCCTCCACTGCACTAGGGCCGTCCTCTGGAATAGCCTCAGTCGCCACCGAGGAGGGTCCCGCAGAAGAAGTTCCGACCTTCGGAAGTGGTTCCGAAGGCCCTGCCGCCAGGTCTTCATTTGCCCCCTCAGGCAGGGGGCCAGCGACTTCATTAGGGCACCCTGGTTCAGCAGTAGGCACCTCCGCCGTCATCACTTCCGGAGCAGAGGCTACTTCCGGCTCCGACCTGGGCTCCTCCTCCGTTGGTGAATCAGGCGTTGGCACCTCGACCATCGTAGGTTCGAGTGCTGATGCCTCTGCAACGACCGGCTCGGGCGCTGGGAGGTCAACAACAACCGGCCCTGAGGCCGGAGCTTCAACCTCAACCGGCTCTGCAGCCGGAGCTTCAGTGGCGACCGGCTCTGATGTCGGAGCTTCGGAGGTAGCTGGCTCAACCGCTGGGACTCCCTCAACATCTGGCTCACTCGCTGGGACTTCAATAACCTCCGGCTCAACCGCCAGGGTTTCGACAATTTCTGGCTCTGGGGCCGGAGTCACTGCTTCCTCCGGCTCAAAGGCCAAAGCTTCCATCATCTCAGCATCAAGACCTGAGGCTTCAACCTTCGGGGTAGGTGCCGCTGGCGCATCTTCTCTCCTGTGGTCCAGCGCTACCACGGGAGTCTCAAGGGATGAGTCGAGGTCCATGACCACGACAGCTGGCACTGGAGCTGCCGCAGCTTCAGCCACCACTTCGGGCGGCACCGGGACAGGAGCAGAAGCCCCCGCCCTCACAGCTTCAGCTGCTGTGGCTGAGGGTGGAGCCTCACTCCTCTTCTTGGGAACGCTGCAGATGATGGATGAAGAAACTTAAAAAACAATTACTACAACAAAACAACTGTCTGAGGTAAAGATTAAAAATTACCTCGGAAGGCTTCCGCACCAGCTTGCACGGAATCTTTTTCCCGGGCATTCTGGACTGACCATGGCTGCTGCTGGCGTGGTAGCTCCAGAAGGCCCCCCGGAACTTGTTGCAGCCGTGGGCATTTCCTTAGTCGAGGTCCCCCTCGACCGAGAAGGACCTCCGGACCCAGAGGCCTCAACTGGCCTTGGTGCTGGAGTCACATGCCCGGAGCTAGCACCTCAGGAAGACACCGCTGCAAGTGCAGTCGCCGCAGTTGTAGAAGACCTCCCCCTCCGGGGAGAAGGAGCTGATGCAGAGGATGCGGGCCTGACGGACCTTCCGTCGGCATGCTTCAGCTTCCTCTTCCAGCTCGAGGGTTCGTCCGCCGGCTCCTTGCCCTTGCTGATGACTTCGGTCCTTGGCTTCGGGGCAGGGTCGGAGCCACCTTCAGAAGCCCCAGGGATCACCACCCTGGAAGTCGATCTTCTCTCAATGACACCAAGGTCGTCAAGCACCGACATCGACCGCCAGAGCTCCCTGCTGAACTCTACTTCCACGTTCAGAGGGAGGGAAGCTGGTGGCGGGGTCAAGTCATCACCCGCGACGTCGATGCCATGTTGGAACTTCTTGAGATGAAACTCCAAGGTCGCCCCCTCCATGTTGGATTTCAGCCCAGTCTCGACCCGGTCGTCGTCCATCACACTGTTGAGGGACCAAGCGAGTTTTTCTCTCCTCTTCAACGGTGCCCACCTGTTGACCAGGAAATTGCAAAATACCGCCTGAGGAGTTAATCCTCCCTCCACACACTGGTGGATTGAATGTAGGCCTAGAGGGGGGGTGAATAGGCCTTTTTGAATTTTCTCGGTTCCTGTAGCACTTCAACAACAAGGTCAAAACCAGATATATCGGACTAGTCCGGTAAAGTGCGGACTAGTCCGGATTTCACGGGCTAGGTTGATCAAGTTAGGTCAATTTGATTGTTTCGTTGACGTTTGCAGCGGAAATATAAACTTTAATAACAGTTCAATAGTTGTATGTCAAGTTCTATTGCAAGTATGATTCTTGTTCAACTATTTAACTTGAATTCAACAAAATGAATCAAACCCTAGATAATGTTGATCAACTAGAATGATGAACACAAACGAAAAAGACACAAGATTTATCCCGTGGTTCGGTTACCACGAAGGCAACCTACGTCCACGTTGAGGAGCCCACAAAAGGACCGGGTCTTCACCAACCCTTCCCTCGTCGGATCGCCACGAAGGCCAATCCTCTTCCACTAATCACACAGGGGTAAATCACCAAGTTGAAGGGGCGATCTCACAAGTTGAGAGCTCCCTTGATTACAAGTTTCAAGACCACCAATAACACACTTCGAAATATACAAATTGAGATACAAGAGTGTGTTAGAGATTCAAACCAAGAGCTCAATCGTGTGCCAAGTGCCTCTCCAATGATCTAGAAGTGATCTTCAATGGATTGATTGATTTTGCACTTAATTTCGTGGAGAGAGATGGTTTTTGAGTCTCTTGGGAGGTGTGACGGCGCTAGGGTTCGAGAGAGGGTGAAAGTGGGCCGTGCACCTCTATTTATATGGGGTTTCTAGAAGTCACCGTTAGGGTTCAGAAAGATCGGACTAGTCCGTGGTGGTGACCGGACTAGTCCGGTGTGCTGTGTGTAGCAAACCCTAAGTGTCCAGGAATATCGGACTAGTCCGGTTGAAAATGGACTTGTCCGATTTTGCTACTGGAAAGCTTCGGACTAGTCCGATTGCCATCGGACTTGTCCGGACAAATGAAACCCTAAGTGTTTGGGATGACAAGTCCGCACTTGGAGGACTTGTCCGATTTAGATCAGAGTGTATGTCAGACTAGTCCGTGTAGACACCAGACTTGTCCGAAGTGGATCAGAATGAATATCGGACTAGTCCGGGTCACAACGGACTTGTCCGATTTTGTGTGACTTGTGCATTGTGTTAAGGACTAGTCCGCATTGGAGAGGACTAGTCCGAAGTGGATCAGAAAGATATCGGACTAGTCCGGCTGATATCGGACTAGTCCGGTCCTGTATAGCTTTGTACATTGTGTGTGTGTGATTAAATGAGATTGAGCTCTTGGGTGTGTTTCCTTAACACACTCCATACATACTAAACTACTAATTTCTTCTCCTTGAGCTCAAATTCATTTTCCTTCTCAATTTCCCTCTTTTCGGCACTTTGCTCATTTTTCATCATTTTCCTGTATTCATCTCAACAAAAGGATTAGGATCCCAATTGCTTGTCATAAATCATCCAAAACCCACAAGGGAGTCCTAGATGCACTTTCAATCTCCCCCTTTTTGGTGATTGATGACAACCAATTGAGATTTCACAAAATGAGGTATAAAATGAGATTTTCATAAAGTATGCACATATGACTCAAAAATACATCAAGCAACAAGATAATTATTCATGTGTGCATTCTTTATGGTGGGATGCATACTAAGAGCATGAATGCATTAAGAATGACAGAATTTGCATTGATCAACTAATATCAAGTGAATATGGCATTTCAGGAGCAAAAATTCAGATTTCATCACACACTTGCAAATTAATTGAGCAATTTAACACAGGACCAAACATGATATGAAAATAGTGTTAAACAAATACAATCACAATTAAAAATACATAGAGAGATCTCTCCTCGCATCCTATTCAGCTAAAGCTAAGACTAGAGACTCCCCCTCAATCTCTCCCCCTTTGGCATCAAGACACCAAAAAGAGAGAGAGGAAGGTCCTAGGGCTTCACTCTTCGCTGTCAGTCCTCTCGTCGTCTTCATCGTCTTCATCGCTTTCCGCTTGACGAGGTTGAGAGGGAGGAGGAGGAGCGGAGCTGCTCGAGCCCCCAATGCCAAAATAGGCAAGCTCGGAGGGAGTCAAGGGGCTGAGCTCGGTGATGTCCGGATCAGAATCTTCAGAAAGTACTGGAGATCCAATTGGGTTGATCTCCAGCTTCTCACTCAGCTGCTTCACATTGGCTTTTATGTACCTCATGTTCTCCTTCCTCTTCTGATTTAGCTTGTGAAGCTTCACTTCAGTTTTCTTGCATGAGGAGAAAATTGCAGCCAAGTACTTGAGGATCCCACTGGCGGATCCTTTCTGAGGGGCTTCCCTGGAGGGAGGAGGAGCCCTAGCTGCTTCTTCTTGCCTTGCCGGTGCCTCGGGGCTTGAGGCCGGCGATGGAGCAGCCTGGACACTCACTGGCTGAGGCTTCTGAGGCCTCAGTGGGGTGTGCTCCACATCCTTCACAAACTCGATCCCTGTGACCTTCTCAACCATAAACATCAAGTAAGGGGCATAGCCACAGGATCGGTTGGGGGTACTTGAGATATTGACCATATCATTCCAAATATAGTCTGCAACATCAAACTGTCTCTTCTTGCTTATGACCCTCATTAGAGTCCGGAGGTAACCCTATACACTCCCTGCATCCCCATCCTTGGGGGCAATTGTCTTCCTGAGGACTCTGTTGAGGACCACAAAGAAGGGCTTCATGTTCTTTGTGGAGGGAGGAACATACTTAGAGTTGGGCTCATACATGAACTTCATTCCGTCCCTCTCAATGACCCCTATGTTGTGGATGATTAGGTGGTCATTTCTAGCAGAGTCTAAGTGGAGCAGGCTGGCAAACTCTTCCTGAGTAATAGAATACTTGGATCCATGAGTCATCCAAGTCACACTTTCTTCGTCTTCGCTTGAGAAGTGGCACGTTGCATAAAATTGTGCTATCACTTCATCATTCCAGTTGTGTCTGAAAGCAAAGAGATCCTTCAGACCATGTCTCTCTGCAGCTGCTATCACTTCATCAAAAGCAGCACATTTCTTCTTCTCAAGGTGGGCCCAGTCAATCCATTGACTGTGCACCACCAGGGTCTTCATCGGCAAGTAGACCAGCTTGTAGAAATCAGCATGGAAATTTGACCAAAATCTGCCATCAGCTGCTTGCTTGGGCCTTGCATAGCAATCAACACTTCTCAACTTTGCAGCCACATCGCTGCTCTTGCCAGTGAATCTTTCCTCATTGGGGTCCCGGACCCCTTCTCTGGGAGTATGCAGCTTCAGGGGCCCAACAGGCCCTGTGGCAACTCCCTTGCCTTTTCCTTTTGCTTGGCGAAGGCCGCTTGTAGACAGAGCAGCCTTCGAGGCAGGCTTCTTGGCACAGACCTTCCTCCGAACCTGGGGAGGTGAGGGAGCAGGCTCGGAGGGTCTCTCTTGGCGTTTCTTGCCAAGACCCGCCGAGGACCGAGGTGCCACCTCGTGGTCCAACTCGGCCTCGAAATCAGAGATTTCGTTGTCGGAGCTCGACATGATCTGAGAATGAGTGATCAAGAGAAAGGACAAGTTATACAAGGTATTGGTGAGGTAAGATGGCAATGGAAGGCACTAGGGAATCAAACAATTAGGTTTTGGTTCAGAAACAATGGACTTGTCCGGTGCACAGGCACGGACTAGTCCGGGGGACCGGACTTGTCCGTACCTGGACCGGACTAGTCCGGTGTTCGTCTGCAAAAACCTAACAGACTGGACAAAAATTGATCCCTAAGGTAAAACTAGTCTAGCATACACATAGTACATCAACTAGACATGTAACTAGTGAAGAATGCTAGGCCAAACGATAAGCAATAGAGAAATTTGTGATTTCTTAGTGTTTTGAAGAAAATTTACCAAGAAATCAAAGGAAGCTTGAGATTTTGGGGGTTGGAGGCCGGACTTGTCCGCTAACTTCAATCCCCGAGTCTTCAAGCTTGATCTCCGCCCAAGATTGAGGCTTTTCGACGGAGGAATCAAGGATTCGCCTTGGGAGCTCGAGCGCAAGAGAGAGAAAGCTTGGGGGCGAGTGTGGGGTGAAGGGATTAGGGTTTGGTGGCGGCTAGGGTTATGGACACGAAAAATCGGACAAGTCCGGACATGACCGGACTAGTCCGAAGTCATCCAGAGACCTATATCGGACTAGTCCGTGGTCTGTCGGACTAGTCCGGCCTAACCGGCACTCTGCGGACTAGTCTGCAATGGCGGACTAGTCCGGGTAACCACGGACTTGTCCGTGGTCACCAGGAAAGAATTGCATAGCCCATTCATATATATTTGAAGGTCCAATAATTGAGAGTAGAGAGGCAAAACAATTCAAATAATCTTGATGAATTTGACCAGTAAGAAAACAACAATCATACTATGATCAAAAATTCATCAAGATCCAATAATTGACATAGTTTTTCGAGAGAAAAATGAAGAGGGATGATTTTCACAATTCAATCAATATTTTGAAGCAATCATACAGGTATGCAACTTTTCAAGCCACACTCCGAGAATCAAGAATGTTTAGCTCATTTCGGAGTTCGCAAAAACGTTTTTCATCAAGTGGCTTGGTGAATATGTCGGCCAATTGTTTTTGGGTGTTGACATGAGAGATGGATATGTCTCCTTTCATGGAATGGTCTCTCAAGAAATGGTGTCTTATGTCAATGTGTTTAGTCCTAGAGTGCTCAACTGGATTGTGGGCTATTTTAATGGCACTCTCATTATCACAAAGGAGAGGAATACGGTTCATATTGTAACCGTAATCCCTTAGAGTTTGTCGCATCCAAAGGAGTTGTGCATAACAACTCCCGGCTGCAACATACTCCGCTTCGGCTGTGGATAATGCAATGGAATTTTGTTTCTTGGATGACCAAGAAACTAAGGATCTTCCTAGGAATTGGCAAGTGCCGGAAGTGCTTTTTCTATCAACTTTGCACCCGGCATAATCTGCATCGGAATACCCAATGAGATTGAATTTTGAGCCTTTTGGGTACCAAAGACCAAGGTTGGGTGTATGAACTAAATATCTTAGGATTCTCTTTACGGCTGTCAAATGACATTCCTTAGGGTTGGCTTGAAATCTTGCACACAAACATACACTCAACATAATATCTGGCCTAGATGCACATAAGTAAAGTAAAGGTCCAATCATGGAGCGATATACCTTTTGGTCAACGCTCGGTCCATCTTCATTGAGATCCAAGTGGCCATTCGTTGCCATGGGAGTCTTTATGGGCTTTGCCTTGTCCATGCCAAACTTCTTGAGGATGTCCTGTGTGTACTTGGTTTGGCTTATGAATGTTCCTTCCCTTTGTTGCCGCACTTGGAATCCCAAGAAGTACTTCAATTCTCCCATCATTGACATTTCAAATCTGTCTGTCATAATTTTACTAAACTCTTCACAGAAAGATTGGTTAGTTGATCCAAAAATTATATCATCAACATAGATTTGGCAAATAAAAAGATCATTATCTAGATTTTTTGTGAATAATGTATAGTCTACTTTGCCAATTTGAAAACCATTATCAATTAAAAAATCTCTAAGACACTCATACCAAGCTCTAGGAGCTTGTTTGAGGCCATAGAGAGCCTTACGCAGTTTATACACGTGGTCGGGGAACTCTTCGTCTTCAAATCCGGGTGGTTGCTCCACGTACACCTCCTCCTTGATCGGTCCGTTGAGGAAGGCGCTTTTCACGTCCATTTGATACAGCTTGAAATCATGGTGAGTAGCATATGCAAGTAATATTCTAATTGATTCAAGCCTAGCTACTGGAGCAAAGGTTTCATCGAAATCCAAACCTTCGACTTATGAGTAACCTTTGGCCACAAGTCGTGCCTTGTTTCTTGTCACCACCCCGTGTTCGTCTTGTTTGTTGCGGAAGACCCACTTGGTGCCCACTATGTTTGCATTGGGTCTTTCCACCAGTTCCCAAACCTCGTTTCTCTTGAAGTTGTTCAACTCTTCTTGCATTGCCACCACCCAGTCCGGATCCTTCAATGCATCCTCAGTCCTGCGGGGTTCCAAAAAGGAGACAAACGAGTAATGTTCACAGAAATTTGCTATACGAGATCTAGTGGTTACTCCCTTTTGGATGTCGCCGATGATGTTGTCGATTGGATGATCCCTTTGAATGCATTGGTGTACTCTTGGGTGTGGCACTTGGGGGGTCGTATGTTGGTGATCATCTTCTTCTCCCCCTGAGTTGTTGTCCTCGTTGATTTGTTGATCATGTTCATATTCCTGTGATTGATCTTGTATTGATGCTCCCCCTTGATTGTTGATCTCCTCTTGTGGTTCACTTTCCTCGTGTATTTGTGACGATGACTCTTGTGGTCGTACTTCGCCTAGAGCCATCCTCTTCAATGCTTGATAGGGGGCTTCCTCTTTACCTGATTCACATTGATCAACTTGCTCCTTTTGGGAGCCATTAGTTTCATCGAACACTATGTCACGTGCCACTTCAACAAGTCTGGATGCCTTGTTGAAAACACGATAGGCTTAAGTGTTCGAATCATAACCAAGCAAGAAACCTTCATCGGACTTCGAAGCGAACTTTGAAGTCATGGGCTTCTTGTTCAAAATATAGCAAGGAGAACCGAAAACTCGAAAATATGAAATATTCGGTTTGTTACCGGTGAGTAGCTCATAGGGGGTCTTCTTTAGTAGTCGATGAAGGTAGAGTCGATTTGTGGCATGGCAAGCGGTGTTGATTGCTTCCGCCCAAAATCGATCCGAAGTCTTGTATTCATCGAGCATTGTTCTTGCCATCTCTATGAGCGTTCGGTTCTTCCTTTCGGCAACTCCGTTTTGTTGTGGAGAGTATGGTGCTGAGAATTCGTGCTTGATTCCTTCCTCATCAAGGTACTCCTCCACTTGTATGTTCTTGAACTCCGTGCCGTTGTCGCTCCGAATACTCTTGATTGATAGTGAGAACTCGTTTTGCGCTCGCTTGAAGAATTTCTTGAGTGTTCCTTGTGTTTCTGACTTGTCATGCAAAAAGAACACCCAAGTGAAGCGGGAAAAATCATCAATAACAACTAAACCGTATTTATTACCGCCGATGTTTATGTAAGCAATTGGACCAAACAAGTCCATATGAAGTAGTTCGAGCGGTCTTGTCGTGGTCATGATGTTCTTCGCGGGATGTTGTGCTCCAACTTGCTTCCCTGCTTGGCACGCGCTACAAGGCCTGTCTTTCTCAAACACAACATCTTTCAAACCTCGGATGTGATCGCCCTTGAGGAGTTTTTAAAAGTTCCTCATACCAACATGTGCTAGCCGCCTATGCCACAGCCAACCCATGTTGGTTTTTGCAATCAAGCATGTGTCGAGTTCGGCTTTACTCTTGTTGAAGTCAACAAGGTAAAGCTTTCCCTTTAACATACCCTTGAATGCAACGGAACCATCACTCCTCCTTGAAACGGTCACACCCTCGTTAGTAAACAAGCAATTATAACCTTTGTCACATAATTGAGATATGGACAGCAGGTTATAATCTAAAGATTCAACGTGTAAAACATGCGAAAGAGTATGTTCAGAGGATATTGCTATTTTACCGGTACCGAGGACCCTTCCTTGACTGTTATCCCCAAAGTAGATGCCTTCGTTTGGGTCCTTGTTCACTTCATACTCCACAAACATCCTCCTTTCTCCGGTCATGTGGTTGGTGCATCCACTGTCTAGCACCCATTTGGATCCACCGGAGGAGTAGGCCTGCAAAAACAAATTACGCCTTGGTTTTAGGTACCCAAGCTTGCTTGGGTCCTTGGAGGTTAGTAACAATACATTTGGGCACCCACACATGGGATTTTGTGTTCCCATGGCGTGGCCCAGCATAATAACCATACACTTTACCAACATTATTTTTCATTAATACATAAGAAGCATCAAAGGTTTTAAACAAGAGTTGCTGTTGATTATGGGTCGGACTAGTCTGTGTGACCGGACTTGTCCGGATGACCGGACTTGTCCGGACCACAACCGGACTAGTCCGGTTTTCATGAGAGTTCAGGTTTTTAGTTTTCGAGTTACCAGGTTGTGAGGGTCCTCCCTTCACAAAGGTAATCCTTCCCTTGTTATTCTTATGATTTCCAGCTCTTTGCTTTCCATCATAAGAGTAACCAATGCCATACTTGACATTTGGAGGTCTTTGGACCAAATATGCACTACGTGCATAGTTGATCCTCTCCTTGTCAAATATTACACATTGGGTAGGATTTTTGTCCTTTGTGGAGGTAGAATTTTCCTTCAACCTGGTGTTAATTTTATCACATTTGCAAATATGAGCGATATTAGTTGAAGTGGGTTGAGAAGGTAGGCTTGAAGAGGAGGAAGGTTCACTAAGCTTGAGTGACTCAACCTGCACTTCAAGGATCTTGTTGACCTTGATTAGGTCATCAAGTTGATCCTTGATTGCAACGTTTGAGTTGGTTAACTCCAAGCAAGTTTTCTTGCTTGAAGCTAGCTCAAGCTCTAGTGAGTGGTTTCTCTCCTTTTCAAGAACTAGAAGATTGTCAAGTTCGACATGCTTCTCCTTTTGGGAGATAATCATGTCTTCTTGACGATCAATTAGCTCTTCCTTCTCAACAAGTTGGTTAAGCAAGAATTTCATTTTAGCAGCAGTTTTTCTATCTAAACCAATTAGCATATCTTCGTCATCACTATCTAGATCATCATCACTTGAGTAAGAATGCAAGGAAGGAGTTTTGATGTTTACCTTGCGTTTACCTTCCTTAGCCATGAGGTAAGTTCCATTTGCCTTCTTTGCACCGAGCGTGGGGAACAGTGTAGGTTTCTTGGACATGCTTTCAATGGCTATGCTAGCCATTTCTTCTTCATCGGACGATGAGGACTCATCGTTTGAGTCCCACTCCTTTCCGATGTGTGCTTGTTCAGCTTGTTTCTTCTTCTTGAAGAATTTCTTCGGTTGAGGCTTGGACTCTTTACTCTTCTTCTTGTTGTCCTCATACGGGCAATCGACTATAAAGTGATTGTACTCACCACAATTATAGCATGCCCGCCTCATATTCGGCTTTGTCTTCTCCTTGTATTTTCCTTCACTCGATTTTGTTCCTTGTCTTTTCTTCATAGTTCTTTTGAACTTCTTCATGAACAAGATCATATCTTCTTCGTCCAGTTCGCTGCTTTCATCATCGCTGTCCTCCTCAAGCTGTGCTTCTCTTGCTTCTTTGGATAGAGGCTTGAGTGAGGACTTTAGGGCAACTCCCTTCTTCTTGGCTGATGTGAGGTCGGCTATTTCTTTTACGTGCTTGGCTTGCTTCTCCATCATCTCAAAGTTGATGATTTTGCCAAGCAGTTCATCCGGAGTCATTTTCTTGTACCCGGGACTTTCTCGGATCATAGAGCAAAGTGTGACGTTGCGAGGCATAAAGGCTCTAAGGATGAGCTTTACAACCTCGTGGTCATTCCACTTTTTGCTCCCATATGATCGAACCTTGTTCACAAGAGTCTTCAGTCTGTTGTACATGTCCTGGGGAGACTCATCTTCCTCAATCGCGAACCTTCCTAGTTCGCCTTCAATCATTTCAATCTTTGCCTCCCGCACATGCCGGTCACCTTCATGTGCTGTCTGTAGTGTGTCCCAGATTTCTTTGGCAATTTCCAATCCGTCCACCTTTGTGAATTCATCTCGACTTAGAGATGAGGTGATAATGGCTGCGGCTTGGGCATTCCTGTGGATGGCTTGCTCTTGACTTGGCGTGAGCTCTTCATCGTCATCAGGGATGTTTATTCCAGTGCACACAATATGCCATAAACTTGGGTTAAGGGAAATCAAGTGCATCTTCATATTTTTCCTCCACATGGAGTAATCACTCCCATCGAAGTGTGGGGCTTTTCCGAGAGGAATAGATAGATAATGACTGCTGTTAGAGTTTAAACGGTCATAATTAAAAGGATATCGGGAGTAGTCGGTGTGACTACTCCCCTTCTTCTTTTCTTCCACTTTAGATTTCCCCTTGGAAAGCACTTTCTTTCTAAGGAGTGCTTTTAGCTCCAATGTCTCCTCATCATCATCATCGAAGTCTTGAATGGCTTCGAGATACTTTTCAAGCTTTTGGTGCTTGTCATTGTTCATTTCTTCCTGGTTGTTGATTTTCTGGACTTCCTTCATGTCCGACATGATCTCTTCGAGTGGTTGCACTCTTTCTTGAAGAACCTGCTCTGATACCAATTGAATGTAGGCCTAGAAGGGGGGTGAATAGGCCTTTTTGAATTTTCTCGGTTCCTGTAGCGCTTCAACAACAAGGTCAAAACCAGATATATCGGACTAGTCCGGTAAAGTGCGGACTAGTCCGGATTTCACGGGCTAGGTTGATCAAGTTATGTCAATTTGATTGTTTCGTTGACGTTTGCAGCGGAAATATAAACTTTAATAACAATTCAATAGTTGTATGTCAAGTTCTATTTCAAGTATGATTCTTGTTCAACTATTTAACTTGAATTCAACAAAATGAATCAAACCCTAGATAATGTTGATCAACTAGAATGATGAACACAAACGAACAAGACACAAGATTTATCCCGTGGTTCGGTTACCACGAAGGCAACCTACGTCCACGTTGAGGAGCCCACAAAAGGACCGGGTCTTCACCAACCCTTCCCTCGTCGGATCGCCACGAAGGCCAATCCTCTTCCACTAATGACACAGGGGTAAATCACCAAGTTGAAGGGGCGATCTCACAAGTTGAGAGCTCCCTTGATTACAAGTTTCAAGACCACCAATAACACACTTCGAAATATACAAATTGAGATACAAGAGTGTGTTAGAGATTCAAACCAAGAGCTCAATCGTGTGCCAAGTGCCTCTCTAATGATCTAGAAGTGATCTTCAATGGATTGATTGATTTTGCACTTAATTTCGTGGAGAGAGATGGTTTTTGAGTCTCTTGGGAGGTGTGACGGCGCTAGGGTTCGAGAGAGGGTGAAAGTGGGCCGTGCACCTCTATTTATATGGGGTTTCTAGAAGTTACCGTTAGGGTTCAGAAAGATCAGACTAGTCCGTGGTGGTGACCGGACTAGTCCGGTGTGCTGTGTGTAGCAAACCCTAAGTGTCCAGGAATATCGGACTAGTCCGGTTGAAAACGGACTTGTCCGATTTCGCTACTGGAAAGCTTCGGACTAGTCCGATTGCCATCGGACTTGTCCGGACAAATGAAACCCTAAGTGTTTGGGATGACAAGTCCGCACTTGGAGGACTTGTCCGATTTAGATCAGAGTGTATGTCGGACTAGTCCGTGTAGACACCGGACTTGTCCGAAGTGGATCAGAATGAATATCGGACTAGTCCGGGTCACAACAGACTTGTCCGATTTTGTGTGACTTGTGCATTGTGTTAAGGACTAGTCCGCATTGGAGAGGACTAGTCCGAAGTGGATCAGAAAGATATCGGACTAGTCCGGCTGATATCGGACTAGTCCGGTCCTGTATAGCTTTGTGCATTGTGTGTGTGTGATTAAATGAGATTGAGCTCTTGGGTGTGTTTCCTTAACACACTCCATACATACTAAACTACTAATTTCTTCTCCTTGAGCTCAAATTCATTTTCCTTCTCAATTTCCCTCTTTTTGGCACTTTGCTCATTTTTCATCATTTTTCTGCATTCATCTCAACAAAAGGATTAGGATCCCAATTGCTTGTCATAAATCATCCAAAACCCACAAGGGAGTCCTAGATGCACTTTCACGGATCCTGGTCAGAGCAGGGTTGAAGGCATCCGACAACACCGGAGCTTCACTCCAGACTGCAATGTTGATGTTGGGGAGGCCTTTTGGCAGCTCTAGCTTCTCGTGCTCCTCCACCTGGATGACTATACAGTCTTTCTTCCAATCGTCCCACTTCCCAGAGGGAAACGACCGGAGGTACTTGAATGGGCACTTCTTGCGCTTCACAAAGTAGTAGAAGCCAAGGTACTCATCACCCCTCCCGGTGGTATGGACGGTGAAGAAGGTCTAGAAAAGCTCAATGCAGGGGGGGTGCCCACCCACATTTCGCAGAAGTGGACGAAGACAGACACTAGAAGAATGGAGTGGGGGCCAAGGTGGTACAGCTGCAGACCATAGAAGTCTAACAGCATCAAGAAAAGGAGGAAAAGGTGGGATCAACCCCACCATAGCGTACACAGAGAAGTACACCATCTCGCCGGCGTGCTCCTTCTCGAACGGGAGCTCCCCACCGGCGCGGACCTGGTGGTTGAAGAAGTCCGAGGACCACCCCATGAGGGCCCGAACCTTCTTCACGTCACCTTCGGTCTTCAAGCGGCTCTTGCGAAGACCCAACTCCATCGCAGCACAGCGAGGCAAGGGAGGAAAAGCAAGCACAAGTTTGGGAGTTCGAGCGCAAGTTCAGATGAGAGGCGTAAAGAACCCCAGATGGTGCGCGCTTTCCTTCTTAAGTAAGCCCCCGCAACGCTCGGATGGAAACCGCAGGGAAGCCGAAGATACTATTCAAAAATGTCACCCTGCCGATGACAAGAGGGCCCGGGACCACCCCGACGATCAAGTCGAGGTTCTTACCCAGGCGAACGGTTGTCATCATGTAAGGCAGGAAGCCCGAAGGTGGCAGCCTGACAAGGCGCACAGAACCAATACGATTTTCATATCGGGAACCAGCGACCTTCAATTGCGTGAGATCCGCACGCCAAATATCTCATTTGCCGCACCCGGGATATGCCACGCGGCGAGGATTTAACTCCAAAACTATCGCCAACGGCACATCTGAAGACTTTTGAAGACTCGGCTCAAAAGTCGAAGGATGGACCCACCTCAGGCGGAATGACTTCTCCCAAGAGGTCTTCCCCAGAGGTGGGCCTAGGGGGCCACTGTCGGTACCCTGGGTACCGTATACCCCTTGAGATTGCAAAGATCTCAAGGAAATGTCATCTACTTGATCTGAAGACCTTCGAAGGCCCACATGTCAGACATAAAGGGGCCCGCTTCCCCAACATGGTTAGTCCCAGGGACGCCACGTGTACCATCGATCCGGAGCTACCGCCCACCAGGGGTAAGCTCCGGGCTATGTACCATAACTGCACCCCCGGACCTAACCCCAGACCGAGGGAAGCTCCAGAACTAACACGTGTCTGGTGGCACCGGACCTATCTGTTCCCCACAGTATGCTCCAGAGCTGCCACGTGTCCAATCATTGGATCTTCAGCCTCAAACCACCGGTAGACTCCACAACGGCTCCGGATCTTCAAAGGGGAATCAAGGACTTCAAGACCCGATTAAGTGTCATTAATACTATGTTGATGACACACGATCGGACGACCTTAATTACCAGTAACGGTGCTGTCAAAGCCCGTAACTCAGTCATTAAGGGTAATTAATTGTATCAAATGTGTATCAATATTAGTAACCGCCAGGGCCACATGTCGGGCCAGGCCAACTTGTAACGGCATGTCCTTGTACTATAAAAGGACAGGCCGACGATACATAGAGGGAAGGATCTAACCTGATCTGATCTGATCTGGTCTAATCTGAAAGTGCATCTAGGACTCCCTTGTGGGTTTTGGATGATTTATGATAAGCAATTGGGATCCTAATCCTTTTGTTGAGATGAATGCAGGCAAATAATGAAAAATGAGCAAAATGCCAAAAAGAAGGGAAATGAGAAGCAAAGTGAATTTGAGCTCAAGGAGAAGAAAATAGTAGATTATTATGTATGGAGTGTGTTAAGGAAACACACCCAAGAGCTCAATCACTTTCAAGCACACACACACAATGCACAAAGTTATACAGGACCGGACTAGTCCGATATCAGCCGGACTAGTTCGATATCACTTTCTGCACAAAATCGGACAAGTCCGTTGTGATCCGGACTAGTCCGATATCTTTCTGATCCACTTCGGACTAGTCCTCCCCAATGCGGACTAGTCCTCAACACAATGCACAAGTCACACAAAATCGGACAAGTCCGTTGTGATCCGGACTAGTCCGATATTCTTTCTGATCCACTTCGAACAAGTCTACACGGACTAGTCCGATATACACACTGATCTAAATCGGACAAGTCCTCCAAGTGCGGACTTGTCATCCTAAACACTTAGGGTTTCATATGTCCGGACAAGTCCGATGGCAATCGGACTAGTCCGAAGATTTCCAGTAGTGAAATCAGACAAGTCCGTTTTCAACCGTACTAGTCCGATATTCCTGGACACTTAGGGTTTGCTACACACAGCACACCGGACTAGTCCGGTGACCACCACGGACTAGTCCGATCTTTCTGAACCCTAACGGTCACTTTTAGAAACCTCATATAAATAGAGGTGCACGGCTCACTTTTACAATCTCTCGAACCCTAGCGCCGTCACACCTCCCAAGAGACTCAAAAACCACCTCTCTCCACGAAATTAAGTGCAAAATCGATCAATCTATTGAAGATCACTTCTAGATCATTGGAGAGACACTTGGCACACATCATTGAGCTCTTGGTTTGATTCTCTAACACACTCTTGCGTTTCAATTTGTAATTTTTGAGTGTGTTATTGGTGGCTTTGTAAGTTGTAATCAAGGGAGCTCTCAACGTGTGAGAACACCCCTTCAACTTGGTTATTTACCCTTTGTGATTAGTGGAAGAGGATTGGCCTTCGTGGTGATCCGACGAGGGAAGGGTTGGAGAAGACCCGGTCCTTTTGTGGGCTCCTCAATGTGGACGTAGGTTGCCTTCGTGGTAGCCGAACCACGGGATAAATCGTGTGTCTTGTCCTTTTGCGTTCTTCATCTTAATTGATCAACTTAATCTAGGGTTTGATTCACTTTGTTCAATTTGAGTTAAATTGTTGAACAAGAGCCTTAATTGTAATAGACTTTGACATACAACTATTAAACTGTCATTCAAGTTTATATTTCCGCTGCAAACATTAACGAATCAATCAAATTGACTGAACTTGATCAACTTAGCCTGTGAAAACCGGACTAGTCCGCACTTTACCGGACTAGTCCGATATCTCTGGTATTGACTTTGTTGTTGAGTGTTACAGGAACCGAGAAAATTCAAAAAGGCCTATTCACCCCCCCCCCCTCTAGGCCTACATTCAATTGGTATCAGAGCCGGTTCTTCAAGAAAGAGTGCAACCACTCGAAGAGATCATGTCGGGCATGAAGGAAGTTCAGAAAATCAACAACCAGGAAGAAGTGAACAACGACAAGAACCAAAAGCTGGAAAAGTATCTCGAAGCAATTCAAGACTTCGATGATGATGACGAGGAGACGCTGGAGCTGAAAGCACTCCTCAGAAAGAAAGCACTTTCCAAAGGGAAAGCTAAAGTTGAAGAAAATAAGAAGGGGAGTAGTCACACTGACTACTCCCGATATCCTTTTAACTATGATCGTTTAAATTCAAACAACAGCCATTACCTATCTATTCCTCTTGGAAAAGCCCCACACTTCGATGGGAGTGGTTACTCCATGTGGAGGCAAAATATGAAGATGCACTTGATTTCCCTTAACCCAAGTTTATGGCATATTGTGTGCACAGGAATAGACATCCCAGATGACGACGAAGAGCTCACCCCAAATCAAGAGCAAGCCATCCACAGAAACGCTCAAGCCGCAGCCGTAATCACCTCCTCTCTAAGTCGAGATGAATTCACAAAGATGGACGGACTGGAGATTACCAAGGAAATATGGGACACACTACAAACAGCCCATGAAGGTGACCGGCATGTGCGGGAGGCGAAAATTGAAATGATCGAAGGCAAACTAGGAAGGTTCGCAATTGAGGAAGACGAGTCTCCCCAGGACATGTACAACCGATTGAAGACACTTGTAAACAAGGTTCGATCATATGGGAGCAAGAAGTGGAATGACCACGAGGTTGTAAAGCTCATCCTTAGAGCCTTTATGCCTCGCAATGTCACACTATGCTCTATGATCAGAGAAAGTCCCGGGTACAAGAGGATGACTTCAGATGAATTGCTTGGCAAAATCATCAACTTTGAAATGATGGAGAAACAAGCCAAGCACGTCAAAGAAATAGCCGACCTCACATTGGCCAAGAAGAAGGGAGTTGCCTTAAAGTCCACACTCAAGCCTATATCCAAAGAAGCAAGAGAAGCACAGCTTGAGGAGGACGGCGATGATGAAAGCAGGGAGCTGGACGAAGAGGATATGATTTTGTTCATGAAAAAGTTCAAAAGAATAATGAATAAAAGACAAGGAACAAAATCAAGTGAAGGCAAGTACAAGGAGAGGACAAAGCCGAAGATGAGGCGGGCGTGCTATAATTGTGGTGAGTATAACCACTTTATAGTCGATTGCCCGTATGAGGACAACAAGAAGAAGAATAAAGAAGCCAAGCCTCAACCGAAGAAATTCTTCAAGAAGAAGAAACAAGCTGAACAAGCACACATTGGAAAGGAGTGGGACTCAAACGATGAGTCCTCATCATCCGATGAAGAAGAGATGGCTAGCATAGCCATTGAAAGCACGTCCAAGAAACCCACACTCTTCCCCACGCTCGGTACAAAGAAGGGACATGGCACTTGCCTCATGGCAAAGGAAGGTAAACGCAAGGTAAACATCAAAACTCCTTCCATGCATTCCTACTCAAGTAATGATGAACTAGATAGTGATGATGAAGATATGTTAATTGGATTAGATAGAAAAATTGCTGCTAAAATGAAATTTTTACTTGACCAACTTGTTGAGAAGGAATGGCTAATTAATCGTCAAGAGGACATGATTATCTCCCAAAAGGAGAAGTATGTCGAACTTGACAATCTTCTAGTTCTTGAAAAGGAGAAAAACAGCTCACTAGAGCTTGAGCTAGCTTCAAGCAAGAAAACTTGCTTGGAGTTAACCAACTCAAACGTTGCAATCAAGGATCAACTTGATGACCTGATCAAGGTTAACAAGATCCTTGAAGTGCAAGTTGAGTCACTCAATATAAGTGAATCTTCCTCCTCTTCAAGTCTACCTTCTCAACCCACTTCAACTAATCTTGTTCATATGTGCAAATGTGGTAAAATCAACACCAGTTTGAAGGAAAAGTCTACCTCCACAAAGGATAAAAATCCTACCCAATGTGGAATATTTGACAAGGAGAGGATCAACTATGCACGTAGTGAATACTTGGTCCAAAGACCTCCAAATGTCAAGTATGGCATTGGTTACTCTTATGATGGAAAGCAAAATGGTGGAAGTCATAAGAATAACAAGGGAAGGATTACCTTTGTGAAGGGAGGCCCCTCACAACCTGGTAACTCGAAAATTAAGAACCTGAACTCTCATGAACACCGGACTAGTCCGGTTGTGGTCCGAACAAGTCCGGTCATCCGGACAAGTCCGGTCACCCAGACTAGTTCGATCCATAAACAACAGCAACTTTTGTTCAAAACCTTTGATGCCTCTTATGTATTAATGAGAAACAATCTTG
The DNA here is from genome assembly GCA_036927565.1 of Tuctoria greenei. Classification (NCBI taxonomy): domain Eukaryota; kingdom Viridiplantae; phylum Streptophyta; class Magnoliopsida; order Poales; family Poaceae; genus Tuctoria; species Tuctoria greenei. The sequence continues at coordinate 288,053,194 of JAYESD010000001.1, forward strand.
GTAAAGTTTATGCTTATTATGCTGGGCCACGCCATGGGAACACAAAATCCCATGTGTGGGTGCCCAAATGTATTGTAACTAACCTCCAAGGACCCAAGCAAGCTTGGGTACCTAAAACCAAGGCATAATTTGTTTCTGCAGGCCTATTCCTCCGGTGGATCTAAATGGGTGCTAGACAGTGGATGCACCAACCACATGACCGGAGAAAGGAGGATGTTCGTGGAATATGAAGAAAACGAGGACCCAAACGAAGGCATCTACTTCGGAGACAATAGTCAAGGAAGGGTGCTCGGTACCGGTAAAATAGCAATATCCTCTGAACACACTCTTTCTCATGTTTTACATGTTGAATCTTTAGATTATAACCTGCTGTCCATATCTCAATTATGTGACAAAGGTTATAATTGCTTGTTCACTAACGAGGGTGTGACCGTCTCAAGGAGGAGTGATGGTTCTGTTGCATTCAAGGGTATGTTGAAGGGAAAGCTTTACCTTGTTGACTTCAACAAGGATAAAGCCGAACTCGACACATGCTTGATTGCAAAAACCAACATGGGTTGGCTGTGGCATAGACAGCTAGCACATGTTGGTATGAGGAATCTTCAAAAACTCCTCAAGGGCGATCACATCCGAGGTTTGAAAGATGTTGTTTTTGAGAAAGACAGACCTTGTAGCGCGTGCCAAGCTGGGAAGCAAGTTGGAGCACATCATCCCGCAAAGAACATCATGACTACGACAAGACCGCTCGAACTACTTCATATGGACTTGTTTGGTCCAATTGCTTACATAAGCATCGGCGGTAATAAATATGGTTTAGTCATTATTGATGATTTTTCCCGCTTCACTTGGGTGTTCTTTTTGCATGACAAGTCAGAAACACAAGGGACACTCAAGAAATTCTTCAAGCGAGCACAAAACGAGTTCTCACTATCGATCAAGAGTATTCGGAGCGACAACGGAACGGAGTTCAAGAACATACAAGTGGAGGAGTACCTTGATGAGGAGGGAATCAAGCACGAATTTTCAGCACCATACTCTCCACAACAAAACGGAGTTGCCGAAAGGAAGAACCGAACGCTCATAGAGATGGCAAGAACAATGCTCGATGAATACAAGACTTCGGATCGATTTTGGGCGGAAGCAATTAACACCGCTTGCCACGCCGCAAATCGACTCTACCTTCATCGACTACTCAAGAAGACTCCTTATGAGCTACTCACCGGTAACAAACCAAACATTTCATATTTTCGAGTTTTCGGCTCTCCATGTTATATCTTGAACAAGAAGCCAGGACTTCAAAGTTCGCTTCGAAGTCCGATGAAGGTTTCTTGCTTGGTTATGATTTGAACACTTACCCCAATCGTGTTTTCAACAAGGCCTCCGGGCTTGTTGAAGTGGCACGTGATGTAGTGTTCGATGAAACTAATGGCTCCCAAAAGGAGCAAGTTGATCAATGTGAATTAGGTAAAGAAGAAGCTCCTTATCAAGCATTGAAGAGAATGGATCTAGGCGAAGTTCGACCACAAGAGTCGTCGTCACAAATACAAGAGGAAAGTGAACCACAAGAGGAGATCAACAATCAAGGGGGAGCTTTGATACAAGATCGATCACAAGAATATGAAGATGATCAACAAATCAACGAGGGCAACCACTCAGGGGGAGAAGAAAATGATCACCAACACACAACTCTCCAAGTGCCACAACCAAGAGTACACCAATGCATTCAAAGGGATCACCCAATCGACAACATCATCGGTGACATCCAAAAGGGAGTAACCACTAGATCTCATATAGCTAATTTTTGTGAGCATTACTCGTTTGTCTCCTTTTTGGAACCACGCAGGATTGAGGATGCATTGAAGGATCCGGACTGGGTGGTGGCAATGCAAGAAGAGTTGAACAACTTCAAGAGAAACGAGGTTTGGGAACTTGTGGCAAGACCCAATGCAAATATAGTGGGCACCAAGTGGGTCTTCCGCAACAAGCAAGACGAACACGGAGTGGTGACAAGAAACAAGGCACGACTTGTGGCCAAAGGTTACTCACAAGTCGAAGGTTTGGATTTCGATGAGACTTTTGCTCCAGTAGCTAGGCTTCAATCAATTTGAATATTGCTTGCATATGCTACACACCATGATTTCAAGCTGTATCAAATGGATGTGAAAAGCGCCTTCCTCAACGGACCGATCAAGGAAGAGGTGTACGTGGAGCAACCACCCGGGTTTGAAGACGAAGAGTTCCCCGACCACGTATATAAACTGCATAAGGCTCTCTATGGCCTCAAACAAGCTACTAGAGCTTGGTATGAGTGTCTTAGAGATTTCTTAATTGATAATGGTTTTCAAATTGGCAAAGTAGATTATACATTATTCACAAAGAATCTAGATAATGATCTTTTTATTTCCCAAATCTATGTTGATGATATAATTTTTGGGTCAACTAACCAATCAATCTCTAAAGAATTTAGAAGAATTATGACAGACGGGTTTGAAATGTCAATGATGGGAGAATTGAAGTACTTCTTGGGATTCCAAGTGCGGCAACAAAGGGAAGGAACATTCATAAGCCAAACCAAGTACACGCAGGACATACTCAAGAAGTTTGGCATGGACAAGGCAAAGCCCATAAAGACTCCCATGGCTACGAATGGCCACTTGGATCTCAATGAAGATGGACCGAGCGTCGACCAAAAGGTATATCGCTCCATGATTGGATCTTTACTCTACTTATGTGCATCTAGGCCAGATATTATGTTGAGTGTATGTTTGTGTGCAAGATTTCAAGCCAACCCTAAGGAATGTCACTTGACAGCCGTAAAAAGAATCTTGAGATATTTAGTTCATACACCCAACCTTGGTCTTTGGTACCCAAAAGGCTCCAAATTCAATCTCATTGGTTACTCTGATGCAGATTATGTCGGGTGCAAAGTTGATAGAAAAAGCACCTCTGGCACATGCCAATTCCTAGGAAGATCTTTGGTTTCTTGGTCATCTAAGAAACAAAATTCCATTGCATTATCCCCAGCCGAAGCGGAGTATGTTGCAGCCGGGAGTTGTTGTGCACAACTCCTTTGGATGCGACAAACTCTAAGGGATTACAGTTACAATATGAACCGTATTCCTCTCCTTTGTGATAATGAGAGTGCCATTAAAATAGCGCACAATCCAGTTGAGCACTCTAGGACTAAACACATAGACATAAGACATCATTTCTTGAGAGACCATTCCATGAAAGGAGACATAACCATCTCACATGTCAACACCCAAAAACAATTGGCCGACATATTCAATAAGCCACTTGATGAAAAGCGTTTTTGCGAACTCCGAAATGAGATAAATATTCTTGATTCTCGGAGTGTGGCTTGAAAAATTGCATACCTGTATGATTGCTTCAAAAATGTTGATTGAATTGTGAAAATCATCCCTCTCCATTTTTCTCTCGAAAAACTATGTCAATTATTAGATATTGATGAATTTTGATCATTGTATGATTGTTGTATGCTTACTGGTCAAATTCATCAAGATTACTTGAATTGTTCTGCCTCTCTATTCTCTATTATTGAACCTTCAAATATATATGAATGGGCTATGCAATTCTTTCCTAGTGACCACCGACTAGTCCATGGTTACCCGGACTAGTCCGCCCATGCAGACTAGTCCGCAGAGTGCCGGTTAGGCCGGACTAGTCCGATAAGCCACGGACTAGTCCGATATAGGTCTCTGGATGACTTCGGACTAGTCCGGTCATGTCCGGACTTGTCTGATTTTTCGTGTCCATAACCCTAGCCACCACCAAACCCTAATCTCCTCACCCTCACATTCGCTCTAGGCTTCCTCTCTCTTGCGCTCGAGCTCCCAAGGCGATCTTTTGCATCCTCCATCGAAAAGCCACTCATTTGGGCGGAGATCAAGCTTGAAGACTTGGGGATTGAAGCTAGTGGACTAGTCCGGCCTCCAACCCCCAAAACTTCGAGCCTCCATTGATTTCTTCGGTAAAAATCTTCAAAATCCTAGAAATTGTGTTTTTCTCAATTGTTGATCGTTTGGCCTAGCATTCTTCACTAGTTACATGTTTAGTTGATGTACTACGTGTATGCTAGACTAGATTTGCATTAGGGATTGTATCCTGTCCAATCTGTTAGGTTTTTGAGGATGAACACCGGACTAGTCCGGTCCATGCATGGACAAGTCCGGTACCCCGGACTAGTCCGTGCTTGAGCACCGGACAAGTCCGATGTTTCTGAACCTGAAACCTAATTCCTTAATTCCTTAATGCCATCCATTGCTATCTTGTCTTACATATGCCTTGTATAACTTGTCATTATTCTTGCTCAATCATTCTCAGATCATGTCGAGCTCCGACAACGAGATCTCCGACTTTGAGGCCGAGTTGGACCACGAGGTGGCACCTCAGTCCTCGGCGGGTCTTGGCAAGAAATGCCAAGAAAGACCTTCCAAGCCTGCTACCTCCCCTCCCCAGGTTCGGAGGAAGGTCTGTGTCAAGAAGCCCGCCTCGAAGGCTGCTACGTCTTCAAGCGGCCTTCGTCAAGCAAAGGGAAAGGGCAAGGGAGTCGCAATGGGGCCAGTTGGGCCCTTGAAGCTTCATGCTCCCAGAGAAGGTGTTCGGGGCCCCAATGAAGAGAAATTCAATGGGAAAGGCAGCGATGTGGCAGCCAAGCTAAGAAGCATTGATTGCTATGGAAGGCCAAAGCAGGCAGCTGATGGAAGGTTTTGGTCAAACTTCCATGCAGATTTCTACAGACTGGTTTACCTGCCGATGAAGACTCCGGTGGTGTGCAGTCAGTGGATTGACTGGGCCCACCTAGAGAAGAAGAAGTGCTCAGCTTTTGATGAGGTCATTGCTGCAGCAGAAAGGCATGGTCTGAAGGATCTGTTTGCCTTCAGACACAATTGGAATGATGAAGTGATTGCACAATTCTATGCAACGTGCCACTTCTCGAGTGAAGATGAAGAGAGTGTGACTTGGATGACCCATGGATCCAAGTACTCCATCACTCAGGAGGATTTTGCAAGCTTGCTCCATTTAGACTCTGCTGGACATGACCACCTGATAATCCACAACATAGGGGTCATTGAGAGGGATGGAATGAAGTTCTTGTATGATCCCAACTCTAAGTATGTTCCTCCCTTCACAAAGAACATGAAGCCCTTCTTTGTGGTTCGAAACAGAGTTCTCCGGAAGACCATTGCCCCCAAGGATGGGGATGCAGGGAGTGTACAGGGCTACCTCCGGACTCTAATGAGGGTCATAAGCAAGAAGAGACAGTTTGATGTTGCAGATTACATATGGAACGACATGGTCAACATCTCAAGCACCCCCAACCGGTCCTGTGGCTATGCTCCCTACTTGATGTTCATGATTGAGAAGGTCACAGGAATAGAATTCGTGAAGGATGTAGAGCACACTCCCCTGAGGCCTCAGAAGCCTCAGCCTGTGAGTGTCCAGGCTGCTCCCTCGCCGGCCTCAATTCCTGAGGCACCGGCAAGAGAAAGAGATGATGCTAGGGCTCCTCCCCCCTCCAGGGAAGCCCCTCGGAGAGGATCCGCCAGTGGGATCCTCAAATACTTGTCTGCGATATTCTCCTCCTGCAAGAAGACTGAAGTAACGCTTCATAAACTCAATCAGAAGAGGAAGGAGGATATGAGATATATCAAAGCCAATGTGAAGCAACTGAGTGAAAAGCTGGAGATCAACCCCATTGGATCTCCAGTAATTTCTGAAGATTCTGATCTTGACATCTCCGAGCTCGGGCCCTTGTCCCCCTCCGAGCTTGCCTATTTTGGCATTGGGGGCTCGAGCAGCTCCGCACCTCCTCCTCGTCAAGCAGAGAGCGAAGAAGACGAAGAAGATGACGAGAGGACAGACAGCGAAGAGTGAAGAACCTAGGACCTTCCTCTCTCTCTTTTTGGTGTCTTGATGCCAAAGGGGGAGAGATTGAGGGGGAGTCAAGTCTTAGCTTTAGCTGTAATAGGATGCGAGGAGAGAGCCTTCTCTGTACTTTTATTTGTGATTGTAATAGTTTAACACTGTTTTCATATTAAGTTTGGTATTGTGATGAATTGCTCAATTTATTTGCGAGTATGTGATGAAAACTGCATTTTTGCTCCTGGAATGTCATATGCACTTGGTATCGGTTAATTAATGTAAATTCTGTCATTCTCAATGTATTCATGCACTTAGTATGCATCCCACCATAAAGAATGCACATATGGATAATTCTCTTGTTGCTTGATGTATTTTTGAGTCATATGTGCATACTTTATGAAAATCTCATTTTTGCCTTATTTTGTGAAATCTCAATTGGTTGTCATCAATCACCAAAAAGGGGGAGATTGAAAGTGCATCTAGGACTCCCTTGTGGGTTTTGGATGATTTATGACAAGCAATTGGGATCCTAATCCTTTTGTTGAGATGAATGCAGGCAAATAATGAAAAATGAGCAAAATGCCAAAAAGAAGGGAAATGAGAAGCAAAGTGAATTTGAGCTCAAGGAGAAGAAAATAGTATATTATTATGTATGGAGTGTGTTAAGGAAACACACCCAAGAGCTCAATCACTTTCAAGCACACACACACACAATGCACAAAGTTATACAGGACCGGGCTAGTCCGATATAGCCGGACTAATCTGATATCACTTTCTGCACAAAATCAGACAAGTCCGTTGTGATCCGGACTAGTCCGATATCTTTCTGATCCACTTCGGACTAGTCCTCCCCAATGCGGACTAGTCCTCAACACAATGCACAAGTCACACAAAATCGGGCAAGTCCGTTGTGATCCGGACTAGTCCGATATTCTTTCTGATCCACTTCGGACAAGTCCGGTGTCTACACGGACTAGTCCGATATACACACTGATCTAAATCGGACAAGTCCTCCAAGTGCGGACTTGTCATCCTAAACACTTAGGGTTTCATATGTCCGGGCAAGTCCGATGGCAATCGGACTAGTCCGAAGATTTCTAGTAGTGAAATCGGACAAGTCCGTTTTCAACCGGACTAGTCCGATATTCCTGGACACTTAGGGTTTGCTACACACAGCACACCGGACTAGTCCGGTGACCACCACGGACTAGTCCGATCTTTCTGAACCCTAACAATCACTTTTAGAAACCACATATAAATAGAGGTGCACGGCTCACTTTTACAATCTCTCGAACCCTAGCGCCGTCACACCTCCCAAGAGACTCAAAAACCACCTCTCTCCACGAAATTAAGTGCAAAATCGATCAATCTATTGAAGATCACTTCTAGATCATTGGAGAGACACTTGGCACACATCATTGAGCTCTTGGTTTGATTCTCTAACACACTGTTGCGTTTCAATTTGTAATTTCCGAGTGTGTTATTGGTGGCTTTGTAAGTTGTAATCAAGGGAGCTCTCAACGTGTGAGAACGCCCCTTCAACTTGGTTATTTACCTTTGTGATTAGTGGAAGAGGATTGGCCTTCGTGGCGATCCGACGAGGGAAAGGTTGGAGAAGATCTGATCCTTTTGTTGGCTCCTCAACGTGGACGTATGTTGCCTTCGTGGTAGCTGAACCACGGGATAAATCGTGTGTCTTGTCCTTTTGCGTTCTTCATCTTAATTGATCAACTTAATCTAGGGTTTGATTCACTTTGTTCAATTTGAGTTAAATTGTTGAACAAGAGCCTTAATTGTAATAGACTTTGACATACAACTATTAAACTGTCATTCAAGTTTATATTTCCACTGCAAACATTAACGAATCAATCAAATTGACTGAACTTGATCAACTTAGCCCGTGAAAATCGGACTAGTCCGCACTTTACCGGACTAGTCTGATATCTCTGGTATTGACTTTGTTGTTGAGTGTTACAGGAACCGAGAAAATTCAAAAAGGCCTATTCACCCACCCTCTAGGCCTACATTCAATTGGTATCAGAGCCGGTTCTTCAAGAAAGAGTGCAACCACTCAAAGAGATCATGTCGGACATGAAGGAAGTTTAGAAAATCAACAACCAGGAAGAAGTGAACAACGACAAGAACCAAAAGCTAGAAAAGTATCTCGAAGCAATTCAAGACTTCGATGATGATGACGAGGAGACGCTGAAGCTGAAAGCACTCCTCAGAAAGAAAGCACTTTCCAAAGGGAAAGCTAAAGTTGAAGAAAAGAAGAAGGGGAGTAGTCACACCGACTACTCCCGATATCCTTTTAACTATGATCGTTTAAATTCAAACAACAGCCATTACCTATCTATTCCTCTTGGAAAAGCCCCACACTTCGATGGGAGTGATTACTCCATGTGGAGGCAAAATATGAAGATGCACTTGATTTCCCTTAACCCAAGTTTATGGCATATTGTGTGCACAGGAATAGACATCCCAGATGACGACGAAGAGCTCACACCAAATCAAGAGCAAGCCATCCACAGAAACGCTCAAGCCGCAGCCGTAATCACCTCCTCTCTAAGTCGAGATGAATTCACAAAGGTGGACGGACTGGAGATTACCAAGGAAATATGGGACACACTACAAACAGCCCATGAAGGTGACCGACATGTGCGGGAGGCGAAAATTGAAATGATCGAAGGCGAACTAGGAAGGTTCGCAATTGAGGAAGACGAGTCTCCCCAGGACATGTACAACCGATTGAAGACACTTGTAAACAAGGTTCGATCATATGGGAGCAAGAAATGGAATGACCACGAGGTTGTAAAGCTCATCTTTAAAGCCTTTATGCCTCGCAATGTCACACTATGCTCTATGATCAGAGAAAGTCCCGGGTACAAGAGGATGACTCCAGATGAATTGCTTGGCAAAATCATCAACTTTGAAATGATGGAGAAACAAGCCAAGCACGTCAAAGAAATAGCCGACCTCACATCGGCCAAGAAGAAGGGAGTTGCCTTAAAGTCCACACTCAAGCCTCTATCGAAAGAAGCAAGAGAAGCACAGCTTGAGGAGGACAGCGATGATGAAAGCAATGAGTTGGACGAAGAGGATATGATTTTTTTCATGAAAAAGTTCAAAAGAATAATGAAGAAAAGACAAGGAACAAAATCAAGTGAAGGCAAGTACAAGGAGAGGACAAAGCCGAAGATGAGGCGGGCGTGCTATAATTGTGGTGAGTATAACCACTTTATAGTCGATTGCCCGTATGAGGACAACAAGAAGAAGAATAAAGAAGCCAAGCCTCAACCGAAGAAATTCTTCAAGAAGAAGAAACAAGCTGAACAAGCACACATTGGAAAGGAGTGGGACTCAAACGATGAGTCCTCATCATCCGATGAAGAAGAGATGACTAGCATAGCCATTGAAAGCACGTCCAAGAAACCCACACTCTTCCCCACGCTCGATACAAAGAAGGGACATGGCACTTGCCTCATGGCAAAGGAAGGTAAACGCAAGGTAAACATCAAACTCCTTCCATGCATTCCTACTCAAGTAATGATGAACTAGATAGTGATGATGAAGATATGTTAATTGGATTAGATAGAAAAACTGCTGCTAAAATGAAATTTTTACTTGACCAACTTGTTGAGAAGGAATGGCTAATTAATCGTCAAGAGGACATGATTATCTCCCAAAAGGAGAAGTATGTTGAACTTGACAATCTTCTAGTTCTTGAAAAGGAGAAAAACAGCTCACTAGAGCTTGAGCTAGCTTCAAGCAAGAAAACTTGCTTGGAGTTAACCAACTCAAACGTTGCAATCAAGGATCAACTTGATGACCTGATCAAGGTTAACAAGATCCTTGAAGTGCAAGTTGAGTCACTCAAGCTAAGTGAATCTTCCTCCTCTTCAAGTCTACCTTCTCAACCCACTTCAACTAACTTGTTCATATGTGCAAATGTGGTAAAATCAACACCAGTTTGAAGGAAAAGTCTACCTCCACAAAGGATAAAAATCCTACCCAATGTGGAATATTTGACAAGGAGAGGATCAACTATGCACGTAGTGCATACTTGGTCCAAAGACCTCCAAATGTCAAGTATGGCATTGGTTACTCTTATGATGGAAAGCAAAATGCTGGAAGTCATAAGAATAACAAGGGAAGGATTACCTTTGTGAAGGGAGGACCCTCACAACCTGGTAACTCGAAAATTAAGAACCTGAACTCTCATAAACACCGGACTAGTCCGGTTGTGGTCCGGACAAGTCCGGTCACCCAGACTAGTCCGATCCATAAACAACAGCAACTTTTGTTCAAAACCTTTGATGCCTCTTATGTATTAATGAGAAACAATCTTGGTAAAGTTTATGCTGTAATAGGATGCGAGGAGAATGCGAGGAGAGAGCCTTCTCTGTACTTTTATTTGTGATTGTAATGGTTTAACACTATTTTCATATTAAGTTTGGTCTTGTGATGAATTGCTCAATTTATTTGCGAGTATGTGATGAAAACTGCATTTTTGCTCCTAGAATGTCATATGCACTTGGTATCGGTTAATTAATGTAAATTCTGTCGTTCTCAATGTATTCATGCACTTAGTATGCATCCCACCATAAAGAATGCACATATGGATAATTCTCATGTTGCTTGATGTATTTCTGAGTCATATGTGCATACTTTATGAAAATCTCATTTTTGCCTTATTTTGTGAAATCTCAATTGGTTGTCATCAATCACCAAAAAGGGGGAGATTGAAAGTGCATATAGGACTCCCTTGTGGGTTTTGGATGATTTATGACAAGCAATTGGGATCCTAATCCTTTTGTTGAGATGAATGCAGGCAAATAATGAAAAATGAGCAAAATGCCAAAAAGAAGGGAAATGAGAAGCAAAGTGAATTTGAGCTCAAGGAGAAGAAAATAGTAGATTATTATGTATGGAGTGTGTTAAGGAAACACACCCAAGAGCTCAATCACTTTCAAGCACACACACACAATGCACAAAGTTATACAGGACCGGACTAGTCCGATATCAGCCGGACTAGTCCGATATCACTTTCTGCACAAAATCGAACAAGTCTGTTGTGATCCGGACTAGTCCGATATCTTTCTGATCCACTTTGGACTAGTCCTCCCCAATGCGGACTAGTCCTCAACACAATTCACAAGTCACACAAAATCGGACAAGTCCGTTGTGATCCGGACTAGTCCGATATTCTTTCTGATCCACTTTGGACAAGTCCGGTGTCTACACGGACTAGTCCGATATACACACTGATCTAAATCGGACAAGTCCTCTAAGTGCGGACTTGTCATCCTAAACACTTAGGGTTTCATATGTCCGGACAAGTCCGATGGCAATCGGACTAGTCCGAAGATTTCCAGTAGTGAAATCGGACAAGTCCGTTTTCAACCGGACTAGTCTGATATTCCTGGACACTTAGGGTTTGCTACACACACCACACCGGACTAGTCCGGTGACCACCACGGACTAGTCCGATCTTTCTGAACCCTAACGGTCACTTTTAGAAACCCCATATAAATAGAGGTGCACGGCTCACTTTTACAATCCCTCGAACCCTAGCGCCATCACACCTCCCAAGAGACTCAAAAACCACCTCTCTCGACAAAATTAAGTGCAAAATCGATCAATCTATTGAAGATCACTTCTAGATCATTGGAGAGACACTTGGCACACATCATTGAGCTTTTGGTTTGATTCTCTAACACACTCTTGCGTTTCAATTTGTAATTTGCGAGTGTGTTATTGGTGGCTTTGTAAGTTGTAATCAAGGGAGCTCTCAACGTGTGAGAACGCCCCTTCAACTTGGTTATTTACCCTTTGTGATTAGTTGAAGAGGATTGGCCTTCGTGGCGATCCAACGAGGGAAGGGTTGGAGAAGACCCGGTCCTTTTGTGGGCTCCTCAACGTGGACGTAGGTTGCCTTCGTGGTAGCCGAACCACGGGATAAATCGTGTGTCTTGTCCTTTTGCGTTCTTCATCTTAATTGATCAACTTAATCTAGGGTTTGATTCACTTTGTTCAATTTGAGTTAAATTGTTGAACAAGAGCCTTAATTGTAATAGACTTTGACATACAACTATTAAACTGTCATTCAAGTTTATATTTCCGCTGCAAACATTAATGAATCAATCAAATTGACTGAACTTGATCAACTTAGCCCGTGAAAACCGGAATAGTCCGCACTTTACCGGACTAGTCCGATATCTCTGGTATTGACTTTGTTGTTGAGTGTTACAGGAACCGATAAAATTCAAAAAGGCCTATTCACCCCCCCCCTCTAGGCCTACATTCATAATCGCCTCACACGCGCACTCAACTCACACCCCCCCCCCTCTAGGCCTACATTCATAATCGCCTCACACGCACACTCAACTCACCTGAGTTGAGTTCATACATCCAATACAACACCAACACATCTCGTGGAGTAGGGTATTACGCTCAGGCGGCCCGAACCACGTAAACCTTTGTGTCTCCTGTGTCATTTTACATTTCACCTTCTTGAATCTCCGCGCGACCACACCGAACTTCAAACTCCGCAAACACTTTAGTAGTGCCGTGAGATCTGCTGGATCAAAACCACCGATAGACACCTACCTCACTAATCGCCTACCTACTAAGGCGATTAGTGCTCCCATCCCTCACTTCACTTTGTTCAGCACTCCTCCTTTTTATGACAACCTTCAAGTCTTCAGGTGCGCTTGCTACCCTAACCTCTCCGCCACGGGCCCCCATAAGCTTGCGCCTCGCTCGACTCGGTGTTTCTTCTTTGGGTACTCCCCCGACCATAAGGGGTACCAGTGTTTGACCTTACTATCTGTCGTATCTTGATCTTTTGACACGTCATCTTCGACGAGTCCTCTTTTCCCTTTTCCACTTCGTCCTCTGACTCTGTTGCTGGGTTGGCTTCCTTCTTCTCTACTGACCCGAGGCCGCTCATGTACAACGACCTTGTGTTTTACCTCCCGCAGGTTACCCACCCGCTGCACCACGTGCGACACCGGTGCCTCTGACGCAATCAGCTGCACCACGCGCAGCCCCGATGTCCTAGACGCCCTCGGCTGTGCCTTGCGCTACCCCAATGTTGCCCGATGTGCCACGTGCGGCCCCAGCGTCCCTACTGCACCCCGTGCACCACCAGCATCATCAACGTTGCCCACTGCGCCACGCACGGCCCCGACGTCCCCTGCTGTACCACGCGCGGCACTGGTGTCCCCAACATCGCCCGTTGCACTAGGCGCGACACCGACGTCCCCGACTTCACCTGTTGTGCCTCATGCGACTCCTGCGTCGCGGTACGCCGATCCCAATCTTGTCTATCGGCAACTAGCGCGGATTGGTGTTCCGACCTCCTCCCACACCGAGCCCCCGGTGTACCACCCCCACTGTTGCTCCACCGTGACCCTAGCCACGTTCACCCGATGGTGATCAGGCATGCCGCTGGGGTCCTCAGGCCGGTGGAGCAATTCTCCGGTCGTGTCCTCTCCTCTACAACATCTCCACCGCCTACCTCCTCACCCATCTCGCCTAGTCCCTCCTCTGTACATAGCGCCTTCAACGACCCTCACTGGCGTTAGGCTCTTGAGGAGGAGTATGCGGCCCTGCTTGCTAACCGGACATGGGACTTGGTTCTATGTCCTTGTTGTGGCAATGTTGTCACAGGCAAGTAGGTATTTACGTATAAAAGGAAGGCGGATGGGTCTCTGGAGAGGTACAAGGCATGATGGGTTCTTCAGGGCTTCACTCAATGCCTCAGTGTTGACTACACAAGACCTTCAGCCTGGTGGTGAAGTCGGTGACGGTTCGAAGGTTCTGTCGCTAGCTCTCACACATTCTGTGGTCTGTCCACCAGTTGTACGTCAAGAATGCCTTCCTCCACGGCACACTGACAGAGATGGTGTACTGCAGTCAGCAGACAGGGTTCGTTGATTCAGCTCATCCAGACATGGTCTTCCAGTTGAACAAGTCTCTGTACGGTCCGAAGCAGGCATCCCAGGCTTGGTACAGCCGGTTTGCCTCCTTCTTGGTCTCGCTCAGCTTTTTCGAGGCCAAGACAGACACCTCGCTCTTCATCTGTGTACCTCGTCCTTTACGTTGATGACATCATCCTAACAGCGTCCAGTCCGGCTCTCCTTCAGTGCACGATCTCTCTGTAGTGGGAGTTCACGATGAAGGACCTGGGCCACCTTCACCACTTCCTGGGCGTTACGGTCGAGCACCGCGCGGGCAGTCTGTTCCTCCACCAGTGACAGTACTGATTGGACATCCTCCAGCGAGTGGGCATGGCTGATTGAAAGCCATGCTCCACTCCGGTGGACACCTAGGCGAAGGTCTCCTCCGCCGACAGCGCCCCTGTTTCTAACCCCAATGTTGACCCCACCATTGATAGGAGTCTTGCAGATGCTCTCTAGTACCTCACCTTCACTGTACATCTCCTACGCGGTTCAGCACATGTGTCTTTACATGCATGATCTGAGGGAGCCGCATCTCACCATTGTGAAGCGGATCCTTTGGTACCTGCGCGGCTCTTTCGACTCCTCCTTCGCAGTGAATCGAGCTGGTCATCTACACAGATGCTGTCGGTACCCTGCGTACCGGTTTCCCCATGATACCGCAAGAAGTGCAAGAGAATTTCACCTGTCTGAGTTGAAAGCTTTCTCAGGCCCCACGTGTCACACATCATTGGACACGCCTCCCTCATGTGGGTAGCTCCAGGACTACCGACATAGGGAAGCTCCGGTGTTGACACGTGGATAATGACCCCAGACCTTACCCCTAGTAGAGGGAAGCTCCGGTGCCACCACGTGTATATCATTTCCGGACCTATCTCCCCACGAGGGGAAGCTCCAGAACTGCCGTGTGTGGAGCTTCCAGACCTACAACACCAATAGAGACATTGGCTGATCTCCAACAGCACAAACATTCAAGGGACAGTTAAAGCAGCAGTTACAAGACCTCATTACGTGTCATTAATGCTATATTAATGACACACGATAAGTGGACTATTAATAGGGGTGACGCCGCCATTAAGGCATGTTATCACCCTATTAATCACACTTAATACTCATAGATTGTGTATTAGGTTATCGAATACGTCAGGGCCACATGTCAGGCCATGCAAATGTTGTAATGGCCAGTCCTTAGACTATAAAAGGATTGTGCCGCACGGTACATGAGGACCCAATCTGATCCAAGCTAAAAGGAACACGAGCTATACGGAAACACCCAATACAGAACACACACCCCATGGAGTAGGGTATTACGCTCAGGCGGCCCGAACCACATAAATCACCTGTGTCACCATCTTGTGTTTGATCTTTGCGTGCCCAAATCGATAAAGAACCTCTGTAGGATACAATTTATCAGTACCGGAGGAAGTGTCGTTTAACCACTTCGACATTTGGCGTGCCAGGTAGGGGCGCCCGAGATCAGGAGATGGTGAACTCCGCTGCAGGATCTTCCAACAGCAACCACGCTAAACAGTCTGCTGGAGGCAATCCCTCCAACATGTAGCAGCCAGCAGGCGCCGTTGTCCCGGCGGGCATCATGCCACCACCACCACCATCTGCCCCAGCAAACAATGCTGGACAGCAGGATGGGGTACTTGTGTTGATCACAACATCGGCAAACAGCGACCCTGAGAACGCGCCAATTGTTGCGCGAACTCTGTTGGAGCGCCCAACAGCGCCCGGAGCACCTCAGGGTGCGATGGAGCAGTGGTGCGCTGATGTACAGCATCTGGTTGTACTGCAGCCAATGCCATCAGCAACCAAGGTCCTCCCCCTTCGGGGAAGACAACAGCTCAACGTAGGACCTTGTCTGGAAGACTTGGTCCTCATATGTCACAGCACCGATGGTGTGTTACATCCCAACACGTGACTTCGCTGCCTTCCAGGGCTCGACGCACCCACACCCTCACCAGGATTCTGACTCATGACCTGCGGTCGGAACTTGATCGCCACTACCAGCAGCACGACGGCCTCGTCCACAACGAGCGTGCTCGCGAGAGGCGAGAGGCTCGGAACAACCCTGCTCCACGGGGAATAGGGGGAGGTTGTTCTGCCCTGGCCATGCACTTACGTATGGTCAGATGGCCACAAAAGTTCCGGCCTCATATGCTAAGAAATTCGACGGGACTGTCAACCCCGTCGAGTTTCTTCAAATATACTCCACTGCTATGCTTGTAGCGGGGGGCAATGAGCCCGTGATTGCTAACTACTTCCCGATAGCTCTGACTGGGGCTGCAAGGTCCTAGTTCATGAGTCTTCCACCTGATTCCATCAATAGTTGGACGGAACTATGCCACCAACTCACCGCCAATTTCGGGAGTTCATACACCCGACCCGGCACTGAACTTGACTTGTTTGCTGTAAAGAAAACAACGGGAGAATCGATGTGATCCTTTATCCAGCGATTTTCTCAGGTACGCAATACCATTCCCTCAATCTCGAGCGCTTCTATTATCGTTGCATTCAGACAGGGCGTTCGAGACAAAAAGATGCTGGAGAAGCTGGCGACCAAAGAAGTCACCAACGTCACGGAACTCTTCAGCTTTGTAGATAAATGTGCCGAAGCCGCGGAGGGACATGATATGCACTCCAAACCACCTCTGGAGGCCAACAAGAAATCCCCAAGATTGAAGCCAATACTTCCGGGGGTGGCAAAAATAAAAAGAAGTCCAACGACAAGGAGAAGCCGTCGGTCGGTGCACCTACTGCTGTGGCTGCTGCAGTTTCGAGTGGCCGAGGGCCACGCCCAGAAAAATGTCCTCGTCCTTTGTCAGAAGGCGGCAGCAACTCCAAGATGTGGTTTTTAATCCACAAGACAACCAAACACAGTCTTCAAGAACGCCGAGAGGTCCGGAACCTTGTCGAGCGCTACAACAAGTGCCGAGAAGAAGCTCATTTCTGCCAGCGGGAAGGAAAACAAAAAGTCGATGAAGCTCCGGTTGAAGAGGAGCTAGGCTTTCAGGACCCCAAGAAGGTTCTGAAGGTTGTCTACAACACCGTCGACAACAACTCCGACGTCTCTGATAACGAGTGTCAGAAAATACTAAACACCATTTATGGTGGTTCCTGGGACATCACCTCTCGTCGCATCCTCAATACAATGCGGCGGGACATGGCTGCCGCGGCTCCCACCGCCAGGGCGGAACCTCATCGGAAGTTGATGGACACTCCCATTATTTTCGATGCTTCAAACTGCCGTCATAACATGATCGGAGCTGGCCAACTCTCGTTGATGGTGTCCCTACCATTAACAATGTTCAACTCCACCATGTATTGGTGGACGAAGGTGCAGGGCTGAACCTCATAAGCTTTGAAGCCTTCATCAAGCTCCAGCTCTGACCTTCGAACCTTCACCCCTCTCGACCTTTTTCTAGGGTAGGTCCGGGGGCCATTACCCCTCTCGGCTCCATCACACACCCGATGACCTTCAGGACTCGGGAGAATTACAGAACCGAGAAGCTGGTCTTCGAGGTGGCACAGATTAGTTTACCGTTCAACACCATACTAGGCAGCTCCACTTTGTACAGGTTCATGGTCGCCGCCCATTATGGCTACTTGCTGTTGAATATGCCAACACCATTGAGCGTTCTTCGGATCCGCGGGGATCGCACTGCAAGAATCACTGCATTGGAAGAACTCCACGCGCTTGCCACAGCGCACAAGGAAGCATCAGGAAAGGAGCTAGCTTTGAAACCTTCGAGCTCTCATCATCGAGGCTCTACCTCTGCACCACATGTGCAACCAAGCGACGAGACCGACGTTCCCATCAAAGTCGTCCAAATTGGTTCTGATGCTTCTCAGACCACCCGTATATCGGGAGTTTTGAACAACAAATAGGAACTCGTGCTCATCACTTTCCTCCGGGCGAATGTCGACTTGTTTGCCTGGCAACTATCACAAATGTCTGGGATCCCTAGGGAGGTGATTGAGCACAATCTGAAGATTTATCCTGACGCACGGCTTGTACACTAGAAGTCGCGGAAGCAATCAGTTGAGCGGCAAAACTTCATCCGACAGGAGATTTAGAAGTTGCTCAAAGTTGGTTTCATCCGGGAGGTTTTTCATCCAAAATGGCTGGCAAACCCAGTCTTTGTACCCAAGGACGGCGGGAAGCTTCTGATGTGTATCGACTACACCACTTTAAATAAGGCATGTCCAAAGGATCCATTTCCACTACCTAGGATGGACCAGATAGTGGACTCCACCTCCAGGTACGAGCTATTGTGTTTCGTAGATGCATATTCTGGATATCATCAGATCCAAATGTCTAAGGAAGATGAAGAGCATACTGCCTTCATAACAGTAGATGGATTATATTGTTATACTGTCATGCCCTTTGGTCTCAAAAATGCTGCTTGAACCTTTGTGCGAGCTATGTACAAAACATTTGGAGAGTTAATTAGAGACTTAGTGGAAGTGTACGTCGATGACATCGTTGTGAAGATCAAGAACAAGGAGTCACTCCTTGACAATTTACATGCCGTCTTCGACAAGTTGCGCATCACGCGCACCAAGCTGAACTCGGACAAGTGTGTGTTCGGGGTTAGCTCCGAGAAACTCCTTGGTTTCTTGGTGACTCACCGAGGAATTGAAGCAAACCCGGCAAAGATCAAGGCTATATAATACATGCGGCCTCCAGCCCGCATCAAGGACGTCCAAAAGCTAACTGGATGCCTAGCTGCGCTCAGCTGGTTCATCTCGAGAATGGCAGAGCGAGCACTACCCTTCTTCAAACTTTTGAGGAATTTCGGACCATTTCATTGGTCTGAAGAGGCGGAAAAGGCATTTCAAGAGCTGAAGAAGCTCCTCACCACACTTAGCTCCAAATCCTGGTGAGCCTCTACTGCTTTATATTTCTGCAACTACAGAAGTTGTCAACATGGTCCTGGTCGCGGAAAGGCCCGTGCCACATCCAGTTCAGGAACCTAGACCCCTCCGGGAGGGTCCGGAGCTACCTAAAGGCGATTCTGGGTTCCAACCCCCAGACACGGATCTTCAAAACAGAATGCTATAAGATCAACCTCTCTCATCTGAGGGAGTTTTAACAGCTGTTCAAGAAGATTCGTACCCATCAAAGAAGGTCCGGGTTGAACGCGAAGAAGATTTGGACCCCTCCGGGAGGGTCTGAGAAGCTCAACAACAAGAACTGGGCCCCTCCGGGAGGGTCCAGTCCGATGCAGAGGAAGCTCTGGGCCCCTTCGAGAGGGTCTTGACCGTCCAGAGCCCAGTGTACTTCATCAGCAAAGTACTCGACGACGCCAAGACCAGATACATGTAGGTGCATAAGCTGCTTTATGCAGTTCTTATTGCCTCAAGAAATATTTGCCATTATTTCCAAGCACACAAGATATCAGTGGTAACTTCTTATCCACTGCGCGCTATTTTGCATAACCCTAAATCTACTGGGAACATTGCAAAATGGGCAGCGGAGCTGGCCGAGTTCGATCTCGAATTCGTGTCACGGTAAGCAATCAAGAGTCAGGCTTTGGATGATTTTGTGGCGGAATGGACTCCCAGTGAGCAGAAGCCAGAATCCAAGGTTACGGTATTCACCGAGCCTCACTGGACTCTCTACTTCGAAGGCTCCGCGCAGAAGCAGGGGCCCGAAGCTGGAATCCTTCTCCTTGCTCCGACCGGAGAGAAGGTCAAATACATGGTTCACCTTGACTTCAAGGCAACCAACAACATGGCGGAGTATGAAGCTCTCCTCTATGGGCTCAAGGTGGAACTATCCTATGGTGTCAAACAGTTGTTGGTGAAGGGTGATTCACAGCTCATCATCAAACAAGTCAAAGGTGAATGCTATTGTAACAATCCCCAACTAGCTGCTTATCTCCCTGAAGTCCCGAGGCTCCGGAAGGACTTCGAAGTCCTAGATCTCCACCATATTCAGCGTCTTCACAATGCTGAAGCAGACGAACTCTCGACGAAGGCTTCAATTGGAGCTCTGGATCCCAACGGAATCTTCGTCCGGAGGTTATCAAGACCAACAGCTCAGTGTGCCAAATTGAGCGAAGGGGGCGAGACCAGCACCTTGAAGTTGGCGGTCCTGGTGGCCCTGTTACCATGGTGTCTACCAAGGGTCGTAGGTGTTGTCAGAAGCTCCAAGCAACCCAGCAGACAAGACTCAGAAGCTCAAGTTAGCTCTGATGCATGGATCTCGAAGATCCGGAGCTACTTGAAAGACAGCGTCCTTCCTGAAGATGGTGCATCCGCTGACCGTATTGTCAGGTTGGCTAAAAGATACACACTGGTAGAAGGGGATCTCTACTGGTGTGGTGAGAACGACGTCCTAATACGTTGCATTACAAGGGAAGAAGGCCGTGAGCTTCTCGCGGAAATCCATGGAGGCAAGTGTGGGAACCACGCATCCTCCCGCACGTTGGTTGGTAAAGCCTTTCGGCATGGCTTTTACTGGCCTACAACACTCTAGGATGCAGTTCAACTAGTGAAAAAATGTGAAGCGTGCCAGTTACACGCAAAACAGATTCACACACCGGCTCAATCACTACAAATGATACCTCCTACATGGCCATTCGCTGTGTGCGGCATGGACATCTTGGGACCATTCCCAAAAGCTGTCGGAGGTTACAGGTTCCTGTATGTCGCCATTGACAAGTTCACCAAGTAGCCAGAAGCAACTCTAGTTGTGACAATTAACAAGGAATCAGCTATCAAATTCTTGAAGTCCATTATATGCAGATTTGGAGTTCCGAGCAAAGTCATAATTGACAACGGAACTCAATTTACAAGTGCTGCATTTCAAGAATATTGTGAAGACTTCAACATTCAACTTAGCTACGTCTCAGTAGCTCACTCATCAAGTAATGGCCAAGCCGAGAGAGCAATGCAGAAATCCTAAAAGGACTCAAGACGCGCACATACGGGCGCCTAAAAAAGCATGGGGCCAACTGGATTGAAGAGCTTCTGTCCACATTGTGGGCAAACAGGACAACACCTAACCGGTCAACTGGGAGACACCTTCTTCCTGGTGTACGGAGCTAAAGCAGTCCTTCCTCCGGAGATCACCATGGGGTCCTTCTTGGTCCGGACCTTCAACGAAGCCGCGCAGGACCAGCTCCGGTGCGAAGACCTTGACCTCGTCGACGAGGGAAGGTGCCAAGCAGCTGATCGGAATGCACGTTATTACCAAACGCTCTGGCGCTATCATCAAAGGCACATGCACAACTGACAACTCGAGGAGGGCGACCTGGTGCTGCGGAAAATACTAACTCGCGAAGGGATGAATAAACTTTCCCCCAGTTGTGAAGGTCCCTTCCGAGTGATCAAAGTATCCCGACTCGGATGCGTTCGCTTGGCAACTAAGGATGGAACTCTGCTTCCTAATCCTTTGAACATCGAGCACCTCTGTAAGTTTTAGACTTAAAATCACGGAGGTGGGTCTGTAATTACGCACAATGTATGTTATACAGTCAATTAACAGAGTAGGGTAGGTCCTCCGGGAGAACATCCAGACCCTCTGGGAAGGTCCAAGAAGTTCATGTAACACTTGATACAGTCACAGCACTAAAAGTGTAACTACCTGCCCAGGGCTAGTACAAGATGTATAGAGCACTTAGCTTGGTCATGCACCCTAAGTGTGTCCTTGTCTCCCCTGTAATATGGACCTATAATGAAATACATTATTGTGTGAAAAGAGATTCCACGTGCATTTATTTTTGTACAAGGCTCGGTATATCAAATTATTATTTTTATCCTTCTTATCTATAATGAAGTTGTGCAATTCTTTTTAGTTTTTGTCCAAGTTATTCATATCTGTTACATGTTATATTGTTGGCCTCTTTGGATCTTAACATGTTGTATAGTCTACTTGTCTGAACGCCAAGCCAACATAGGTCCAGAGTGTGCTATCAACTTAGCATGGTCCTGCACCCTAAGCACGCCACTCTACCTACACCACGACAGGCCTCAGCAGGGTGAGTACTAAAAAAACATACAGATTTGGGAAGATTACATCAATATGACTGTTACCATATCGAGTTTCTTTGGATTTAAAACTCAAATAAGAATGATAAGTCACAAACCCTTTATAGATAAGAGGATGAATATTACTCTTTTCTTGTCTCTAATGTGATAGTGATGGTGGACGACGCCGGAGCTACTAAGCTCCCACATCCTCCAAGGGGGCCCGCTGTCGACGTTTTATATGTTGACAGTGGGTGCCGTCAGAGCTACAAAGCTCCGACAACCCCATCATCGATGATTCGTGCGTTAACATTGGGAGCTACCGGACCTATCAAGCTCCGATAAATCCCAGGGAGCCAGCTGTCGAAGTGTTATATGTTGATGGTGGGTGTCGTCGAAGCTATCAAGCTCCGACAGCCCCAGGGGACCAACCGTTGACGTATCGGAGATAAAGAGTTCAGACGTAAAATCTACAAGTTTGAAGCGTTAAATTCATCAACATACTGTTAAAACCTTTTGGTACATGTACACACTAGAATTGTGCACATATACCAGGGGGACAACAAGATAGAGCATAGTATATTGAAGACAAAGTGAAATTCATGGCAAAAAGAGTGGATTTCATTAATTTAAAGTACTAGATTACAAAATTGGGATTACAGCAAAGGGCAAAAGGAAAAGATCATAGCTACTGGAGGATCTAAGTCATGTGGAAAAACAAAGAAACCTTCTCAGCAGCCTCTTGGACACTAGCTCTGGCGACATCCTCCTCTTCGGTAATGAGTCCTTCAAAGACTGGATCAAGAGAGAACTGGGAGTCTCAGCTTCTGTAACACGCCAAGATATACTCGGCAAAGTTTTTAGCCAGAGATATCCTCTCTGTCTCTAGCTGATCAACGATGACATTACCCATTGCGTCGAGTTTACTGCCGGCAGAGCCAAGCACCACCAACGTCTAGTCCAGCTCCTGTGCTGGGTCCTCCGGGCGTACTGGACTGAAACCAAGAGGCACAAGGGCCCTGTCCGCACGCCCCAGAAAACCCCATACCATCAGGGATTCAGTTGCCTTTGAGCTTCGTAGCTCCTCCAGTGACCTTCGGGTGGCCGCTAGCTCCAAACTCTCACGAGCGAGGCGTTCCACCACTTTGGCATGTTGTTGCATATTCTCAGCAACCTGCTTTTCGCGCTTGGTTAGCTCTGTATCTCGAAGGTGGATGCGGTTCCACCGTTCGGACAGATCTTTCTCCCTGCCCCTCACTTTCCCTTCTCTGGCAGCAATATCAGCCTCTCTTTTCGAGAGTTCTTGCCCCAGCCTCCAGTACTTCTCCTTCTCTTCCTCACTCCACAGATCCAACTTCTTAGTGTGATCTGCTAAATTTTGCTCACCCAGAGTCAATTTATGGGTGACCTCCTCCTCCCTCTTCAAAACATTCTCTTGTTGCTGCAAGAGTTTTTCTTCTCTCGCATCAAGGTCCGCCTCGCGCTTCTGGAGAATCTCATTCAGTGCAGTGAGGTTTTCGTGACACTCATCAGCGGCATCACTCCTCTCCTTAGAACGCTTGATAATATCCCGATAATTAGCGTCGAGGGCCCTGATGGTGGCTTCCTTCTCCTCTAGCAGCTTGCCCCAGTATTCCATCCGGGCCATCTCCCTCTTGATCCACTCCTTCTGATCAGCAAGCCTCGTCTGAGCAAGCCTGGTCTCAAAATGGAGCCTGTTGCGCCAACGCCTCAAGGTGTGGTGCTCCTCTTCAAGGACCTTGCTCTCATGATTGAAGGCAAGATGAACTTGTCAGAGCTGGAGCAGGCATTGTCCATGGACAACGCCAAGGGGGGTAGGCTCCGAGCCTGCTGGGGTCAACTCCGCTGGCTCCAGGGGGATCCTCCATAACAAAAATAGGGTTCCACTCAACAAGCGTGGTTCCCTGAACTTCTGCGGCACTAGGTCCGCCCACCGGGAGCTTCTCGGCTGCTATTGAGGAAGATCCCACTAGGGAAACTTCAACCTCCGGAGCAGAAGTCGAAGGTACTGCTTTCGGGTCTTCAGTTGCCGGCTCTGTGGGTGGAAAGCCTGCCGCCACTTCTTCGTTGTGCTCCAACTCTGCCCAGACACCTCCGGAGCAGCTACCTCCGGGGCGACAGATGGATCTTCATCCAGTGCCTCTACTACCGCCAGCTTAGACGTTGGTACATTAGCCACTTCCGGTTCAACAACCGGAGCTTCAAGCATTTCCAGCTCAGCCGCCGGACCGTCAACAACTACTGGCTCTGAGATTGGAGTTTCGACCATCTTCGACTTAGTGGTCGGGGCTTCAATCGTTTCTGGTTCAGCGGTCGGAGCTTCAACGACCTCCGACCCAGGTGCCGAAGCTTCTGGCACCACCGACCCCGCAACAACTTATGGTGCAGGAACCGGAGCCTCGGTAACCTCTGGCTCATACGCCGAAGCTTCCGACATCTCCACCTCCCGCACTGGAGCCTCAGCCTCCGGAGCTGTTGCTGGCGGTGCATCCTCAACTTGTCCCCCGTGGTCTGACGCTACCACGGGAGCTTCTAGTGATGACTTTGAATCCAGAACCACGAAAGCTGGCGCCGGAGCTGCCGTGACCTCAGCCACCACTGGAGGGGACGCGAGGGTGGAAGCTGGAGTTTCCGTCCGCACTGTTTTGGTCGGTGCGACGGAGGTCAGAGCCTTAGACCCTGACTTTTATGCCCTGCAGTCAAAAAATCGGAAGATTCAAAACATAATAAAAACAAAAATTATAGTGGCAAATCAAGGTGAAAAAGCAAATCTTACCTTGGGAAGCTACCGCTCCAGTCGGTGCAGAACCTCTTTGTCGGAGGCTCCAAGCCAGATCTTGTTGTGGTTGGCGGGAGGAGCTCTGGAATGTTGCCCAGAACCTACCGACACCGTTGCCCCTCGCTGGCACCAGGACTGGAGTCGACTGTCCGGAGCTGGCGCCTCTAGAAGACGCTTGCCCCGCAAGAGGTGTAGCCACAGAATATCTCCCTCACCGAGGAGAAGGTGTTGTTATAGATGAAGCAGGCCTAACGGACCTCCCAACAGCATGCTTCAGTTTCCTCTTCCCGCTGGAAGACTCAGCTAGCTCCTTGCCCTTGCCCTTGCATATGTCTTCAACCCTCTGGCTTGGAGCAGGAGCGTCCAACTCCTCAGAAGCTCCGGGGATTACAACTAGTTTCAATCCGGTCGTCATCCATCACACTGTTGAAAGCCCAGGCGAGCTTCTCCCTCTTCCTCAGCAGAGCCCACCTGTTCACCAAGAAATTTCCGAAGACAATTTGGGGGTCACTCCACCCTCTACGCATTCTCGTATCCTGATCAGGACAGGGTTAAACGCATCCAACAACTTTGGAACTACGTTTAAGGCCTCGGTGTCAATGTTGGGGAGTCCTTGGGGCAGCTCCAACCTGTCGTGCTCCTCCACTGCAATGACAATCCAATCCTTGTTCCAGTCATCCAATTTGCCAGAGGGGGACGACTTCAAGTACTTGAAGGGGCAATTCTTGCGCTTCACGAAGTAATAGAAGCCAACCAACTCTATCCCCTTGCCGGTGGTATGAGCTGTGAAGAAGGTCTGGAACGGTTCGACGTAGGGAGGCACGCCCACCCACATCTCGCAAAAGTGGACGAAAGTGGCCACGAGCAGAAGGGAGTGCGGGCCAAGGTGATGCATTTGGAGGCTGTAGAAGTCTAGTAGCATCATGATGAAGCTCAAGAATGGTGGGATCAGTCCCACCATAGCGTACGCCAAAAAGTACACCATCTACCCGCGATGCTCCTTCTGGAAGGGGAGCTTGCCGGCGCGGACTAGGTGGTTGAAGGAGTCACTGGACCATCCCATGAAGGTTCGGACCTTCATCAGGTTGTCCTTTGCTCTAGATGCGGCTCTTGGGAAGACCTAACTCCATCGCAGCAAAGTGGAGCAAAAGAGGAGAAAGCTAGGCAAGGATTGGGAGGGTCTGAGCGCGAATTTGATCGAAAGCATAAAGAGTCCTCAAACCGCGCGTGTTTTCCTTCTTAAGTAAGCCTCCACGATGCTTGGATGGAAACTGCAACTAGAGCAAGTCCACATTACAAAGAACATATCTCGTCAATGACGAATGGGCCCGAGGCCGCCCCGACGAAGAGTTCAAAGTTATTACCCCAGGCGAACCGTTGTCATGATGGGTGGTGGGAAACCCAAAGGCAGCAGCCTGACAAGGTGCTCAAAACCAATACCATTTTCGTATGGGGAACTGGCGACCTTCAATTGCATGAGATCCACACTCAAAGATCTCATCTGACGTATTCAAAGCAAGCCACACGACGATGGTTTAACCCCGAACCATCATCCCAACGGCATATCAGAAGGCCTTTGAAGTTAAAGAGCAGGAATCAAGGATGGCCCCACCTCCGGTAGAATAATGACCCAAAGGGTTTCTCCCAGGGGTGGGCCCGGGGGCCACTGTCGGTACCCGACGTACTGGGTACCCTATGATACCGCAAGAAGTGCAAAAGAATTCCACGTGTACGAATTGAAGGCTTCCTCAGGCCCCACATGTCACACGACATTGGACCCGCCTCCCTCATATGGGTAGCTCCGGGACTACCACGTGTAATATAAGACCAGAGCTAAACTCCCGACATAGGGAAGCTCTGGTGTTGACACGTGGATAATGACCCCGGACCTTACCTGCCATAGAGGGAAGCTCCAGTGCTGCCACGTGTATATCATTTCTGGACCTATCTCCCCACGAGGGAAGCTCCAGAACTGCCACGTGTGGAGCCTCCGGACCTACTAAAAGTGCATCTAGTCATCCCCGTGGGTTTTGGATGATTGATGACGACAATTAAGAGGCTGGTGAGCTAATTTGATCTTAAGCACAGGTACAAGGATTGAAATGAGATGAAAACCCTCAAAAAGGAAAAGGAGAAAACGGGTGTCAAAGAATCAAGCATACAAATTAGGGTTTTTATGGTATTGAGCTTATATGAGCCATATCATGTGATAGGGTGGTTGTATCATGTGCATTGAGATCATACCAAGGGGCTCAAAGTGGTGGTTTACAGAAAAACCTAATTGAGAAGCCTAAAATGAGAAAAACCCTAGGAGGCCGGACTAGTCCGGGCCTCAGGGCCGGACTAGTCCGTCCATGGCAGGCAAGTACATTTTTGGACGAACCAAACGTCTATGGAGTGACCCTGAGTGAATTTGGAGCTAAGTTCGAGAAGTCCGCACTTGTCCATTTTTGGACGGACCAAAGCTCTCTAGAGTAGTTCGGACTTGTCCGTTTGGGCACGGACTTGTCCGTTTGGGACTTAGTATGACAAACCAAGAGAAAACCCTTGGGGGCCGGACTAGTCCACCCCTGTGGCTTGACTAGTCCGGACCAACCCAGAAAAGTCCATTTTGGAACAGACCAAATGGTTCTGTTCCACTTCGAACTAGTCTGTTATGGGTCGGACTACTCTGGTGTCTAGTGACCGTTTCAATTTAGAAATTTTGCAGGTAGCGTAACTATCATTGCTCAGTGTGGCAGTTGTCGGGAACTGACCATGGGGTCAGTGGTCCCATAGGGCCGGACTAGTCCGGGGTCTAAGGCTGGACTAGTCCGCCCCTTTGCTGATGTAAGCAAAAGGGGCTTGGGACCTCTATAAAAATGGGACCCCCGGGCTCATTTGAAAAAGACTTGAACCCTAGCACTACCACAAGCTTCCTAGAGCCTTCCAAAGCCTTCCACTCATCCTACTAACCCCTTAAGAGCAAATCTTGAAGAGAATAGGGTTTGGGAAGGAGAGTAAAGGAAGATAATCGCGCTTTGGCTCTCGGTTTGATCTCTTGCACATTGTGTTGTGTTTTGTGGCTTGTGTGAGTTGAGCTTCGTGTGCTCCTCATCGTATTGATTTGTGAGAGCCTCAAGTTGTGAGTAGCCCCATCAAACTTTGTGATTGCCCATTGATATAGTGAAAACCAAGCCGGCCATTGTGGTGGCTTGGTGAGAGAAGGGCAAGTGAGACAGGGTCCTTGTGTGGACTTCTCAACGTGGATGTAAGCTTCTTCGTGGAGCTGAACCACGAGATAAATCTCGCTTCACTTGTTTTGCACTTTTCATAATCTCTAGCATTGCTATTAGGGTTCACATTTGTCTTATTGCCTTACACTTGATTACTATTGTAAACTTGCAATCTAAGTGTTTAAACATCACAATCTGAGCTTCACAAGTTTGTTACATATTCCTCTCATTCTTGGTGAACTTTAATTCTGCAAACAACTTGTAGAAATCAAGTTTTCGGGTTTCCACCCTGTGCTGAGCGGACTAGTCCGGCCCTGATCAGACTAGTCCGGCCACAGGGAATTAATCTTGTTTAATTAAGTCATTTCAGGTATTATTGCCTATTCACCCCCCCCCCCCTCTAGGAGACTTTCAATTGGTATCAGAGCAGGCTTCTCCCCAAGAGTCTAACAACTCAGAGAAGTAATGGCCGGAAGGGGTGACAACGAGGTTCCGGTGGTCGTCGATGACACCAAGACGAAGAACGTTGATGTTCTTCAAGATGATCCAAATGACGACGAAGAAGTTTGGATGCTCAAAGCACGGCTTCGTGAGAAGCTCAATGTGCCGAAGAAGGAAATCAAGCCAATTGCTCCGGTCAACATCGACAACGGGAGTAGTTCACAAGACTACTCCCGGTATCCTTACAATTATGTGCAACTTACCGCTAGCAACCATTACTTGTTTATTCCCATTGGCAAACCTCCTCAATTTGATGGAAATGATTATTCTATGTGGAAGCATAATATGAATATGCACCTCATTTCCTTAAACCCTAGCTTGTGGCAAATTGTGATGACAGGTGTTCACCTTCCCAAGAATGAGGAAGGCATCACTCTGGAGCAAGCCGTCCTTCTACATCGAAATGCTTAAGCCGTTGGAGTGATTACCTCCTCATTGACTCGTGAGGAGTTCAACCGCATTGAAGGGTTGGAGGTTGCCAAGGAGATTTGGGACACCCTCAAGACGGCGCTCGAAGGCAACCGCGTCATTAGGGAAGCAAAGATCGAGATGATCGAAGGAGAGCTTGGGAGATTCACCATCATGGAGGGTGAATCTCTGCAAGATATGTATGACCGCCTCAAGACTCTCATCAACAAGAGTCGATCATATGGAAGCACCCGATGGACCGACCTAGAGGTAGTAAAGAGGATGATTCGAGCATTCATGCCTCGAAACGTCACTCTTTGCTCACTAATTCGTGAAAGTTCGGGCTTCCACAAAATGACTCCTCCCGAAGAAGTGCTAGGGAGAATCATAAACCATGAGATGATGGAACAAGAAACAATGTTCTACAATGATCTACAAAAGCTCTCCTCCTCCAAGAAAAGGGATGTTGCATTCAAAGCAACATCCTCAAAATCTCAAGAAAAGGAAGAGAGTGATGAGGAGAGTCCCGACACCGATGAGGAAGAAGCTCTATTCATCAACAACTTCAAGAGGATGTTTAGAAGGAGGAGGGGGAGCTACCAAAATGAGAGGAGAAGCAAAGACAAGCCCAAGACAAGATCAAAAAGGGCTTGTTACAACTGCGGAGAATATGGTCACTTCATTGTGGATTGTCCACATGAAGAAAACAAGAAGAAGAAGGAGGGCAAGTCCAAAGAAAAGAAGTACTTCAAGAAGAAGAAGCAATCCCGACATGCTCACCTTGGAAAGGAGTGGGATTCCAATGAGGAATCCTCCTCCGATGAAGATGAGAAAGTAGCAACTATTGCTATGAAGAAGACAACAACGGAGAACAAGCTCTTCCCCAACTTGGAAATCTCAAGGCTGACATGTCTAATGGCCAAGGAGGGAAGAAAGAAGGCATATTCCTCCGGTGGAACCACGTGGGTCCTTGATAGTGGATGCACAAATCATATTACCGGAGAGAGGAAGATGTTTGTGTAGTATGAGCTTAATGAAGATCCAAGTGAAGGAATCTATTTTGGGGACAATAGCCAAGGAAAAATCTTTGGCACCGATAAAATTGCTATATCCTCTACTCTTTCAAATGTCTTACATGTTGATTCACTTGATTATAACCTCTTGTCAATATCACAACTATGTGACAAAGGGTTATAATTATTTATTCACTAATGAGGGTGTGACCAACACAAGGAGAAGCAATGACTCAATTGCCTTTAAGGGTGTGCTCAAGGTAAAGATCTATCTTGTGAATTTCTCCGCGGATAAAGTCCAACTTGATACATGCTTAATTGCGAAAACTAACATGGGATGGCTTTGGCATAGGAGGCTAGCCCATGTTGGAATGAGGAATTTGCAAAAACTCCTTAAGGGTGAGCACATATGTGGTTTAAAGAATGTTGTGTTTGAAAAGGATAGGCCATGTAGCGCATGCCAAGACGAAAAGCAAGTTGGAGCACCTCATCCATCCAAGAACATTATGACAACATCAAGACCATTGGAGCTTCTACACATGGATCTCTTCGATCCAATCGCCTACATTAGTATTGGTGGTAACAAATATGGTCTTGTTATTGTTGATGATTTTTCACGTTTCACTTGGGTGTTCTTTTTGCATGACAAGAGCGAGACTCAAGGTGTCCTCAAGAGATACTTGAAGAGAGCTCAAAATGAGTTCTCCTTGAGTATCAAGACCATTAGGAGTGACAATGGCACCGAATTCAGGAACACTCAAGTTGAAGAATTTTTGGATGAAGAAGGCATCAAGCATGAGTTCTTGGCCCCATACTCCCCTCAACAAAATGGGGTGGCCGAGAGGAAGAATAGGACTCTAATTGAGATGTCAAGAACCATGCTTGATGAGTACAAGACATCAGACCGGTTTTGGGTGGAAGCGGTCAACACAGCATGCCATGCCATAAACCGGTTGTACCTTCACCGCATTCTTAAGAAGACGTCATATGAGCTCCTAACCGGTAACAAACCCAACATCTCTTACTTTCGTTTTTTGGGAGCAAATGCTACATTCTTAACAAGAAGTCTAGGACTTCGAAGTTTGCTTCTAAGTCCGATGAGGGTTTCTTGCTTGGTTATGACTCAAACACTTACGCCTATCATGTATTTAACAAATCCTCCGGAATTGTTGAAGTAGCACGTGACGTAGTGTTTGATGAGACTAATGGCTCCCAAGTGGAGCAAGTTGATCGTCATGTGCTAGATCAAGAAGAAGCTCCACAAGTGGTGATAGGAAGGATGGCCCTTGGAGACATACGACCACAAGAGCAACCTCAAGTCACAAGCAACCATCCTATACATCAAGCAAGCTCTTCCTCAAATGATCAAGATTAACCTACCCAAGATGCGCTCCAAGAAGATGAAACTGAAGGCATCAATCAAGGGGGAGACAATGAGGATGAGGAAGACCAAGATGATGAATCAATACCTCAAGCACCTCACCCAATAGTGCATCAAAGCGTCCAACAGGACCATCCCATTGACAATATACTTGGAGACATCTCCAAGGGGGTAACTACTCGATCTCGTGTTGCAAACTTTTGTGAACATTACTCTTTTGTTTCTTCCTTGGAGCCCCACAAGGTTGAAGAAGCACTATGAGATCCGGATTGGGTGATGGCCATGCAAGAAGAGCTCAACAACTTCGAGAGAAATAAAGTATGGGAGCTTGTGAAGAGGCCAAATGCAAATGTTGTAGGGACCAAATGGGTATTCCGCAACAAACAAGATGAACACGGGGTGGTTACAAGGAACAAGGCACGACTTGTGGCCAAAGGGTACTCACAAGTCGAAGGTTTGGATTTCGAATAAACCTTTGCTCCCGTAGCTAGGCTTGAATCAATTCGTATATTACTTGCATTTGCTACTCACCATGATTTTAAGCTATATCAAATGGACATCAAGAGCGCATTCCTCAATGGTCCAATCAAAGAAGAAGTATATGTGGAGCAACCCCCCGGATTTGAAGAAGAAGAATTCCCAAACCATGTGTACAAATTGCGTAAGGCTCTCTATGGACTCAAACAAGCTCCTAGAGCTTGGTATGAGTGTCTTAGAGACTTTCTAACTCAGAATGGTTTTAAAATTGGGAAGGCGGACTATACTCTATTCAGTAAGCACTTTAATGATGATTTTTTTGTTTGCCAAATATATGTCGATGACATTATATTTGGTTCTACTAACAAAGCCTTTTGTGATGAGTTCTCCAAGGTAATGACGGGAATGACGGGGGAGTTGAAGTTATTTCTAGGTTTTCAAGTGAAGCAACTCAAGGAAGGCACGTTCATTAGTCAAACCAAGTACACTCAAGATATACTCAAGAAGTTTGACATGGACAAGGCCAAACCCATCAAGACTCATATGGCAACCAATGGGCATCTCGATCTCAATGAAGATGGTCCAAGAGACCAAAAGGTATATCGTTCTATGATAGGCTCATTGTTATACTTATGTGCATTTAGGCCCGATATCATGCTTAGTGTGTATGTGTGCTAGATTTCAAGCTACTCCAAAGGTGTGTCATTTGACCGCCGTTAAGAGAATTCTTAGATATTTGGCTCACACACCAAGCCTAGGACTTTGGTACCCCAAAGGATATAAGTTTAACCTCATTGGATATTTTGATGCGGACTATGCGGGGTGCAAAGTTGATAGGAAGAGTACATCGGGAACTTGCCAATTCCTTGGTAGATCTCTAGTGTCATGGTCCTCAAAGAAACAAAACTCCATTGCACTTTCCACAGCCAAAGCGGAGTATGTCGCTGCCGGAAGTTGTTATGCACAACTTCTTTGGATGCGACAAACTCTTAGGGACTATGGCATACACTTGCGCCATATTCCTCTCCTATGTGATAATGAGAGTACCATCAAAATAGCTCACAATCCAGTTGAACACTCAAGGACCAAGCACATCGATATACGCCTCCACTTCTTGAGAGATCACTCCATCAAAGAGACATTACAATTTCCCATGTGAGAGTCGATAAACAATTGGCCGATATCTTTACCAAGCCCCTAGATGAGAAAAGGTTTTGTGAACTTAGGAGTGAGCTAAATATCTTGGATTCCCGAAATGTGGCTTAAGTCTTGCACATCTGATTGCAATATTCAAAATTCACACATGCTTGCGAAAAACTCATCCTCCTAAATTTTTCCACAAATTATTTTGAAATTATTGAATCCTTGTGAATCATGGTTATAGTTTGATTGTTGATTGCTTACTGACCATATTTACAAAGATCTTTTGTGAAATATAGTCCAAAAGGATCAAAACTCCACTCAAAACTCAATATATAGGAGTTTTAAGTCTTAGGACCGGACTAGTCCGCTCCTAGGACCGGACTAGTCCGCTGGTATGAGTTGTCCGGACCCAGTCCGGATGCCGAACAAGTTCGGGTCCCTGACTGGACTAGTCCGGCCCTTGGGGACTTAACCTCCCCAGGGTGCCCTCAACCTCCCCACTTCCATTCAAACACTCTCTCTCCAAAAACGCTCAAAAACTGCCTCCCCAACGGCGATTTTTGGGTCCATCCACCAAATATCGAAAGTTCTACTCCACCCTTTACTTCCACACCGATGGGGACAGGAGGATCACCTAGATGACCCATGGAGAGCAGTACTCTACCACCTTTTGGGAGTTTGCTCAGTTGCTTGACTTGGAGGATCAACTGGATAATGAGATCATCATATGTATTCAAGCCATGCACAGTATGAGGCCGGGCACATCAGAAATATCAAGCCCTTCTATAGTGTGCTCAACCGGGTTCTCAGAAAGACAATTGCCCCCAAGGATGGAGATGTGGGGATCATCCAAGGCAATTTGAGGCATTTAATGGTCCTTAATGATGGAGATGTCCGCTTCAATGTAGTGGACTATATCTTTGATGACATCTTCAACATCTCTCACACCCCCAATCGATCATGTGGATACGCTTCGTACATTATGTACATGATCGAGAAGATCTCTGGGCTCACATTCAAGAAAGATATCATTCACTGGAGGCTTCAACCACAACTCCCTCCTCCGGAGCTAGCTGCCCCTCGGAGGAAGAATGCGGATCCTCCCACTTCTTCCTCTCGCTTCGTGCCATCTCCTCCACCACCTCCGCCTTTGACACAATGCGGAAGCGGCTTCTTCAAGTGCTTCAAAGCTCTCTTTTCTTTGTGTCGGGAGACGGAAATTCGGCAACGTCGCATGGAGCGTCGCAATGGGAAGTATCTCAAAGCGATGTGCGACAAGTTGGACATCCCTATGTCCCCCGCCGAGGAAAGCGATGGTGAGCTCACTTCCTTTCCCGACTTCACTGCCGAAGAGCTCGCTGAATTTGGAGAAGCTGGGACTTCCACTGCGGCCCCGACTGAGGATCCGAAGGCCACAGAAAGCGACAGCGAGCGCCAAGGCAGCGATGACGACTCCCAATCCGACGATGAGTAGACCTAAGGGTCCCTTCCTCCTTTCTTTTCCTTTTTGGTGTTATGATGCCAAAGGGGGGGGGGAAGCTTGGGTGGGCTCTTAGACCTAGGGGGAGAGATAAGATAGATAGACTATCTTGTGAGAGTATTGATCTATGTTGGACTTATGTTTTAAACCTCATTTCAAGTTCTATTGTAAGACTTAATCTATGTATTCAAGTATTCATGTATCTTGCCTAATTTGTGATGTGATGCTTCATTTACATGTCTATTTTGCATAATCATTGACTTATCACACTTTATGAACACATCACTTAGGCACCCCACCATAACGTGTATATGTATGAGAACTCTCTCAATCTCTCTTACTCATGATGCATACATTGAGGGGGAGTCACTCATACAAATACATGTTATGAAAACAAATTATTATCCTTGGTGTTGAAGTCTTAATGTGTTGTCATCAATTCACCAAAAAGGGGGAGATTGAAAGTGCATCTAGGCATCCCCGTGGGTTTTGGATGATTGATGACGACAATTAAGAGGATAATGAGCTAAGTTGATCTTAAGCACAGGTACAAGGATTGAAATGAGATGAAAACCCTCAAAAAGGAAAAGGAGAAAACGGGCGTCAAAGACTCAAGCGTAGAAATTAGGGTTTCTATGGTATTGAGCTTATAGCCGTATCATGTGAGAGGGTGGTTGTATCATGTGAATTTAGATCATACCAAGGGGCTCAAAGTCGTGGTTTAGAGAAAAATCTATGTGAGAAGCCTAAAATGAGAAAAACCCTAGGAGGCCGGACTAGTCCGGGCCTCGGGGCCGGACTAGTCTGGCCATGGCAGGCAAGTCTGTTTTTGGACGGACCAAACGTCTCTGGAGTGAACCTGAGTGAATTTGGAGCTAAGTCGGAGAAGTCCGGACTTGTCCATTTTTGGACGGACCAAAGCTCTCTGGAGTAGTTCGGACTTGTCCGTTTAAGCACGGACTTGTCTGTTTGGGACTTAGTGTGACAAACCGAGAGAAAACCCTTGGGGGCTGGACTAGTCCGCCCCTGTGGCCGAACTAGTCCGGACCAATCCAGAAAAGTCCGTTTTGGAACGAACCAAATGGTTCTGTTCCACTTCGGACTAGTCCGTTATGGGTCGGACTAGTCCGGTGTCTAGTGACCGTTTGAATTTGGAAATTTAGTGGGTAGCGTGATGATCGTTGGTCAGTGTGGCAGTTTTCGGGAACTGACCAGGGGGTCAGTGGTCCCATAGGGCCGGACTAGTCCGCCTCTTTGCTGATGTAAGCAAAAGGGGCTCGGGACCTCTATAAAAAGGGGACCCCCAGCCGCCACAAGCTTCCTAGAGCCTTCCAAAGCCTTCCACTCATCCTACTAACCCCTTAAGAGCAAATCTTGAAGAGATTAGGGTTTGGGAAGGAGAGTAAAGGAAGATCATCGCACTTTGGCTCTCGATTTGATCTCTTGCACATTGTGTTGTGTTTTGTGGCTTGTGTGAGTTGAGCTTCATGTGCTCCTCATTGTATTTATTTGTGGGAGCCTCAAGTTGTGAGTAGCCCCATCAAACTTTGTGATTGCCCATTGATATAGTGAAAACCAAGCCGGCCATTGTGGTGGCTTGGTGAGAGAAGGGTTAAGTGAGACCTGGTCCTTATGTGGACTTCTCAACGTGGATGTAGGCTTCTTCGTGGAGTTGAACCACGGGATAAATCTCGCTTCACTTGTTTTGCACTTTTCATAATCTCTAGCATTGCTATTAGGGTTCACATTTGTCTTATTGCCTTACACTTGATCACTATTGTAAACTTGCAATCTAAGTGTTTAAACATCACAATCTGAGCTTCACAAGTTTGTTACATGTTGCTCTCATTCTTGGTGAACTTTAATTCCGCAAACAACTTGTAGAAATCAAGTTTTAGGATTTTCACCCTGTGCTGAGAGGACTAGTCCGGCCCTGACCAGACTAGTCCAGCCACAGAGAATTAATCTCGTTTAATTAAGTCATTTCTGGTATTATTTCCTATTCACCCCCCTCTAGGCGACTTTCACCTACAACACCAACAGAGACATTGACTAATCTTCAATAGCACGGACATTCAAGGGACAGTTAAAGCGGCAGTTACAAGACCTGATTAGTGGACTGTTAATAGGGGTGACACAACCATTAAGGCATGCTATCACCCTATTAATCACGCTTAATACTCATAGACTGTGTATTAGGTTATTGAATACGCCAGGGCCACATGTCGGGCCAGGCAAATGTTGTAACGGTCAGTCCTTAGACTATAAAAGGATTGTGCCGC
The DNA here is from genome assembly GCA_036927565.1 of Tuctoria greenei. NCBI lineage: Eukaryota > Viridiplantae > Streptophyta > Magnoliopsida > Poales > Poaceae > Tuctoria > Tuctoria greenei. The sequence continues at coordinate 288,089,727 of JAYESD010000001.1, forward strand.
ATGGTACATGAGGACCCAATCTGATCCAAGCTAAAAGGCACACAAGCTATACGAAAACACCCAATACAAAACACACACCCCATGGAGTAGGGTATTACGCTCAGGCGGCCCGAACCACGTAAATCACCTGTGTCACCATCTTGTGCCTGATCTCTGCGCGCCCAAACCGATAAAGAACCTCCGCGGGCTACAATTTAGCAGTATCGGGGGAAGTGTCATTTAACCACTTCGACAGACGCTGACTGGACGGGTTGCTCTCACACCCGTTGGTCCACCTCTGGTTACGCCGTCTTCCTGGGTGGCAACCTCGTCTCCTGTTCATCGAAGCGGCGGCCCATGGTGTCGTGCTCGAGTGCTGAGGCGGAGTATCGCGTCGTGGCCAATAGCGTGGCTGAGGCCTCCTGGCTCCAGCAGCTGCTTCAGGAGCTCCACTCCCCTGTCGCTCAGAGCACGTTGGTCTACTATGACAACATCACCATTGTCTACCTCTCCACCAACCCCATCCAACATTAGCGCACGAAGCATGTGGAGATTGACCACCATTTTGTTCGTGAGCGGGTTGCATGTGGCGAGGTTCGTGTGTTCCACGTCCCGACGACATTGCAGTTCGTCGACATCTTCACGAAGAGGCTCCAGTCGTCGTTGTTCTCTGAGTTTTGATCCAGTCTCAACATTTGCCATGGCTAGACGTAGAGATTGCGGAGGGTGTTAGACTATGTATTAGGGGGTCAGTGGCATTTTAGTCCTTAGCCTAATAGACTTCTTGGGGGACAAGTTTTGTACCCCTATATATTATACCCTTGAGAACCTTGGTTAATTAATCCATTCTATTTCCTCCAATAATCAGCTGAATTAAGAAAGAGATGTATATATAAAAAAAAGATGAACAAAGAAGCAAGCACATACCTCATCTTAACTGAATCGCACATTTTTTACATATTCTCTCAAAAAGCTCACCACCAGAAGCATATTCCATTACGATAGCAAGATGGGTCGGGGTTAAAATGACCCGCACGTTCAAAAAATTAAATCCAGGAAAATTTTGATACATGAAGACTTCAAGAAATAAACCATCATGATGCCAACTTACTTCTTTAAACCTAATAATATTAGGATGCTCCAATAATATACGGTTAACTATCTCGCGCTTGACATTCTCATCTATCTGTAAATGACAGTGGAGGAAATTTATATTAGAGACGACAGGTGAAAATGCTGAGTTTATTAATAACTGATAATCAGTAGTCATTCATAAAAGATCAAGAAAATGAAAACAAATAAACATGATTAAGGAACACATGCATGCCAGCACAAACCATGCACAATTAAATGAATATTAATGAATAAGAGGCATAATATTGTAAAGAAAATTCCATGGTATCATAAACAAAGTTTCAAATTAATAAGTGCCAGAAATAATATTGGGCATTTAATATAGATTCATGTTTGAGCTCTAGTGGCCGAAAGCTAGAAGTAAAAGGGAACTAGCAAAGCATCTGTTCAACCGTTCTCAGTTTCAGAAAAAACTACAAAATCAATGCTTGTTTATTCTACCAGAACTTCCAAATTAAATGACCACAGCAGCAATAAAGCAATATGGAAAATTACTGTTCACAACACAGCATTGCACAAGTTCCTGCAGTAAGGGATGTACATTAATAGAACACGGTCACCCAGCTACCAATACGTCAATGTAGGGTGAGGATCATACAAAACTTGCAGTATATGTTATTAACTCTTAACAAAGAAGTTGTAAGAGGTGCAGTCAAACTATATTAACTATTATTGAGGGTATCTTTGTGGATATTACGACAGATCATAAGAATGTATGTAGGTTCAAAAATAATTCTACTATTTTAGAGTGAATTTCAATAAAACGCACTACTACAAAGCCTCAGTTGTAAGCATTGTTGATTGCTGCTTCACTTCTAAAAGTATATTACATCTTTTCTATCATACACATGAAGGTAGCTGCCAGGCAGTGTTTAAAAGGTGTCGCGTATACTAATAATGGGAGTCATATTAGGATTGGAGTCCACAAATAACGCAGAAAATCCATTGACATGGTAGGTCTAAAGATGGAAAAGTTGCTTCTATGTTGAGTAGGAAAGTGTAATCCTAATAACCTAGATGAAAACAAAATCGAGGTGTAACCTAAGTTAGGAAATGAAGAATTGCTAACCTTAATGGAAACAAAACTAGGAAAGGAAGAATCGACATGATAGGCACCATAGCCGGTCGCCAGGAACCTGGCATGCGCCTAGGCATCCAGACGCCATTTTGAAACACTGCTGCCACATCACTAAAGGGCTTACATACCAATGTGATTTCCTAGTTGAGCTTTTAGAACTTGTATCACAGTAACCTCATGTTGTAACGTGATTTTCTAGTTGCCGCCTAGGCGTCCAAGCGCTACAGCCTGAACGCCATGGTTGGTCAACTCGCTTGGTTGGCCGTTGCTGTCGCCGTACAGGTCGCCGCCTCCACGGATCCACCCGCCCCTGGTGGTGTCGCTGCCTCGCCGTGGCCATTGTCGTGGTCGCCGCCACTCAAGAGGAGAGAGAGAGGGTGAGAGAAAAATATTAGGGTTAGAAATAAGGGGTGAGGATAGGTTCTTATACGCTCCGATATGGAAAGAGGACCGTCGGATAAGATCTGACAGTTTAGATCAACCGTCGTCTAGGCTCCTAGATAGGCGCCTGGGCATCCAGGTATCCATTTAACTACAAGCCTGGTTGTATTCAGTGCATTCAAATTCTCTAGCCTCACTATATATTCAAAATAGTGTGTCTGCTTTTTTTAAAAAAAAAGTACAAAAGGGGATACCTAACGTCGAAGGTTCTCACATATTGTGAGGTTCAAGCAAGCATTATTTCATCCCTGCTTTTGCAGAGAGCCGAGAGGCTGATTCAAACTCAAAACCTACATACGGACACAAGTGTGAACAAACTACCATTGTGTCAGGTCCACCATTCGTAGATAACTTTTTAGTGATAGGAATGGCAATCAGACTCGTGGGTTCGGGTCTCCGTCGAGTTTGGCACCCGACGGGTGCGGATTCGAGTGGAATTTTGCACCCGCGGGTCAGACCCGCACCCGACCCGATATTTTGCGGGTTCGGGTTCGGGTTTATTTCTCCACCCACGGTTGCACTTCGGGCGCCCGAAACTACGTCAAAATCGCTCGGCCCAGTATACCCAGAGTGGCAGTGCCCCGGCCCAGTAGCCACGTAAGGGCTCGTTTGGTAGTATGGGTATAAAAACCCAGGGTAGAAAATCCCCAAAAGATTTTCCCTGTCTCCCTGGGTGGGATCCCCACCAAGGGTTTACATTCCCTGGGTGTGTTTGGAAAGGAAGAGGACAGAAATCCCAGAATAAAAAAGTAGTCTTAAAATCAGAAAAAATAAGTAGAACTCGGAAAAAATAATAATAATAATAATAAAAATTGTTCAAAGTAAGCATCCGTGTTTTGCAGATGAAATTTGCAGTGGCCGCAACCAGTAGTTGATTCGACCAACAATTGAGCGAGTGGAGAGTCCTGGGTGATCTAAAATTACCTATTTATTTCATAAAATTCCTGGAAATGCGTTCTTGTACCCTCCCGTTGCGCTGGATGTAGGCCGCCAGGTCCCCTCCCTCGCACAACTCCAGGATGAGGTACTGCAAGCTCTGGGTCTGACCCAAATCAAATGGACGCCAACAACAATTGGTACTCTTCTACCCAAATCTTACCGCAGCTAGCGCCAGAAAGGGGAGTCTGATACTGGTGTGGAACCTGGATGACGTCAATTAGTCGGATGATGTTGGGGTGGCTGGCGGCGGCGAGGATGCGGACCTCGCAGTCGAGGCTGTCGCGGAGGCCGGCGAGGCGCACCTGCTTCACTGCCACGGACACTCCAGTGGACTAAGACACCTCGCGCCGCCATGGACGGAGGGCGCCCTGCCAGGCGTTCCAACAGCTCGTAGCCGGCCACAGTCGCGGGTGCCTCCTCCTCCTCTGAGGTATTGCTGGTCTCCATGGCTTACAAATGTACTCACCTGCGCGAGGCCAGCCGCGCGATGCGGGGGAGGCGAGCGTAGCGGCACCAAGTCGGGGAGGGACACGACCGACGAGGAAGCTTGCGAAGTGGGGGGGGGGGGGGGGGGCGGAGGCGACCGGCGCGAGGCGAGGTGGGTGGTCGCGGAGTCGGGAGGCGAGCGACGCGAGGGAGGCCGGGTTTCCCTGCCCGACCTGGCAAGGCCGGGGCGGAAATCCCTAGGATTCCCTGTGGAACGGGCCGAAAATTTGGGCTGCCAAGTGCACCGGGGAGAAAATTTTCCACGGGATTTCCTGGGCCTGGGTTTTGGGCGGGATCCATCCGGGTTTCCAGGCTACCAAAGGGGCCCTAAGTGTCCCCGTAACCCTAGCCGCAATACTTCTCCGTTTGCCCTCTTGGTCCCGCCGCCTCCGTCCGCGAGTGCCTAGTCCTGGTCATCCAGTCGTGTTCATGAGTGCCCAGATTCCGCCGCCTCAGCCATCCGCCCTCTTGGTCCCGCCGCCTTCATCCACCTGGATCCCGTTGAGTGTCGACGCCCCGCCTCTGGCCGAATCCCGCCGCCTGCTGGATCCCGTTGGAGCCTGTCGCCCTGCATCATCACCTTTGTGGCTCCGCCTTCCGCAGCCACCTTCGGCCACCGCCCTCGCCCTAGCCTCCACAGACCCCGGTGTCTGCCATCGCCCCTTGCGCCTCCTCCTCTCGGCCTCTGGTCCTTTCGTGGTTTGAGGACGGTGAAGTTATTCCTAGCAGGCATCTGTTAGCGGAAGCTTTTCCTTTTGGATCTCTATATTTCAAGTCTTCGTCTCTCCCCATCTATTTTTTTTTCATAGTTGTGTGTCCAAATGATGAGCAACATGATTCAGATGCGTATTAAGTTGCTGTAAGATTGATGAATATGACGATTTCAGATTGATATTTGAATATTGTGTTGTGTTGATCAGACTGAGCAATGCATAGTTCAGATTGAATGTCAACTTGTTTGTTAGAATCTGATGATTTGAATAATGAACCATTTTATGGTATTTATTCTGTTTTTAAACAACTCAGACCTAATATTAAGTTGTAAATATACGTTACATTTGCCAGACGCGATGGGCACCCGAAACCCGTCGGGTGCGAGTGCGGGTCTGGGATTTTCACCCGCGGGTGCGGGTTCGGATTTCAAAATCCACCCATGGGCTTTCTTAATTCGAATGGGTTTTTGTTTCACCCGACCCGAATCCGACACATTGTCATCCCTATTTAATGACATTATAATGTTGTCCGACCCTACCACTGCAAATCAAGTTTTTTAATTTTTTTAATATATATTACTAGATACTAGCTAGGAACATATCCTACATTTCTTTTCCAAGATCCAATACATACCCCTAACACATCAAACATGGGGTATTTAATTTTGGGAAGATGGATGTGCTGCTAATAATAGGATATAATCTCTTTTTTTTCCATGCATTATCTAACAATTTAGGATGAGAAGAATCATGACCGATTTTCATGATCTCAACTTTTGGAACTAGAGGTACGAACGCTCCATAAAAGCTTAGATTGGAGGGCAAAATCCAGACCCAATTTGACTAGGCCCATTATGTGAGCAGGAACGTTGCCTTCAAACCTCCAATTTTGATACTAGCAAGGACAAGAACATTTCATGATCTGAGTTCATGTTGATACGGAAGCACATAATAATGGTTCCAAGCATAAGGTCAGCTTCCTTTACACTACACGCAATAAAATACCACAATTTTTTGAATGTTACCAATACACACATACACTAGAAATGTGGATATGGACACCCATCCAGTATGCATACATGTAAGAAAAAATTTCTAGATACGGTATGCACTGAAGGCGACGTGCATACTGTATCTAGATCATGTCACGTATTAACAAGGACGAGAATGATCGATTGAAACCTGCCCGCTGCCTCCCGCACGGAGACTCTCGGCTCGCGTTTGCCTCACAGACGGGACTCGTGGCTCCCAGCGTCGGCTCAAGTTATCCGCCTCGGGATCGATCGCCAAGCGCCAGCGTACGTAACCCATCGCCTACGCTAGGTTTTCTCAATCGTATTTCGCCACCGCCGGAGACGAGAGCAAAGGACAGTTGTTCACCGCGCGCAGTAGACGTGCTCCTTCGCCAGGCGCCAGGAACGGCGCCACTGTGGGCGCGCTGGTTTGCCAGAACGGCGCCGTCGAGGTGCTCCGCTCGGAGGCCCTTCGTTTCGACTGCCACAACCGCTGTTCGCTGCGCCGCAGTGGGCGCGCTCCTTCTCCAGACGCGAGCAACATCGGCTAGATCGGTGCGACCGTGAACCTTTGGATCCGTGCTAACCATATTCTTGAATGAACGTTAAATAAAATTTGCTTGTGAACAATACAAAAGTGATTGCTTGGTCTTTTGAGCTCCATGCTCGTCTACCTTCTGTTCAACACTTTGTTATATTCGGAAGAGATGACGTGGCACAAAGGTTTGCTATGACTAGTATGTAGTATGTAATCTGACAAGTAGTTGTGTTTTTTCACTTAACTCCTTCAGGCTCTGTTTGGCACAGCTGGAACTTGTTACAAAAGCAGCTTGTTTGAAAAGCTGGTGAAAAGCAGCTTCTGCTTATGTCCTGCTTTTAGTTCATTCTGAAAAGTAGCTGAACTAATAAATTATTACAGAAGTTTCCTGTTTGGCACACTCTCAGCTTATTTTTATGAAGAAGCTGCAGCAGAAGCTGTGCCAAACATGATCTCAATATGAAAAACACAAGTGGAACGAATTATTAAGTAAAAAAACACAATCACTCTAGGATAACACTATAAATCAGATTGCATAGTAGTCATATCGAATTAGGCGATCACTAATACGTATTAGACCGTCTACACCAATGTACTCTAAATTATACTTTATCCTCTAAACCATACTCTATATTTCTAATATGTCATCTCATAAAAATTTTCCAGTATGCTTTTCAATACGTTGTAGAGTACATTAGTGCGGATAGAGCATCTTTTTTTGTTCCCACTCGAGAGTCAATCCCAGTTCGATATCCCCCATTCTCGCGGCGGCCGCCGCCGCGCCGCCCCTCTTTTGCCAGCGGCGAGAAGCCGGTGACGCCTCTGGGTAATAAGGAGTACCGCGTCCGTGGATTGGTGCTTGGTTCACCGAAGCGGGGCGGTGGTGTTTGGAACACTGACAATCGCCTGAGGAGATCTGCCGCCGAAATCGTGAGTTCAGAGGAATTTTTTTTTAATATACGATTTTTAATCCAAAATTTTATTAATAACCGTGGATTTAAAAAATTTGCAGATATGACCCACCGTCGTATGAGTCTCATACGACGTAATGAATGTCGTATGAGGCTCATACGACGGTCCGACGTGTCTGCCACGCGGGCAACGGTCGCCGCGGAAAACGAGGCGGCAGCGAACGTTGTATGAGCCTCATACGACTTGCGCTAACGGTCGAACCGTCGTATGAGGCTCATACGACGGTCTGCCACTTATAAAGCGCCGCCCCCGCCCCTGCCTCGCTCACAGCCCGCCGCCTTCCTTCCTCCCAGCCGCGCCGCCCGCGACCTCCACCGCTCCCGCACGGCGCCTCCGACGCTCGCTACTCTCACCTTTTTCGTCTCCGATCCGTCGTCCTCGGATCCTCGCGACTTCGGTATTGATTTTGCTATTGTACATTTATGTTGTTTTGTTGTCAATATAATATGAATGCGTATTATATTATGATATTTGTTTGTATGAATGTATAGTGTTGATAACACACGCGACATAGTCTATTGTATTTATTTTTTGTACACGTTGTTCATGCATATAGTGTATTGTTGTCAATATAATATAATTGTATATTATTACTCGTTGTGCACGCGATTGTTGTCAATATTATATGAATTTAATGGTTCATGCATATAGTTTAATATGAATTTTGTTAATATTCATGCGAATGTCATGATTACGGTAGAGTACATTATTGCAGCATGTTTTCTTAATGTATTATTCGTTTAATTAAAATGTACTCGTTTTTTGATATGATTTTTCAGTTTATAAATGTGTAATATATATTATATTATGTTTTATTAGTAGTTATAAAATATTGTCATACATTACAGAGGAGCGTAAAATTGCTCCTGTAGTTACAAATGTGTGGCAAATATATACGTTTTATAGAGTCAAATTAATTTGGTTAGAGTAGATTATAATACGTTTGTTTATATTGAATACAGTAGGAATGTCGGACAAATTAATGTTTCGTATTTTCTACGGAGAAGGCACGCTTGTTTATGGGTCAACTGGGGTTGATATGTCTGCTTGGACGTCGTTGGTGAGGGGGATAGCAAGACCAAATGAGAGGTCATTTGGTAGTCTGGAGAAATGGCTGATTAAAACGTTAAACCTTGATGAACAAGTATATCAAGTGAAACTGAAAGGGTTGATTAATCGAGCAAGAGATGGATGTTATTGGGATTTCGTTCCTATTAAGGGGACATAGAATTGGAGGAAATGGGTAGATACAGTTGTGGAGCGGGGTTGGCCGCTGGTGTTTCTTGCGCAAGCAGAAACGAAAGAAGTTGAAGATTCAGCTGAAGCAGACGATATGGAAGATACTGAGGTAGAGGTCGAAGGCGGAGTGAACCAGATGCAAGAAGACCCACTTGGTGTCGCTGATGAAGGAGAGCACATCGAAGATTTAGTTGAACAAATTAGAATTGAGGACATGGAATATGAAAATGTTATTGAAGATGACTCTTCTGATGATGAGAATGATATTATCATTCCTGCAGACTGGAACAATGCAATCCCGAGTAATTTAGCAGCTGCAGAAAAATATTCTGGGTTATCTGGATATCATGAGAACCAGTTAACACAAGGAGATATTTTTAAAGACAAAGATGGTTTAAAAGATGCAGTAAAATATTGGTCTTTGTCTGTACAGAGATCATTTACAGTTTACAAGTCTAGTCCAAAATTATATGATGTGAAATGTGTGTTCCCAACTTGTCCTTTTCGAGTTCATGGTTTCGAGGAGAAGTGGACGAAGCTTTGGAAAGTTTCAAAAATGGTTGATCACACATGTCAGTTGCAGGAATTGGAGAAGTGCAACGGTGCTTTGACCTCAGATTTCATTGCAAATCATATGTATGCCCGTATAGTGGACAACATACAGTTTGAACCAAAATCAATAATAGCCACTATTGAGGAAGAGTTCAAGTACACCATAAGTTACTCTAAAGCATGGAGGGCCAAACAGAAAGTGATTGAACAAAGATTTGGTACTTTTGAAGCGTCTTATGATAACCTTCCAAAGTTGTTGCAGACCATTCAGGAAAAAAATGTTGGTACTTTTTACGACATTATGGACATGCCGCATAAAAGTGTGTCTGGGAAGTTGTATCTGCACCGTGCATTCTTTGCATTAGGCCAATGTATTGCTGCTTTCAGACATTGTCGACCAATACTCTGCATTGATGGTACATTTTTAACTGGAAAGTACAAAGGTCAAATTCTTACTGCTATTGCAGTTGATGGGAACCAACAAGTGTTGCCTGTGGCCTTCGCATTTGTGGAAAGTGAGAACACTGAAAGCTGGTATTGGTTCCTTAGTCGGGTCAAGATGGCTGTAATTCAAGAACGTCCTGATGTCTGTGTCATACACGATCGTCATGCTAGATTGCTTAAAGCAATATCTGATTTGAAATTTGGATCATCGGATCGGGGACATCAACCTTATTGGATAGACATTCAATCAAGATATTGCATGAGGCATTTAGGTGCCAACTTTTTTAGCCACTTCAAGAACAAGCAACTTATGAATTTGTTCAAGATGTTGTGTAGTCAAAATTAGGAGAGTAAGTTTATTGCTCTTTGGAAACGTCTCGACGAATTGACTTCTGGCAGTGCAGAAGCATCTTCAAGCACTAGCAATCCTCGTGACATTTCACGCAGAAACTTCTCTCATTGGATTCGGCGCGAAGCGAAAGAGAAGTGGTCCTTGTTATACGACACCAATGGTGCTCGGTATGGTATCATGACAACTAATTTAGCTGAGGTAATATCCATCATTCCTAAGTGTTTTAGTTGTGTTAGTAATGTATTTCATCATGCTAATGCAGTGATACGAAATGCAGATATACAACTGGGTCATTCGCGGTTTAAGAGGGTTACCTTTGGTTGCTATTGTTGAGGGCATTTTATATGGGACATGCAAATATTTTCGTCAACGTTATGTGACTGCTATTTCAGCATTGAATAATGTGAATTTGGCTTATTCACCATACCTGTGGAAATACATGGAGAAGAAGATTGAAAAGGCCCGATTTCATCGCGTCAGACCTATGGGTACCGCAGAGTACAGGTTTGAAATCCTTTGTAGGGATAAAGACCGTCGTGGTGCTAACCGTGTTAGAGTTGTTCAACAGTGCATACTTCATCAGCATGATTGCACGTGCACATGCATGAAGCCACAACTCTTCCATAGACCATGTTCCCATGTGATTGCAGCTTGCTCATTTACTAACCTGACAGTGACCAATTACGTTTCATACTACTTTTAGAAAAGTGTTGTTGTCAGTACATGGAATGCAGAGGTATATGGATTTGGTAATCTGAGCTCATTTACCATGGATTTAGGCCTTGATGCTATGCGAGCACCTGACATCTCGCGGTTGAAGCAGAAAAGAGGTCGACGTCAAACTCGTCGTATCAGAAACGATATGGACGAGTCAGAACTTGCAAGATTCCAAGGAAGATGCAGCAAATGCAACCAAATTGGCCATACGTACAAAAAATGCATTACCAACACAGAGCCAAATGTGGTTGAAGCTGGACCTTCTGGGAATCCGCAGAGTGGACGGCATCCTCGTGCTAGGAAGACAACTACGTTTAGGGATGGAGATGGCGATGTGATGTGATGTCAAGTATTTTATGTATTTGTAGCACTTACTCTATCGATGTTAAGTGAACTAAGTGTATCGGTGTTATGTATTTGGATTATGTTATGATGTTATGTGAACTCCAGTTAGATGCATATGAACTTCATGTTATATATGTTAATATGTTGTTGATGTCATTTAACTTTAGCTCAAAATGCACTTCATGTTATAATTTTTTCTGTACTTGACAATGTAGGTATGGCCGGCCCACAGCGAGAGTGTCCCGAGCTACTTTCGTCTCGAGTTGACTTGACCCACCGCGGTTACCGAGTCTCCGTAGGTCAGGAGTTGCCCGTCCTTTGTCCCCAGGTTCCTATGAAATTCTGGAAAATAGACGATCGATGGATTCCCAGGTACTTCTTTCTTTCATACTTCATGATCCAATGTACATGAAAACATGTTCTCATCCGATTTGTTTTGTAATCAGGTTGAGTGCAGCAGGCGTGCTGCCCATATGTCGGCTAGTTGAGAGGAGACCGTTCGATCCGGAGGATCGTAAGTACCGTTTTAGCTTCGACAAAGCCCTCTTGAGTGTGTTGACTGATCGCTGGAGACCGGAGACGCACACGTTTCACTTACCGTGTGGGGAGATGACCGTCACGTTGGAGGACGTGTCTTTCCTGTTGGGTCTTCCTCTCGCAGGTGCGGCTGTTTCTGCACCTGAGGACACACCCACCTGGCGTGCGCAGATGGTCGCACGTTTTCAGAACGTGCAACGGGTCGCTAATGTTGATCCCGTACCTGCTCTTGAGGACGGCCAGCACCACGGTCCGTCAAAGAGATGGTTGTCTTGCTACGAGGTATTCTTTCTTATTTTCAATTCAAATGTTTCATACCATGCAGTAAACTAACAAATTCCATTTATTTTACTTGCAGTTGAGTACTATGCATCCAGACGCAGATGATTACACGGTCACTAGATACTTGGAGGCATACTTGTTGTGGTTGTTTGGGTCGATTCTGTTCACCAACAGCCATGGTGACTCGGTGGATAGACATCTTATTCCGTTTGCTAGAGTTGTAGCTGAGTCCACACCACAGGACATGCCTCAGTACAGTTGGGGGTCAGCAGTGCTCGCTGCCACGTATAGAGGACTCTGTGACGCGTGCACTAAGGTAGCAAGCAACGCTGTCCTCACGGGTTGTCCGTTGCTCCTACAGCTGTGGGTTTACGAGCGCTTCATGATTGGACGACCTGAAGTCGTCCCAGAGCCGTATGATGGTGATGAGTACGGTGAGCGTCCGGATGACGGCCCTACTATGGGTACTTTTTGGGTACACCGTGCGGTACATACATATTTTAAGTTACACTGACAATTTGTACGCTAATTCAATTTGTACGCTTATGTTATACTGACAACATATATGATTTGCAGCGTGAGTGGGGTAACAAGCAAATGCACAAGGTGTACGCCGGATTCAGCAAAGAGTTTGATCGGACGCAGGTACGATGTAGAATAATTTTTCTCATTCATTTATATTTTCGTAATTTGAGTTTGTACTGATAATTATTCTATAATTGCAGGTACGTACAGAGCGGACTTTGAGACTACGATGTCCGACTCACAGACGCAACACGACACTCCTCCGATGACACCTTTCCAGGTCGAGGACTTCCTCGTTGATATAGCGCAATACGATACACTTCATGGGTCTCAGTTGGCCGGTGCTCCCATTCCGACTCAGCAGACTCAGCAGTTTCAGACACCGGAGCAGGCTGGCCGTCCGCGACGGCAGAGGAGACCGCCACTAGACATTTCATATGACCGGGCTCATGTGAATGCTGCGCGTAGGGCCGACAAGCGTGGTAGACGTTAGTGTTATGTACGACGTATATGTGTGACTTATGATGTACAAAACTTATGTTCTATTATATTACTTCATTATGTTTCTATTCTATGGTGTTTCGCATGGAAAGGAAGTATTACATACTACGCGTTACTTAAAAAACTAAAGCAAACGAGTATCTTATTGAAATTGAAGACATAGGAACATTTAAACGGTACATTTGATGGAATAATGAAACATAGTTCGTAACTAGTACATTTTCACTTGTGGTGAGGACATTCACAGGACATATTGTTGCACTTAGGACTAGTATCATCCTCCAATTGTTCTAACTCCATATCCGCAATATGACCTACTAATTCTCGGTTTCGATTTTGCAAATATTTTATGTAATCTTGAATAGGCTTGATAGGTACTGGATCAACCCACAATGTGTATCCGCAGTTATCTTCATCGAAATAAGACTACAAAAACAAATTTAAAGTAAACATAACAAAAAGAAATACGTGAACGTACACAAAAACGATATGAACTTACTGCACGACCCACAGGGCAACGAAAGAATCGACGACCGCTATCCTCTTTTCCATCCATCATTTGCACCAAACAATCCAGGCCGCAACGACACTTGGGCCATTCTTCTTTGGTACTATCATATGGACGAAGAGGATTAAACACACCAAAATCACTTTTTCCTAATAGAGGGAATTCATCAAGTGGTTCATCGAACCACGAAGGACCGCCAACTAAGTAGTTCTGAGGCACTGGCCTAATGTTTCCTTCTCCTCTCCTTGCACGACCTCTGTTTTCCATTGTGTTACTACTAACTTTAATCGTATACGAAATGTAAGAGGTGCGGACCCTTTTATAGACGAACGTGGATGGGTCTATAGACCAAGTGTACGAAAGTCTATGGACCATGTCAGGCGAATCTCGTAGAAGACACATACGACATTGCACTGGTACATGTCAGGGGAATCTCGTACAAGAGACATACGAAATTGCACTGCTCCGTGTCAGACGAATCTCGTAGAAGACACATACGACATTGCACTGGTACATGTCAGGGGAATCTCGTACAAGAGACATACGAAATTGCACTGCTCCGTGTCAGACGAATCTCATACTCCATCATCCGCTCGTCTATATAACACTCACCCCGGTAACAGCTTCACCACGCACTACCAACAATCATTCTATATACTTTACTACCATGGACGAGAACTCACCACCCACAAATAGAGAAAAGGTTCCAATCCCCGAGGGATTGCAACCTCCAATGTGTTTATGTGGCACTGATTGTAGGTTTGTAAGAGATCTTCGACCTGGTTACTCGTATGGTTGCCGGCTTTGGATGTGCGACAACTACGAGTACGATCCTCCTCACAGGACGTGCCCATTTCTTCCAGGTGGTAGGAAACAGGTAATATGCAACATTACTTATGTTTTATGCATGCTATAGAATCTAATTTTTTGGACAAACACTTGTGCAGTCGCCGCCACCTCTATGCGACTTCAGGAACTACATCGACCAAGAACAATCGGCAGAAGACGCCGCAGAGGTTGAGAGAATGGCTCGACTTGCATATTAGAAGTTCAAAGAAGAAAGAGAGTGGGATGAAAGAATAGAGCAAGAGAGGAGGAATAGAGCTGCACAGGAGGAGCGTCGTCGCAAGAGGCAAGAAGAAATTCGACAATGGAGAGCAGAGTGTGAGCGCAAAGCGGCAGAGGAGGAACGCGTCGCAGCACAAGCACGAGAGGCTGAGCGAGCACGCATGCGCGAGAGAGCTCGTCGCGCAAAAGAAGGCGGTCCGGATGCTTTGCGTAAGGGAAAATACCCCCGTTGCACTCAGTAGCAACTTGGATAATTCAACTAAGGCGTGTTAGAATTAGATCGGCGTATCTTTAGTGCGTCGTACACACGCCATTTGTATCACTTATTTTACATTTTGTTCCAGAAATATGTGCACTTATGCTTTGCCTCATGTACCGTAGTAGTAGACTGGTAAACAACATGCACATACTTTCGGAACTACGTAATTTCATTTTATGTAACCGCCGCCGAGCTTACAATTAATTATCTTCAATTATTATGCATTTGTATAAATTTATACATTAATTGTATCATTTTCCAAACTATACATTTCTAATCACTATAGGATTTAAAAAAAATTGATACTCCCATTAAAATCTCATATATTATATTCATAACTTATTTTTTATACTCCACAAAACTTACATTACAATAACCTATATGAACATTTATGTCGATTCTAACTACAAATATTTGTAAACAAAAAATAAAACTGAATACATTTTACAAATTTGCGGAAACGTGATCGTATTGCCTAATAACACATACAATTACTCTAGTTTCTACATACTAAACATAGATAAAGTTCATTGATTTCAAAACTTCACAATGTATTCTCTATTTTCTACTTTAGAAGTTTTTAGCAAATCGGTCTACAAATATTTTAAAAATTTTGACTAAAATCCATTACAAGATGGTTCAACACGGGCTAGGGTTAGGGCACGCACGCATGTCGTATGAGGCCCATACGACGGTTCTGTGCATGTCGTATGGGCCTCATACGACATGCCACCGTGGCCGGTTTCGGCCCCGCTGGACGGCCCAGTCGACACACGTGGCACCCATGTCGTATGGGCCTCATACGACATCCATTTTGTCGTATGAGACTCATACGACGGCCGGTCAGATTTGAAAAAAAAATTGAATCGGGGGTTATTAATATAAATTTGGATTAAAATACGTATATTAAAAAAAAAATTCGAGTTCAGAGGCAGGCATGCAGCACAGTCGCGTCACGCTTCCACCACCTCGGTTCAGATCAGGGCGGGCCTAGGAGATAATTAGAGAAAAGGGAATTCCATTTCAACTCACCTCACAGTCATGGTTGTGAATTCGATGCAGGATGACTCTAAGAAAAAACGCTATTTGGTGTGGTGGGAACAGTTCGAAACAGCCTTCAGGTAGGACCAAAGCTGACGCACTTGCGCCATATGGAGGCCAATAAGAAAGAAACACGGCGGCAAATGAGCCAGCCACTCTGATAACGTTTTGATCCTTTTCTATTCGGTTGTATATGCTGTCCCTTTCAAAGCAACATTTCTCTTTACATTTGTACAGGTCGCATGGAGCTCCATGGAAGGTTTCAGCATTGCCGGCACATTATTATTTGTTTGTGTTGTGAGGCAACCTTTGTCGCAAGATGGTCATATATGTACATGCTCTCCAGCCTGCGTCTCCGCCTTGTGATGATCCCTCCCCCCCCCCCCCCCCCCCCCCCCCCCCCTGCTCATTGAACATGGATCGTGTGAAGAGATTTGCTGGCATGATGAAGGGTGCCCCCGCAGATCCGGTTCGGAGAGACGAAGATGAGAGCTTGGTTCTGTTTGGGGAGCTGTACAGGAATGAGAAGGAGAAGGATGTGAGCCTTCTTGAACCAATGTTCTCTGTGGAGTTTGAAGCTATTCAAGGTGAGTGGTTGCTCTTTTTTATGGTCTTTACCTGTTCCTTCTGGTAGTACATGACACCAGTTTTCTTGTACAATCAGTATTTAGAATTAATGACAAGATGTTGTTGTATACCGTTGCCATTTGATCTGATTAAACTATAATGTTGATTGTTTGTTCACCATGTGCTTATGAACATCTAGAAAGGTGTTTCTTTATTGGTCATCTGATGATAGTGTTTTGGTTCTGATGACTGAATACAGGAGATGGCCGCATGTTCAAGCTGCCTTCAGGAAAGAGAGATTACATCCTGCCAGATGGTGAAAAGCATGATTACGACTGGTAAATGCAGAGGTTCATGATTTAGATGGTATAATGGTATATGCACATTATTTCAATTGCTTTTCTTTTTAAGACATTGGACTTCATTCAGGCTCAAGACTCCTCCAGCAACCCCACTGTTTCCTTCCCTTGAGATGGAAGCCAACTCCTCTCAAATGATTTTCAGAAGGAGCTGCCCATTCTTCAGCCAGTCAAAACTTCAAGGGTACGATCTGTTTGCACTAGAACAAACCCCTTTCCACGTACTCGGTCCGTCTTTAAAAGTTTATCGCTTTCTAGTTCATTTTTGAACAAATTTTTGAAGACGAAGGGAATAGATGATAATGCAGTACATCTGGTACTAAATGAAATACTCTGTCTGGAGTACAAAACACCCATGATTTAATCAACTATTCTTTTTTTTTACCATGTTAATCAACTATTCCTTTGAGACAATTTTCTGAAACTGGTGGACATAATATTCACAAAACAATTTTATGCTACTCTCTCCGGATCTTTTTATTTGTCACCGGTTAGTTCAAAAATGAACCACTCGGTGACAAATAAAAAGATCCGGAGGGAGTATAATACAACATCTGTTAACAGAGTTACGTCCCAGCCACTCCCATAGAGAAATGTCTGATATTTCTAGGCAGTTCTACAAGTTTTTCTTTGTAAGTAGGGCCCTTTTTTCCTTGACCTTAACTGGGATATAATGAAACTTCTGACAGTTCTCGAGCAAGCCTGATTCAACTAATACATTAACAAGGTCTGAATCCCCTGCCTCTAGCTCCTCCAAGTCTGTAACTCCAATGGCAAGACCGAGCTCTTCGTCAAAGAAAGGCCAAACCAAAGGAGCTCCTGCACCATTTAAAGAGCAGGTTTCTTCTTACAGAATAGATAAGAAGTCAAGCTATACCCCTCTGACAAATAAGCAGCACAATGCAGCTCCTGCAGCTAGAACAGCTAAAACACCTGCCATCAAAGCATCCAAGAAAACTTTAGGCAACAACCCTGTAGGCTCAGACAACACAAATGCAGTCAAAAAAGTGGCCAAACCAGATAAAGCACTGAAGAATGTCGCAGCAACTGCACCAAAAGCTGGATCAAATGATTCTTCAGATGGTGTAAAGGTTCTAAGGGTGGATGTTAGCACGACAAGGCGGCTGTCACACCCATCTCCTGCAACCATTGGTAGCAACGTCGAGGTGCAGTTAGAGGGCGTGCAGGATATAGTGGCAACAAAAGGAATGGGTGGATATGGCACTGGGGTTGTGCTGGCCACCCGTAAGGGTGGTGATGGCAACCAGGCGATACCAAAGGGAAGGAGAAGAGCAGGAAGGGAGGAGCAGAGGCCAAAGCTTGGAAGTCATGCAAAGAAATGAGGGCAGTGGTGTCAGTTGAAAAGGGTAGATGGACATTCATTTTTCAGGAAAGGGTGCAAAGATAGTAGCACTTTCATTTTATCTTACGTTGGTTAGTACAAAACTAAACTAACCAGTGTCAAATAAAATGAAACAGAGAAAGTACTTCCTCCGTCTCTAAATACTTCTCGTCTTTTTATTCTTTTTTGTACTAGAAAACGACAAATATTTAGGGCCAGAGGGAGTACCATTTATTTCCAATGCAATCTATGCACATACACCTGTTGGAATGAACATTTTTTGAACGAAACACTGGAAAGAACTTGGAGTTGCCATAATATTTGAAAATATGTGTAACTTTGAAGTTCGTCGCAGTTCAGTTTCTTTTAGTGACTTTCACCATGTATTTTCGTGAATTGGATGAACAGTGACATTGTTATGGATCGGCCTTCCTTATTTCTCAAGTTAGGTTATTTAGTGATAAGTAGGGCTGGCTCTACCTCTACAAACAGAGGTACGACAGTCATTTGTAATCATTCAATAAGGTAATAAAGAAACAATTTTCCTAATCCCCCATGTCTCTCAAGCTCTAGGCAAAATAAGGCAAACGCAACCCTGATTGAATGAACTGAACATGTAAGTTGAAATATTGGAACTACTCCCTCCCGATCGTGACTGTTCAGCTTTTGACGGTGTCTCCTGCACGAGTTTGACTTGCAGGGAAGAACGCCGGAGAGAGTTACACGGGTAAAGCAAAAATTAAAATTTGGAACTGATGCATTTGTGCGAATCCAACACTTACAACAAAACAAAAAAGAACGAAAAAAATCTCACCTGGTTCTTCACCATCAAGTTGGCGTCTGTGAGACGACAGGTGCCTCTATTCTTGGCCCAGGTACAGCGGAAACCATGGGCAACGGCAATGGAAGTTGTAGTCGTTGTTGCATGGCGAGTGAGAGAGAGCTAGAGGGAGTGGCCCGCTCCACCTCCCCCCCCCCCCCCCCCCCCCAGCCGTACTGCACTCCGACTCCGGCGTCCATCCCGTCGCCACCGGCAATCCCGCCTCCTGGCGGCTTCCATTACTCCATCCACTGAAGACGAGGAGCTGCTCGACTGGGGCTCCATTCATGATGAAGATAGAGCTCTGGGCTCCTACCCCCCTCTTAGGGGGCGTTTGGATGCAGTGAATCACTTCTGATTCACCGTGAATCACCAGAAACTTAGCCAAACGACCAAAAAGCAGAATCAATTCAGTAAGAAACGGAATCGCTATTTGTACTGTATCGGCGAATCACTCAAAAATGTGTTATGCAGGCTGAATCGGAGCTCTTTTTTGTAACTGGACTCAGTTTTGGCCAAATTTACCAATCTTTGCCATTGTTCTGTTATAAGATCGCAGGAACTCACACGCGCGGCTAGTGGCGCTTAGGTGACCATCACCTCCTAGGAACTCACACGTAAGGCCTATATGACTTTACCTACTATTTATCCCTATCTGCCTACTGTAGAAAACTTGCACTCGGATCAAAGTAATGTTGGATGGTGATTGTGTCACATGTGCTGAGTTACCAATGAATATGATATTCTGGAACTATGAGAACGATGAGGTATAGCTTGTTTTTTCTGACAAAAAAAAACATGTGTCTTCTTCCTTGAAGATCTTATGGTCTTGCAACATACATAGGAGTATATGGGTCAATTCATCTTTCCTTCTCTCTTTATTGAAACTGAAATAAAAAACTAGCCAAACGGATTCTACACTGATTATGTTTCAAGTTCTGGAACCGATTATGAGTGAAACTGAAATGATTCCGATTCTGAGTGAATCTGAAACCGTACCAAACGGGCTCTTACTCCTGCAGCAAGCCATCTCCCCTACACCCCTGGAACTGTCTTCGCCGGAAAGGCGCCTTCACTCCCCTGCCAAATCGGATCTCCCGGCCAAGGAAGTCAAGACTCGGGCTGTAACCCAGCGGCAGCCATTAGTGCCAACGCCTGCGCACCACTCTTTAAAATCCGAGGTATGGATTCCTGCAAGGGCGCCTGCGAAAGCATCCCCGCCAGAGCAGGTTTCATCGGAGTGGATTCGGGTCATCCCTAGAGCTCAAAAGCGTGCAGCCACCAAGCCTATTTCAGCTCGACAATTTATAAATGTCCAGAGCCTCCAAGACAGGGGGAAGCATCAACTCCACCGGCGCAAGGAGCACGCTCTGGCGCACCGCCCCATGGCTACCTTCAATGCAGCTAGGGAAGGACGGTTACTCAACCCAGCTCTAGTAAGGCGGAAAGGATGAAGCAAAAATTAGAGGCCAATAATAGATTAGGGTTTCATTGAATCATAGTTAGGGGTACATATAAGTCCCAATGGGCCAATTACATGGGCCTAGCCCAATACTCATACAACACAGTCCAACACCCCCCCCCCCCCCCCCGTAGTCTCAATATCTAGCCACGACAGATGTTGAGACTGGAGCGGAACTCGGAGAACAACGATGAAGGAAGACCCTTTGTGAAGATGTCGGCGAACTGCGATGTCGTCAGGACGTGGAGGACTCGGACCTCACCACGAGAAACCCGCTCACGAACAAAGTGAAGGTCAATCTCCACATGCTTCGTGCGCTGATGCTGAGTGGGGTTGGTGGACAGGTAGACGGCGCTGACGTTGTCGCAGTAGACCAACATGCTCCGAGTGACTAGGGAGTGGAGCTCCTGAAGTAGCTGCTGGAGCCAGGAGGTCTCGGCCACACCGTTCGCCACGGCGCGGTACTCCGCCTCAGTACTTGAGCGCGACACCACAGGCTGTCGCTTTGAGGACCAAGAGACGAGATTGCTGCCCAGGAAGACGGCGTAGACAGAGGTGGACTGACGGGTGCTCGGGCAGACGGCCTAGTCAGCATCGGCGTAAACAACCAGCTCAGAAGCTGAGTCACCCCGAAGAAGGAGACCGTAGTCGAGGGGTGCCGTGCAGGTAACGAAGTATCCGCTTCACGGCTGTGAGATGTGGCTCCCTCAGATCATGCATGTGAAGGCACACCTGCTAGACGGCGTAGGAGATATCTGACCTGGTGGTGAAGGTGAGGTACTGGAGAGCACCTGCAAGACTCATGTAAGCCGTGGGGTCAGCAACAGGGGCGTCGTCAGCTGAGGAGACCTTTGCCTGGGTATCCACCGGAGTGGAGCACGGCTTACAATCAGCCATGCCCGCTCACTGAAGGACAGCCAGGCAGTACTGTCGCTGGTGAAGAAACAAGCTGCCTGGTCTGTGCTTAACCGTGACACCCAGGAAGTGGTGAAGCCGACCCAGGTCCTTCATCGCGAACTCCCGCTGCAAGGCGGAGATCGTGCGCTGAAGGAGGGTCGGGCTGTACGCCGTGAGGATGATGTCGTCGACGTAGAGGAGGAGGTACACTGTGTCCCCCTCACGGCTGTAGACGAAGAGTGAGGTGTCCGACTTGGCCTCGCCGAAGCCGAGCGAGGCCAGGAAAGAGGCGAATCGGTTGTACCAAGCTCGGGACGCCTGCTTGAGGCCGTAAAGGGACTTCTTCAGCCGGCAGACCATGTCTGGGCGAGCTGAATCCACGAACCCTGTCGGCTGACAGCAGTACACCGTCTCCGTCAGCGTGCCGTGGAGGAAGGCGTTCTTGACGTCCAACTGGTGGACAGGCCAAGAACGCGAAAGAGCCAACAACAGCACGGTCCAAACCGTCGCCGGCTTCACCACCGGACTGAAGGTCTCGTCATAGTCGACCCCAGGTCGCTGAGTGAAGCCGCGAAGGACCCACCGAGCCTTGTACCTCTCCAGGGACCCATCTGCCCTCCGCTTATGCGTGAAAACCCACTTTCCCATGACAATATTGCCACGACCAGGACGAGGAACCAAGTCCCAGGTCCGGTTGGCAAGAAGGGCCGCATACTCTTCTTCCATAGCCCGACGCCAGTGAGGATTGGCGAGAGCGCTACAAATAGAAGAGGGGATAGGCGAGATAGCCGAAGAGGCAGGCAGTGGGGAGGTCGTTGAGGAGAGGACTACCCCGGAGAACCGCTCCACCGGTCTGAGGACCCCAGCCGTCCGTCGGGTCACCATCGGGTGGACGTGTGAAAGCATCTAGGCCCCTTGAGGTACGGTTTCGGTGATTAATGACAACCATTCGATATTACTAATGAATTTGTGAATGCAAGGTCTCAATAACACTCAATCTAATGAAATCAAAATTACATTGGAGACCCATATAAAATCAACGAATGAGATCAAATCAAATCATATGAAGACAAGAAGTGAAAGCTCTAACTTGATATCACTCAATGCTTGAAGACAATCAAAACAACATTTCAAACAAGCGTCAAAGAGGTCACAAGTTCAAATTCCAAAAGAACAACTCAAAACAACTCGAAGTCAACAAGTTGAACACACCGGATCATCCGATGGTCTTTGAGTTGACTGCATCGGTCGAGTTGGTTCAACTGAAGAAGAAGACCTCAGACAAATGCACTCACCGGATCATCCGATGTGAGTGGCTCAGTGACATCGGTCCATCATCACAGATTGCAACACCATTGGACCAAGTGAAGCACCGGATCATCCGATGTGCAGATTTACACACATCGGTCGATCACTCCAGTGAGCCTCAAGATCAAGCAAAATTCTGGAGGAAGAGCCACCGGATCATCCGATGAGAAGACAGATCAACATCGGTCTAACAACGGTCATATCTGACACAGTGACATCAGCTAATTTGGCTTTGACCGATGTTAACTGAAGGGGAGACATCGGATCATCCGGTGTTCGCAGAGAAGTGATGTCAGCCTACTTTTCCAACGGCTATCTCGTGGAGGCTGGCTATTTATACCCCTTCAACCTGTCAAATCGACAAGACTTGAAGCCCAGACATACTCTACACATCCTAGAGCATTCAAGCAATAGAGCTACCACTTTCACATCATTTGTTCATCATTTGTACACCAAGAGATAGGCTAGAACTAGCTAGAGATAGTGCTTGGGTGCCTCCATTCTTGGTGATTGGAGTCTCTAGTGTAGTGAGAGCCCAAAGGGAGTGCCCCTTGGTGTGTGCAACTTCCGGAGCTTGCCAAGAAGATTGTGGAAGCCCGGAGGATCCCAAAGTGTACAAGGCTTGAGCTCCACCTTGCCGAGGTTGGCGAACGGAGAAGAATAGTGAAGAACCCCCTTGTCTCGGTGACTTGGGAGTGGCAAAACCCTTCGGTGGGTGCCACAACGTGGATGTAGGAAGATCCTTGTGATCTTACCGAACCACGGGATAAACTCCGTGTCCCTTGAGCGTTTGCATCCCTCTCCCTTTTTACTCTTATGCAATCTTCATTCCGCAACTTTAATTTACATTGATTGCATAGTTTAATTGCATAGGGAATTGGGCTTGAGGTTGTTAGTTCTTAACAGTTTTAAAATTTGAAAGAAAGCCCAATTCACCCCCCTCTTGGGCATTTCGATCCTTACAATTGGTATCAGAGCCTTGTTGCTCATTGGATCATTCTAGCTTCACCGCTAGAGAGCTTAAATGGCCAAGAATGGGGGTTCGGTTCCTACCTTCGAGGGCAAGAACTTTGCCTATTGGAAAGCACGCATGCGTGCCTACCTAGAGGCTATTGCTCCCGAAGTTTGGGAAGCGACCCATGCGGGATTTGGAGATCATAATTATATTGGTGATCAAATTAAATGGGATGCTAGAGCTAGAAATGCCATCTATGAATGCATTAGTCAAGATGTATTCGCTAGAATTGCTAGTAAAGAAAAAGCTTGTGAAATTTGGACATGCTTAATTGAAATTCATGAGGGTTCCTCTCGTGTTAAAGAACTTAAATATCACTTGCTTAAAGCAAAATATGATGAATTTAAAATGCTTCCTCATGAAAATGTTAATGAAATGTTTTCACGCTTAAATGTTCTTATTGAGGAGATTAATGCTCTTGACATTGCGTCTCTTGGCAAGGGACTTATCAACCGAAAGATCCTCATGCTCCTTCCCAAGCCTAAGTACAACATCATCAACTCCATGCTCCAAAAGGAATCACTTGACAACATTGAAGTTTCGGAGCTCATTGGAGAAATACACGCTCATGAGATGAGTGTACTTGGGATGATGGAGAGTTCATCCTCTACAAGGACAATTGCTCTCAAGGCTTTCAAGAAAACGAAGAAAATGATCAAGCCTAGTTCAAGCAAAGAAGAGCAAACATCAAGTGAAGATGATGATGATGAGCTTGCATCAATGATGATAAAATTCTCCCGCTTGAACTCCAAGATTGCCAAGAAGGGATACACTTTTGATCCCAACAAGAGAGCCTTCCTCCCCAAGAAAGAAAGTAGCAAGACTTGCTATAATTGTGGTGAACAAGGCCACATCTCCTACGATTGTCCAAAACCAGACAAGAGAAGGGAGAACCACAAGAGCAAGCATCACAAGCTTGAAGTTAGCGAGGATGAAGAAGAAGAGGTCCCCAAGGCAAGAACGTTTGGAAAGAAGAAATTTGACAAAGGCAAAAAGTCAAAATTCTTTCCAAAGAAGAGACAAGGACCTCAAAAGGTGTTCATGTGTGAGGGAAATGAATGGATCACCGACGAAGAGTCAAGTGAAGAAGAGAGTGAAGAAGAAGAAGAAAGCTTGGCCGGACTTGCCATTGCCAACAAAGATGATTCACCTCTTCCTCCACCTCCCATGTGTCTCATGGCGAAAGGTAACTTTGAGGTATGTGATGACTCTAGTGATGATGAGCTTTCCCCCGATGAATTAGTTTCATTGATTAATGAATATCACACCATCATTAAAAGGTAAAAGAACAAAGTCAAGGCGCTAGAACAAGCTCATGCTAAACTTGAAAATGCCAACCTTGATTTGCTTGGCAAGTATGAAAGCATACTTAAAGAGCATGACACGCTCAAAACCTATGTCAAGCAAATTGAGGAAGATAAGGCTAAAATTGAGCTAGACAATCATAAGCTTGGCTTAGTTCATCAAACGCTCTCGGATAAGCACAATGAGTTAGTTCAAGAGCATCATGCACTTAATCTCTCTTATGAAGCCATTGAACTACAATTAAAAAATAAGGAGAAAGAAACTATTGATGGCAAGGTACCCATTATTTCAAATGCTACTAATGCTTTCCATGAGTCTTTGCCTTTGAAAGAGAATGCAAGGGAGAAGGAGTTGATGGAGGAGATTAAAAGTCTCCGCACAAGCTTAGCAAGACTATCTAAGGGAGAAGATAAACATAAAGAAATCCTCTTCCATCAAGCAAAGGGCTTCAACAAGAGAGGACTTGGATCCTTCCCGGTGCCCAACAAAGGAAAGGTGCCCTAACCGGAGCTCAAAACAAGCTTCATCAAGGAAGTTGGCTCCTATTGCCAACATTGCAAGGTCACCGGTCACCATACAAGGGAGTGCCCTCTACCTAACCGACCTTCTCCAAAATTGCCGACTAACTATACATCTACCTTTGAGAATCACTATTATTTGTTGAGCAAAGTAGGTGCTAAGGTGAAGGCAAAGTTCATTGGCATGAACGTAAAGGGGATAAAAGGGAAGCTCCCCAAGCAACTTTGGGTCCCAAAAGCACTTGTATCACATATACAAGGACCAAAGCTAGCTTGGGTGCCTAAAGTCAAGAACACGTGACCGTCCACGAGGTGACTTCAAGAGGGGACCTCCACCATCAAAGAAAATCTACCAAGGACCTCTTGAAGAAAGTTGAGAATGGGAGCCCAACGCGGATATGGACGGTAACCCTATTGTCAAATCAAATTACCATTCCATAAATAGTCTATTGTTATATCTTTCCGCATCTAGGCCCCATGTCATGTTAAATGAATGCTTGTATGATTATGTGCTTCTCCTTTGTGACAATGAAAGTGCGGTTAAGATAGCTAAAAACCCCATTCCCGCACTTGAGAAACCTTTTCTAGGCTTAGAAATTAAATGTGCTAGATGCATCTAACGTCATGTAAGTTGCCATGTTCATGTAAGGATGCATATCATATAGGTCTTGTCTAACTCCCAAAGGATAGGGGTGAGCTAGAAATAGTTTTCCCTGAGGAAGCCTTTGGAAGGTTCAAACTTGGCAAGATAGATTTATTTTATGCCTTGCATGATCCCTGCCATATAAACTTGCACTCATTTAATCTCTTGCATTATAATTTGTTTGGCATTGCATAACGGTAGATTGTCACAAAGGGGAACCCACCTCATGAGAAGGAGACTTGTTTGAAATGCAATATCTCAACTCATATAAGGTGGAAAGAACAAAATGTTAGGTACGTTAATGCCTAGAGGATCATGCTTCAAAGAGATAGAAGTCTTCATACTCTACCTCACAAAGCATGGGCCTTACATTTTATTTGGATATTTTTTCCTCCATTTTTCTTGGTGTTCCATTTGCGTTAAGGTCTAGCCAAGCTATTGGCATATTAGCTTCTTGAGGGGTAAGGGGTTGCCCAAAAAGTCCTACGACATGTGTTTCTCTTTGATTGTTTGTTTGGTCAAAGGACATATATGGGATGTTTTCGTTCTGTTATCATCGGATTATCCGATGCCTATGTCATCCCTCATCGGTCCAACAGGTGTTCAATCTTCAAAGCCCAATTCTGTCTGAATTTCACATGATCCGACGCGTTCATTCCGAAAAACATCGGTCCATCCGATGTTCACTCTTCTGGAGCTGTGGTCAATTCAACCGATGTCTACTTCCTCCTACGTCGGATCATCCGGTGTCTACATTCCTCTTTTGAACACCCTTACTGTGCCGTTCGACCGATGACCCAAACCCTAAACGTCGGTCCATCCGATGTCAACAGCAACTTTTGAATACCCTTACTGTGGCATTCGACCGATGTGCACTTTACTTATCATCGGACCATCCGGTGTTAAATTTTCGGCTAGGGTTTGGGGTCCACTATTTAAATCCGCGCGCCGCCGCCGACCTTTCTCTCTCCCCGACGCCTCCCTGTTCCATCGCCACATCCTCCGCCGCCCACTGCAGTGCCGCCGCCGAACGCCGCCGCCGCCGCCGTCCACCGGTCGCCGCCGCCGTCCCTCTGCTCGCGCCGCCGCCGCCGGCGACCTCCGCGCCACCACTGCCCGGGCCCGCGCACCGCGCCTCCTCCCTCGGCGCCGCCGCCGCCCGTGCCCGCGCACCGCGCCACCTCCGCCGCCGGCAGCCGCCGTGCTCCACCCGCGCCCAAGCATCGCCGCCGCCTCTCTCCATCGCCAAAGCTGCTCCACGCTCACACCACCAACGTGCGCCATCTCCGATCATCTCCACCTCGCCAGGGTTTCCCGGTCCGTTGAGCTTCACGCCCCGTCGTCGACTCCGTGCAATCTCGTGATCGCGATGGCTCGTGACCGGAAGAACAAGGGCAAGGCCGTCGCGGAGCCCGCCGCGAAGAAGCAAAAACTATCCAAGGAGGAGAAGAAGGCCCTTATGGCCGCTCGCGCCGCCGAGGAGCGTGAGCGCGGCCGAGGGGGATCCCTGAGGATCCGCGAGGCTCGTCCGAGGCAGCCTCCCGTGATCGACGACTCCGACGCCGAAGAGGAGCCGGTTGAGCCTCTCGTCCGCCGGCGCTCAGCCCGGACTCGAGGAGGTCACACCGAGGCTGCTCCTCGTCCGAGACCGACGGCTGCCGACCGTCGTGAGGACAGGGAGGCTGAGAGGGCCATCAATGAGATGGACACGGCCGTCCGGGTCGGTGAAGGAGTCCGTCTTGTGGACTACCGGAAGATGAAGGCTAAGCAACTCCGGAAGCTCAGATGGAGTGTACTGCTTGAGGAGTGGTTCCCACAGCCCCGAGAGCTTCTTGTGGACAGTCGCTTCTGGACTGTCACCCAGGCGTCTCTCTATGAGACCTACAAGCGCCGGGGGCACAAGCTTTTTCAGCACAACCACTTGGACTGGAGGCAGCTTGCAGTGGCAGCAGAGACTGAGGTCCGTCCTTTCTTTGAGAGATACAGAGGTTTGGTGGAGCTACTGGATTATGAGAGAAGTGCGTATGTGGAAGAGTGGGTCCGTGTCTTCTACGCGACCCTGTACATCTCAGAGGGCAGGAGGTCGATTGCCTTTATGTTCAATGGTCAGCACTACCACCTCTCGAGGCAGACTTTGGGGCATATTCTTGGTTTGGACCTGCACGACACCAGCGTGCACGAGAAGGTCTATGGGCAGGCAGATCCACCAAGGAGGCCACTTACTGGAGGGGTAGCACCACAGCTGGACGAGATCCGCTCTTTGTTTGGCCCCTCGTTCTCTCCAGACCAGCCGAGAGTTCCAGCTCTCCTGACCCCAGCTGCGCGCATTGTGCACCTCGCCTTGCGCCGCACGCTCCTGCCGAGGTCAGGATACTTGGAGGGGTTCACGAGTCTGCAGCAGACCCTCCTTTTCTACATAATGAACGGGATGGATTTCGATATAGTGGACATACTCCTCTGTGAGATGGAAGACGTAATCACGGATGGGATTGGCATGATGAGGCAGATGGTCTACGGGCACTGGATCAGTTACATTTGCTCTATGGTGGTGCCTGAGGGACACACAGCACAAGCCCGGCTGGCTGACGAGAGTGTGACTCGCTTTAGTCACTATCGTGCCTCTGCTCCTGGAGATCGTCGCCTTGGTCATCCAGTTGAGCGCTAGGTCCGGGCCCGTCTGTCAGAGGAAGACTGGTCCGACCTAGAGCGGGAGGACGAGAGGCTTGCTGAGGCTGAGGCTCAGGGGGAGGACCTGCAGCACATCTGGTCTGAGAGCGACACCGACGACAGTGTCGAGGAGTACTTCCCTCCCCCTCCACCTTCACCGAGGCAGCACGACGCCGAGGCAGGAGGATCAGCTGCTCCGCCACCGACACCACCTTCTGTGTCCGAGGCGCAGGTGACGCAGCCGTCTGAGCTGACGTCGCTTCTCCAGCAGATGATCGAGCAGCAGCGCCAGGACAGACTCGCTGCTGAGCAGGCCAGGGCAGAGCAGGCTGCTCACCTGGCACAGCTGCAGCGGCAGCAGCAGGAGCTCCAGCTGGAGATCGCCCGTCAAGGCGAGAGGATACGGACCGGTTCACCAACCTGGTAGATCAGATGCACCGCCGTACCCTCGACCAGCAGCAGCAGACCCAGCAGGCCATGATGGGGATCCTAGGGTTGATCACCAACCTTTACACTCAGATCGGGATCGCCCTTCCTCCACAGCAGCCTAGACTGGGACTGGCTCCAGGTGTTGCTCAGGTGCCTACTTCTCCTATACCTTCAATCAGTATGTCACCACTTCTGTCATCCAGCGCACCGATTCACTCACCACTGCCGGCGACGATCTTGTTCCAGCAGACACCGGCGTCCGTGGTGAGCGCTCCACTTCCTCCAGCTCCACCGGCACCTCCAGTACCGGCTTCCTCTCCTCCAGCACCGGCAGCGGATCCTCCAGCTCCCGCCGCCCCGGCAGCTCCTACGACCGGCGACTCCAGCTCCGACAACTGCGACGGTTCTCAGTTCGTCCTCGCGCCCAGCTCTCAGGGTCTATAGGCGTTCTGATCCCTTTTTGGTGTCTTGATGCCAAAGGGGGAGAAGATGTAGAAGAGTCAGGGGGAGTGGTAGTTTCAGGGGGAGTGTAGGGAGTGTGTGTGTGTGTGCTTATCCTTTGTATTCATGCTTGAGTACTCTTTTGTAATTTTAATTAAGCACTCTTTCACTTGTCTCATTTGCTTATGATTTTAATCAATTGAGCTTTTCGCACCACAAATTTCTTTTGCGTTTTCCAAACTTAATGTGTCCCATGATGTATTCATTGCATATATACTTGAGTATTATCATCAAATTCATTATTATTGCGCTTTAAATTATTGTGTTGTCATCAATCACCAAAAAGGGGGAGATTGAAAGCATCTAGGCCCCTTGAGGTACGGTTTCGGTGATTAATGACAACCATTCGATATTACTAATGAATTTGTGAATGCAAGGTCTCAATAACACTCAATCTAATGAAATCAAAATTACATTGGAGACCCATATAAAATCAACGAATGAGATCAAATCAAATCATATGAAGACAAGAAGTGAAAGCTCTAACTTGATATCACTCAATGCTTGAAGACAATCAAAACAACATTTCAAACAAGCGTCAAAGAGGTCACAAGTTCAAATTCCAAAAGAACAACTCAAAACAACTCGAAGTCAACAAGTTGAACACACCGGATCATCCGATGGTCTTTGAGTTGACTGCATCGGTCGAGTTGGTTCAACTGAAGAAGAAGACCTCAGACAAATGCACTCACCGGATCATCCGATGTGAGTGGCTCAGTGACATCGGTCCATCATCACAGATTGCAACACCATTGGACCAAGTGAAGCACCGGATCATCCGATGTGCAGATTTACACACATCGGTCGATCACTCCAGTGAGCCTCAAGATCAAGCAAAATTCTGGAGGAAGAGCCACCGGATCATCCGATGAGAAGACAGATCAACATCGGTCTAACAACGGTCATATCTGACACAGTGACATCAGCTAATTTGGCTTTGACCGATGTTAACTGAAGGGGAGACATCGGATCATCCGGTGTTCGTAGAGAAGTGATGTCAGCCTACTTTTCCAACGGCTATCTCGTGGAGGCTGGCTATTTATACCCCTTCAACCTGTCAAATCGACAAGACTTGAAGCCCAGACATACTCTACACATCCTAGAGCATTCAAGCAATAGAGCTACCACTTTCACATCATTTGTTCATCATTTGTACACCAAGAGATAGGATAGAACTAGCTAGAGATAGTGCTTGGGTGCCTCCATTCTTGGTGATTGGAGTCTCTAGTGTAGTGAGAGCCCAAAGGGAGTGTCCCTTGGTGTGTGCAACTTCCGGAGCTTGCCAAGAAGATTGTGGAAGCCCGGAGGATCCCAAAGTGTACAAGGCTTGAGCTCCACCTTGTCGAGGTTGGCGAACGGAGAAGAATAGTGAAGAACCCCCTTGTCTCGGTGACTTGGGAGTGGCAAAACCCTTCGGTGGGTGCCACAACGTGGATGTAGGAAGATCCTTGTGATCTTACCGAACCACGGGATAAACTCCGTGTCCCTTGAGCGTTTGCATCCCTCTCCCTTTTTACTCTTATGCAATCTTCATTCCGCAACTTTAATTTACATTGATTGCATAGTTTAATTGCATAGGGAATTGGGCTTGAGGTTGTTAGTTCTTAACAGTTTTAAAATTTGAAAGAAAGCCCAATTCACCCCCCCTCTTGGGCATTTCGATCCTTACAACGTGGCTGGGGTCTCGATGGAGCAGTTGGGGGTGGTACACCTGAGGCTCCAAGTGGGAAGAGGCTGGTACACCAGCCCGCACTCGTCGCTGATAGACAAGTGCAGGGTCGACGTATCGTAATGTCGGGGCCGTGTGTGGCGCAGCTGGCGACGTCGGGGACGCCAGGGCCGCGCGTGGCACAGCGGGTGACGTCGGAGACGCCGGGGCCGCGCGTGGTGCAGCGGGAAACGACGGGGCGCCGGGGCCGCGCGTGGGACAGCTGGCGACGTCGGGGACGCCGGGGCCGCACGTGGCACAGCTGGCGACGACGGGGACGCTGGGGCCGTGCGTGGCGCAGCTGGCAACGGCGGAGACGCCGGGGCCGCGCGCGGCGCAGCTAGCGACGTCGGGGACGTCGGGGCCCGCGCGTGGCGTAGCTGGTGACGTCGGGGACGCCGAAGCCGCGCGTGATGCAGCTGGTGACGGCTGGGCCGCGCTAGGCGCGGCTGGTGACGTCTGGGATGTCAAAGCCACATGTGGTGCGGTTGGTGACGCCAGGAACTCCGAGCCCGCGCATGGAGCAGCGGGCGGCGTCAAGGACGTCATGCCCGCGCGAGGCGCAACAGGCGACGCTGGAGACACCGGAGCCACGCGCGGCGGAGCACGTGGGTAACCTGCAGGGAGTAAAACACAAGGTCGCTGTATAGGTGCGACCTCAAGGTCAGTAAAAAAGAGGGAATCCAACTCAGCAACAGAGTCAGAGGATGAAGTGGAGAAGGGAAAGGTGGACTCATCGAAAACAACGTGACGAGAAATCAAGACACGACGGGTAGCAAGGTCAAGGCACCGATACCCCTTATGATCAGCGGAGTATCCAAGGAAGACACACCGAGTCAAACGAGGCGCAAGCTTATGAGGGGCGGTGGCAGAAATGTTAGTATAGTAGGTGCATCCGAACACTCGAAGGTGGTCGTAAAGAGGAGTGGTGTCGAAAAGAGCGAAGTGAGGAGTGAGGGCACTAATCGCCTTAGTAGGAAGGCAATTGATGAGGAGAGTGGCGGTGTGAAGTGCCTCAGCCCAATACCGAGCAAGAATGGAGGCCTGAAACATCATGAAACACATAACGTCATTAGTGGTACGAATCATGCGTTAGGATAGCAGGTGCATCCGAACACTCGAAGGTGGTCGTAAAGATGAGTGGTGCTGAAAAGAGCGAAGTGAGGAGTGGGAGCACTAATCGCATTAGTAGGAAGGCGATTGATGAGGAGAGTGGCGGTGTGAAGTGCCTCAGCCCAGTACCGAGCAGGAATGGAGGCCTGAAACATCATGGAACGCATAACATCATTAGTGGTACGAATCATGCGTTCGGCCTTGCCATTCTGAGGAGAAGTGTACAGGCAAGACATGCGCAACTAAACACCGCGAGAGAGAAGAAAGTCACAGAATGCAGAGTTGTCAAACTCGTGTCCGTTATTGCACTGGATGGATCGAATAGTGAAATCGAACTGGGTGGACACCCAAGCGAAGAAGTGAGAGAGAGTGACGAACGTGTCGGACTTCTGACGCAAGGGAAAAGTCCACGAATAGTGCGAAAAATCATCAAGTATCACCAAGTAATATTTATAACCCGAAACACTGATGACAGGAGAAGTCCAAAGATCACAGTGAATCAAGTCAAAAATCCGCTCAACATGAGTAACAGAGTGCGGAAAAGGAAGCCGAACATGGCGACCAAGCTGACAACCATGATATACAGACTCATGAGTACCCCTAGTACACGAAATCACTGAGCTAATAGACAACTTAGACATAACATCACCACTAGGGTGGCCAAGCCGGCGATGCCAAGTCGTGGAAGAAGCTGTCGTAGCCAGGGCAAAAGGTGAAGTCGAAGTGGAAGCAGGGAGACGAAACGTGTACAGGGGCCCCGAACTCTCACAGCAGAGAAGAAGACGTCGGGTAGTAAGATCCTTCACAGATAAACCAAAAGGATCAAAATCGATAGAAACATGGTTGTCAGTGGTAAAATGACGAACAGAAAGAAGATTATGAATGATGTCAGGAGCAACAAGAACGTCCCTGAGCTGAAAAGACCCCGAAGAGCCCAAATCACCTACCGAAGTGACCGGAAGAATAGACCCATTTCCAACAATGATAGATGAAGGATGAAAAGGGCAGGAAGGGTGGGGAGAAGAGAGTATACCAGCGTCAGGAGTGGTATGGTATGAAGCGCCTGAGTCAGCAACCCAATCAGCACCTGGTGGAGTGAGAGTCATCGTGCTGAAGGAAGAGGCCAGCAACTGATGGTCCCAGCCGTCAGGGGTGGAGTGTGGCGCCGAGGGCTCAGGGCCCAAGTCCCAGTGACTGGAAGGTCCAATAGGGTGACCCAACCCACCGGTGGTCGGAGTCCACGGTCCACCAGCCGAGTAGGTAGAACCACCGTACGTGGGAGTAGTCACGTAGGCCGCCTGAGGTCATGTCGAGCATGGCGGAGGGAGACCTGGAGACGGCCCAGGCCACATGGCAATCTGGCCAGTCCACGGGTTGTAGGTTGTGGGCCAGGATGGCAGAGCACCCGAACCAGTGCCACCCTGAGCGGGGCCACCAGTCTGGGTAGTGACACCTCCACCACCGGTACCTCTGCCTGTAGCGGTACCAGCGCCGCCACCACCACTAGAGCTGTCACGACCACCGCGCTTACGACCACCACAACGACGATTACCACCACCAGGGTGGGCAGGGGCCCCTGGGGTGGTAGGTGGGTGCGAGGGTGGTCCGCCGAAGGCAGGACGGGAGGGCTGCCCAGAGCCGTAGAAGGTTGTGGCAGTCGAGGGGGCGCGAGGGCCAACAGAAGTGATCTCCTCGAGCTCAAGGTCGGACCAAACCTTGTCAAAGGTCGGTAGTGGCTCCTCACGAAGAATCACCGTCCGAAGGTGGGAGTAACGCTCATTCAGGCCCTGCAGGACCTGAAGAACGAGAGAGGTCTCCGGGACGGGGTCACCGAGCTCATGAAGGGCATCGGCCATACCCTTCATATGGCGACAGTAGGCGGAGACTGAAAGGTCCCCCTGAACAGCAGTTGCGAACCGCGCCCAGATGTGAAGAGCTCGGGTCGCACGGTTCCCCTGGAAGTGCTGCTCGATGACGAACCAAGTCTGACGAGCCGTTCCACTACTATGCCGGCGCACAAGGTCCTCCAACTCATCGGAGAGAGAGCCGAGAATCCAGGCAAGGACCACGCTGTCCATGCCAAGCTAGGAGTCATCCAACATGTAGGCATCACGGAGGATGTGGTCGTCAAGGCGAAAACGCCTCAACGTGAGGAGAAGTAAGTTCCGCCAGCGGGCGTAGGTGGTGGAGTCAGAGCTGAGAACATCCGGGACGAGCGACCGAATGGAGACCCCGGAGGCCTGGGCATGGAGACTAGCAACCAGGGTTGTCGCGTAGGTACTGTGAGCTGCTCCATCACCAGGAGAGGGCTCACGGGAGGTACTCCACGGTGGGTGTGTGGCATCCTCGAGCTGGTGAGTGAGGGCCGCCATGGACGCTCGCTCCTGCTCCAGGGCAAGAGCAAGAGCCCGCTCACGCTCGCGCGAGGCCGCCAGAGCGGCAGCGACACCGGACGGGGCCGTGGAAGGCTGGCCAGACACACCGACGGCCGACGACACAGAGCCGTCGTGTGGGGCAGTCCCAAGTGGTGGTGGTGGTGTGTCGGAGCCTGCAGCACCGACAACAGGTGGAGACCACCACGGAGGCTGTGAAGGCAGAGCGCCTCCGAGCACCGGCGGTGGGGCCCGTGGGTGAGGAGAGGCAGCCCAAGGCAGCAGAGGAGTGGCCCACGTTGGCTGCGTGACGAACCAGGTCGCCGGAGTGGACCAGGCCGCGGCGGCGGTGGCCGGCGGCAGACCAGCGGCAACCGCGCGGGGTGGGAGGACACCGGCGGCGGCGGCTGGCGCAGGACAGGTGGCGGCAGTGGCGGCCGGCGCAGGCCAGGTGGCGGCGGCGGCGACCTGTGCAGACCCGATGGCGGCGGTAGTGGTGGCTGCGGGTGGTGCCAGACCCGGGACGACGTTGGGGGCGGTGGATCCGGGCCTGGGAGCGCCAGATGGGGGCCGGCGCGGTCACCGGCGGTGGGCGGCGGGAGCGGCCTGTCGGTGGGCGGCGGCGGTGCGCCAGGAAGGTCGGCGGGCGGCGGCAGCGCGCCAGGAGGGTGGGGGGAGGAGAGAGAGGGGGGTGGCGACCGACAGCGGCTGCGCCCGGACGGCTGGCGCGGCGGCAGTGGCGCTCCGTTCGTCAGTGGCAGCGTCCAGTCCATCGGGAGGGGAAGGGAGAGAGGAGAGAAGGTCCCTGATACCAAATTAGAGGCCAATAATATATTAGGGTTTCATTGAATCATAGTTAGAGGTACATATAAGCCCCAATGGGCCAATTACATGGGCCTAGCCCAATACTCATACAACACAGTCCAACAGCAAATACCACCACCGGACAATCCTCCACGCCGTCTCAACGAAGGTCTCATACAAGCCCCCCTCCCCCCTATAAAAAACCCTTCAATGGCTGCTGCTTTCGCTGCCTCTCCACTGACCACCGGCGAGCTTAGTGTCGCAACTCCATAAAATGTTTGTCCTGCGGTGGTAGTGCGCACATCGCTAGTGCTTGTCGCCGCCCCACTCCTAAGCAACCAGCCCGCAAGGCCCCCATCCTCACCAGGCTTTCCTTCCCCCACTGCAAGAGAGAGCCCCGCGGCTGCAGTCATACGCCGAGGTTGTCTCCGGCCAACCAATCATGGAGGACTCGGTCGCCCATATCCGTGGCTTCCCGCATGAGCGACCTCCAACGGGCTTCGTTGCAGTGGTCTTCGGCAGAGCGATGATGGCCAACTGCGACGACCTACTATCACACGACGTTGTGCTCACGGCGCTCGACCGCAACTTCAGTGCTTCCGTCCATGACATGGCCGAAGCGTTGAGCACCCAACTGGGTATCCCAAGGAGTAGCATGATGGTGTCCCGTCACAGCCAGAGGACTTCTTCATGAGATTTGACCTTCCTGAGCAGCAGCGTGCTGCGGTGAGGGAGGGCCACATCGACTGCGGGGACACAAGCTTTGCTGTCAAGCCATGGCGCATCTGGTCCCTCCCTGTGGTGTGGGTATTCCATGTGAAGATTGTCGTTGAAAATCTCCCGCTGTACGCATGGTGTGAGGACGGTATTCGTCAGATCTTTGGTGATCATTGTATTTCGACCGGTTCAAAGAGCCGTCCTATACGAGAGAGAACACTGCTCTCTGTGTTTTTTGGGCATGGATGGCAAACCCAAGCTGCCTTCAATGCACAAAAACGATCACCTTGTTTCCTCCCAAAGGTAACTATGCCTTGAACATCGCGGCAACCCTCTGCCCGCCGCAAGGTATCACTACTGAGTTGGTTATTCATGTTGCAGAATTGTTTGACTGGTCCACAGTGATTGCGGCTGGAGGTAATGGTCTTGGAGCTCGCCGGCCCTGTCATCAGCGGCTCGATTGGATGTTGGGGGTGCCAGACAACCTAGTCGGCCCGCGCTGGCCCGACAGCAGAGAGCGCTGCCGCCCACCGGGGATCCTCAGCTGGCAGGGCAGCAGCGACGACGATGACGAGGACTTTCCATCCCCGGATGGGAGTCGTCACAGCCGAGCCATGCAAGGCTGGAACACCGGAGGTCGTCCTCGCCCCAGCCATGGCCAAAACGGCGGCCCTGCTGTTCGCGCTCCGCGTGGCTCACGTCACCCCCCCACCCCCCGCTCAAGAACCTAACCGAGGCCGCTCCGCTACAGCTTCGCTGGTGCACCTATGACGGCGCAACCCTCCTCGCCGTGATGATGAAGGCTGGGAGCAGCGCTGGTCACTGTCACCAGTCCCGCATGCTGCCAAGAAGCCCAGCGCCTCAAAAGCAACAGCGACCTCGACTCCAAGCCTGCCACTTGCGCAGGTTGCTGCCCAGCTGAAGAAGGTGGAAACAAGCCCCTCGATTTGGGTCGATGACCCTTCTGCCGACCTCATGCATGGCCCTCTGAGTAAAGGGGTCCCGCCTCCCACCTTCCCTCTGGGGAAAGAACAGGACCCGATGATGCTCGAGCTTGTAGCGCCCCACATCCACAAGGGGCATCCTAACCCTACGCATGATGCAGGTACTCAGCTCGTGGAGCCCTTGTCTGAGTTGCAGGTTCACGGGTCTCCCCAGGACAACCTAGGTGACGGCATCAAGGCGACAAAATCTCCAGCGCCTATTGTACCTGTGGCCTCCCTAGTGGAAGTCCCGATCATGTGGGCTCAGCAACACACAATGACTGGGAGACAAGTCGGCCCTCTACCTGTAGACCAAGAGGTCTACCAGGGGCCGCCCCTTGGGCTCCAGCTGGCAACAACGGAGGCCCAAAAGGAGCAGGGTCCAGCGGTGGCCTGTGTTGGGGTCGAGTCACTTGAAGAGCGCCCGACTTCGGAGGTCCTCCCTCAGCTATTCAAACCCACCCCGCCCGCCATCCTCGGAGTGCCGCCGATAAAGCGCAGGGCGTCACACACTCACTCGGTACCTGATGCGAGCACGCGTCGCAGTGCAAGGCACGCGCAACAACCCACCACTGTTCCGTGTTAGAGATATAATAGACTTATACTTCTTCTTTTGTATTTTCCCTCCTGCGTGAGGGGTTTTCTGTTATTTACCATCTATTATACCTCTATTTATAGTGACATTTGGCTCTCATAATGGGATAAGTTCATTATTCCTAACATGGTATAGAGCTAGGGTTCTTTTTCGGCGACGTGTTTCTTC
The DNA here is from genome assembly GCA_036927565.1 of Tuctoria greenei. NCBI lineage: Eukaryota > Viridiplantae > Streptophyta > Magnoliopsida > Poales > Poaceae > Tuctoria > Tuctoria greenei. Next base: position 288,127,683 of record JAYESD010000001.1, read on the forward strand.
GCGTCGCCCGACCCTCGGCGGCGGTTGTTCCTCGGCCTCCCGCGGTGGCGTACCGCTTCTCCGCCGTGAGCAAGTACGCCGGCCCCACCGGCCGGTACACTGTCCCCGGGAACTTCGTTTCCACCGCCACGTACGGGAACCGCGGCAGCAGCGACTTGGTCAGCGCGAGCTCCTTGGCGAGGTTGCTGTCCCACACTTGCCGCACGCTCACCACCCGCGGCGTCTGCTGCCGCACTACCGGGTAGTACGGCCTCATCATCGTGGTCGTCAGCTGGTGGGATGACGACGAGCACTCGGGAGGCGGCGTCGCTTTTCCTCTTTTGTCTCTGTTGCTTTGGCCACATCCAGTTCCATGCGTCGTCACTCTGTCCAGGCTCGGTTGAGTCCGTGAGCACAAGGCCACCTAGGGTTACGGTCTGGTTGTAAAAAAATCAAAAAAAGGAGAGAGAAAAGAAAATTTTCTTGTTATTATTTTTCTTTTCTTTCTTCTCTTTTCTTTCTTTTGCTCTCCCGCCATCGTCGGTCATCTTCATCATGATGACTTCTTCGGGTGGGCTTCCAGTCGTGCGGTGCCTGGTGCTCTTTGATGACACTAATTACCGTGACTGGGTTCCTCGTCTGCGACTCTGGGAGTATCTTACGGGCGATCTCCAATGTCCGTCTTGTCCTGCAGTTCCTTCTGAGCTTGTTATTCCAGATAAGGCTACCAATGATGATAAGAAGAAGCTGCTGACTGATTATGGCCCTTTTTGGTTTCACTTTTCTGTATCTCGATTATTTGCTGAGCGTGCTTTTCTCATGAGCGGTGGTCTAGGTAAGCGAATGACTAGACAGAATGGAGTGTTTGACAACCTGATTATTTTCAATAGATTATCCATGATGCGTCTGTAAAATGACATGTATGCCCCTCAAGAAGATGTCACCTAATTTTTATTATTTTTCTGTTTTCTTCTTTTCGTCGTGTAAAAAGATATAGAAAGTTAGGAGACAATAGTGTACTAATAATGTTCACTTTTTAAACATTGAAAAAGAAATTGAATGTTCATCTTCATTCACATTCACAAAGCAGTAACAAACGCAGCGAGGGCACTCTGGTTCTTGGACGAGCAGAGAAGGACGTGATGCTTGAGCTCGGAGATGTTGAAGCAGCGAAAGGAAAGAACGGACCAGGCACCAGGTACGACGTTGTCAGAGCGGTGGCGCTGGGGTGAGGGGAGCTTGGCACGGGAGCCTACGGTGGCGGGCCGGGGGAGCCACGATGGGGGATCCGCGCCGCGGAGGAGGAGGCCGTGGTGCAGGGCAGGGCGGCGCCCTGGGAGCCAATGGCGGTGGCCCGGAGGACCCACGACAGGGGAGCCTATGCCGCGGAGGAGGCCGCGGTGGAACGTTGTAGCAGCGCTCCTAGGAGCAGACGGCGGCGGAACGGAGGAGCCACGACCAGGGAGCCCATGCTGTGGAGGAGGCCGCGGTGGAGGGCTGTGGTGGCGCTCCTAGGAGCCGACGGAGGCCGAACAGAGGAGCCACGACCGGGGAGCCCATGCCGCGGAGAAGGCTGTGGCAGCGCTCCTGGGAGCCGACGGCGGGGAACGGAGGACATGGCAGCGTAACTGGGAGATCGGGAGAGGGCGGCACCCTGGGATCGGGACTCGGGGGCATACGGGGAAAAATCCACTCGCTTAATTTGGGAGGCCCGTTTTCACCTGCGATCCCCAAAAGCGAGACTCCTGTTGTTTTCCCAGCCTTCTCATTAATCCGCTTAGCAGCTAAGCAAGAATTAAGTAAAGTGTTTGTGTGGGATTTTTTCTTAATTTCAATGATAATCAGATTTTAAGCGAAAACAAACAGGGCCTATGATGTACGCTTCTCTACGTATCAGTCTCACGTCAGTTTATACAGCAGCTGGCTAGATGATGATGCTCGGGCTGCTGCTATTCTTGCTGCCAGTATAGAGGATTGTCTTGCTGCAGACATAGTTGAGTTTGAGTTTGCACATCAGATGTGGGCTTTTCTTTGCTCTCGCTATGAGCCTACTGGACAGTCTACCTACCTTGCTGCTATTCATCAAGAGCAGTTGTTGCAGCAGGGAGATGCTTTAGTAGAGGAGTTCTTCGGTCAGATATCTGATATTTGGCGTCAGCTTGATGCTCTTGGTCCTCGGTTGTCAACAGATACACGTTCGTCTTGTCAAAGTCAGAAGGCTGCACTTGAGCTTCGACGTGCCTATGACTTTTTGACTCGTCTTCGTGCCGAGTTTGAGCCTCTTCGTGCTCAGTTGCTTGCTCGTCACCCCTGTGTTTCTCTTATGGATGCTCTGACGAGTGTTCATTATTCCTAACATTCCGATGGCCTACCGCGCAACCCAGCGCTTGATACGACAGCTTGGTCTGGTGGGTGACGACGAGCCAGTGGGTGAAGAAGCTCTCAAGCGCTACGGCGCTATGTACAAGCAAGCTCTGCCGGCGAGGGCCATCGCGGCAATCCGTGACATCACCTGCCTGGCCAATGACAGCATGGCGCAGGCAAGGATGGCTCTGGTCGCTGATGATCTCCGCAACCAGGTGGTGGCATGATGTCTGCTGCTGTTAGTAAGCAGTTCCCCAAGTTATCCATGTTATGTCCTCTTGTTAGTTTTTTTCAGTTGTATGGTGTGCTAGGTTTCAGTAGTGGATGGGATTATCTTGGGGTAATAGGTGGAACCCCATCCACGCAGGTAAGTAAATGGAAGGTGTACCCAGCTTGGTTTCCATTCTCTTTATTAGTGGTTGTTCTGTTATCCACGTGATGATGCAACCTAGAACCCTAAGTTGGAATGTTCGCGGACTCAACTCACCTGTCCGCAGAGAAGTTGTCCGACAGCTCCTTCAAGACTCCAGCGCCACCATAGTTGGCCTCCAAGAGACCAAACTCAACTCTCTTGATCCTCTTTTGGCAGCACAATTTCTTGGATCAAGACTATCGAGCTACCATTACCTCCCAGCGGAAGGTACAAGAGGTGGAATTGTGTTGGCATGGGACCCGGACCTCATCCAAGCCTCCAACACGGAGCGACATGATCATGCCTTATCTATGCACATTAGGTTGCAGAGCACCGAGCAAGTGTTCAAGTTGACAGTGGTATACGGGCCTACATCTGACTCAGCAAAAGGCTCCTTCCTGCAGCAATTGGCTCATTCAAAACCTCAATCTGGGCTTCCTTGGCTCTGCATGGGAGACTTCAATTTTATTTATGAAGCACGTGACAAGAACAACGACAACCTGAACTTGCGATGGATGGGCTCCTTCCGGAGGATGCTGCACGACGCCGAGCTACTGGAACTGCCTCTAAAGAATATAGCATTCACTTGGAGTAATGAGAGGGCACAACCCACCTTAGTACGGCTTGACAGAGCTTTTTGCTGCAGAGACTGGGACATCATGTTTTTGGATCTTTCCTTGCAAGCCTTGCCGACATCAATTTCAGACCACTGCCCTATCCTGTTAACTCCCGAAAGCAGACCAAGGACCCGGCCAGAATTTCGATTTGAAAATTTCTGGGTCCAAGTTCCATGTTTCATGGATATCGTTCGATTGGCATGGGAACAGCAGCAGCAAGATGCCTCGACCCCTATGATAAACCTGCAGTGCAAACTCTCCCGGACAGCCAAAGCCCTAAAGCGCTGGAGTCAGGGTCTGTTCGGTAAAGCTAAAATGCAATTGCTGATTGCAAAAGACGTCATAGGATGACTGGATGTAGCCCAAGAGTCCAGAACCCTCTCTGTACAAGAAATGCGCCTACGCAGTGACCTAAAAGTTTGAGTTCTGGGACTAGCAGCCGTAGAGCGAGCAAGAAGAAGACAGGCCTCTCGTGTTACCTGGTTGAAACAAGGAGACGCATGCACAAAAAATTTTCACCTAAAAGCCAATGGCCGACGTCGGAGGAAGTACATCCCCTGCCTCAAGAATCCGGATGGTGTCTGCCTTTGGTCACATGCAGAAAAAGAAGCAGAGATTAGCAGGCACTTTAAGGACCTTATTGGCACAAGACTAGAAAGAGACAGTACTCTCAACTGGGATCAGTTGCAAACCGGATATATCCAGGAAGATTTGGATGCACCTTTCTCTGAACAAGAAGTCAGGGAGGCTATCTCTGATTCACCCTCAGAAAAGTCCCCGGGGCCGGATGGTTTTAGTGGGATCTTCTTCAAGCACTGCTGGTCGATGGTTAAAGCGGACATCCTAGCGGTATTCAATCTATTTTACAACCTCAACACTAGGTCCTTCCATTTCCTGAACCGAGCAATAATTACCCTCCTGCCGAAGCAAGAAGGGGGCTCAAACGGCGACAGATTATCGCCCCATCAGCTTGCTTCATTCAGTGGGCAAACTGATCTCTAAAGTCCTAGCCCGTCGACTATCAAGCGAGATCGACAACCTGATCTCAATTGCCCAAAGTGCTTTCATCAAGTGACGTTGTATACAAGAAAATTTCTTGTATGTGCGCAATGTGGTGAAAGAGTACTATGTAGCAGGCACTCCCATGCTGCTATTCAAACTCGACATATCCCGAGCCTTTGACTCCCTGGATTGGAGTTATCTTCTGGAACTGCTACAGATGTGCGGGTTCTCCTCAAGGTGGCGCGACTGGATAGCCCTATTGCTCTCCTCTTCTTCCTCGGCGGTACGGCTTAACGGAGTTCTAGGGCCCAAAATCCAGCATGCACGAGGATTGCGACAAGGTGACCCGCTATCACCCTATCTATTTCTCCTGGCTATTGACACCCTCCAGAGCCTGTTTAGCAAAGCTACAGAATAGGGGATCCTTTCACCTTTGCCAGGCTCAAGAGCCCCACTCTGGCTGTCCCTATACGCAGATGATGTAGCTCTCTTCGTCAACCCAAGGCAGGAGGATATTGTCCACATGATGGAACTCCTGCACAGGTTCGGAGCAGCTATGGGCCTTAAAATAAATGTTGGAAAGAGTTCAGTGGTCCAAATCAATTGTCACAACCTGGACACGGACCTTATTCTTACCAGCTTCAATGGTGTCCGTCAAGAATGGCCAATAAAGTATCTAGGGCTTCCTCTGTCACCTCATCGGCTACGCCGAAGTCACTTCCAGGATTGGTATGACAAAGCCTTACAACGCATGTCGCAGTGGCAGGGAAGGCTTCTGAGTTTTGGAGGAAGAAAGAAATTGGTCCACTCAGTCCTGAGTTCGCAAGCCACTTACCTGCTGACTGTAATCAAGCCGCCCAAAAAACTCCTCAAAGATCTGGACAAGGTTCGACGGCGTTTCTTATGGGCTGGAAGCAATAACCTCACTCGGGCAAGTTGCAAAGTCAATTGGGACACTGTTTGTCGCCCTCAAATACATGGCGGCTTGGGCCTTAAAAACCTTCAGTATTTCAGTCGCTCCTTAAGGCTGCGCTGGCTATGGCTAAGCTGGACTCACCCGAACAGACCATGGCAAGGTCAGGAGCTCCCCATTGTAGCCTTAGACATTGCGCTATTTGCCCTAGCAACATCAATTAATATCGGCAACGGTGCTACTGCCTCCTTCTGGCAATCTAGTTGGTTACAGGGTCAATCCCCGGCTTTCCTGTTCCCTACCTTATTTGCGGCTAGCAGGGGGAAACGCAAAACTGTACAACAAGCCATCACCAATGGCGCTTGGATGCACGACCTGCACATGCATATGACACCTTCCTTGCTTGTTGATTTCATCAGACTTTGGTTCCTCATCCATCAATTGAATATTACATTGAGCCTGGATCAACCAGACACCATTACCTGGAAGTTCAATGCCTCTGGGAATTACACTACAAAATTGCCTTACAACATCCAGTTTCAAGGTTCAACAAGCTTCATCCAACCTGCAAAGCTATGGAAGGTGTGGGCACCGGCGCGATATAAGCCCCTTATTTGGCTCCTGCTCCATCAGCGTTTATGGACCTCTGACCGGCTCCTAAGGCGACAATGGTCAAACAACTACTTCTGCGCCCTATGATTCCGAAATCTGGAAACACGTGCGCACCTATTCTGCCATTGTGAAGTGGTCAAGGAAATCTGGGCTGCAGTTAGTGTCTGGATCAAAGACAATGCTTTGCACCCGAGCTCCTGGAACCTGCAGGGTGGGGTTCTAGATTGGTACGACAAGCTTACTCGTCCAGTGAAGAGATCGTGCGCCAAGGGACTTCGATCCGTAGTACTAGCGGTAATTTGGGAGGTCTGGAAAGAATGGAATGCAAGAATCTTTAAGGCGCAAGAACGCTGCATCCAGGAGATCCTTCACGCCATCCATGAAGAGCTACAACTTTGGTCCTCAGTTGGCTGTAACCATCTAACGGCTCTGTTACAGCCGACTCCTCCTCTGTAAATCTTGTTAACACTCAGTCCTTATAATACAAGGCTATGGCCTCCTTTTTCGAAAAAAAATTGGTGTCCGTCTGGTAAGCTGGTGATGTCTGCAAAAGTCCAACGAAATGAGTGTTGGGACTGAAGTAAGCAGGTCCAATCGCCAGCCTGACAAGTCGTTCTCTGCGTGCGCAGTGTTCGATCGTGACTACAGAGTATCAAGCGCTTCAGGGATCTGGACTTATGGAGTCCTCCAGTGCCACGGCTATTTGTCGGTTGGAAACGCAAGAAAAAGCCTCAGATGCGAATATATATGCTAACTTCAAGCTAAAACACCTGCTTATTCTACTAGGAAAGAGCGAAAATTTTGACAGTTCTCCAGTCATATTTTAACCGGGAATACCAGTTCCACTTAAATTTCACACAACAGCTGCAAATGCCGCATATAAACACAACGGTCAACAGGTCCCAACGAATCAGCATTAGGCTGCTCCAATTTTCTCCGGTCCAAGTCCAAAAGGTCATCTGTGATAGCTGTTTTTGGCCTCAGCTTACTTGTCACACCGGGTTTTATTAAGCATAAAACCAGCTGCAAAATACATGTATGCCATGATCAGTTTTACCATACATGTATGACAAAAAGTGATAAACAGTTCTATATCGCATGCAAACAACATTTATACCTTGAAAAGAGTTTTGAAGTAGCAGCGGAAGAGGAAAAACTTTAGGGCAATCACAGGCAAATTGACTGGCAGCAACGCGATCTATGCACCGTCTTCACTTGTCACTTTCCTTATTAGATCTTCTCTTCACTGAGCAGCATACCCAAAAATACAACAAAGCAAGTGTGAGTACCATCTTGTGGTACTCCACAAGTGTGGGAAATAAATGACATGAAAGTCAAATCAAAGGAAAAGGCTGATAGTGATTTAAGCACTAAGCATTAAACCTAACTTTAGCTTTCATTAGCAACCTACATCTAGGTGAGTAATCCCAACCGTAATAACAGTAAAGGTAATTTTAATAATATCAACATCAATTCCAAGCATTATCCCAACTATCATTCCAACCATTGACTAATTATGAATTCGACACCAAGCCGCTCTTGTCCGTGAGCACGACTGTCATGACAGTTTCCCAATCTCTGCAGAGAATGTATCATTTACCCACAAGTCGTGATTTCATCCCCTGTTGCCAGGTGGACTAAGTAAACCTCTCTGATGTCAGTGGTGATCAATCACATTTCACACTTCCGTAGGTGTGAGGCCGAGAGATCACTACGAGGTCTTTACAAAGGTCCTCCCGACTAGTAACTAACACTCTGAGGTTTCACCGCTCCAGCTCCTAGAGTCCATTTTACTTCCGCTAGGAGAAGACCCCTCTTGAGCCATGCGGATCCCAAGGCAAATACGCTGAACCAATTCCTCGCACTGTCCAATTACCAGCACTAAGTCGAGAGAAGCCTAATTAATTGACCAAGCTGCCCCATACTCAGTCTTGTGGCAATACTGTATAGCTTAGTGGCTACTCTATAAACCAGTCCTTAGAATCCGGCAAGGTTCAAACCCCAATCTCGAGTCTCGTGCGTACTGCACTATACCATTCAAATCAACCCGCAAAATTCCTATTCGCTACAATTCATTTCCAGCATCATAATCATAATCATAATAATAAATCATGAGTAATAAGTATGGTCAATGTTTTCTCACCCAACTAGTATGCATGGCTAAGCGTAAAGTAAATCCCATGACCACCCTTCCATAACCCAAGCGACAAGGTAGCAGGTAAAACAACAGGGCATAGTATAGGATTCATATTAATTAACATGCAGCTAACTAAACCCTTAAAAAGGTGCAAGATGGTCAAGGACACTTGCCTTATATTAAATAGCTGCTCAGTTTTCCTGATTGAACTCTTGTCTTCAAATCTTCATGTCGCTTCTTCGTCGAAATACGAGTGCGTATAAACTATCGTCAAAAGAGAAATAAAAACAATCAAGAACAATACACCATATTATGATTGAAATATGTTATGATTATGAGTTAAATTGGAGTTATGAGTGATTTATTATTTTTCATAGTTAAAAATGCATTTACTATTTATTTTCTATTTTTAATATTTAATTATAGGCTAAAATCGTTTTTAATGAATTTCCCATAGCCAAAATATATTTTATATGCATTTTATAAATTTTATTTCAGCATAAAATATTTTATAAATAATTTTCCTACTATTTTCACATTTATTCTATATTGTTAATATTTATTTATAACCAAAACATTTTTTATTAAATTTTCCATTATCAAAATGTATTTTATATGAACTCTACAATTTTATTTTAGTATAAAAAGATTTATAACCATTTTTCCTATATTTTATATATTCATTTTATCACTTAAAAACATTTTCTATGTATTAAATATAATTTTCTGCAATTAAATTCTATTTACTGGAGTTTTCCTATAAAAACATACAATAAAATAAAGTTTAAACTAAATTCCATAAAGTTCAGGGGCTGTTTCGATAATTTTTTCTAATGAAACGGAGGTTATAAGTAATATTTTATAAAGTTTCAGGGGCCTAATAATTAATCCCTTGATTTAACCAAATTTCAGAGAAGTCTAGGATCATATTAATAAAAATGAGGACCTATTTGTAATTTAAATAAAACGTGCATGGACCAAACTGCAAAAGACCATTTCCTTTTTATTTTCTTATTTATTTCTCTGTGCAAAACTGTGTGGACCAAGTCTACTGACTGTGTGGACTGGAGGCTGGGCACGTTTCATGGTCCACCATGGACCAGGGGCATACCCCTTCAATTGATTTAATCTTGGCCGTGGAATAGGATCCAACGGCCAGGGAGAGGGTCGGGTGGCCGGCGGCGGCTGGCAGGGAGCCAGGCGGCGGCGCCATGGCCGGACTCCGCCGGTGATGGCCGGATTTCGTGCTCCAAGGTCTAAACTCAAGGGAAAATATATGAGGAGGAAGAGGGGAGCGAGGGGAACGCACCTAGGGCTACGCCCACACAAGAAAATAGCCGTAGAAGGTCGCTCAATGGCGGCATGGCGGCATCCATGACTGCACCGTCGGGGAGGGGGTGTCAGCCATGGATTTGGTCGAGGAGGAGGTCCCCTGGGGGTGGCGCGTCGTTGCATAGCCCCTTCGGGCATCGGCGATGGCCGGGACGACGCCAATCAACGGGGCGTCGAGCACGGTGGGGGGGGGGGGGGGGGGGCGGCCATGGTGGTGGCTATTTGGCTAGGGTTTGGGTGAGTGGATGAGGGGGAGAATGGGGAGTGGGTGCGGCCGCGGTATTAGAAGATGGTGTGGTTGCGAGGAGGGGTGGGGGCGGTTGGGGCGCGGCATGGGATGGCGTCGGGGCGCGGTGGTTGGGGCAGAGCGGCAGTTTCTGTTGGGGAAGAAGGTGGTGACATGTGGGGCCCACGCGCAAGAGAGAGAGGAGAGGGAGAAAGGGAGTGTGGTTGGGCTGGGCCAAGGTGGAGAGGGGAGAAGTTGGGCCTGAATGGGGTTTTGGCCTCAGTAGGCTTTTACTTTTATTTTTCTTTTTCCTTTCTTTTTTTTTCTTTTTTTCATTTGATTTAAAATTCAAATCTATTGCGAAATGTACTCGTTTGAATTTAAATAAACACAGAAAAACGCACAAGCAAATGCACCTTAATTATTTTTATTTATTTTGAAAATGTGGGTGTTACAATTCTACCCCCTTAAACGGAATCTCGCCCCAAGATTCTAGGTTGGACTAGGGAAGGAGTCTAGATTTTTGTTAATTAAAAGCTACCCCATTAGAAAGCAACTTCTTATAATTTATTTATTTTTAATTTTCCATTCTTCATTCTCAAATTTTCAATATTTAATGTCTCACCCAATGCAATATTAAAATACGAGGAACTTGTTTTAAACTGTCTTAAGAAATTATTTCATTACCACCCAAATTTATACTTTACTATTATTATATTATTATATCAAAACTATTATTTTAGACGAGATGCTACTAGATGTGTTAGATCGTTTTTTCCTTATTTTATTTGAATTCAATTAGACTCTTTAGAAATTGAAATTTGCATTTTCTACAAATAAACAATTATGAATAAATATGTTGATTTAGTTGAATTTTAAAATTTCTTCTTCCTCTTTATTGTGTTTAGTTTCTCATCTTACTATCATTATTCTTCTTATTATTGTTTGAATGAAAGGTTCAAGGGCTTGATCGTTGGTTTATTTTATTTGAACTTAAAAGAATTCTTTAGTAATTGAAAATTTTGTTTTCCAACCAAAGCACCTCAATAGATTAGTTCTAATTAATTAGCATTTGATACAACACATAAATTTTATTTTTCTCCACTTAGGCTTTATTTATTTATTTATTTGCCAAGATTTATTTATTTATTTATTATGTTGTCGTTGTTAATTGAGTAAACTTGTTTATTATTATATAATTACTATTTTCCTCTAGGTGTTACAATTTCATCCCACTTACAAGGAATCTCGCTCTCAAGATTCAAGGTTACGTAAAGAATAGGATTAGGTTTTTACTCATCAATAAGTTATTATAATTATTATTTTGAAAATAATTTACTTCTTATTTTATTTATAATGATCTTCAAACACTTTTATAAGTTTAAGAGTGCATACAACGGAATACATAAAAATATTTGTTTTTGTTCTAAATTGATTTAGAAAACTTCTATCACCACACACAAATTTAGATCTTATTCTATTATTATTATTATTATTATTATTATTATTATTATTATTATTATTATTATTATTATTATTATTATATTTTATATGTAGACTTTATTATCAATGTATTCTAATTTTTAACAGAGTGTTATGAGTCCTGATTGAATTTTCTTTATCATGCCTTAATTTCATTTGAATTCAAACTTATTCTTTAAAGATTGAAATTTGCATTTTTCACAAATAGGCTATTATGATGAAATATGTTGTTTAGTTAAATTTAAAGTATTATTACACAACAACACACATTATTTTTATGTACTTCTACATTCTTATTCTTCTTATTATTATTATAATTATTTTGAACTTGGCTTAAATGTGCATTATGGTTTTAAATTTTAAAGTCTTCCATTTAAAATGCATTGTCATGATTACTATATTTATTATTATTGTTTTCTTTTCCTTTTCATATACCTGAGGATCACAATCCCACCCACCTTACAAGGAATCTCGCCCACGAGATTCAAGTGGGCCGGCTACCCCCCTTAAATAGACAAATGCTATAATTTATTATTGTTATTATTATTAATCTATTGCAATACATCAAGCAACGTGTTCTACTTTGCTGTGAAAAAGGCATGAACTTCACTTGCTAACCAAAGGGGACCTAAGCAAGTGATGTATGATAATCTCAAAGAGTCTTCTTCTTTTGCATTGTCCTCCTATATTGATCTTCATGTTCCTGTCGGTGGATTTGAAACTTCGTCTTCATGAGCAAGGTCAAAGGAGTGTATATGAAGTTCATTCTAACTAAGGTCACGTGCCTAGAGTCAACATATAGCTCTGCTACCACTTTGTCACACCCGGTTTTATTAAGCATAAAACCAGCTGCAAAATACATGTATGCCAGGATCAGTTTTACCATACATGTACGACAAAAAGTGATAAATAGTTCTATATCGCATGCAAACAACATTTATACCTTCAAAAGAGTTTTGAAGTAGCAGTGGAAGAGGAAAAACTTTAGGGCAACCACAGGCAAATTGACTGGCAGCAACGCGACCTATGCACCGTCTTCACTTGTCACTGTCCTTATTAGATCTTCTCTTCACTGGGCAGCATACCCAAAAATACAACAAAGCAAGTGTGAGTACCATCTCGTGGTACTCCGCAAGTGTGGGAAATAAATGACATGAAGGCCAAATCAAAGGAAAAGGCTGATAGTGGTTTAAGCACTAAGCATTAAACCTAACCTTAGCTTTCATTGGCAACCTACATCTAGGTGAGTAATCTCAACCGTAATAATAGTAAAGGTAATTTTAATAATATCAACATCAATTCCAAGCATTATCCCAACCATCATTCCAACCATTGACTAATTATGAATTCGACACCAAGCCGCTCTTGTCCGTGAGCACGGCTGTCATGACAGTTTCTCAATCTCTGCAGAGAATGTATCCTTTACCCACAAGTCGTGATTTCATCCCCTGTTGCCAGGTGGACTAAGTAAACCTCTCTGATGCCAGTAGTGATCAACCACATTTCACACTTCCGTAGGTGTGCGGCCGAGAGATCACTACGAGGTTTTTACAAAGGTCCTCCTGACTAGTAACTGGCCCTCTGAGGTTTCACCGCTTCGGCTCCTAGAGTCCATTTTACCTCCGCCAGGAGAAGCCCCCTCTTGAGCCATGCGGATCCCAAGGCAGATACGCTGAACCAATTCCCCGCACCGTCCAATTACCAGCACTAGATCGAGAGAGGCCTAATTAATTGACCAAGCTGTCCCATACTCAGTCTTGTGGCAATACTGTATAGCTTAATAGCTACTCCATAAACCGGTCCTTAGAATCCGGCAAGGTTCAAACACCAATCCCGGGTCTCGTGCGTACTGCACCATACCATTCAAATCAACCCGCCAGATTCCTATTCACTACAATTCATTTCCAGCATCATAATCATAATCATAATAATAAGTCATGAGTAATAAGTATGGTCAATGTTTTCTAACCCAACTAGTATGCATGGCTAAGCGTAAAGTAAATCCCATAACCACCCTTCCATAATCCAAGCGACAAGGTAGCAGGTAAAACAACAGAGCATAGCATAGGATTCATATTAATTAACATGCAGCTAACTAAACCCTTAAAAAGGTGCAAGATGGACAAGGACACTTGCCTTATATTAAATAGCTGTTCAGTCTTTCTGATTGAACTCTTGTCTTCATATCTTCATGTCGCTTCTTCGTCGAAATACGAGTGCGTATAAACTACCGTCAAAAGAGAAATAAAAACAATCAAGAACAATACACCATACAAGCAATACAAATATTATGATTGAAATATGTTATGATTATGAGTTAAATTGGAGCTATGAGTGATTTATTATTTTTCATAGTTAAAGAAATGCATTTACTTTTTATTTTCTATTTTTAATATTTAATTATAGGCTAAAATCATTTTTAATGAATTCCCATAGTCAAAATATATTTTATATGCATTTTATAAATTTTATTTCAGCATAAAATATTTTATAAATAATTTTCCTACTATTTTCAAATTTATTCTATATTTTTAATATATATTTATAACCAAAACATTTTTATTAAATTTTCCATTATCAAAATGTATTTTATATGAACTCTACAATTTTATTTTCGTATAAAAAGATTTATAACCATTTTTTCCTATATTTTATATACTCATTTTATTACTTAAAAACATTTTCTATGTATTAAATATAATTTTCTGCAATTAAATTCTATTTACTGGAGTTTTCCTATAAAAACATAAAATAAAATAAAGTTTAAACTAAATTCCATAAAGTTCAGGGGCTGTTTTGATAATTTTTCCTAATGAAACAGAGGTTATAAGTAATATTTTATAAAGTTTCAGGGGCCTAATAATTAATCCCTTGATTTAACCAAATTTCAGAGAAGTCCAGGATCATATTAATAAAAATGAGGACCTATTTGTAATTTAAATAAAACGCGCATGGACCAAACTGCAAAAGACCATTTCCTTTTTATTTTCTTATTTATTTCTCTGTGCAAAATTGTGTGGACCAAGTCTACTGACACTGTGGACCGGAGGCTGGGCACGGTTCATGGTCCACTATGGACCAGGGGCATACCCCTTCAATTGATTTAATCCTGGCTGTGGAATAGGATCCAACGGCCAGGGAGAGGGTCGGGTGGCCGGCGGCGGCCGGCAGGGAGCCAGGCGGCAGCGCCATGGCCGGACTTCGCCGTTGACGGCCGGATTTCGTGCTCCAAGGTCTAAACTCAAGGGAAAATATATGAGGAGGAAGAGGGGAGCGAGGGGAACGCAACTAGGGCAACTCGCATGCAAGAAAATGGTCGTAGAAGGTCGCTCGATGGCGGCATGGCGGCATCCATGACTGCAACTGTCGGGGAGGGGGTGTCAGCCACAGATTTGGTCGAGGAAGAGGTCCCCTGGGGGCGGCGCGTCGTTGCAGAGCCCCTCCGGGCATCGGCGACGGCCGGGACGGTGCCAATCAACGGGGCGTCGAGCACGGTGGGGGGGCGGCGACCATGGTGGTGGCTATTTGGCTAGGGTTTGGGTGAGTGGATGAGGGAGATAATGGGGAGTGGGTGCGGCTGCGGTATTAGAAGATGGGGTGGTTGCGAGGAGGGGGGGCAGGGCGGTTGGGGCGCGGCGTGGGATGGCGTCGGGGCGCGGTGGTTGGGGCAGAGCGGCAGTTTCTGTTGGGGAAGAAGGTGGTGACATGTGGGGCCCACGCGCAAGAGAGAGAGGAGAGGGAGAAAGGGAGTGTGGTTGGGCTGGGCCAAGGTGTAGAGGGGAGAAGTTGGGCCCGAATGGGGTTTTGGCCTAAGTAGGCTTTTACTTTTTTTCTTTTTCCTTTCTTTTTTTTTTCTTTTTTTCATTTGATTTCAAATTCAAATCTATTGCGAAATCTACTCATTTGAATTTAAATAAACACACAAAAACGCACAAGCAAATGCACCTTAATTATTTTTATTTATTTTGAAAATGTGGGTGTTACATTACTCCAGCCTCATGTCTCATGTTTGTAACACCCAAAATTTTCAAATTTTGAAAACAAGGGCAATGTACTAGGAATGCATCATGTATGTTTGCATTTGAATGAATAGTCAATTTCCAAATGCGCTAGAATTCGTTTGAAATTTGAAATGGAATTCAAATTGTAAAAAGAAAATGAAAAAGAAAAGAGAAAAACAAAATAAAAAGGAAAAAGCCACTCGGGCCGAATCCTTGCCGACGGCCCATCTCCCCTCCCCCTTTCCTTTTCTCCCCGCCGGCCCAAGGCCCAGCCGCCTCCCTCTCTTTTCCCCTCTCCCTTTCTCTGCGCGCTGGGACCCGCCCGTCAGGGCCTTCCTCTTCCTCCCGTCGCGCGCCCCGACCGTGCCGCTGATCCCGCCGGTTTCCAAATCCCGGCAAGGATCCGCCGGATTAAAGGCCCCCGACCCCTTTCCTTAGCATGGGATCACTTTCCATCCCTCGCCGCCCCGAATCCCCCTATAAATACCCGCCGGATCCCCCATTTTCCCCTTCCCCGAAGCTCCAAACCCTAGCCGCCGTCTGTGCAAGGTATGTCGTCGCCGTTCCCGTCGATTCGCCGACGTTCTCTCCCTCCCCCTCGGTCTAACGTGTGCGCCCCATCCTTAGGAACCCGCCGGACAAGTTCACATCGGGAGAGCGCCGTCGCAACACCGTCTTCATCGAGCTCCGCCGAGGACAGCCGCCGGTCGACGTCGCCGATGCTCCTCCGCCCCGATTCAAGTCCCGCGACCCCCCTCGGTGAGCTCACCCGGTCCCCCTCTCCCTTTTTCCGTGTTATGCCCGAGGCAATTGGCGCCGATTTGGCCGTTCCGACCAATCTCCGGTGACCCCGCCGCCGTGCGCCGTTGGGTTTGGCGCGCGCGCCGCCGCGCCCTGGGTGCGCGCCGCCCCTGGGGCGACGTGGCCCATCCTCGGCCGTCGATCTGAGGCCGACGACCGAGATTAGAAGGGGCGTACCCCTTCGGTTATTTAAAATCTGGGCCGCACACCTTAGATCCGACGGCCCAGATTGAATGCTGTTTTAACCGTTGGCCCTTTTGCACTTAGACCCCTGTGCAGAACTTAATTTAATTACAGATAGGTCCTAGAACTTATGGAATAGCCCCTGTACTTTAATTTAATTCCGTTAGCACTGTTAAATTGATTAAATATATCATTTAGCCCCTGTTTTCACTATAAAATATATTTTTAGCCTCTGTAAATTATGATTAACCCCCTGGTGATGTTATAAAATATTTCTAGGCCCCTGTTCATGTCTGTTTTGCATAAAAGCCCCTGTATTAATTGATAATTACATAAAATCACATGAGAACTCTCTCTTTTTGCACAAATCACTTAGGGTATTATTTTATTATTATTTCCTAATCTCTTTAGGGTAAAATAATGCATTTAATTGTTGAAATTCCTAATGAACCCATATAAGCACTAAAATCCAAACCTCCACCCACACCACTAAATAAAGTCTTACTAGTTAGCGACGTAATTGCGTAGGTTTTCTTTTGTGTTTATTTATTTGTGGTGTGCATTTATTCTCTTGTTCTTATTGTGTGCTGCTACTTTCCGTTCCGCATGCGATGATGTATCTAGAGTCGGTTCCCGAGCCGACTTACAATCTTCAGGACTACCACTTCACCGACCCACACTCCGAAGAAGGCAAGTTCCTTGACCATTTTGCACCTGTTTTATTAAGTTTTAGTTAGTTGCATGTTTAATAAATTGAATCCTATTTATTGTACCCTTCCATATAATTCCTTGTCCCCGGGTTGGCTTGGGTAGATGTTATTATTTCTTTTACGCTTAGCCATGCTTAGTTTTGGGAGGGAATTTCTCTACATACATGTATTATTATTAATTAATGTGGTTTATTTATTGAGATATGGTGAATTTAATTGTAGTGGATAGGAATCTGGCGGGTTGGTTTGTTTGGGATGGTGCAGTACGCACGAGACCCGGGTTTTGGGGTATGAACCTTGCCGGATTCTAAGGACCGGTTTATGGAGAAAGCCACTAAGCCTTATAGTATCGCTACAAGACTGAGTATGGGGCAGCTTGGTCAATTAATTAGGCCTCTCCCGGCGTAGTATTAGTGATTGGATAGTGCGGGGAATTGGTTTAGGGTGTACTGCCTTGGGATCCGCATGGCTCAAGAGGGGACAACTGGGGTGTTGAGTCGTGGTGTAACGGCTCACACTTTTGTACAGGGGTGAAACCTCAGAGGGCTAGTACGCGTCGGGAGAATCCTTTGTAAAGACCTCGTAGTGATCTTCTGGCCTCACACCAAAGGAAGTGTGCAATGTGGTTCGCAACCACGGGCATCAGGGAGATTTCCCTAGTCCACCTGGCAACAGGGGATGAAATCACGACTTGTGGGAAAAGGGTACATTCTCTGCAGAGATTTAGAAACTGTCATGACAGCCGTGCTCACGGACAAGAGCGGCTTGGTGTCCAATTCATAATTAGCCAATGACTGGGAATGGTGGTTTGGATTGGATTGGTTGGTTGGGACTTGGTTTACCAATGGGTTATGGTTGGGTTCATACACTTAGAAGTAGGTGCTAATGAAAGCTAAGGATAGGATATAATGCTATAGTGCTTAACCCATTTGGCCTTCCTTTCTATAAACCCACATGTCATCTCTTTCCCACTTGCTGAGTACCGTTGGTACTCAAACTTGCTTGTTTCTTATCTTTCCTCAGTCTACAATGGAGAAGAGGTGGAGAATGAAGACTTCTTCGCTAATCTGGAGGAGACGTTCTAGGCTGGCGCAACCCCCGGGCAACGCCTGTGCATGGAGCCACACTAGTTTACTTTTACCGCTGTTTTGCTCTGTAATCTTATTTTAGACCTACGGGTCATTATTGTAAGACATTTATGTACTCGAACATGGCTTGTAATAAATGATATTACACTTTCGTCTACACATGTATGATGAGAATCAATCCTGGCATACATGTGGAAGCCATCCGGTTGTCTGGGGTGGACCGGGTGTGACAAAGTGGTATCAGAGCGAGGTTGCCCGTAGGACGCAAGCCTAGTTAGAAAGGGATGACTTAAGGACCCTATTATATTCTAAAAAGTAATTTATAAAATTGCTTTGTACTTCCTACCTTGTCTACTTGTTTTATTTACTCCTTTATTTATATGTTTTGTTACTGACACTCTCCTGTTTTCAAAATTTGTAGATAGCCCGCACCAAGACGACCCCCCATAAGTCGACCGGTGGACTTGTGCCCCCGCGTAGGCTGGCCAGTCGCTCTCCAGTCGTCAATCCCCGTCACCCCGTGGTGATCCGTTCTGACGGCAGGGCTGCAGGACTACTGCGACTCCATCTCTAGGCCATACTCCGCGAGGCTGGCTACCGTCACCACAGCCTCTCGCTCTCCTACCACACCACTGGAGTGCAGCGCCCCAGCAGGATGGAGTGGAGCTGCAAGATCTACATTTACTATGGTGATGAGTTGGTGAAGACCCACAGCAGTCCTGCCTGGAGGAGCTCCCGCCGATATGCGGAGCAGGACGCTAGCTGGGAAGCAACCACCTTTTGGAGTCACGCCCGCTGTTTCCGTCTGGAGGACACGGTACACGCCTTCGTTCCGTAGCGTCCCAGTGGCACTGCGGGCTTTGTCTCCCGGCACGTGGAGGGACCCCTGGACCTCCCACAGTCTCGTCAAACTGTTGACGACGTGGCCGAGCTCAGTGCCCGACTTCAGAGGGCGCAGCAGGAGATTCAGGATGGACGTGACCTCGCACTGCGCCACGAGGTGGTGATCAGGAGGTATCGTCGGATCACCGACGAGGACCCTGACGACTACGCGTCCGACACCTCGACGTGGACCCCGGACTCTCCAGACCGTCTTAGCGGCCAGCGTGAGTCGTCTTCTGAGGAGTCCTCTGACGAGGAGCCTTCCAGTGTGGCGTCTGCCGCACCACCGCCGCCTGCTGCCTCACCACCTCAGGACCCCGAGGACCCCGAGGACCCCGACGACGACGACGAGGAGGACCTGGAGGAGTTTCCGCTTGACGACGAGTAGTCCTCGACCTTTGCCACGACTCAAGGATAGGCACACCCTCATTAGTTAAATAAGAGCGACGTGGACGTACTTGTGTGACCTTGAGTTGTGTTACTTCTTTTATGATTTTTCATCTTGGTGTGTTGTGTGAGTTGTGGAACGCCTTGGCGACTTGTCCACAACTGCACCTTTTTTATACTTCTTTAATTAGTGAGCTATTAATAAAGAATTTTCATTTATATGCATGTTTGCTGTGATTTTTGCATATAGTAAGGGTATCGCGTAGTAGTCTTCCACTAGTTATAGTAGAATCTAAGACTCTACTCTCTTCGTACTCAGATGGCAGGCAGGGGAAGAGGCTGTGGTCGTGGCCATGGTATGCCCCTTGGTGATGATGAAGCTGGATTCCAGCTACCGCAATGGAATGGGAGAGGTGCCCGTGGAGCACCTGCGATGAATCATATGCAGCAGATGATGGCCATGCAGATGCAAATGATGCAGAATTTAACACAAGTGGTGGCCAACATGCAGCAAGCCCAACAAGCCCCTCCACCTCCACCAAATCAGCCCCACCCACAGCCAGCACCAGGACCCCGATCCCGCATGAGAGACTTCCTCAACACCCATCCACCCACCTTTGCCACTGCTAGTGAGCCCATGGAGGCCGACGATTGGCTGAGAACAGTTGAGAGCAAGCTGAGAATTGTCCAATGTGAAGGACGAGAGAAGGTACTGTTAGCCTCGCACCAACTTCAGGGACCTGCAGCTGATTGGTGGACTGCCTTCATTGAAGCCCATCAGGATCCAGATAATATCACATGGGACGAGTTCAAGAATTACTTTCGCAGTCATTTCGTGCCCGAAGGAGAGATCCAGGCGAGACGTGAAGAATTTCTCATGCTAAAGCAAGGCCGCATGAGTGTGCGAGAGTATCTGAACAAATTCACACAATTGTCCCGCTATGCACCAGAAGATGTGGATACGGACTCAAAGAAACAGTTCCATTTTAAGAAGGGGCTTGACAAGGAGCTGAAGTTCGCTATGGTGTCCAATGACTACAACAGTTTCCATAAGTTGGTGGACAAGGCTTTTGAAGTGGAAAGAACCAAGAAAGAGTTGGATGATGATGACAGGAAGAGGAAGCTGGCACAAGCACACAGTTCTAGGAATAATGTGCGCCCTCGCTATGCCCCTCAGCCCGCGGCACCTATGGCTCGTCCCATGAACTCTCACGGGACAAAGGTACCCAAACTCCTCCTACAGGCCACCCACACCATACAACCAGCAGATGCTCCAACCACCACAGCCTCCACGCCAACCAATTCAACCCCCTCGCCCAGCAGCTCCAGCACCCCGCCCTACTGGCCAGCCGCAACAGAACCCTCAAGGAGGTAACAGATCCCAAGGTAACAACGCGGCGGTGCAGTGTTATAACTGTGGTGAGATGGGACATTTCGCAAACCGTTGCCCGAAGAAGCAGCTGCAGCAACCCACACGTGGGAGAGTCAACCACGTGGCACTTGAGGAGGCACACAATGCACCAGATGTGGTTGTTGGTACGTTCCCTGCCGACTCTCATCTAGCTACAGTGTTGTTTGATTCTGGTGCTACGCATTCGTTCATATCTAAGGAATTCATGATGAGGCATGACATGGTAGTGCATTTAATGACTCACCAACTTATAGTTCACTCCCCTGGGGGAGAAATGATAACCCGGCAAGTATGCCCTAATGTAAGGCTAGACATAAGGGGGGTAGTTTTCCCAGCAAACCTGATTGTTCTGGAATCTCAAGGGCTAGATATTATCCTGGGGATGGATTGGTTAACAAAGTACCATGGGGTGATCCACTGCGCCACAAGAACAGTCTCCTTGACCCACCCCGATGGTACCAAGGTAGAGTTCTCTCCAGCTCAAGCTCCAACACAGAGGATCAGGCTAAATCAAACTGAGGTCACCGAAGAGATCCGTGTTGTCAGTGAATTCCCAGACGTGTTCCCCGAAGAGTTACCGGGTATGCCTCCTGACCGTGAAATTGAATTTATCATTGACCTAGTGCCTGGAACGGCCCCGATATATAGGAGGCCATATAGAATGGACGCTAATCAGTTAGCCGAGCTAAAGGATCACATCAACGAGTTGTTGGAGAAAGGATACATCCGCCCTAGTTCATCGCCTTGGGGTGCTCCTGTCATATTCGTGCCTAAGAAGGATGGCACTCAAAGGTTGTGTGTGGATTATCGTGCATTGAATGCAGTGACCATCAAGAATAAGTATCCACTGCCAAGGATCGAAGACTTGTTTGATCAGCTGCGAGGAGAATGTGTATTATCTAAGATCGACCTTCGTTCGGGTTATCACCAGTTGAAGATTCGACCATCGGACATTCCCAAGACTGCATTCGTCTCTCGATATGGTCTTTATGAGTATACTGTTATGTCTTTCAGGTTGACTAATGCTCCAGCTTACTTCATGTACCTCATGAACAAAGTATTTATGGAGTACCTGGATAAATTTGTGGTCGTATTCATCGACGACATCCTGATATTCTCCAAGAGTGAAGAAGAGCATGAGGAACACCTGAGGTTGGCACTAAAGAAACTTAGAGAACACCAATTGTATGATAAATTCAGTAAGTGTGAGTTTTGGTTGAAGTAGGTATCATTCTTGGAACATGTCATATCAGAAGGAGGAATATCCGTAGATCCGGGTAAAGTGGCAGATGTTCTCAAGTGGGAGACGCCGGAAAATGTGGGACACATCAGAAGCTTTCTGGGATGACTGGTTATTATCGACGATTTATTGAGGGATTTTCAAAGATCTCTCGGCCACTAACCAAGCTACTCGAGAAGGGAGCTACATTCAAGTGGACACCGGAGTGTGAAGCAAGCTTTGCCGAATTGAAGAAGAGGTTGACCACTACCCCAGTGCTGGTCATGCCAGATATGCAAAAGGAGTTCTCGGTCTATTGTGATGCTTCCGGACAGGGACTGGGATGTGTGTTGATGCAAGCAGGACATGTGGTGGCTTACGCCTCGAGACAACTCAAGAAGCATGAGAAGAATTATCCGACCTATGATCTGGAATTAGCAGCTGTGGTTCACGCATTGAAGATATGGAGACATTACCTGATCGGAGAAAGGACAGAGATCTACACCGACCACAAAAGCTTGAAGTACATATTCACTCAGCCAGACCTTAACCTTCGCCAACGAAGGTGGTTAGAGCTCATTGATGACTTTCATGTCGGGATCAACTATCACCCTGGAAAGGCAAATGTGGTCGCAGATGCTTTGAGTAGGAAAACCCAATGCAACAGCATGACGATCCAGGGTTATCAACCACAGCTATGTGAAGAGTTTGCAAGATTAAACCTGTGCATAGTGTCTAATGCAGATGTAGTAGTTATGGAAGTGGACTCCACGTTGGAACAAGACATTAGAGAAGGCCAAAAAGAGGATAAGAAGATCCAAAAACTTAAGAAGCTGATGAAGGTTGGCAAAGCTCCAGATTTCAGGGAAGATGAACATGGAACCCTGTGGTTAGGAAAGAGGATATGCGTGCCGAATATTAAGGGGATCCGAGAGTTGATATTGAGAGAAGCCCATGACTCGTACTACTCTATCCATCCCGGGAGTACCAAGATGTACCAAGACCTTAAGGATAGATACTGGTGGCTCGGTATGAAGCGTGATGTGGCCGAATACGTGGCTTTGTGCGACACGTGTCAGTTAGTTAAGGCGGAACATCAGAGACCTGCTGGACTTCTTCAACCACTCAAGATACCCGAATGGAAATGGGAAGAGATAAGTATGGACTTTATTGTGGGATTGCCAAGGACCCAGTCAGGATACGACTCCATATGGGTTGTCGTGGACCGGTTGACTAAGGTTGCTCACTTCATTCCGGTCAAGGAAAGCTACAATGGTTCGCGATTGGCAGAATTATATATGGCAAGAATTGTGTGTTTACACGGTGTTCCAAAGAAGATAGTGTCTGATCGAGGTACCCAGTTCACTTCGAGATTTTGGCAGAAGCTACATGAGTCAATGGACACTCGTCTGAATTTCAGCTCAGCGTATCACCCGCAGACGGATGGTCAGACAGAACACACCAATCAAATCTTGGAGGATATGTTGCGAGCATGTGCCCTGAAGAATAGTAAGAGTTGGGACAAAAACTTGCCTTACGCGGAGTTCTCTTATAACAACAGCTACCAAGCTAGTCTCAAGATGTCCCCGTTTGAGGCACTTTATGGACGAAAGTGCAGGACACCTTTATTCTGGAATCAGACTGGGGAAGGTCAAGTGTTTGGACCGGAGATACTCAGAGAGGCCGAACGACAGGTACAAGAGATCCGGACTAATCTGAAAACGGCGCAGTCAAGGCAGAAGAGTTACGCAGATGCTCAACGTCGTGATCTAACCTTTGAGGTCGGAGAATTTGTGTATCTCAAGGTATCACCAGTAAGAGGTCTAAGACGGTTCAAGGTGAAGGGAAAACTAGCACCCCGCTATATTGGTCCATTCAAGATATTGGAGAGAAGAGGAGAAGTAGCTTATCGTCTCGAGCTACCTTCTCAACTGTCGGATGTGCATGATGTGTTTCACGTGTCACAACTAAAGAAATGCTTAAGAGTACCAGAGGAACAATTACCCATGGAAGCTGTGGATTTGCAAGAGGATCTGTCCTACGCAGAACGGCCAGTCAGGATCCTAGAGACGTCAGAACGTGTCATGAGAAACAAGACGATTCACATGTGCAAAGTGCAGTAGAGACATCACTCTGAGGCAGAAGCAACATGGGAGAGAGAAGAAGACCTCAAGGCCGAGTTTTAAGGGGCAAGATTCCTTTTAAGGGGGTAGAGTTGTAACACCCAAAATTTTCAAATTTTGAGAACAAGGGCAATGTACTAGGAATGCATCATGTATGTTTGCATTTGAATGAAAATTTAATTTCAAAATGCACTAGAATTCGTTTGAAATTTGAAATGGAATTCAAATTGTAAAAAGAAAATGAAAAAGAAAAGAGAAAAACAAAATAAAAAGGAAAAAGCCACTCGGGCCAAATCCTTGCCGCCGGCCCATCTCCCCTCTCCCTTTCCTTTTCTCCCCGACGGCCCAAGGCCCAGCCGCCTCCCTCTCTTTTCCCCTCTCCCTTTCTCTACGCGCTGGGACCCGCCCGTTAGGGCCTTCCTCTTCCTCCCGTCGCGCGCCCCGACCGTGCCGCTGATCCCGCCGGTTTCCAAATCCTGGCAAGGATCCGCCGGATTAAAGGCCCCCAACCCCTTTCCTTAGCATGGGATCACTTTCCATCCCTCGCCGCCCCGAATCCCCCTATAAATACCCGCCGGCGCCCCCATTTTCCCCTTCCCCGAAGCTCCAAACCCTAGCCGCTGCCGGTGCAAGGTATGTCGCCGCCGTTCCCGTCGACTTGCCGACGTTCTCTCCCTCCCCCTCGGTCTAACATGTGCGCCCCATCCTTAGGAACCCGCCGGACAAGTTCACTTCGGGAGAGCGCCGCCGCAACACCGTCTTCGTCGAGCTCCGCTGAGGACAGCCGCCGGTCGACGTCGCTGACGCTCCTCTGCCCCGATTCAAGCCCCGCGACCCCCCTCGGTGAGCTCACCCGGTCCCCCTCTACCTTTTCCGTGTTAGCCCCAAGGCAACTGGCGCCGATTTGGCCGTTCCGGCCAATCTCCGGCGACCCCGCCGCCGTGCGCCGTCGGGTTTGGCGCGCGCGCCGCTGCGCCCTGGGTGCGCGCCGCCCCTGGGGCGACGTGGCCCATCCTCGGCCGTCGATCTGAGGCCGACGGCCGAGATTAGAAGGGGTGTACCCCTTCGGTTATTTAAAATCTGGGCCGCACACCTTAGATCCGACGGCCCAGATTGAATGCTGTTTTAAACGTTGGCCCTTTTGCACTTAGACCCCTGCGCAGAACTTAATTTAATTACAGATAGGTCCTGGAACTTATGGAATAGCCCCTGTACTTTAATTTAATTTTGTCAGCACTGTTAAATTGATTAAATATATCACTTTAGCCCCTGTTTTCACTATAAAATATATTTTTAGCCTCTGTAAATTATGATTAACCCCCTGGTGATGTTATAAAATATTTCTAGGCCCCTGTTCATGTCTGTTTTGCATAAAAGCCCCTGTATTAATTGATAATTACATAAAATCACATGAGAACTCTCTCTTTTTGCACAAATCACTTAGGGTATTATTTTATTATTATTTCCTAATCTCTTTAGGGTAAAATAATGCATTTAATTTGGTGATTTTGTTGAAATTCCTAATGAACCCATATAAGCACTAAAATCCAAACCTCCACCCACACCACTAAATAAAGTCTTACTAAGGACATAGTGTTAGCGACGTAATTGCGTAGGTTTTCTTTTGTGTTTATTTATTTGTGGTGTGCATTTATTCTCTTGTTCTTATTGTGTGCTGCTACTTTCCGTTCCGCATGCGATGATGTATTTAGAGTCGGTTCTCGAGCTGACTTACAATCTTCAAGACTACCACTTCACCGACCCACACTCCGAAGAAGGCAAGTTCCTTGACCATTTTGCACCTGTTTTATTACGTTTTAGTTAGTTGCATGTTTAATAAATTGAATCCTATTTATTGTACCCTTCCATATAATTCCTTGTCCCCGGGTTGGCTTGGGTAGATGTTATTATTTCTTTTACGCTTAGCCATGCTTAGTTTTGGGAGGGAATTTCTCTACATACATGTATTATTATTAATTGATGTGGTTTATTTATTGAGATATGGTGAATTTAATTGTAGTGGATAGGAATCTGGCGGGTTGGTTTGTTTGGGATGGTGCGGTACGCACGAGACCCGGGTTTTGGGGTATGAACCTTGCCGGATTCTAAGGACCGGTTTATGGAGAAAGCCACTAAGCCTTATAGTATCGCCACAAGACTGAGTATGGGGCAGCTTGGTCAATTAATTAGGCCTCTCCCGGCGTAGTATTAGTGATTGGATAGTGCGGGGAATTGGTTCAGGGTGTACTGCCTTGGGATCCGCATGGCTCAAGAGGGGGCAACTGGGGTGTTGAGTCGTGGTGTAACGGCTCACACTTTTGTACATGGGTGAAATCTCAGAGGGCTAGTACGCGTCGGGAGAATCCTTTGTAAAGACCTCGTAGTGATCTCCTGGCCTCACACCAAAGGAAGTGTGCAATGTGGTTCGCGACCACGGGCATCAGGGAGGTTTCCTTAGTCCACCTGGCAACAGGGGATGAAATCACGGCTTGTGGGAAAAGGGTACATTCTCTGCAGAGATTTAGAAACTGTCATGACAGTCGTGCTCACGGACAAGAGCGGTTTGGTGTCCAATTCATAATTAGCCAATGACTGGGAATGGTGGTTTGGATTGGATTGGTTGGTTGGGACTTGGTTTACCAATGGGTTATGGTTGGGTTTATACACTTAGAATTAGGTGCTAATGAAAGCTAAGGATAGGATGTAATGTTATAGTGCTTAACCCAAATTTGGCCTTCCTTTCTATAAATCCACATGTCATCTCTTTCCCACTTGCTGAGTACCGTTGGTACTCAAACTTGCTTGTTGCTTATCTTTCCTCAGTCTACAATGGAGAAGAGGTGGAGAATGAAGACTTCTTCGCTGATCCGGAGGAGACGTTCTAGGCTGGCACAACCCCCGGGCAACGCCTGTGCATGGAGCCACACTAGTTTACTTTTACCGCTGTTTTGCTCTGTAATCTTATTTTAGACCTACAGGTCATTATTGTAAGACATTTATGTACTCGAACATGGCTTATAATAAATGATATTACACTTTCGTCTACACATGTATGATGAGAATCGATCCTGGCATACATGTGGAAGCCATCCGATTGTCTTGTTGAGACTGGGTGTGACAATGTTGCACAAGATGAGCATCCAAGACCACAGAACTTTTTGACAAGAGAGAGATTTTATCATACAATATTAATAGTATCGAACTGCATAGTTCCCATTATCATCCACACTAATATAGCATAACAAATACTCCTATACTGCCTACAAAAAAGTAGCTACTTCTGTCACCTGAAATTCACTCTGTCGTGGAAGGAGGCTGCATTTACATAAAGTTGCCAAGTTCTAGCTTAAATATAATCTCCGAGTCAACACCATGCAGCCACGGATATACAGCGGCCACAGGCAAATTGGCGTCGATATATACAAGACTCGGGAACAGCTATTACTGTTATCCTAAATGGCGTACATCTTTTTATATTCACTGTTCAATAACTCGGTGTCGGACTCCACGGATATGGAAAATGATTGGCTTGTGGAGGTCCTCCTGATCTTCCTCATGCTCTTTTCTTCCATTCTGTGCACAACGATGCAGTAGCACATGGAGCCAAGAGTCGCCAACATGATCACAGTACCAATCACCATTGTACACCAAGCCAGCCATTCATCATCAGGGCCCACGACAACGTAGGTTAGTGCTATGAAGGCTACTGAAATGCAGAGGCATGCAAGCCACATTAACTTGTTCATCACAAAGACCATCTTCTTCTTAGCCTTCTGTTCAACAACTATTAGAGATGTCTGCACGACCACGACAGCCAGAGAGATAAAAAGAGCCAAAGCATCAAAGATCAAGAAGATTATAAAAGCCGGATCACCGGCTACCAATGCCTGCCCCAAGGTCATGTCTGGATAAGGTGCGTCCTTCATCTTCTCCAGAAACTCACCAGGGAGTTGGAATATGGCCGCAAATGCAACCGTGGCAATAAGAACTGCCACCACAGTGTTGGAGCTGATGGCATTGTTTAGTCCACCAATGTGGAGCTTTTGAATTCTCCTCTTGATTTTGTGAAAATGCATCTTGGTCTGGCGTGTTTGCTTGATCTGCGATTGGACATCATGCCTAATATCACTGACTGTCTGCTTAAGCTGTTTTGCTGAACTTGGAGGATTTATTTGCTCTTTTGCAGTTACACCACCAGCCTCTCTCAGGATGTTAGCCAGTTCTTCGTTACCAAGTTTCTCCGCAATAGCAAAAGCAGTCTCTCCAGCTCTATTAAAAGCATTGATTTCAATTCCTTCAACAGATATTAGAGTCTGAACAATCTGTAAGAATAGACAAATATCAGATAGAATACAAGTTAGCGATCTTTTTTTCTTTCGGAAATATCATTGACCGGTTATTTGATATGCTAACCGAATACAATTCTTAAGATCGAGCAATATTCAAGCAAAAAATGACTAAAGTTCTATAGTTTAAAGGAAGAAAGTAAAGTATTCCGATTTCTTCCGTATGGCCTGAACTATACTTCTCTGATTCTTGAAAAGGTAGAAAATACAAAATTCTGTGTCGGTATTAAGCAAGTAACATTTGACAAACTTATCAGCTTTTTTCTAGAACTCCGTCTGCGCAACATAATTTCATCCATATTTATAAGAAACACATCAACTGTAATATAGCAATTAACAAGTTGTTAACAACATAGAACAGAATTACTAAACATCTGGCAGAAAATAGAAGATTTACTGAGATAGGATCACCTACAATGGTGTTTCCCTTTCGAGTTGCAACATGTAATGGTCTGTTCCCCTTGTTATCTTCCACATGGATAACTGAGACATCAGGCTTCAACAACTCGAGCAGAATTTCCGCATTTTGACCTTTTGAAGCCATGTGAAGTGCTGTTTGTCCCTTCTTATCTGTCCTGAAACCAACCCCTGGATCCTTACTCAATAGCGAAGTGACCACCTCCACATGGCCCATTCTAGCGGCTGAATGCAAAACTGTTTTGCCATTATTTCTTGCGATCCTTGCAAGACTTGTATCTGTTTCCAGTAGAAGATTTACAATATCAATGTGGCCTTGAGTTGCAGCAGTGTCCAAAGCTGTGGCATTTACAGAATTTGTTGTCATAGCTAATGCAGGAAAGGCCTGCAACAACTCTTTCAAAACATCTGTAAGACCAACAAAATTAACTGATCTGTCAGACTCTTTAGATAAAAAAAAGGATAAAGAAAACACAAATACTAAGAAAAACACAGACATTGGTTCAGTCGAGAACTTGAGATCCTTGACAGATCAAACTAAGTATGAACGCAAATTTGTTGCCACATCACAATTTTGTTGTATAATCTCATGCTAAAGAGGTACCACTTCTTTGCTTTAGCCACATCAGTAGTACTTTAAGAAATATCCTAGAAAACTGCAACACATATACATTTGTAATTTGAGGTATCAAACCAACAACGATAGGCATGGTAGTTTGGAACCTAGACCAAATATCCACCTAACACATGGATAGCTTTTTGGCTCTTTTCGTTCCTACGCCTTTGTGTAAGAGGGAATGGAGCTTTACCTAGTTTGATACTGTGGAATAGCTATATGCATCTATTGATGCAGAGGCTGGAATGAAAATTCCATTTTCTAAAAAGAATTCATCAGCCATATACTACAGAAGGCAACAAGCATGTAAACGTTTCAATAGTTATTATCTCCTTGAAGATTGTTTTCCCTTTGTGATCCCGGATTTGCAGAAGTCAATGAGATACAAGTCAATTTCCATAAACATACCAACTGCATGAATAAATAACCCAGTAAAAATTGGTGACTGGTCACACACAGCTGCAAGAACAAGACATAACAAAGAGATCCAATTCCAACTAGCCTAATCATCCACTAATGAATTTGGTACATAGAACTAGATAGGACCAAATTCAGTCAATTATAGTTAATGATGGAAGAAAGAAAACTAACCTAGATGGCCCTGCTTCGCTGCTATGTGGAATGCATCGAAACTGTTATTGGCCTTGATCCCCGCTGAGTGCACATCACAAACCTTCAATATCTCACACACAACATCGACATACCCTTTTTCAGCTGACACGTACAAGGCAGTCTCGCCGTCCTGATTCAGGTGGGCAGCCAACTCGCCCACCATCTCTGGATCACAATCCGCAATTATCTTCTGGATATGTGCAACACTTCCAGCCCTTGCTGCGAGGTGGAGTGCGGTGTCGCCCCGCTTCCCAGGGCTGCCCTTGTTCCTTTTGAAGCTCTGCTGCTTCTCCATGGACAAGAACTTGAAGCTTCTTTGCTTCTCTATCCCCCTGAAGCTCTTCAATTTTTCAAGGGCACCATGCCGAGTGCTGGGTTGCTTCTCCATGTCCAAAACCAAGAACAAATGAATTTACTTCTTGTTCACTTTGATGGTGTTACAAATCCTGAAATATTGCTCTAGCGAGATTCAAGAGATGATCTATCCTTGCACTTTGATAAATCCAGCTCTTGTTGATGGAAAATATCAGGCTTCAGATTGCAAGAAAATATCCAATCTTTGAAGAATCCAACAAGCCCCCTCTTATGACTCCTCACTAACTGCTGTAGCTCCCTTAGCTTCGGTCAGCAAGAGCGCCACTTTAGCTGCTTGACACAGACTATCAGGCCAGGCGGCGGAAGCTTTAGAATCAAATACCTTTTGTTCACCCTAGAAATTAACGAAAGGATGAATCACATATCACCTTAAACTGCCAAAGGATCAGCAAAATTAGCATATATATATACCGTATTTTACACCGTATCAAACGGAAATCAAAGAAATTTCCGAGTCAAAATGGGAAAGAAATTGTCCGAGAAGAAAGAGAGAGAGCCTCACCACGAGAAACCAGGAGCAGGCAGGAAGTAAAGGTATCAAGGGGACTTGACAATACAAGATTTAGACGAAGAAGAAGAAGTGGTTCCAGAGCTCCCAAAATCCCATCTTTCTAGCACCGGACAAGCTGGGGAAAAAGTAGTGTGTATCGTGGATGTTGGCCGCCTCTCAAAGTGTTCTTCCGCCGGTCACTCTCCCCCACCTGGGGCTGGAGGCTGGTGGCTGGATGCTCACTTATTGGGTCCGAGCACCAACCGCAGCTGCTTATCGGCAAGGACGACTTGACTGTTGAGCTGAGTGAGCGCACGTTGTGGCCCTCGATTTTAATCACCCGTGGGGGAATAACTTTGCCACTAATTTGTTGTCGTCTTCCTGGTTACTCCTTCCTCATCATAAAATAACTTTTTTTAGTGCACTGAATTGAATAACTTTGATGACAGAAAGCATAGTTTTACTTCCTCCACTTTTTAGTTTGTTTTTGAACTACAGAATGACAATTAATTTGAGATAGAGTATACATTTTTTAACAGTTTTTTTCTTAAAACGTGAGGCCATTTACTACAAAAGAGATGTGGAATAGTTTACAAATAAATAATACAGTTATCTTTCCTTCAAAAAAACTTCTAGCTATTTTCTTTTTCGAAGTGTGAAATTCAGCTAAACATCTTTAAATTTGAAGAAAAGTACGCGTAAGACCATCATGTTTTGCTTCTTCTTTTGTGCACCAGTTAATAGGACTATCAATAAAACTCGAGGATCGTAACTTCGCTCGTGTTCGAATCGTTTTATACTCGATTCGAACCCGGCTCGAATTCTCAATGAGCCAAGCTTGAGCTTACGTATAAACTCGCAAGCTCGGTAAGCTCAAACTCAAAAAGCTCGAGTAAGCTCGTTTATTATTGCCGTATATAAGATGTATGATTAACTAAATTATATAATCTTATTAAAAATGTTTTCAGTCATACATTTTTGATATACGCTCGCAACAAATGATGTGCAACGTCATCTACCTTTATACTTTATTAGTTGTGAAGCTGAACTTGGTAGATTTTATTATATGTACATGAGGCCGACAATTAAAATATTGTTAATAAAGCTGAGGATCGTAACTTTCTCGTGTTCAACTCGTTCTAGGCTCGATTCGAGCTCGGTTCGAATCCTAAACGAGCCAAGCTTGAGCTTGGCTGTAAGATCGAATAAATTTCGGGTTCGATTCGAGATTGACTCTGTCGAAGCGTATGAACGACACTTTCGCCGGTACTACTAAATGTCGTCCGCGGAGGTTCTTGTATCGGTTTTGGGCGGCAGAGATCAGGAACAAGATGATGACACGTGGGATTTACGTGGTTCGGGCCGCCTGAGCATAATACCCTACTCCGCAGGGTGTGTGTTTGGCATTGAGTGTTTCAGTATAGCTTGAGTGCGTCTGAGCCTAGATCCGATCAGATGTCTCTCTACCGTGCGACGCAATCCTTTTATAGTCTAAAGACTGACCGTTACCACATTTGTCTGGTCCGACATGTGGCCTTGGCGTATTAAGAGCCTAATACATGGTCTATGAGTATTAAGAGTGCCTAACAGTGATATAGCGTGCCTTAATGGTAGTGTTACCCCTATTAATAGCCTACAGATCGTGTGTCATTAATATAGCATTAATGACACGTAATCAGATATTGTAACTGCCGCTTTAACTGTCCCTTGAATGTCTGTGATGTTGGAGATCCGTCAATATTCCTGTTGGTGTAAGGTCCGGAGGATCCACATGTGGCAGCTCTGGAGCTTCCCTTCGCGGCGAGATGGGTCCGGAGCTGTTATACACGTGGCGGCACCGGAGCTTTCCTATATTGGGGGTTAGGTCTGGAGTTATTATCCACGTGTCAACTCTGGAGTTTCCCTCTGTTGGGAGTTCAACTCCGGTCTTATACTACACGTGGCAGTCCTGGAGCTACCCATATGAGGAAAGTGGGTTCAGTGTCGTGTGACATGTGAGGCCTGAGGGAACCTTCAACTCTGACAGGTGGAACTCTCTTGCACTTCTTGCGGTATCATGTGATATCTGGTACGCAGGGTACCGACAGTGGCCCTCGAGCCCACCTCTGGGAGAAACCCTTTGGGTTATTATTCTACCGGAGGTGGGGCCATCCTTGATTCCCGCACTATAACTTCAAAGGTCTTCTGATATGCCGTTGGGGTGATAGTTCGGGGCTAAACCATCGCCGCGTGGCTTGCTTTGAATGCGGCAGATGAGATATTTGAGTGTGTATCTCAAGCAATTGAAGGTCGTCGGTTCCCAATACAAAAACCATATCGGTTTCGAGCGCCTTGTCAGGCTGCCGCCTTTGGGTTTCCCGCCGTCCATCATGACAACGGTACGCCTGGGGTAATAACCTCGATCTCTTCGTCGGGAGTGGTCCCGAGCCCACTTATCATTGACGGGGTAGATTTTTGAAATGTGACCCTGCTCTCGTTGCGGTTTCCATCCAAGCGTCGCGGAGGCTTACTTAAGAAGGAAAGCACACACGGTTTGAGGACTCTTTACGCGTTCGATCAAACTCGCGCTCAGAGCCTCCCAAACTTCACCTAGCTTTCCTTTCCATTGCTCCACTTTGTCGCGGTGGAGTTAGGTCTTCCCAAGAGCCGCATCCAGAGCAAGGACAACCTGATGAAGGTTCGGACCTTCATGGGATGGTCCAGCGACTCCTTCAACCACCTGGTCCGTGCCGGCAAGCTCCCCTTCAAGAAGGAGTGTCATGGGGAGATGGTGTACTTCTCGTCGTACGCCATCGTTGGACTGATCCCACCATTCTCGATCTTCATCCTGATGTTGTTGGACTTCTACAGCCTCCAATTGCATCACCGCGGCCCGCACTCCCTTCTGCTTGTGGCCACTTTCGTCCACTTCTGCGAGATGTGGGTGGGTGTGCCTCCCTGCGTCGACTTGTTCCGGACCTTATTCACAGCCCATTCCACTGGCAACGGGACTGAGTTGATTGGCTTCTATTACTTTGTGAAGCGCAAGAACTGTCCCTTCAAGTACCTGAAGTCGTTCCCCTCTGGTAAATGGAACGACTGGAAGAAGGATTGGGTTGTCATTGCAGTGGAGGAGTGTGATAGGTTGG
This sequence comes from Tuctoria greenei, assembly GCA_036927565.1. Lineage (NCBI taxonomy): Eukaryota > Viridiplantae > Streptophyta > Magnoliopsida > Poales > Poaceae > Tuctoria > Tuctoria greenei. The sequence continues at coordinate 288,161,548 of JAYESD010000001.1, forward strand.
AGCTGCCCCCAAGGACTCCCCAGCGTTGACACCGACGCCTGCAATGTAGTTCCAAAGTTGTCGGATGCATTCAAACTTGTCATGACCAGGATCCAAGAGTGTGTGGAGGGTGGGATGACCCCCCAGATGGTCTTCGGGAATTTCTTGGTGAACAGGTGGGCTCCGCTGAGGAGGAGGGAGAAGCTCGTTTGGGCTTTCAACAACGTGATGTATGATGATCGGATTGAAACCGGTTTGAAATCCAACTTGGATGATGAAGCTTTGAAGCTCCATCTCAAGAAATTTCAGCATGGGCTTGTTGACGACGACGCCTTAACTCCGCCGGCTGCTTTCCTGCCTTCAAACATGATTTCAGAGATCAGCAGGGAGCTTGAGAGCAAGATGCCGGTGCTAGACGACATTGGCGAGGTGGAAAAATGTCGGACCTCCAAGGTTGTAATCCCCGGAGCTTCTGAGGAGGCGGTCGCCCCTGCTCCGAGCCATAGGGTTGAAGACATTAGCAAGGGCAAGGGCAAGGAGCCAGCCAAATCTTCCAGCCGAAAGAGGAAACTGAAGCATGCTGATGGGAGGTCTGTCAGGTATACTCCGTCGACAACAGCCCGTTCTCCCTGGCAAGGGAGATCTTCTGCGGCTATACCTCCTCCGGTGCAAGCGTCCTCGAGAGGCGCCGATTCTGGATAGTCGACTCCAGTCCTAGTGCCAACGAGGGGCTCCAGGTCCGGAGGTTCTTCCCGGGCGAGGGAGACCTCGGTTCGGGCAACACCAACGACGACGGCAGGCTCCGGGCAACATTCCGAAGCTCCCTCCGTGCCAACCATGGCAAGCTCCGGCTCCGAGCCTCCGACGAAGAGGTTCCATGCCTATTGGAGCGGTAGCTTCCCAAGGTAAGTTTTGCTTTTTCACCTTGATTTGCCACTCTAATTTTTGTTATGTTTTAAATCTTCCAATTTTTTGACTGCAGAGCGTCAAAGTCGGGGTCTAAAGCTTCGGCCTCTGTCTCAACTGCCGAAGCAGTGCAGACGGAAAGTTCAGCTTCAACTCCCATGCCTCCTCAAGTGGTGGTCGAGGTCACGACAGCTCCGGCGCCAGCTGTCGTGGATCTGGATTCAGAGTCATCGCCAGAAGCTCACGTGGTAGCGTCGGACCATGGGGAAGGAGTTGAAGATGTACCGCCGGCAACAGTATCGGAGGTTGAGACTCTAGTGCAGGAGTTAGAGATGCCGGAAGCTCCGGCGTCTGAGCCAGAGGTTACCGAGGCTCTGGTTCCTGCACCAGAAGTTGTTGCGGGGCCGGTGGAGCCAGAAGCTCCAGTCCTTGAGCCGGAAGTCGTTGAAGCCCTGGTCGTTGAAACGGAGATGATCGAAGCTTCAGTCACTGAGCCGGAGGTAGTTGAAGCTCCTGCCCTTGGGCCAGAAGTTGTTGAAGGTTCGGTCGCTGAACCGGAGATGATTGAAGCTCCGGTTGTCGAGCCGGAGGTGGATGATGTACCGGCACCTGAGCCGGTGATGGAAATGGCTTCGGGAGAAGCCCCGACGATCACCCCGGAAGTAACTGCTCTAAAGGTGTCCACGGCCGAGGCAGAGCGCCATGAAGAGGCGGAGGCAGGATCTTCTCCCGCGGAGCCAGCAATTGAAGTTCCTACAGCAGGACCTTCGGCATCGGCCCTGGAGGTAGGAGTTCCCCTAGCGGGTTCTTCCTCTGCTGCAACCGAAGAGCTTCCGGAGGGTGGCCCCAGTGCCGCAGGAGCTGAGGGTACCTCACTTGTAGAGTGGGACCCTATTTTTGTTATGGAAAATCCTCTGGAACCGACAAAGATGACCCCAGTAGGTCCGGAGCCTATCCCCTTGGCGTTGTCCATAGACAATGCCTGCTCGAGCCTCTGACAAGTTCAGCTCGCCTTCGATCATGAGAGCAAGGTCCTTGAGGAGGAGCGCCACACCTTGAGGTGTTGGCGCAACAGACTCCATTTTGAGACCAGGCTTGCTCAGACGAGGCTTGCTGATCAGGAGTGGGTCAAGAGGGAAACGGCCCAGATGGAATACTGGGGCAAGCTGCTGGAAGAGAAGGAAGCCGCCATCAAGGTGCTCGACGCTAATTCTCGGGAGATCCTTGAGCAAGCCAAGGAAAGGCATGATGCTGCTGATGAGCGTCACGAAAGCCTCAATGAATTAAATGAGGTCCTCCTGAAGCGTCGAGCAGACCTTGATACAAGAGAATAGAAGCTCCTGGAACAGCAGAAGGATGTTTTGAAGAGAGGGGAGAAGCTCACCCATAATTGACTCTGGCTGAGCAAAATTTGGCAGATCGCACTAAGAAGTTGGATCTGTGGAGCACGTAAGAAAAGGAGAAGTACTGGAAGGTGGGGCAGGAGCTCTCAAAACGAGAAGCTGATGTTGCCACCAGAGAAGGGAAAGTGAGGGGCAGGGAGAAGGACATGGCGGAACAACAGAACCGCATCCACCTCCGGGAGACGGAGCTAAGCGATCGTGAAAAGCAAGTAGCTGAGAATATGCAGCAACATGCTAAAGCGGTTGAACATCTCGCTCGGGAGAGTTTGGAGCTAGCGGCCGCCCGGAGGTCTCTGGAGGAGCTACGAAGCTCGAGGGCAACCGAATCCCTGATGCTATAGGATTTCCTGGGACGTACGGACAGTGCCCTTGTACCTCTTGACTTCAGTCCTGTACGCCCGGGGGACCCAGCGCAGGAGCTGGACCAGACGCTGGTGGCACTTGGCTCTACTGGCAGCAAACTCGATGCAATGGGTAATGTCATCGCTGATCAGTTGGAGACAGAGGGGAGATCTCTGGCCAAAAACGTCACCGAGTATGTCTTGGCGTGTTACAAAAGTCGAGACCTCCAATTTTCTCTTGATCCAGTCTTTGAAGGACTCATTGCTGAAGAGGAGGATGCCGCCAAAGCTAGTGTCCAAGAGGCTGCTTAGAAGGTTGCTTCGTTTTTCCACAGGACTTAGATCCTCCAGTAGCTAGGGCCTTTTCCTTTTGTCTCTTACTGTAATCCTGATTTTGTACTCCAGTACTTTGAATTAATGAAATCCACTTTTTCTGTCATGAATTTCACTTTGTCTTCAATATACTGTACTTTGTCTTGTTGACCCCCTGGTAGATGTGCATAATTTGATTGTGAATATATACCAAGAGGTTTTAACAGTATGTTGATGACTTGAGCACTTCGAACTTGTAGATTTTAGGTCCAAAGTCTTTAACTCCGATGCTTCCGGAAACCCTTTGTTGCGTCAACGGCGGGCCCTTTGGGGTTGTCAGAGCACACCCACTATCAACATGTAAAACATCGACGGCGGGCCCCCTTGGAGGTTGTTGAATCTTGATAGCTCCAGCATCGTCCACCATCGTTGTGTTTTTCCTGTACATTAAAGACAAGAAAGAAAATAAATTTGTCCTCTTGTCTATAAATTGTTTGTGAGTTATCGTTCTTGTTTTAGTTTTAGATCTGAAGAAATTCAATGTGATAACAAGCATATTGATGTAATCTTTCCAGATCCGTATGCTTTTTTAGTACTCACCCTACTAAGGCCTGTCGGGGTGTAGGTAGAGTGGCGTACTTCGGGTGTGGAACCAGGCTAAGTCGATAGCGCACTCCGGACCTATGTTGGTTTGGCGTTCGGGCAAGTAGACTATGCAACAATGTTAAGATCTAAGAGGTCATCAATATACCTGAAAGTGCATCTAGGACTCCCTTGTGGGTTCTGGATGATTTATGACAAGCAATTTGGATCCTAACCTCTTTGTTGAGATGAGTGCAGGCTTATGATAGAAAAATGAGCAAAGTACCAAAAAGAAGGAAGAATGAGGAGCAAAGTAGAAATGAGCTCAAGGAAGAAGAGTAGTAGATTATTGTGTATATAGTGTGTTAAGGAAACACATCCCAAGAACTCAACCACATTTAAACACACACATTGCACAAAGTTACACAGGACCGGATTAGTCCGACACACACCGGACTAGTCCGATATCCTTTCTGCACGAAATCGGACAAATCCGATATCCATCGGACTAGTTCGATATCCTTTCTGACCAGAATCGGACTAGTCCTCCCCAGTGCGGACTAGTCCTCAAAACACTTCACAAGTCACACAAAATCGGACAAGTCCGATCACATCCGGACTAGTCAAATATTCTTTCTGATCCAAATCGAACAAGTCTGATGTTTGCACAGACTAGTATGAAAAACCCTCTGATCTGAATCGGACAAGTCCTCCAAGTGCGGACTTGTCATCCTATACACTTAGGGTTTCACATAACCGGACAAGTCCGATGACTATCGGACTAGTCCGAAGATTTCCAGTAGCTAAATCGAACAAGTCCGCTCCTAGCCGGACTAGTCTGATATTTCGGGAAACTTAGGGTTTGCTACACACAGCTCATCGAACTAGTCCGGTGACCTCCACGGACTAGTCCGATCTTTCTGAACCCTAACGGTTACTTTTAGAAACCCATATAAATAGAGTTGTACGGCCATATTTTTCCCAGACTCGAACCCTAGCGCCGTCACACCTCCCAAGAGCCTCAAAAACCACATCTCTCCACAAAATTAAGTGCAACAACGGTCAATCCTTTGAAGATTCACTCTAGATCATTGGAGAGACACGTTCAACACCACATTGAGCTCTTGGTTTGATTCTCTAACACACTCCTGCGATTTAATTGTAATCTTTTGAGTGTTTTTGGTGGTATTTCGTGTTGTAATCCAAGGGAGTTCTCAACGTGTGAGAAGGCCCCTTTGAATTCGGTTATTCACCCCTTTGTGATTAGTGGAAGAGGATTGGCCTTCGCGATGATCCGACGAGGGTAGGGTTGGAGAAGACCCGGTCCTTTTGTGGACTCCTCAACGTAGACGTAGGTTGCCTTTGTGGGAGCCGAACCACGGGATAAATCCTTGTGTCTTGTTTTTGGTGTTCATCGTTCTTATTCATCAATATAATCTAGGGTTTCATAATCATTACTTATCTCACGTTGAACTATTAAACATAAGATTTAATTGTGATATAATCTAGCATATAACATTGAAACCTTTATTTGATTCTATATTTCCGTTGCATACATAAAAGAATCAATCTAATCGATCAAGTTTAACCAACTTAGTCCGTGAACACCGGACTAGTCCGCACTTTACCGGACTAGTCCGATATCTCCAGTATTGAACTGGTTGTTAAGTGTTGCAAGATCCGACAATTTTCAAAAATGCCTATTCACCCCCCCTCTAGGCCACATTCAATTGGTATCAGAGCGGGTTCTTCAAGAAAGAGTCTAACCACTCGAAGAGATCATGTCGGAGATGAAGGACATCCACAAAATCAACAACCAAGAAGAGTTTAACACCGACAAAAATCAAAAGGTGGAGAAGTACCTCGAAGCCATTCAAGACTTCGAGGACGATGATGAGGAGACACTGGAGCTAAAGGCGCTCCTCAGAAAGAAGGCGCTTTCTAAAGGGAAAGTGAAAGTTGAAGAGAAGAAGAAGGGGAGTAGTCACACCGACTACTCCCGATATCCTTTTAACTATGATCGTCTAAATTCCTATAATAATCATTCCTTATCTATCCCACTTGGAAAAGCCCCACACTTCCATGGAAGTGATTACTCAATGTGGAGGCAGAATATGAAAATGCATTTGTTTCCCTCAATCCGAGTCTATGGCATGTTGTATGCACAGGGGTAGATATTCCGGACGACGACGAAGAGCTCACCTCAAGCCAAGAGCAGGCTATTCATAGAAATGTTCAAGCCGCAGCAGTAATCACCTCCTCACTCAGTCGGGACGAGTTCACCAAGGTGGATGGACTCAAAATCGCTAAGGAGATATGGGATACACTGCAAACTGCACATGAAGGTGACCGACATGTGCGTGAAGAAAAAATTGAGATGATCGAAGGCGAATTAGGAAGATTCGCAATTGAGGAAGACGAGTCACCCCAAGAAATGTACAACTGATTGAAGACACTCGTCAACAAAGTTCGATCATATGGGAGCAAGAAGTGGAATGACCACGAGGTGGTAAAGCTCATCCTTAGAGCTTTTATGCCTCGCAATGTCACACTATGCTCCATGATTAGAGAAAGCCCCGGATACAAAAGGATGACTCCGAATGAATTGCTTGGAAAGATCATCAACTTTGAGATGATGGAAAAACAAGCAAAGCACGTCAAGGAAATTGACAACCTCTCCTCGATAAAGAAGAAAGGGGTTTCTTTGAAGTCCACCCTCAAGCCCCTATCCAAAGAAGCTAGAGAAGCACAACTAGAGGAAGATAGTGACGACGAGAGTAGTGAATTAGATGAAGAAGACATGATATTGTTTATGAAGAAATTCAAAAGAATCATGAAGAAGAGACAAGGTACAAAGTCAAGCGAAGGAAAGTACAAAGAAAGAACAAAGCCAAAGTTGAGGCGGGCATGCTATAATTGTGGTGAGTATAACCACTTTATAGTTGATTGCCCATATGAGGAGAACAAGAAAAAGACTAAAGAAGTCAAGCCTCAACACAAGAAATTCTTCAAGAAGAAGAAACAAGCTGAACAAGCGCACATTGGGAAAGAGTGGGACTCAAATGATGAGTCCTTATCATCCGAAGAAGAAGAGATGGCTAGCATAGCCATCGAGAAGACATCCAAGAAGTCTACCCTCTTCCCTACACTCGGCGCAAGGAAGGGAAATGGCACTTGCCTCATGGCAAAGGAAGGTAAACGCAAGGTAACCATCAAAGCCCCTTCCGTGCATTCCTACTCTAGTGATGATGAAATAAATAGTGATAATGAGCACATGCTTATTGGACTAGATAGGAAAGCTGCAACAAAAATGAAATTTTTACTTGATCAACTTGTTGAGAAGGAGAGGTTAATTCATTGTCAAGAGGACATGATTATCTCCCAAAAGGAGGTGTATGTCGAACTTGACAAACTTCTAGAACTTGAAAAGGAGAAAAGCAATTCACTAGGGCTTGAGTTAGCTTCAAGCAAGGAAGCTTGCCTGGAGTTAACCGACTCAAATGTTGCAATCAAGGACCAACTTGCTGACCTGATCAAGGTTAACAAGATCCTTGAAGTGCATGTTGAGTCACTCAAGCTGAGTGAACCTTCCTCCTCCTCAAGCTCACCTTCTCAACCCACTAAAACTGATTTTTGCTCATGCATGCACATGTAAGAAAGGTGACACCAGTTTGAAGGAAAAGTCAACCTCCACAAAGGATAAACATCCTGCCCAAAGTGGCATATTTGACAAGGAGAAGATCGACTATGCACGTAGTGCATACTTGGTCCAAAGACCTCCAAATGTTAAATATGGCATTGGTTACTCTTATGATGAAAAGCAACATGCTAGAAACCATAAGAACAACAAGGAGAGGATTTTCTTTGTGAAGGGAAGACCCTCGCAAACTAGTAAGTCAAAGGGTAAAAACTTGAACTCACACGAACACCGGACTAGTCCAGTCAGTGTCTGGACAAGTCCGGTCCTCCGGACAAGTCCGGCCTCCCAGACTAGTCCTGTCTACAAACAACAACAATTACTCTTTAGAACCTTTGATGCCTCCTTTATGTTGATGAGAAATAATTTTGGCAAGGTTTGTGCTCATTATGTTGGGCCACGCCTTGGGAACACTAAATCTCATGTGTGGGTGCCCAAATGTATTGTAACTAACCTCCAAGGACTCAAGCAAGCTTAGGTACCTAAAACCAAAGCATAATTTGTTTTTGTAGGCCTATTCCTCCGGTGGATCTAAATGGGTGCTAGACAGTGGTTGCACTAACCATATGACCGGAGAAAGAAGAATGTTCGTGGAATATGAAGAGAATGAGGACCCAGATGAGGGCATCTACTTTGGAGATAACAGTCAAGGAAGGGTGCTCGGTACCGGTAAAATTGCTATATCATCTAAACACACACTATCTCATGTACTACATGTTGAATCCTTAGATTATAACCTGTTGTCCATATCTCAACTATGTGACAAAGGTTATAATTGCTTATTCACTAACGAGGGTGTGACCGTCTCTAGGAAGAGTGATGGTTCCATTGCATTCAAGGGCATGTTGAAGGGAAAGCTTTACCTTGTTGATTTCAACAAGGATAAAGCCGAACTTGACACATGCTTGATTGCAAAGACCAACATGGGTTGGATGTGGCATAGACGGCTAGCGCATGTTGGTATGAGGAATCTTCAAAAACTCCTCAAGGGCGATCACATCCGCGGTTTGAAGGATGTTGTTTTTGAGAAAGACAGACCTTGTAGCGCGTGCCAAGCCGAGAAGCAAGTTGGAGCACCTCATCCCGCAAAGAACGTCATGACTACAACAAGACCGCTCGAACTACTTCACATGGACTTATTTGGTCCAATTGCTTACATAAGCATCGGGGGTAACAAATATGGTTTAGTAGTTGTTGATGACTTTTCTCGCTTCACTTGGGTTTTCTTTTTGCATGATAAGTCAGAGACACAAGGAACACTCAAGAAGTTCTTCAAGCGAGCTCAAAACAAATTCTCATTGACAATCAAGAATATTCGAAGCGACATCGGCACAGAGTTCAAGAACACGCAAGTGGAAGAGTACCTTGATGAAGAAGGCATAAAGCATGAATTTTCAGCGCCGTACTCCCCACAACAAAACGGAGTTGCCGAAAGAAAGAATCGAACACTCATAGATATGGCAAGAACAATGCTCGATGAGTACAAGACATCGGATCGGTTTTGGGCGGAAGCGGTTAACACCGCTTGCCACGCCGTAAATCGACTCTACCTTCATCGACTAATCAAGAAGACATCATATGAGCTACTCACCGGTAACAAACCAAATATTTCATATTTTCGTGTATTCGGTTCTCCATGTTATATATTGAACAAGAAGCCTAGGACTTCAAAGTTCGCTTCGAAGTCCGATGAAGGTTTCTTGCTTGGTTATGATTCGAACACTTACGCCTATCATGTTTTCAACAAGACCTCCGGACTTGTTGAAGTAGCACGTGACGTAGTGTTCGATGAGACTAATGGATCCCAAAAGGAGCAAGTAGATCCATGTGAACTAGGTAAAGAAGAAGCGCCTTGTCAAGCATTGAAAAGAATGGCTCTAGGTGAGGTTCGACCACAAGAGCCTTCTCCACATGTACATGAAGAAGATGAACCACAAGAGGAGATCAACAATCAAGGGGGAGCTTCAACACAAGATCAACCACAAGGATACGAAGATAATCAACAAGTCAACGAATGCAATGACTTAGGGGGAGAAGCAGATTACCATGAAGATACAACTCCTCAAGTGCCACATCAAAGAGTACACTGATGCGTCCAAAGGGATCACCCAATCGACAACATCATCGGTGACATACAAAAGGGAGTAACCACTAGATCTCGCATATCTAACTTTTGTGAACACTATTCGTTTGTATCCTTTTTGGAACCACGCAGGGTTGAAGATTCATTGAAAGATCCGGACTGGGTGGTGGCAATGCAAGAAGAATTGAACAACTTCAAGCGGAACGAAGTGTGGCAACTTGTGGCAAGACCCAATGCAAAAATTGTCGGCACCAAGTGGGTCTTCCGCAACGAACAAGATGAACACGGGGTGGTGACAAGGAACAAGGCACGACTTGTGGCCAAAGGGTATTCACAAGTCGAAGGTTTGGATTTCGATGAAACTTTTGCTCCAGTAGCTAGGCTTGAATCTATTAGAATATTACTTGCATATGCTACTCACCATGATTTCAAGCTGTATCAAATGGATGTGAAAAGTGCATTCCTCAACAGACCAATCAAGGAAGAGGTGTACATGGAGCAACCACCCGGATTTGAAGATGAAGAGTTCCCCGACCACGTGTTTAAATTGCGTAAGGCTCTCTACGGCCTCAAACAAGCTCCTAGAGCTTGGTATGAGTGTCTTAGAGACTTCTTAATTGAAAATGGCTTTAAGATTGGCAAAGTAGACTATACAATGTTTACAAAGAATTTTGATGGTGATCTTTTTATTTGTCAAATTTATATGGATGATATAATCTTTGGGTCAACTAACCAATCTTTTTGTGAAGAATTTAGTAAAATCATGACAGACAGGTTTGAAATGTCAATGATGGGAGAGTTAAAGTACTTCTTGGGATTCCAAGTGCGACAACAAAAGGAAGGGACGTTCATAAGCCAAACCAAATACATGCATGACATACTTAAGAAGTTTGGTATGGACAAGGCAAAGCCCATAAAGACCCCCATGGCAACAAATGGCCACTTGGATCTCAATGAAGATGGACCTAGCGTTGACCAAAAGGTATATCGCTCCATGATTGGATCTCTACTCTATTTATGTGCATCTAGGCCAGATATTATGTTGAGTGTATGTTTGTGTGCAAGATTTCAAGTCAACCCTAAGGAATGTCACTTGACAGCCGTAAAAAGGATCTTGAGATATTTAGTTCGTACACCCAACCTTGGTCTTTGGTACCCAAAAGGCTCAAAATTCAATCTCATTGGTTACTCCGATGCAGATTATGTAGGGTGCAAAGTAGATAGAAAAAGCACCCCCGGTACATGCCAATTCCTAGGGAGATCCTTAGTTTCTTGGTCCTCCAAACAACAAAATTCCATTGCCTTATCCACAGCCGAAGCGGAGTATGTTGCAGCCGGGAGTTGTTGTGCACAACTTCTTTGGATGCGACAAACTCTAAGGGATTATGGTTACAATATGAACCATATTCCACTCCTTTGTGACAATGAGAGTGCCATTAAAATTGCCCACAACCCAGTTGAGCACTCCAGAACTAAACACATAGACATAAGACATCACTTTTTGAGAGATCATGCCATGAAAGGAGACATAGCCATTTCACATGTCAACACTCAAAAGCAATTGGCCGACATATTCACCAAGCCACTTGATGAAAAACGTTTTTGTGAACTCCGAAATGAACTAAATATCCTTGATGCTTGGAGTGTGGCTTGAAATGTTGCATACTTGTATGAATTCTTCAAATATGTTGATTGGATTGTAAAAATCATCTCTCTCATTTTTCTCCGGAAAACTATGTCAATTACTAGATCTTGGTGAATTATGATCATTGCTTGATTGTTGTATGCTTACTGATCATATTCATCAAGATTATTTGGTGTGTTTTGCCTCTCTTTTCTCTAAATATGTACCTTCAAATATATATGAATGGGCTAAAAATTCTTGCCTGGTGACCACGGACTAGTCCGTGGTTGCCCGAACTAGTCCGCCCATGCAGACTAGTCTGTAGAGTGCCGGTTAGGCCGGACTAGTCCGGTAGACAATGGACCAGTCTGATATAGCCCCTCGAAAAGTTCGGACTAGTCCGGTCATCTCCGGACTTGTCCGATTTTTCGTGTCCATAACCCTAGCCGCCACCAAACCCTAATCCCTTCATCCTCCACTCTTGCCTCACACGTTCTCTCTCTATCACTCGAGCCCCCAAGGCGATTTCTTGATTTCTCCATCGAAACTTCGCAAGTTTGGGTGGGATTTGATCGACATTGCATCGGGATTGAAGTTCTTGGACTAGTCCGGCCTTCAACGTCCTCTTCTTCAAGCTCCAGTCGATTTCTTCGGTAATTTTTCACCCTAACCCTAGAAATCCCAAATTTCTTCATTGTTGATCAAATAGCCTAGCATATTTCACTATATACATGCCTCCTTGATGTATTACGTTTATGCTACTCCTGTTGTGCATTAGGAATCACCATTTGTCTAGTTTCCTAGGCTTTTGAGTTTGAATACCGAACTAGTCCGGTCCATGCACGTACAAGTCCGATATCCCGGACTAGTCCGTGTCTGGACACCGGACAAGTCTGACTTTTCTGAACTCAAAACCTAACTTTTCAATTCCTCAATGCAAGTCCTTGCTATACTTTCACACCTATGCCTTGTACCATTCATTCTCAATCAAGCCACTCATTCTTAGGTCATGTCGAGCACAAACGATGAAGTTTCCGATTTTGAGGCCGAGATGGACCTTGAGGTGGCACCTCGGACCTCGACGGGTCTTGGCAAGAAGCGCCAAGAAAGACAGGCTCGGAGGAAAGTGTTGGCTAAGAAGCCAGTGTTCAAGGTAGTTGCATCATCGAGTGGCCCTCACCAAGCAAAGGGCAAGGGCAAAGGGATTGCTACGGGTCCAGTTGGCCCGTTGAAGCTACATGCTCCGAGGGAAGGGGTCCGGGACCCCACTGAAGAGAAGTTTAATGGAAAGGGCAGTGACTCAGCGGCCAAGTTCCGCAGTGTGGATTGCTACAGTCATCCAAAGCAAGCGGCTGGTGGAAGGTTCTGGTGCAACTTCCATGCTGATTTCTACATATCGATGTATCTCTCAATGAAGACACCAGTTGTGCGCGTCAGTGGATTGAATGGGCACATTTGAGAAGAAGGGCTGCTCACCATTCACTGATGTTGTGAGAGCCATTGAGAAGCATGGACTGAGAGATCTGTTTGCTTTCAGAAATAACTGGAATGATGAAGTGATTGCGCAGTTCTTTGCGACCTGTCACTTCTCAAGTGAGGATGAGGAGAGTGTCACTTGGATGACCCATGGATCCAAGTACAGCATTACTCAAGAAGATTTTGCTAACCTGCTCCACCTTGACACCACAAGATCTGATTGCTTAGTCATACACAACATTGGTATCATCGACAAGGATAGGATGAAGTTCCTATATGAGCCAAACCTAAAGTTCAACCCTCCTTCCACCAAAAACATGAAGCCATTCTTTGTGGTGTTGAACAGAGGGTTAAGAAAGACAATTGCTCCCAAGGATGGAGATGCTGGGAGTGTGCAAGGATACCCCCGGACTCTGATAAGAGTCATAAGCAAGGACCGCCCATTCGATGTGGCGGAATACATTTGGAATGATATGGTGAACATACCCTGCACTCCCAACAGATCTTGCGGATATGCTCCTTACCTAATGTTTGTGATTGAGAAAGTCACCGGCATTGAGTTTGTGAAAGATGTGGAGCATCTCCCCTTGAGGCCTCAAATGCCTCAAAATCCGAGTGTGCAGGCTGCTCCCTCACCGGCCTCCAGTCCCGAGGCACCGGCAAGATCAAGAGAAGATGCTAGGGCTGCCCCTGCTTCTAGAGCAGCCCCTCAAAAAGGTTCAGCCAGCGGAATTCTCAAGTACCTGGGTGCAATCTTTGCCTCCTTCAAAAAGGCCGAAGTGAAGGCCCACAAGCTCAACAAGAAAAGAAAGGAGGACATGAAGTATATCATGACAAATGTCAAGCAAATTTGCCAGAAGCTAGAGATTGAGCCAATTGGGTCTCCATCAATCTCGAAAGACTCAGACTCTGACTTCACCGAGCTCGGGCCCTTGACCCCCTCCGAGCTTGCCTACTTTGGCATTGGGGACTCGAGTACCTCCACACCTCCTCCTCATCATCATCATCAAGCTGAAGATGAAGATGATGAAGACGACGATGAGAGGACCGACAGCGAAGAGTGAAGACCCTAGGACCCTCCTCTCCTTCTTTTTGGTGTCTTGATGCCAAAGGGGGAGAGATTGAGGGGGAGTCTTAGTCTTAGCTGTAGGTTGCGAGGAGAGAGTTCTATGCTTTTCTTTTTAACTCTTTTGTGGCTTGTAATGTTCTAACAATGATCTTATGTTAATTATGGTTCTGTGATGGAATGAGTTAATCCTTTGAGTAGTATTTATGAAAATTGTGATTTTGCTCTAGAATGTCATATATGCTTGCTATTTGGTAATTAATGTCAATTATGTCATTATCAATGTTTCAGTGTACTTAGTTATGCATCCTACCATAAAGAATGCACATATGGATAATACTTTTCACTGCTTGATGTATTTTGGATTCATATGTGCATACTTTATGAAAATCTCAATTTTTATCACATTTTGTGAAATCTCAATTGGTTGTCATCAATCACCAAAAGGGGGGAGATTGAAAGTGCATCTAGGACTCCCTTGTGGGTTTTGGATGATTTATGACAAGCAATTTGGATCCTAACCTCTTTGTTGAGATGAGTGCAGGCTTATGATAGAAAAATGAGCAAAGTACCAAAAAGAAGGAAGAATGAGGAGCAAAGTGGAAATGAGCTCAAGGAAGAAGAGTAGTAGATTATTGTGTATATAGTGTGTTAAGGAAACACATCCCAAGAGCTCAACCACATTTAAACACACACATTGCACAAAGTTACACAGGACCGGATTAGTCCGACACACACCGGACTAGTCCGATATCCTTTCTGCACGAAATCGGACAAGTCCGATATCCATCGGACTAGTCCGATATCCTTTCTGACCAGAATCGGACTAGTCCTCCCCAGTGCGGACTAGTCCTCAAAACACTTCACAAGTCACACAAAATCGGACAAGTCCGATCACATCCGGACTAGTTCGATATTCTTTCTGATCCAAATCGGACAAGTCCAATGTTTGCACGGACTAGTTCGAAAAACCCTCTGATCTGAATCGGACAAGTCCTCCAAGTGCAGAGTTATCATCCTATACACTTAGGGTTTCACATAACCGGACAATTCCGATGACTATCGAACAAGTCCGAAGATTTCCAGTAGCTAAATCGGACAAGTCCACTCCTAGCCAGACTAGTCCGATATTTCAGGAAACTTAGGGTTTGCTACACACAGCTCACCGGACTAGTCCGGTGACCTCCACGGACTAATCTGATCTTTCTGAACCCTAACGGTCACTTTTAGAAACCCATATAAATAGAGTTGTACAGCCATATTTTTCCCAGACTCGAACCCTAGCGCTGTCACACCTCCCAAGAGCCTCAAAAACCACATCTCACCACGAAATTAAGTGCAACAACGATCAATCCTTTGAGGATTCACTCTAGATCATTGGAGAGACACGTTCAACACCACATTGATCTCTTGGTTTGATTCTCTAACACACTCCTGCGATTTAGTTGTAATCTTTTGAGTGTGTTTTGGTGGTATTTCGTGTTGTAAACCAAGGGAGCTCTCAACGTGTGAGAAGGCCCCTTTGAATTCGGTTATTCACCCCTTTGTGATTAGTTGAAGAGGATTGGCCTTCGTGGCGATCCGACGAGGGTAGGGTTGGAGAAGACCCGGTCCTTTTGTGGACTCCTCAATGTGGATGTAGGTTGCCTTTGTGGGAGCCGAACCACGGGATAAATCCTTGTGTCTTGTTTTTGGTGTTCATCGTTCTTATTCATCAATATAATCTAGGGTTTCATAATCATTGCTTATCTCACGTTGAACTGTTAAACATAAGATTTAATTGTGATATAATCTAGCATATAACATTGAAACCTTTATTTGATTCTATATTTCCGTTGCATACATAAAAGAATCAATCTAATCGATCAAGTTTAACCAACTCAGTTCGTGAACACCGGACTAGTCCGCACTTTACCGGACTAGTCCGATATCTCTGGTATTGAACTGGTTGTTAAGTGTTGCAGGATCCGACAATTTTCAAAAAGGCCTATTCACCCCCCCTCTAGGCCACATTCAATAACTTGTGACACATATGAATAATTTAGACCAAAACATAAAAAGAATTGAACAACTTCATTATAGACAAGAGGGATTACAGGTAAATGATTCAAAATGATGAGCCTTGTACAAAAATAAATGCACGTGGAGTCTGTTTTCACACAACAATATCTTTCATTATAGGTCCGAATTACAGGGGAGATAAAGACACACTTAGGGTACATGACCATGCTAAGCGTGTTATACATCATGTGCTAGCCCAGGGCAGGTAGTTACACTTTTAGTGTTGAGACTGTATCAAGTATTACTTGAACTTCTCAGACCCTCTCGGAGGGGTCCGAGTGTTCTCTCGAAGGACCTACACGATTCTGTATATTGACTCTATAACATACATTGTGTGTAATTACAGACTCACCTCCATGATTCTAAGTATAAAACTTATGGAGGTGCTCAATGTTCCAAGGATTAGGAAGCGGGGTCCCATCCTTAGTTGTCAAGCGAACGCATCCGGAACGGGATACTTTGATCACTTAGAAGGGGCCTTCCCAGCTGGGGGGAAGTTTGTTCATCCCTTCGCGAGTTAGTATCTTCCACAACACCAAATCAGCTTCCTCGAGCTGTCGGTTGCGTACATGCCTTTGATGATAGCACCGGAGCGCTTGGCGATAGCGTGCATTCCGAACAGCTACTTGGCACCTTCCCTCGTCGACGAGGTCAAGGTCTTCCCGCCGGAGCTGGTCCTGCATGGCTTCGTCGAAGGTCTGGACCCGAAGCGACCCCATGGTGATCTCCGGAGGAAGGACTGCTTCAACTTCGTACACCAGGAAGAAGGGTGTCTGGAAGTGCATCTAGGACTCCCTTGTGGGTTTTGGATGATTTATGAGAAGCAATTGGGATCTTAACCTATTTGTTGAGATGAATGCAGGCCTATAATAGAAAAATGAGCAAAATACCAAAAAGAAGGGATGAAGAGGAGCAAAGTGGAAATGAGCTCAAGAAAAAAAAAATAGCATATTATTGTGTATGGAGTGTGTTAAGAAAACACACCCAAAGAGATCAATGATAATGAAACACACACATTGCACAGAGTTACATAGGACCGGACTAGTCCGTTCACCACCGGACTAGTCTGATAACCTTTCTGCACTAGATCGGACAAGTCCGATATCTGTCGGACTAGTCCGATATGTTTCTGACTAGAATCGGACTAGTCCTCCCCAGTGCGGACTAGTCCTCAAAACACTACACAAGTCACACAAAATCGAACAAGTCTGTTATCAACCGGACTAGTCCGATATCCTTTCTGATCCACTTTTGACAAGTCCGATATTCACACGGACTAGTCCGAAAAAAACCCACTGATCTAAATCGGACAAGTCTACCAACTGCGGACTTGTCATCCAACACACTTAGGGTTTCTCATGTCCAGACAAGTCCGATGAACATCGGACTAGTCCGAAGATTTCTAGTAGCGAAATCGGACAAGTCCGTTTTCAGCCGGACTAGTCTGATATTTCGAGATACTTAGGGTTTGCTACACACAGCACACCGGACTAGTCCGGTGACCACCACGGACTAGTCCGAACTTTCTAAACCCTAACGATAACTTTTAGAAACCCCATATAAATAGATGTGCACGGCCCAACTTCACACACTCTCGAACCCTAGCACCGTCACACCTCCCAAGAGCCTCAAAAACGACCTCTCTCCACGAAATTAAGTGCAACATCCTCCAATCCTCTGAGGATTCACTCTAGATCATTGGAGAGACACTTGCGACACCACATTGAGCTCTTGGTTTGATTCTCTAACACACTCCTGCATTTCAATTGTAACTTTTTAGTGTGTTTTCGGTGGCATTGTGTTTTGTAATCTAAGGGAGCTCTCAAAGTGTGAGATCGCCCCTTGAATTTGGTTATTTACCCCTTTGTGATTAGTGGAAGAGGATTGGCCTTCGTGGCGATCCAACGAGGGTAGGGTTGGAGAAGACCCGGTCCTTTTGTGGACTCCTCAACGTGGACGTAGGTTGCCTTTGTGGTAGCCGAACCATGGGATAAATCGTTGTGTCTTGTTTTAGTGCTCATCATTCTAATTGATCAACTCAATCTAGGGTTTCATACACATTGTTCATCTTACGTTAAATTGTTGAACATAAGACTTAATTGTGATATAATTCAATAGATAACTGTTAAACTGTTGTTTGATTCTATATTTCCGCTGTACACATAAAAGAATCAAACCAATCAATCAAGTTTAATCAACTTAGTCCGTGAACAGCGGACTAGTCCGCACTTTACCGGACCAGTCCGATATCTCCGGTATTAAACTGGTTGTTGAGTGTTGCCGGATCCGACAATTTTCAAAAAGACCTATTCACCCCCCTCTAGGCCTACATTCAATTGGTATCAGAGCAGGTTCTTCAAGAAATAGTCTAATCACTCGAAGAGATCATGTCGGACATGAAGGACGTCCACAAAATCAACAACCAAGAAGAGGTTAACAACGACAAGAACCAAAAAGTGGAGAAGTACCTCGAAGCCATTCAAGACTTCGAGGACGATGATGAGGAGATGCTGGAGCTGAAGGCACTCCTCAGAAAGAAGGCACTTTCCAAAGGGAAAGCGAAAGTTGAAGAGAAGAAGAAGGGGAGTAGTCACACCGACTACTCCCGATATCCTTTTAACTATGACCGTCTAAATTCCAATAACAATCATTACTTATCTATCCCACTTGGAAAAGCCCCACACTTCGATGGAAGTGATTACTCAATGTGGAGGCAGAATATGAAGATGCATTTGATTTCCCTAAATCCAAGTCTATGGCATGTTGTATGCACAGGGATAGATATTCCGGATGACGACGAGGAGCTCACCCCAAGCCAAGAGCAGGCCATTCATAGAAACGCTCAAGCCGCAGCTGTAATCACCTCCTCACTCAGTCGGGACGAGCTCACCAAGGTGGATGGACTCGAAATTGCTAAGGATATATGGGATACTCTGCAAACTACACATGAAGGTGACTGACATGTGCGTGAAGCAAAGATTGAGATGATCGAAGGTGAACTAGGAAGATTCACAATTGAGGAAGACGAGTCTCCCCAAGATATGTACAACCGATTGAAGACACTTGTTAAGAAAGTTCGATCATATGGGAGCAAGAAGTGGAATGACCACGACGTTGTAAAGCTCATTCTTAGAGCTTTTATGCCTCGCAATGTCACGCTATGTTCTATGATTAGAGAAAGCCCTGGATACAAAAAGATGACTCCAGATGAATTGCTTGGAAAAATTATCAACTTTGAAATGATGGAACAACAAGCAAAGCACGTCAAGGAAATTGCCGACCTCACCTCGGCTAAGAAGAAAGGGGTTGCTTTAAAGTCCACCCTCAAGCCTCTATCCAAAGAAGCAAGAGAAGCACAACTAGAGGAAGACAGTGACGAAGAGAGCAGTGAGCTAGATGAAGAGGACATGATATTATTCATGAAAATGTTCAAGAGAATAATGAAGAAACGACAAGGGACAAAATCAAGTGAAGGCAATTACAAGGAAAGAACAAAGCCAAAGTTGAGACGGGCGTGCTATAATTGTAGGGAATATAACCACTTTATAGTTGATTGCCCATATGAGGAGAACAAGAAGAAGACTAAAGAATCCAAGTCTCAACCTAAGAAATTCTTCAAGAAGAAGAAACAAGCCAAACAAGCGCATATTGGGAAGGAGTGGGACTCAAACGATGAGTCCTCATCGTCCGATGAAGAAGAGATGGCTAGCATAGCCATCGAGAGTACATCCAAGAAATCTACACTCTTCCCTACACTCGGTGCAAGGAAGGGAAATGGCACTTGCCTTATGGCAAAGGAAGGTAAACGCAAGGTAATCATCAAAACCCCTTCCATGCATTCCTACTCTAGTGATGATGAATTAGATAGTGATGATGATGATATGCTAAATGGACTAGATAGGAAAACTGCAACAAAAATGAAATTCTTACTTGATCAACTTGTTGAGAAGGAGCAGTTAATTCATCGTCAAGAGGACATGATTATCTCCCAAAAGGAGGAGTATGTCGAACTTGACAAACTTCTAGAGCTTGAAAAGGAGAAAAACAATTCACTAGAGCTTGAGTTAGCTTCAAGCAAGAAAGCTTGCTTGGAGTTAACTGACTCAAATGTTGCAATCAAGGACCAACTTGCTGACCTGATCAAGGTTAACAAGATCCTTGAAGTGCAAGTTGAGTCACCCAAGCTGAGTGAACCTTCCTCCTCTTCAAACTCACCTTCTCAACCCACTAAAACTGAATTTGCTCATATGTGCACATGTGGTAAAACTGACACCAGATTGAAAGGGAAATCAACCTCCACAAAGGATAAAAATCCTACCCAATGTGGCATATTTGACAAGGAGAAGATCAACTATGCACGTAGTGCATACTTGGTCCAAAGACCTCCAAATGTTAGATATGGCATTGGTTACTCCTATGATGAAAAGCAGCATGCTGGAAGTCATAAGAATAACAAGGGAAGGATTTCTTTTGTGAAGGGAAGACCCTCTCAAACTTGTAAGTCGAAGAATAAAAACTTGAACTCACACGAATACCAGACTAGTCCGGTTGGTGTCCGGACAAGTCCGGTCCTCCGGGCAAGTCCGACTCCTCAGACTAGTTCGGCTGATAAACAACGGCAACTATTATTCAAAACTTTTGATGCCTCCTATGTACTAATGAGAAATAATCTTGGCAATGTATGTGCTCATTATGTTGGGCCACGCCATGGGAACACAAAATCCCATGTGTGGGTGCCCAAATGTATTGTAACTAACCTCCAAGGACCCAAGCAAGCTTGGGTACCTAAAACCAAAGCATAATTTGTTTTTGCAGGCCTATTCCTCCGGTGGATCCAAATGGGTGCTAGACAGTGGATGCACCAACCACATGACCGGAGAAAGGAGGATGTTCGTGGAATATGAAGAGAATGAGGATCCAAACGAGGGCATCTACTTCGGAGATAATAGTCAAGGAAGGGTGCTCGGTACCGGTAAAATTGCAATATCCTCTGAACACACACTTTCTCATGTTTTACATGTTGAATCTTTAGATTATAACCTATTGTCCATATCTCAACTATGTGACAAAGGTTATAATTGCTTGTTCACTAACGAGGGTGTGACCGTCTCTAGGAGGAGTGATGGTTCTATTGCATTCAAGGGTATGTTGAAGGGAAAGCTTTACCTTGTTGACTTCAACAAGGATAAAGCCGAACTCGACACATGCTTGATTGCAAAAACCAACATGGGTTGGTTGTGGCATAGACGGCTAGCGCATGTTGGTATGAGGAATCTTCAAAAACTCCTCAAGGGCGATCACATCGGCGGTTTGAATAATGTTGTTTTTGAGAAATATAGGCCTTGTAGCGCGTGCCAAGTCGGGAAGCAAGTTGGAGCACTCATCCCGCAAAGAACGTCATGACTACAACAAGACTGCTCGAACTACTTCACATGGACTTGTTTGGTCCAATTGCTTACATAAGCATCGGCGGTAACAAATACGGTTTAGTTATCATTGATGATTTTTCTCGCTTCACTTGGGTTTTCTTTTTGCATGATAAGTCGGAAACACAAGGAACACTCAAGAAGTTCTTCAAACGAGCTCAAAACGAATTTTCATTGACAATCAAGAGTATTCAAAGCGACAATGGCACGGAGTTCAAGAACACACAAGTGGAGGAGTACCTTGATGAAGAGGGCATCAAGCACGAATTTTCAGCGCCATACTCGCCACAACAAAACGGAGTTGCCGAAAGAAAGAACCGAACACTCATAGAGATGGCAAGAACAATGCTCGATGAGTACAAGACTTCGGATCGATTTTGGGTGGAAGCGATTAACACCGCTTGCCACGCTGCAAATCGACTTTATCTTCATCGACTACTCAAGAAAACTCACTATGAGCTACTTACCGGTAACAAACCAAACATTTCATATTTTCGAGTTTTCGGTTCTCCATGTTATATCCTGAATAAGAAGCCTAGGACTTCAAAGTTCGCTTCGAAGTCCGATGAAGGTTTCTTGCTTGGTTATGATTCGAACACTTACGCCTATCGTGTCTTCAACAAGGCCTCCGGACTTTGTTGAAGTAGCACGTGACGTAGTGTTCGATGAGACTAATGGCTCCCAAAAGGAGCAAGTTGATCCATGTGAATTAGGTAAAGAAGAAGCTCCTTTTCAAGCATTGAAAAGAATGGCTCTAGGCGAAGTTCGACCACAAGAGCCACCTTCACACGTACATGAGGAAAATGAACCACAAGAGGAGACCATCAATCAAGGGGGAGCTTCAACACAAGATCAACCACAAGAGTACAAAGATGATCAACAAGTCAATGAAGGCAACCACTTAGGGGGAGAAGCGGACAATCATGAAGACACAACTCCTCAAGTGCCACACCCAAGAGTACACCAATGCGTCCAAAGGGATCACCCAATCGACAACATCATCGGTGACATCCAAAAGGGAGTAACCACTAGATCTTGCATAGCTAACTTTTGTGAGTATTATTCGTTTGTATCCTTTTTGGAACCACGCATGATTGAGGATGCATTTAAGGATCCGGACTGGGTGGTGGCAATGCAAGAAGAATTGAACAACTTCAAGCGGAACGAGGTGTGGGAACTTGTGGCAAGGCCCAATGCAAACATCGTCGGCACCAAGTGGGTCTTCCGCAATAAACAAGACGAACACGGGGTGGTGACAAGGAACAAGGCACGACTTGTGGCCAAAGGGTACTCACAAGTCGAAGGTTTGGATTTCGATGAGACTTTTGCTCCAGTAACTAGGCTTGAATCTATTAGAATATTACTTGCATATGCTACTCACCACGATTTCAAGCTGTATCAAATGGATGTGAAAAGCGCCTTCCTCAACGGACCAATCAAGGAAGAGGTGTACGTGGAGCAACCACCCGGGTTTGAAGACGAAAAGTTCCCCGACCACGTATTCAAATTGCGTAAGGCTCTCTACGGCCTCAAACAAGCTCCTAGAGCTTGGTATGAGTGTCTTAGAGATTTCTTAATTGAGAATGGTTTTCAAATTGGCAAAGTAGATTATACATTATTTACAAAGAATTTAGACAATGATATCTTTATTTGTCAAATTTATGTTGATGATATAATATTTGGGTCAACTAATCAATCTTTTTATGAGGAATTTAGCAAAATCATGACAGACAGGTTTGAAATGTCAATGATGGGAGAATTAAAATACTTCTTGGGATTCCAAGTGCGGCAACAAAAGGAAGGAACGTTCATAAGCCAAACCAAGTACACGCATGACATACTTAACAAGTTTGGCATGGACAAGGCAAAGCCCATAAAGACCCCCATGGCAACAAATGACCACTTGGATCTCAATGAAGATGGACCTAACGTCGACCAAAAGGTATACTGCTCCATGATTGGATCTCTACTCTATTTATGTGCATCTAGGCCAGATATTATGTTAAGTGTATGTTTGTGTGCAAGATTTCAAGCCAACCCTAAGGAATGTCACTTGACAACCATAAAAAGGATCTTGAGATATTTAATTCATACACCCAACCTTGGTCTTTGGTACCCAAAATGCTCAAAATTCAATCTCATTGGTTACTCCGATGCAGATTATGTCGGGTGCAAAGTAGATAGAAAAAGCACCTCCGGCACATGCCAATTCCTAGGGAGATCCTTAGTTTCTTGGTCCTCCAAGAAACAATATTCCATTGCCCTATCCACAGCCGAAGCGGAGTATGTTGCAGCCGGGAGTTGTTGTGCACAACTCCTTCGGATGCGACAAACTCTATTACGGTTACAATATGAACCGTATTCCTCTCCTTTGTGACAATGAGAGTGCCATCAAAATTGCCCACAATCCAGTTGAGCACTCTAGAATTAAACACATAGACATAAGACATCATTTTTTGAGAGACCATTCCATGAAAGGAGATATAACCATCTCACATGTCAACACCCAAAAGCAATTGGCCGACATATTCACCAAGCCACTTGATGAAAAGCGTTTTTGCGAACTCCGAAATGAACTAAATATCCTTGATGCTCGGAGTGTGGCTTGAAAGGTTGCATACCTGTATGAATTCTTCAAAAATGTTGATTGAATTGTGAAAATCATCTCTCTCAATTTTTCTCGAAAAACTATGTCAATTACTAGATCTTGATGAATTATGATCATTGTTTGATTGTTGTATGCTTACTAGTCAAATTAATCAAGATTAACTGATTTGTTTTGCCCCTCTATTCTCTATTTATGAACCTTCAAATATATATGAATGGGCTATGCAAATTTCTCCTGGTGACCACGGACTAGTCCGTGGTTACCCGGACTAGTCCGCCCATGCAGACTAGTCCCCTGAGTGCCGGTTAGTCCGGACTAGTCCGCTAGACCATGAACTAGTCCGATATAGCTCTCTGGATGAGTTCAGACTAGTCCGGTCATCTCCGGACTTGTCCGATTTTTCGTGTCCATAACCCTAGCCGCCACCAAACCCTAATTCCTCCCATCCCCACTCTTGCTCACGCACTCTCTCTCTTGCGCTCGAGCTCCCAAGGCGATTCCTTGATCCCTCCATCAAAAGGGTGCGCATTTGGGCGGAAATCAAGCTTGACCTCGTGCGGATTGAAGCTAGTGGACTTGTCCGGGCTCCAACGCCCTAATCCTCAAGCTTCAATCGATTTCTTCGGTAATTTTCTCCCAAACCCTAGAAATCTTGTTTTTCTCCATTGTTGATCGAATAGCCTAGCATCTTTCACTAGATACATGCTTCTTTGATGTACTAAGTGTATGCTAGACTTGTTACGCATTAGGAATCAGCCTTTGTCCAGTCTGTTAGGTTTTTGAGGATGAACACCGGACTAGTCTGGTCCATGCACGGACAAGTTCGGTCCCCCGGACTAGTCCGTGCCTGTGCACCGGACAAGTCCGATGTTTCTGAACTTAAAACCTAATTCTTCAATTCCTAAATGCAATTCCTTGCTATCTTTTCATACCTATGCCTTGTATCACTCATCATCATTCTTGCAAATCATTCTCAGATCATGTCGAGCTCAAATGATGAAATCTCCGACTTTGAGGCCGAGATGGGCCACGAGTTGGCACCTCGGACCTCAACGGGTCTTGGCAATAAGCGCCAAGAAAGACCTACCGAGCCAGCTCCATCCCCTCCACAAGTTCGGAGGAAAGTGCTAGCGAAGAAGTCGGCCTCCAAGGTGCCAGCTTCTAGGGCTACCGTCAGTGGTGGCCCTAGCTCGGCAAGTGCCCGCCAAGCAAAGGGCAAGGGTAAAGGAATAGTGACGGGTTCAGTCGGGCCTTTGAAGCTGCATGCTCCCAGGGAAGGGGTCCGGGACCCTACTGAGGAGAAGTTCAATGGCAAGGGCAGTGACTGGGCGGCAAAATTCAGAAGCATTGACTGGTATGGCAGGCTGAAGCAAGCTGCTGATGGAAGGTTCTGGTGCAACTTCCATGCAGATTTCTACAAATCGGTGTATCTACCGATGAAGACCCCTGTGGTGCGCAGTCATTGGATTGACTGGGCACATTTTGAGAAGAAGGGCTGCTCACCGCTCACTGATGTAGTGAGAGCCATTGAGAAGCATGGACTGAGAGATCTGTTTGCTTTCAGAAATAACTGGAATGATGAAGTGATTGCGCAGTTCTTTGCGACCTGTCACTTCTCTAGTGAGGATGAAGAGAGTGTCACTTGGATGACCCATGGATCCAAGTACATCATCACTCAAGAAGATTTCGCTAACCTGCTTCACCTTGACACCATAAGGTCTGATTGCTTGGTCATACACAACATTGGTGTCATTGACAAGGATAGGATGAAGTTCCTATATGATCCAAACTCAAAGTTCAACCCTCCTTCCACCAAAAACATGAAGCCATTCTTTGTGGTGTTGAACAGAGTGTTAATAAAGACAATTGCTCCCAAGGATGGCGATGCTGGGAGTGTGCAAGGATACCTCCGGACTCTGATGAGAGTCATAAGCAAGGACCACCCATTTGATGTGGCAGAATACATTTGGAATGATATGGTGAACATATCCTGCACTCCCAAAAGATCTTGCGGATATGCTCCTTACCTAATGTTTGTGATTGAAAAAGTCACCGGCAATGAGTTTGTGAAAGATGTGGAGCATCTCCCCTTGAGGCCTCAAATTCCTCAAAAGCTGAGTGTGCAGGCTGCTCCCTCGCCGGCCTCCAGTTCCGAGGCACCAGCAAGATCAAGAGAAGGTGCTAGTGCTGTCCCTACTTCTAGGGAAGCCCCTCAGAGAGGATCAGCTAGTGGGATCCTCAAGTATCTGGCTGCCATATTCTCCTCCTGCAAGAAGGCCGAAGTGAAGGCCCACAAGCTCAACCAGAAGAGAAAGGAGGACATGAATTACATAAAGGCCAACGTGAAGCAAATTTTCCAAAACCTGGAGATCAACCCCATTGGATCTCCAGTGATTTCTGGGGACTCTGACCCAGACTTCACTGAGCTCGCGCCCTTGAACCCCTCCGAGCTTGCCTACTTTAGCATTGGGGGCTCGAGTGGCTCCGTCCCTCCTCCTTCTCCTCCTCGTCAAGCTGATGATGAAGAAGACGAAGACGACGACGAGAGGACCGACAGTGAAGAGTGAAGACCCTAGGACCCTCCTCTCCTTCTTTTTGGTGTCTTGATGCCAAAGGGGGAGAGATTGAGGGGGGGTCTTAGCTTTAGGTGTAGGATGCGAGGAGAGAGCTCTTTTTATCTATCTTTGTGTTTGTAATGATTTAACAGTGTTTCTAAGATTAACTTTGGTTTTGTGATGTAATGCTTACTTAATTTGAGAAGTTTTTGTTAAAATATGTAATTTTGCTCCTAGAATGACATATGTGCTTTGTTTTGGTTACTCTCGATGTCACTCTCAATGTCTTAATGTCTTAGTTATGCATCCCACCATAAAGAATGCACATATGGATAATTCTTTCACTGCTTGATGTATTTTTGATTCATATGTGCATACTTTATGAAAATCTCAATTTTTGTCATATTTTATGAAATCTCAATTGGTTGTCATCAATCACCAAAAAGGGGGAGATTGAAAGTGCATCTAGGACTCCCTTGTGGGTTTTGGATGATTTATGAGAAGCAATTGGTATCCTAACCTCTTTGTTGAGATGAATGCAGGCCTATAATAGAAAAATGAGCAAAATACCAAAAAGAAGGGATGAAGAGGAGCAAAGTGGAAATGAGCTCAAGAAAAAAAGAATAGCATATTATTGTGTATGGAGTGTGTTAAGGAAACACACCCCATGAGCTCAATGATAATGAAACACACACATTGCACAGAGTTTCAAAGGACCGGACTAGTCCGTTCACCACCGGACTAGTCCGATAACCTTTCTGCACCAGATCGGATAAGTCTGATATCTGTCGGACTAGTCCGATATGTTTCTGACTAGAATTGGACTAGTGCTCCCCAGTACGGACTAGTCCTCAAAACACTACACAAGTCACACAAAATCGGACAAGTCCGTTATCAAGCGGACTAGTCCAATATCCTTTCTGATCCACTTCTGACAAGTCCGATATTCACACGGACTAGTCCGAAAAAACCCACTAATCTAAATCGGACAAGTCCACCAAGTGCGGACTTGTCATCCAACACACTTAGGGTTTCTCATGTCCAGACAAGTCCGATGGACATCGGACTAGTCCGAAGATTTCCAGTAGCAAAATCGGACAAGTTCGTTTTCAGCCGGACTAGTCTGATATTTCGAGACACTTAGGGTTTGCTACACACAGCACACCGGACTAGTCCGGTGACCACCACGGACTAGTCCGAACTTTCTGAACCCTAACGGTAACTTTTAGAAACCCCATATAAATAGAGGTGCACGGCCCAATTTCACACACTCTCGAACCCTAGCGCCATCACACCTCCCAAGAGCCTCAAAAACGACCTCTCTCCACGAAATTAAGTGCAAGATCGTCCAATCCTTTGAGGATTCACTCTAGATCATTGGAGAGACACTTGCGACACCACATTGAGCTCTTAGTTTGATTCTCTAACACACTCATGCATTTCAATTGTAACTTTTGAGTGTGTTTTCGGTGGCATTGTGTTTCGTAATCTAAGGGAGCTCTCAAAGTGTGAGATCGCCCCTTGAATTCGGTTATTTACCCCTTTGTAATTAGTGGAAGAGGATTGGCCTTCGTGGCGATCCAACGAGGGTAGGGTTGGAGAAGACCCGATCCTTTTGTGGACTCCTCAACATGGACGTAGGTTGCCTTTGTGGTAGCCGAACCACGGGATAGATCGTTGTGTCTTGTTTTAGTGCTCATCATTCTAATTGATCAACTCAATCTAGGGTTTCATACACATTGTTCATCTTACAGTAAATTATTGAACATAAGACTTAATTGTTATATAATTCAATAGATAACTGTTAAACTGTTGTTTGATTCTATATTTCCGCTATACACATAAAAGAATCAAACCAATCAATCAACTTTAATCAACTTAGTTCGTGAACACCGGACTAGTCCGCACTTTACCAGACTAGTCCGATATCTCTGGTATTAAACTGGTTGTTGAGTGTTGCAGGATCCGAAATTTTTCAAAAAGGCCTATTCACCCCCCCCCCCCCCTCTAGGCCTACATTCAGTGTCTCTCCAGTTGACCGGTTAGGTGTAGTCCTGCTTGCCCACAATGCAGGCGGAAGCTCTTCAATCCAGTTGGCTCCATGCTTTTTTAAGCACTCATATGTGCACGTCTTGAGTCCTTTTAAAATTTATGTATTTGCTCTCTCGGCTTGACCATTGCTTGCTGGATGAGCTACTGAGGCGTAGCTGACTTGAATGTCGAGGTCTTCGCAATATTCTTGGAATGCAGCACTTGTATATTGGGTTCCATTGTCAGTTATGACTTTGTTCGACACTCCAAATCTGCATATTATGGACTTCGAGAACTTGATTGCTCATTGGTTGTGGATTTTCACAACTGGAGTAGCTTCCGACCACTTAGTGAACTTGTCGATGCCGACGTACAGGAACCTGTAACCTCCGACGGCTTTTAGGAATGGTCCCAAGATGTCCATACCCCACACAGCAAATGGCTGTGTAGGAGATATCATTTGCCGTGATTGAGCCGGTGTGTGAATTTGTTTCGCGTGGAATTAGCACGCTTCACATTTTTCACTAGCTCGATTGCATCCTGGAGTGTTGTAGGCTAGTAAAAGCCATGCCAGAAGGCTTTACCAACCAACGTGCGGGAAGATGTGTGGTTCCCACACTCTCCTCCATGGATTTCTGCAAGAAGCTCGTGACCTTCTTCCCTTGCAATGCACCGCATTAGGACGTTGTTGGCACCATGCTGGTAGAGATCCCCTTCTACCAGTGTGTATCTTTTAGCCAACCCGACGATCCGGTCAGCAGATATACTGTCTTCAGGAAGGACACTGTCTTTTAAGTAGCTCTGGATCTCCGAGATCCATGCGTCACAACTTACTTGAGCTTCTGAATCTTGCGTGATGGGTTGCTCGGAGCTTCCGACAGCATCTACGACCCTTGGTGGACGCCATGGTGACAGGGCCACCGGGACCGCCAGCTTCGAGGTGCTGGTCTCGCCCCCTTCGCTCAGTTCGGCAGGTTGAACTGTTGGTCTTGATAACCTCCGAACGAAGATTCTGTTGTGAGCCGAAGCTCTGGTTGAAGCCTTCGTCGAGAGTTCGTCAACTTCAACATTGTAAAGACGCTGAACATGGTGGAGATCCAAGACTTCAAAGTCTTTCTAGAGCTTTTGGACTTCAAGGAGATAAGCGCCTAGTTGGGCATTGTTGCAGCAGCATTCACCTTTGACTTGTTTTATGATAAGTTGTGAATTGCCCTTCACCAACAGCAGTTTGACACCATAGGATAGTGCCACCTTGAGCCCATAGATGAGAGCTTCATACTCCACTATGTTGTTGGTTGCCTTGAAGTCAAGGTGAACCATATATTTGACCTTCTCCCGGTTGGAGCGAGGAGAAGGATTCCAGCTCCGACCCCCTGCTTCTGCACAGAACCGTTGAAGTAGAGGGTCCAGTGAGTCTTGGTGAATACTGAAACCTTGGGTTCCGATTTCTGCTCACTAGGTCCCCCAGGGTTTGATGGAGAGGGAGTCCACTCCGCCACGAAATCAGCCAAAGCTTGACTCTTGATTGCTTGTTGTGGCACGAATTAAAGATCAAACTCAGCCAGCTCTATTGCACACTTTGCGATGTTCCCAGTAGAATTAGGGTTATGCAAAATAGCACGCAGTGGATAGGAGGTTACCACTGATATCTTGTGGGCTTTGAAATAATGGTGAAGCTTCCTTGATGCAATAAGAACTGCATAAAGCAGCTTATGCACCTCAATATAACATGTCTTGGCATCGTGGAGTACTTCACTGATGAAGTACACTGAGCGCTGGACCATCCGAACTCTTCCGAAAGAGTCCGAAACTTCCTCTCCATGGACCCAGACCCTCCCAGAGGGGTCTGGACCTTCTTGTTGAGCTTCCCGGACCCTCTCGGAGGGGTCCGAATCTTCTTCTTGTTCAACCCAGACCTTGTCTGATGGGTTTGGATCTCCTTGAGCAATCGCTAAAACTCCCTCAGATGAGAGAGGTTGATCTTATAGCACTCTTTCTTGAAGATCCGTGTCTGGGGGCTGGGACCCAAACTTGCCTTCAGGTAGCTCCGGACCCTCCCTGAGGGGTCCAAGCTCTTGAACTAGATGTGGCTCCGGTATTTCCACGACCAGAACCATACTTACAAATTCTGTAGTTGCTGAAATATAAAGCAGTAGAAGCTCACTAGGATTCGGAGCTACCAGGATTGGTAGTGTGGTGAGGAGCTGCTTCAGCTCTTGAAATGCCTTTTCTGCTTCTTCAGACCAATGGAATGGTCTGGACTTCATCAAGAGTTTGAAGAAGGATAGCGCCCGCTCTGCTAGTCTTGAGATGAACCGGCTGAGTGCAGCTAGACATTCAGTTAACTTCTGGACGTCCTTGATGCGGGCTAGAGGCCGCATGTCTTCTATAGCCTTGATCTTCGCCGGGTTTGCTTCAATTTCTTGGTGGGTCACCAAGAAGCCCAAGAGTTTCCCAGAGCTAACCCCGAAGACACACTTGTCCGGGTTTAGCTTGGTGCGTGTGATGCGCAACTTCTCGAAGACGACTTGTAAATTGTCAAGGAGTGACTCCTTGTTCTTGATCTTCACCACAATGTCATCAACGTACACCTCCACTAAGTCTCTAATTAGCTCTCCAAATGTTTTGTACATAACTCGCACAAAGGTCAAAGCATCATTTT
Source organism: Tuctoria greenei (assembly GCA_036927565.1). Lineage (NCBI taxonomy): Eukaryota > Viridiplantae > Streptophyta > Magnoliopsida > Poales > Poaceae > Tuctoria > Tuctoria greenei. Next base: position 288,192,360 of record JAYESD010000001.1, read on the forward strand.
TAAGACCAAAGGGCATGTCAGTATAACAATATAATTCATCTACTGTTATGAAGGTTGTATGCTCTTCATCTTCCTTAGACATTTGGATCTAATGATATCCATAATATGCATCTAAGAAACACAATAGATTGCACCCGGAGGTGGAGTCCACTATTTGATCTATCCTAGGTAGTGGAAATGGATCTTTTAGACATGCCTTATTTAAGGTGGTGTAGTCGATACACATCTAAAGCTTCCCACCGACCTTGGGTACAACAACTGGATTTGCCAACCATTTTGGATGAAAAACCTCTCGGATGAAACCAGCTTCAAGCAACTTCTCGATCTCCTATCGGATGGAGTTTTGCCGCTCAACTGATTGCTTCTGGGGCTTCTGGTGTACAAGCCACGCGTCCGGATAAATCTTAATATTGTGCTCAATCACCTCCCTAGGGATCCCAGGCAAACACATCAACATTCGTCCGGAGGAAAGTGGTGAGCGTGAGTTCCTATTTGTTGTTCAGACCTCCCGATATACAGGTGGTCTGAGCAGCATCAGAACCAATTCGGACGACTTTGACGGGAACATCGGTGTCGCCGCTTGGTTGCACACGAGGTGCGGAGGTTGAGCCTCGTTGACGAATGCTCGGAGGTTTCAGAGCTAGCTCCTTACCGGATGCTTCCTCCTGCGCTGTAGCAAACACGTGGAGTTCTTCCAATGCAGTGATTCCTGCAGTGCGATCCTCGCGGATCCGGAGAATGCCCAAAGGTGTTGTCATCTCCAACACCAAGTAGCCATAGTGGGCGGCGGCCATGAACTTGTACAAAGCAGGCCTGTCCAGTATGGCGTTGAATGGTAGACTGATTTGTGCCACGTCGAAGACCAGCTTCTCAGTTTTGTTGTTCTCCCGAGTCCCAAAGGTCACCGGGAGTGTGATTGAGCCGAGAGGGGTAATGGCCCCCGGACCTACCCCAGAAAAAAGGTCGAGAGGGGCGAAGGTCCGAAGGTCGGAGCTAGAGTTTGACGAAGGCTTCAAAGCTTATGAGGTTGAGCCCTGCACTTTCGTCCACCAATACATGGTGGAGTTGAACATTGTTAATAGTTGGAGACACCATCAATGGGAGTTGGCCAGCTCCGATCATGTTACGAGGGCAGTCCGAAGCATCAAAAGTGCTGAGAGTGTTCATTCACTTCCGATGAGGTTCCGCCTTGCAGTGGGAGCTGAAGTAGCCATGTCCCGTCGCATTGTCTTGAGGATGTGGCGAGAGGTAATGTCCCAAGAACCACCATAAATGGTGTTCAGGGTCTTCCGACGCTCGTTGTCAGATACGTCAGAGTCATTGTCGACGGTGTTATAGACAGCCTTCAGAACCTTCTTGGGGTCCTGAAAGCCTAGCTCCTCTTCAGCCGGAGCTTCGTCGACTTTTTGTTTTCTTCCCGCTAGCGGAAAGGAGCTTCTTCTCGGCGCTTGTTGTAGCGCTCGACAAGGTTCCATACCTCTCGACATTCTTTCAGACTGTGCTTGTCCGTCTTGTGGATCGAACACCACACTTTGGAGTTGTTGTTGTCTTCTGACAAAGGACGAGGTCGTTTTTCGGTGCGTGGCCCCCGACCAGGGCCAATCCTCAAGTTTTCGGGGCCCGGGGCGAAAACAAATCAAAGGCCTTAGTCATAGAAAATACTACATACGTATTTGATCTATAAAAATCTTATTTTTTCTAGAAAGATAGAGAGAAATAAGATTTTTTCTAAAAAGATATACAATAGTTTTGATGTCACAAATTTAATTCAATAGTAGCAGAGGTAAACTGATATATGTAGCACACAATCTACAACGAAAAACACTTCTAAAGACAATTTAAATATGTTTGATACATGCATCACGTAAACTACTATAACATACACTTCATAAAAGAAATTTTATACATATTAAAGAGAACAATCCTGCAAAAAATAATGATGAAAATTTATGTAGTGCTAAAACAAAATAAATTCGTTTTACATACACAATATCAATTGTGTCTTATTTCTCGACATTGGAAAGGGGTAGAGGAAGGGGTCCATAATTGTAGCCTCATGACCTAAAACAATCTAGCAGCGATTGTAGGGGCGGGGTTATGTTAGAAAAGCAGAAGTGACATGTCATAGAAAATATGATTTGTGTCGGTAATTTGCACTGTCCAAGAAAAAAGATTGGGTGGTCGATTTTCTATAAGTAACTTGCCTACTTTAAGCTGCGGCTGGTTTTTAGATTTTATAGCAGCACTATTTTTTAATTAGGCTTTGTTGTAGTTTGAGAATATTTATAACACTAAATAATAAAATAAAATTATGTGTGTGATGTATATGTACATTAAAATGGGGCCCTTAGAACTCGGGGGCCCAGGGCGATCACCCCTCACGCCCTGGCTCAGGGCCGGCCCTGCCCCCGACCACCCAGAGCTGCAGCAGCCGCAAACAGTAGGTGCACCGGCCGACGGCTTCTTTTTGTTGTTGGACTTGTTTTTCTTTTGGCCACCTCCGGGAGTAGTGGCTTTAGTCTTGGAGGATTTCTTGTTGGCCTCCGGAGGTGGTTTGGAATGCATCTCACATCCCTCCGCAGCCTTGGCATATTTGTCTGCTAAACTGAAGAGTTTCATGACACTGATGACTTCTTTGGTCGCCAGCTTCTCCAACATATTTTTGTCTGGAACGCCCTGTCTGAATGCAACTATAACGGAAGCGCTCGAGATTGAGGGGATGGTATTGTGTACCTGAGAATATTGTTGGATAAAGGATCACAACGATTCCCCCGTTGTTTGCTTCACAACAAACAAGTCCAGTTCAGTACCGGGTCGAGTGTATGAACTCCCGAAGTTGGCAGTGAACTGTTGGCATAACTCTGTCCAACTGTTGATGGAGTCAGTCGAGAGGCTCATAAACCAGGACCTAGCAGTCTCAGTTAAAGCCACTGGGAAGTAGTTGGCCATCACGGCCTCATTGCCCCCGCCGCAAGTATAGCAGTGGAGTATATTTGAAGAAACTCGACGGGGTTGACAGTCCCGTCGAATTTCTCCGGCAAATGAGACTGGAACTTCTGCGGCCATCTGACCATACGTAAGTGCATGACCAGGGCAGAACAGCCTCCCCCTACTCCCTGAGGAGCAGGGTTGTCCCGAGCCTCTCGCCTCTTGCGATCACGCTCGATATGGACGCGGTCGTCCTGCTGCCGGTATCAGCGATCAAGTTCTGAACGTAGGTCATGAGTCGAAAGTCTGGTGATGGTGTGGGTGCGTTGTGCTCTGGAAGGCAGCGAAGTCACCTGCTGGGACGCAACACGTCTCCTGTGCTGCGAAGCTTGCAGACCAAGCCTTCCCGACAAGATCCGTCGTTGTGATGGTGCCTGCCCCGAAGGGGGGGGGGGGGGGACCTTGATTGCTAATACCATCGGCTGCAGCTGCAACCAGATGTTCAACCTCAGCTCTCCACTGCTCCATCGCACCCTGGGGAACTTCTGGAGGCGGTGGGCATTGTAGAAGAGTACGTGCGGCAATGAGCGTGTGCTCGTGATTGTTGTTCGCCGATGTGGTGATCAACGCAAATGCCCTATCTTGTTGCCCAACATTATTTGCCGGAACAGATGGTGGCGATGGCGGCATGATGCCTGCCGGGACAACAACACTTGCTGGATGATGCATGTTGGAGGGATTGCCTCTAGCAGGTTGTTCAACGTGGTTGCCGTTGGAAGATCCTGCGACGGAGTTCACCATCTTGCGATCTCAGACGCCCACCTACCTGGCGCGCCAAATGTCGAAGCGTATGAACAACACTTCCCCTGGTACTACTAAATGTAGCTCGCGGAGGTTCTTGTATCGATTTTGGGCGCGCGGAGGTTAGGAACAAGATGATGACACGTAGGATTTACGTGGTTCGGGTCGCCTGAGCGTAATATCCTACTCCACGGGGTGTGTGTTTGGTATTGAGTGTTTCAGTATAGCAAGAGTGCGTCTGAGCCTGTATCCGATCAGATGTCTCTGTATCGTGCGACATAGTCCTTTTTATAGTCTAAGGACTGACCGTTACCACATTTGCCTGGCCCGACATGTGGCCTTGACGTATTAAGAGCCTAATACATGGTCTATGAGTATTAAGAGTGATTAACAGTGCGATAACGTGCCTTAATGACAGCTTACCCCTATTAACAACTCTCGTGTGTTATTAATATAACATTAATGATACGTAATCAGATATTATAACTGTCGCTTTAACTGTCCCTTGAATGTCCGTGATGTTGGAGATCCGCCAATATTCCCGTTGGTGTAAGGTCCGGAGGATCCACACATAGCAACTCTGAAGCTTCCCTTCACAACGAGATGGGTCCAGAGATGTTATACACGTGGCGGCACTGGAGTTTCCCTCTATTGGGGGATAGGTTCAAGGTTATTATCCACGTGTCAACTCCGGAGCTTCCCTCTGTTAGGAGTTCAGCTCCGGTCTTATATTACACGTGGCAGTTCCGGAGTTAGCCATATGAGGAAGGCAGGTTCAATGCCGTGTGATATGTGGGGCCTGAGAGAACCTTCAACTCTGACAGGTGGAACTCTCTTGCACTTCTTACGGTATCATGGGGTACCCGGTATGCAGGGTACCAACAAACTCGATTTTTTTATCAAACTCAAGCTTACGGAGATACGCTCGCTCGAGTTCGATTCATGGACAGCGGACCAGTTGGTCCTAAAATAAAATTGAGTAGTAAAACCGCCGCCTTCTGTTGTGAATGGTGTGGCCTTGCATCGACTTTTATATCCAATATGATATCTGTAGGATTTAGCACGGTATGGTTGAGCCTTTTTCTTGATTCGTCTGTTGGCGACATCACATATGCACCAGAAGCAGCGCCGCACATGCATGTATGTGGATGCTGTTTTTCGTTACTTTCCCTTTTTGTGGTTTTGGGTCGTAGCCAAAACCAGGAGGAAATTAAGGAAAATGGTGGCGGCCGCTCATGGTCATGGGCTCATGTGGCTCTCAACGTCAGTCGTATGAGCACGCAAAAAGAAACGGGCACACGTCAAGAACCCCACGCGTTAACTTTTTCTGATCTGACGCCGATGTTTTGATTCCAGAATATTTGTGCTGTAGTAATTCTATACGTCGTCGCAAAGTACGACTGATTAACCATGGACTCCACACGCTGAATGATGAGAGCTTGAACAGTGCGACGCAAAGGTGTCGCGTTCAAAAGCATTTCACGCGCAGAAAAAAGCAACCCGTAGGGCGTAGGCTTACGAGCACTGAAAAATCGAGACAACGTGTGAAGAAATAGCGTTTAGCCGTCATATGATATTTGCTTTGGAAACAGAGAATGCATAATTACTGCCACTATATTTTTATATTGGGATATTAGGATCCCGGGATCTGTACTGCCACTAATAAATTGCTGAATAAGATTTGATGGGCCGACCGAGGTAGCTGTCTTTGGTTTATGAAAGAAACTCGACTTCACTTCACTTATTGACTTGGTCTAGTGCGACGGCGCCCACCGTGTCAAACCGACATGTGCTGCACGGCCCGCCCGACCGGCTTACAGTATTCTGCAATCTGCACTCTGCTGCATGTCAGTATTATTCTGAAGTGAAGGGTTTTCTCTCCTCTATCAGCAATCGCCCAAGTCATTTTCGGCCGTTGGATTGGATTGGACGGGCAGAGCTGGAGGACAAAACTTCCAAAAGTTACCCAGTCAGCCGTATGGAGATCAAGTAAATCATTAAGAGCGGCTTAGTGAAGCTGCTTTTGTTACGAGCTGAGTATGCGATCACACCTCAGACTAGGGGAAAAAGAGCCAATCGCCAAGTCCCACCCCTAGAGACTTGTTTCCACACCTTTTTATGATCTGCTTTCTTGTTTTAAAACCTACTATCTCCGGATCTTTTTTTTCACTTAGTTTAAATTTTTACTAAGAACAAGAAATATTTGGAGGGAGTAGTCGAATCCCATGTGCACGGCTGTCACTCGGCCAATCAAAGGGGAGCAGAAAGGAGCAAGCTTTGGTGGGTTTGCTTTCGGTGGCGTCCGCACTGACACGAACAACGCGTTCTGCTTGACTGTTTCACGATTTGACGCGCTCTTTTTTTGATAATAGAAAAAACTGACATTTCTCATCAGAGAGGTTATGATCCTTATTACAATGATGACTCAACGGATCAGCAAGATCCAGAATGTATGAAAACAGGAAAATTCATCCACTGCTAGAACAAAAATAATCGAAATAGCAATTCTATTGCTATAAATCCAACCATTATTCGTAAATACCTGCCTGACTGTGGCCTCCAAAATCTGGCATCCCCTCATTAGCAACTCTTCATGTCATCACACCTTTGAAGTGGTGCCCATCGACACTAATGTGTTCCTCTGAAAAGCACCTGCAAGTAAATTTTCATATAGCTTTTATTAAAAACCACATCGTTCTTGGAAATTCATATGGTCCAGAACGTTGTCCCTATAGCAACAAGGATGCCTTTTCTTGTCTGAGCAGTAAACTAGCTTTCAAAGAAATGCTCAGTCGATTCTGGAACTTCAATATTAAAGGCAACTTGTATCACCCTCTAAAAAATCTAGTAAAATGACAATTGAAAAAAAAAGTGATTAATAGTCTCATTTTTTGAACAGAAGATACATTTCTTATCACCTTTCCAATTACATCTAGCTAGATTATCTTTTGTAAGGACTACACCTTTTTTCAGATACCACAAGAAAATTTTAATTTTCAATGGTAATTTTGAATTCCAAATCAAACTGCCATGACACACATTTGTGTCAGTTATCAAGAAATTGTACATCGATTGAACTGTAAATAATCCATCTTGTTTAAGTGACTATCTAAACACATCATGTCTATCATTAAGATTTATATGGACAATCTCAGCAACTAGTCTATACCAGCTATTCAGGTTGTGACCGCTCAATCCTCGACGGAACGACACATTTAAATGTGTTGTGCTAAAAACATTAGCAACCGTGTCATTTTTCCTCCGTATGATATTATATAATGATGGAAAGCGATGTTTTAGTGTGGACCTTCCTAACCAGTTATCTTCCCACAATCTAGTGTCCCTACCGTTATTAATCTGAAAATGTCCAAGGTAACATCCTTCACCACCATCAAACTAGACCAAAAATGAGAGTCTTCTGTCTTTTTTTATATCTGGCCCAACGTCTTATTTTTAATGTACTTTTTCCTCAATAAACCCTGCCATAGCCCTTCCTCATTAATGAATTTAAATAACCATTTGCTCAAAAGACATCTATTCTGTATATCAATATTAAGAATGCCTAAGCCACCTTGATCTTTCGACTGACAGATTACACTTAGTTTGGTCGGAGTGGTTGGTCTGCACTGGAGTACTCCCTCCGTCTTCATGAACTTGTCGCTTATAGTTTAAAAATGAACTACAATGCGATAAGTTTTTAAGGATGGAGGAAGTACTCGTCTACTTGTTCTGCCTCTACATGTTTTTTTTGACGATTAATTCTGCCTCTAGATGTTGCTTATGTCGCTCTGCCTCTTGCTTCCTGGCTGGCCCCTGATGCTCGCAAAGGCTGGCAGGAGCATTTTCAGAGATCAGGCATGGCTCTGCACCCCTGTACATGGACCAAGGAAGAGACGTGGAAGGAATTGACGTCCAAGACAGTGATCTCACGCTTCGTCCTTGGTTAACCATTTCAGTCCAGGTTCAGCATCTGACGTTGGTAATCCTCTGACCACAACTGCGGCGGTCTGCTCACCAACGCTCGGTCAAAGGGCACCTAGAATACGCTCCGCAGATGCAGACATGCACGAAACCAAGCAGAGCCTGCCTCTCACCAGATCCATCGAACTTGATAAAACGGCGCCGCGGATGGATGAGATCGACGAACGCTTCCCCTTTCGGCCCAATTGTCTGCCGGTATATGGATCAATCAGTGTTAGTACATCCATGGCCCGTATGATGATGGGCTGAGTTGCGACCCACTCACCGACCCACCTGCACCGAGCGTCGTGCCCGCTGCCTCGGAGAATGTCGCTCACGCTCGTGTCTTGCCTTTCCGATCCCACCACCAGCTCCTTCGCTTTTCCTTTTTCCCATCGCCTCTCCACCTTTCGCCCGTGGCCTACTACTCGCCGCGCTCCACTCGCAGCTAAGCACGCGCGCGGCCTCGGCGACGTTCGTGCGGATACGCCCCCGCCGAGCAGCACCGCTGGACTGGATCTCCGCTCCGCGCGCAGGTACGCCTGGCCTCCTCGTGTCGCACAACTATCTTCACCCATCAGATCCATCCCCACACCCACGGTTCCACCCTCCCCGTTGGAGGCGCGCAATGTCCCCAGTCATCGCCCTGGCGGTGGCGGACTGGCGGGTAGGCGGGAGGGCGTGGGTGGAGTTTCTGCGGCTTACTTCTCTGGACACACTGGAGTGAGTAGGATTGCGGATTCGTTTCGCATTTTTGGGTCTCGGCCCCAGTTCCGAGTCGCGTAGTGCAATCTGCACACACTGGCGTACCGCTTGTTGTCAAATGTGGTTCGATCGAGCGTGTACTGGGAGCTTGCGGCAGTGCAACCTCAGTTGCCCTGACATTAACGTTCATCATGTTCGGTGTGTTTTCTATTACAGTATGTTATTGGTAGGATAGGGATGAACTTTGTCAGCGTGAAATTCTACATGGATCGCCTCATTGTGTACATACCTCATATCTATTGCATGACAGCTAGTGAAATTGAGCCCACGGTATCAACTAATACCAACTGTTGGATGAGATTTACAGTTCACTAACTATTATTTTTACTCATGACTATTAACCTTTACAAAAATGCAGCACATCAATACTTCAAATTACTCTTCAAAGTATCTGGTTCTTTCATGAATGTGCCACTATGATTTTCTCGATTTTTATTATCAGTCCATGACTCCATGTGACAGTTAACAGCATGCGGGTAATAACTAACATAATGTTTTATTTTTCAGGGATGTTATGCTGGTTGCAAGTAATTTATAGCACTTAGATCCGGGTTTTGGAATTCAGAGTGCTTCCTCCCCCTTATAAACCATGGATGAGTAATAATAGCTGCATAATAAAACTTCTTTGATTTAATGATTGTACATTTAGTTATGAAGTAACTGCTTTATGTCCCAACCAAACCAGAGAAAGTGTTGTCGAGCTGCTGCAACGTTATCGCCGCGACCGCCAAGTATTACTCAACTACATTCTCTCTGGCAACTTGATCAAGAAAGTTGTAATGCCACCTGGTGCAATCTCTTTGGATGATATTGACATAGATCAAGTCAGTGTTGATTATGTCCTTAACTGTGCTAAGAAGGGTAATTTTTTTTACTCTACTAGGAGTTTCTTGTTTTCAATGCTTACATCTATTCTGAGAATGCTTTTACAATGCAGGTGAACTGCTTGATCTTGGAGATGCTATCCGTATTTTTCATGATAGTCTTGATTACCCATATGTGGTGAGTTAATTTATACTTGGTTTTCGTATGTCTTTTTGTTTGCTGAATAATTTCTTTTACCTTTTAGTTCAATAATTATTTCTTGGTTTAGATCCTCAAAACTGCATATCATATGAGTATGATATTTTCTTCTCAAAATTTATATAGAAAATCTCAGAGGCTCAAAGATGCATTAGTCTACTCTGACACTCATATGGCAAACATGTATACCTTTTGTTCTTGTCAGAATAAAACTGGAGCAGTAGAGGAGTTCTACTTACTTACAAAACCTGAGCATTCAGGACCAGCACCAACAAAGGAACCTCCTCCTGTCCCTGCCACCGCACCATCACCCATTGTGATTCCACCACCAGTTGTGGAACCATCATCTGTTACTGTGTCGTCACCAGTTGCGGATGCAAATCTAGAAAAATCAGGATCATTTGATTCTCCAATTGAGAAGGAATTGACCATCGATGATATTGAAGACATTGATGATGACGAAGATGAATTCAATAGCCGAAGGGCTTCAAGAAGACATCAAACAGATGCTAGTGATCTGTCATTGCGGTTACCCCAATTTGGAACAGGTAACAATTTCGAATCAATGAAAAAGTGACACAATATTACATGTTTAATAAAAACACAAGGATACTAATCATGCTGGTGGAATTAAGCTCTTTGATGATCCTCCATCTGCCCTATTCCTTTTTAGCATTTTGTTGGTGATTCCCTTTGCTACTCATGTACTCCTGCTTCATTTTTTTAGTGAAATGAGTATGTTCATGTAAGTGATTGTGATTCAATTACAATGAACAACCAAACGACATAGTTACTTCTTGAACCTTGTCCAGCTCTGAATTACAAAGTTATTGGAATCTTGTTACCTTTCCAGGTATCACAGATGATGATCTTCGTGAGACAGCATATGAGATCCTTGTTGCTGCTGCTGGTGCCTCAGGGTAGGTGTTCACATTTCTTTACATCAACATTTTTTATTTCATTCATCAAAGTATTCCAACTCAGGAGTATGTTAGAACCTGGCCTATTCCTGTGCCTGTAGGGGGCTTATAGTTCCGCAGAAAGAAAAGAAAAAAGAGAAGAAGCACAAATTAATTCGGAGACTTGGCCGTAATAAGAGTGGAAGTGCTGAATCCCATACTCAACGGCAACCAGGTTTAGTTGGTTTACTTGAAAACATGAGAGCCCAACTTGAGGTATTATGCCTTAACTTTACGTTCCTGATGACTGGATTAGCAGACAAATTTGTACCCTTTTGTCTTTTTATTCTTTACTGATTAATCACTCAATTTGAATCATGTTACCACATTTATGCATTTGTGCCTTCTAAACCTCCTTTTGGGCGCTGCATGAAACTTAAAAGAAAAACTTTGTAGTTGAGCCAGCCAATATTTTTTAGATTGTTATTTGGTCAAATGTGCCTGGTCCATTTTTATTTGGGTTAATTTTTTCCATCTAATATGTTGTATTATCAGTGTTCTTATCAAGTGCAACTTTTTTACGGGATTAGATGGCATGTCTACCGACTACCATACAATACTAATGTATTTGAATAAAAAAATATTGGCACCTCCAAGGTTTGGTGTTTTTGATAACTAACTAAAGTAAGGTAACAGCCTGTTTACTGATCAAGAGACCAAACGACTTTTAAGGAAAATAACTTAGTATATTGGAAATGCTAATTTCACTGATTCACTCTAGTGCCTGATTTGATATTCAGAAGGTTTAAGTTAATAATTATTATTTGTTAGTTCTTATTTGCTACTTGAAAGTATCTAAATAACGTTTTGTAAAGTTTAAGACCTCAGTTCCAATGTTTTGTTTACGTGCACCCATTTTTCTTAAGCCTTTTGACCATCTTAGTCTTAAATTTCTTCCACCTTTCCTTTTTGTTTTTGGATAGATAACCGAGTCCATGGATATTCGAACTAGACAAGGATTACTCAATGCTATGGTTGGCAAAGTTGGAAAACGAATGGACAATATCTTGATTCCATTGGAACTATTGTGCTGTATATCCAGAGCTGAGTTTTCTGACTTGAAAGCATATCTTCGTTGGCAGAAGAGACAGGTTTGTCATCCCGTTGTGCAGTTTGTGACTCATTTCTTAATATTTTTTTCATTTGAATTTTTTATTGTAGTTAAATATGCTGGAAGAAGGCCTCATAAACCATCCAGTTGTTGGATTCGGAGAGTTAGGCCGAAAAGTGAATGAGCTAAGGAATCTTTTCAGAAAAATTGAAGAATCTGAGGTTTATGCCTACTGATGGAAGTTTTATTGTTGAAATTTTATGACAATTATATGAACTCTCCATTAAATGGAGGATTATGCTAATGTATTTTTTCACCAGTCACTGCCACCATCCGCTGCGGAGGTCCAACGAACAGAATGCCTAAGATCTCTCAGAGAAGTTGCTACCTCTTTCTCTGAAAGGCCTGCTCGGGGTGACCTTACTGGTGAGGTTTGTCACTGGGCTGATGGATACCATCTAAACGTAGCATTGTATGAGAAGATGCTTGGCAGTGTTTTTGACATCTTGGACGAGGGAAAGCTTACAGAGGTCAGCACTTTTTTTTTGCAATATTCCACTGCCTAATTTCACTATTAGCTGTGATATTTCTCAACATTTTTGCTTTACTTTACCAGGAGGTAGAAGAAATCCTTGAGCTGTTGAAGTCAACTTGGCGGATGTTGGGGATCACAGAGACAGTTCATGATACATGCTACGCATGGGTATTATTTCGTCAGGTAAATCCGTAATCAAGAAGTCTAAATTAAGGCTACAGTTTGTTCAATATCTGTGTTTTTTCTTTGATGGGCCCCAACTATCCGTACTACAGCAATTAGCTATATTTCCTTGCTGCCGATTATTGTCCACTGACTTGAGCCTATTTAGCGTCTGGTGCCTTTTGTTAAGAGCTTGTCACCAGCAAAAAGCAGTGAGGAAATTGTTCTTGATTATGACAGGGTTCAAACATTTTACTTTCATTAATTAGATGCATTTATCTGAAGACAAAGTCCTTTCTTGAAAATCCTAATTGCCTTTACCAGTTTGTGGAGAAATGATGCATTTTCCAATAGTTAAGTTCAAGTTAAGCCTGTTAGTACGTATTAGCATAGAACTAAATCTGGAACAGTAAACATTGGTTTATTTACTTATTAGTTCTGTTGTGATCAATAGGATTTCTTTCATAAATAATAGTTTACTGGATTTATTCCTTATAAAATCCTGTTTTATTCTTGAATCTTGACTACTTAACTCATGAAATAAGTTGCTGCATAATAGTATGATGGTTAATGTAGGTTCTGCAATACAGTTTGTTTGTACAGGTGAGCAAGGACTTGTGAAAGCTATGATAGATCATTTGAGGAAGATACCTTTGAAAGAACAGCGTGGTCCACAGGAGAGATTACACTTGAAAAGTCTGCGCTGTTCTGTTGATGCTGAGGGTAGCTATCAAGACTTCACATTTTTCCAGTCTTTCCTGTCCCCAATTCAGAAATGGGTGGACAAGAAGCTGAATGACTATCATCTACACTTCTCAGAGGTCTGTTTTCCCACCTTGTGGAATCACCATGTGCTCCATAACACACATGGTGGTCAGTTATGCTATGAAAACTAATACCCTCTACTCCTTGGAAGAACCTAGTGTAGGTGTAGCAACAGATGCACTTTGAGAACACCATCACAGTTTTGTGCCATGCCACCATTTTTTACTCCTTGGAAGCTCATCCTTTAGTTTCGACAAGGGATACCTTTGAATTCTTATTTTTTGTACTTTATGTAGCAAATATTTATTACGCCATTTTCACTGAAGATTGTGCCCTATGTCCTGCTCTTGTATCGTCTTTTATTTGTTTATTATTTATACTGGATGCAGAACACACATAGGTTAATCTGTCAGTTTTGTACAATCCAGGTCATACTGGATTTTTTTTTCTCTCATTTGCTAGCTTACAGATAACAGATCATTTTTTCCCACATTGAAACTTCATTTACATCTGCAGGGCCCCAGCATGATGTCTGATATTGTGACAGTGGCAATGCTTACTAGGAGGATCCTTGGTGAAGAAAATGACAAGGTGCCTATACTTTACCTTCGTTTTTTATCAGTGTTCTTGCCTTGTCACTGGTGTACAGTTGCAATTCCCTGTTCAAGTGGTAAATACATTCACTGTTATTCAAAAGAACAAAATTGTCTTCACTGTTTGCACATAAAAAAGGGCATCCCGGTGCACGTAGGTCCCGCTTGCGCAGGGTCCAGGGAAGGGTCCAACCACTTTGGGTCTTTTGTATGCAGCCTTTCCCTGCATTTCTGCAAGAGGCTGTTTCCAGGACTTGAACCCATGACCTCATGGTCACAAGGCAACAGATTTACTGTTTGCAAAGGTTGAATATTGTTATTTTATTGTGATTTTGAACATACACTTGCTTTTGTGCTTCAGGCTATGGAGTCTCCAAACAGAGACCAGGTCGACCGTTACATCACTTCTTCAGTTAAAAATGCTTTCGTGAAGGTGACACTTCTTTGCAGCTGCAGTATCCCTTTGCTAGTATAGTTCTTGTTTATATGGGTTCCATTTTTTATCAGACATATGACTTCTGAAATTCTGATATGTGAACGTGTCTGTAAATCACTCATACCTATGACTTCTGAACTTCTGATATGTCAAACCTCGGATAGTTCAATTTTTATTGGTTTGAATTGCATAGGGGTGGGCATCCGGGATTACCCGAAATTTCTGGTCGGGTAATTCAGGTTTTCATAATTACCACCCGAAATTATACTCAATTTTTCGGGTACTCAGAAATTCGGGTTCGGGTCACCCGAACTACCCGAAAAGCAGTAAGCATGTGGGCAGACCTCGCCTAGGTGGAAGCGAGGCGCCGGTCCGAACTGCCAGAGACTCGACGGTGCGCTTGCCCACGGTCTTCGCCTTCGCGCTCTTCATCCGCGGGGGAGGGGGAGGCGTGGACTACCAGAAGCTTGGAGGCGGCACAAGCTTGGAGGCGGCACGCGCGGGGCTGGGACGACACCCGTGAGGTCTCCGCTCGAAGCTCGTCAGCGGGCGGGTGCAAGGTCCTCGCTTGAGGCTTCGGCGAGCGTAAGGGCTGGGGCGCGAGCAGTCTTCATCTGAGGCCTGTGGCGCGACGATGGCCTCAAGGGACCGGCACAATGGCTGTGGCGCGTTGGTGGCCTGGCGGGCATGGCGGCAGCCTAGGGTTACCCATGCGGGGGGTAGGGGGCGCGACAAGGGATCTACGCCCGGGGGAGGGATGCGGCGGTCTGTGGTTGCGGGAGGGTTACAGGACAGTGGCCGGGGTTACAAGTCCGTGAGGCGTTGCTGGGCCAGGCTGGCGCGGCAGGCGTTGCTGGGCTCGACGCGGGAGGCAGCTGCGGTTCGTGTTTTTTTTTCTTTCGGAAAATCAGGTACCGGGTCTTAATACCTGAATACAACCGAAATAAATTCGGGTTTCATGAATCTTTACCCGAAATATGAATTTGGGATTCGGTTTTCTAATTTTTTCGGGTTCCGGATTTTTCAAGTTCGATATTCGGGTTTGGGTTTTATGCCAACCCCTACCACTGCAGGTGTATGTGTTTTTTTTTTTCCATTTCATGGAGTTGTATTGGATCACCTTGACACTTACAGAAATATCACGCCAACAACAACAACAACAAAGTCTTTGCCCCCACTCCAAGCACGTTGGGGTAGGCTAGATATGAACCCCAACAATTTTATTTTAAAAAAGGAAGTAAAAGAGAGATAAGAGTAAAAAAACTACAAAGAAACTAAGATTGTAGCACAAGAAAACTAACAAAAAGAAAATATCACGCCAATGCCACTAATATTCTTTGCATCTGGAGATGTTAGCTAACTGCTTGTCTTACTATTGGGAGAGTAGAGTAAGTTTAATTTTTTGTCAATCTGTTCTAGATGTTTTTGTAGTAGCGCTTTCTAGTTAGGACCTAGGGATTGGTTATGATGTTGAGTATGTATACAACAACAACAGCAACAAAGCCTCTTGTCCCAAGCAAGGTGGGGTAGGTTAGGGATGAAACCCAAACAAGAGCCACAAAACGAAATGTAAAATGTAAGGATTTTATTTGAAACCGTAATTCTGAGAGGACAGACAGTCATTGATCCTACCATGATTCTGGCATGTGGAAGCTAAATCTTCATGTGCTCCAATACAGAGATAGTTCTTTTGGTATGTCCCAATCTTTCAAGTCTGATCTTGTGGATTGCTGATCCCCATGCGCTCTCAGTATGTATTCTACTGTAAAAATCAGCAATTGCTATTTTTCCTATGTCCACCCACTTTAATGCTCAAATTCAATTAAATAATGAAAATTCGTAAAAATATTCACCATGTGCCTCATCAAAACACCGCATTTTATTTTCCGAGTATTCTGGGTTGTGTGCTGACCTGAGCTGATTCACAGTAGCAATTGCATTAAAGGGGCAGCCCGGTGCATGTAGCTCCCACTTGCGCAGGGGCGGGGAAGGGTCCGACCCATTCACAGTAGCAATTGCATTATAACATAATCTCAAAGTGGTAGACATTGAACATTCTTCTCTTTTTACTCTCAGATGGCACATGTTGTAGAGTTGAAAGCAGACACAACACATGAACATTTTTTAGCGTCTCTTGCTGAAGAGACGAAAAAGCTTCTGAAGAAAGATATGACCATTTTTACGCCTATTTTGTCAAAATGGCATCCTCAGGCAGCAGTTATTTCTGCTTCCCTTATCCATAAGCTTTATGGAAACAAATTGGTAAGTTATATCTGGGATATCTTCTAATTGACTTTGAGTTTAAACTTTTATTCTGAATGCTTACATATAAGTTCTGTGACAGAGACCGTTTCTTGAGCATGCTGAGCATCTCACGGAGGACGTGGTTTCTGTATTTCCGGCAGCCGATGCTTTGGAGCAGTACATAATGTCTACGATGGCTTCTGTTGTGGGAGATGATGGTTTGGACAGCATATGCAGACAAAAGCTAACAACATATCAGGTGTCCGTAACTTTTCCCCAAGTATTAAAACTTAGAAAAGTACAAAATAATACTTTTGTTTGCTTGGATGTCTCCTTGACATGAGATACGTGTGCCTTTGTTTGCCATTTTATCAACTATTTTGTTCTTCACAGTATTGTTTATCTTTATCCTGATTCTCTCTCTTTTTCTCCAGATTGAAAATAAATCTGGCACATTGGTTTTGCGTTGGGTGAATGGGCAACTTGAGCGAACTGAAACATGGGTTAAAAGGGCTGCTGACCAAGAGGTAAATCTTTTGTGACTAAAGTTTATGACCTTGCTTCAACTCTGTCTTATAACTTTTCTAACCATTATCCATAGAAGTGTCTTGGTGGTTGTTTATAGTGAATGAGTAAACTTTATGTCATGTTTACTCGAGCTTTATGCCTACATGTTGACTATATAACATGTTTGTTACTATTTGAAGATACTAAAATCCCTAGCATTCATCAAAATATAAAAGCAAAACTGCTGTTGCATATGCATATCAGTTGACACTTAAAGTTCATGTGTCATGTATTCCTTCTAGAATATAAGGCTATGCCAGTTATGAATAGTTCCCTAACTGAATCAGGGACATTTAAAACCTTTGAAACTCTTTATCTGAATCTATTTTTATTCTGTAACATGTATAGTTGCACTTCTCTATTTTTGTCATTTTACAAAGGTTTGATTGCAATATTGACCACCACTTACATCTCATTTCATCTCTACTAACTTATCTTAGCTTCATAGCGTGATTGTAATATACCCAAGCTATATTCTTCCTTTTCTGTGCTCCTATCTTCACTATTCTAAATTTTGTATTTGTCAGGTTTGGGACCCTATATCGCCACAACAACGTCATGGGAGTTCTATTGTGGAAATCTATAGAATCATAGAAGAGGTTCTTCTCTGGCTCATTTTGTCCTTCATTATTGCTTTGAAAATTCGTTGATTAGTTTCCCCTTGACATGATAATGGATTTTTTTTATGCAAATGAACTTCTTTTATATGTGTTAATCTGAATTTTTTTCTATTGTACTTTTTGTTGGTTTTGACACTGTCTGTGCAATACTATTTTTGAACAAATGTTGATTAAGTTGCTGATGACCATTCTACAATATATGTGTAGTTAATTTTGGTAGTTTCTAGCTACTGATTTTATGTGTGGTCATGTCACATAGCTTATTTAAATAAAATTTCAATTGTACTAAAGAAGCGAATAATCCAAGATAGTGTCTCAAAGTGAATGAGAGTGTTCTAACGGAATTTATAGCTGTTTGCCATTGTTTTACTGCTACCACTCATAGGCGATCATGACTTCGTCAAATTTATTATTCCTACATTCCGTGAACATTTCTCCATACTCTATCCCTTCCTAAGTTTGATTTTTTTTAACAGCATATTTGTACCTCAAATGCTGTTTCTTTTCTGATAATTGAGCTGTTTATAAACTGCTTTTTGCCCCTCTAAAGAGTAAAGCACTAATTCCTTTCTAACTACTTCAGACTGCAGATCAATTCTTTGCATTTAAGGTTCCTATGCGAGATGGAGAACTATACAGTCTGTGCCGTGGTCTTGACAAGGCATTTCAAGTTTATATACAACTTGTTACTGCACCCATAGGTTTGCACAATCATCTTTTTTTCTTCAAGGAAT